>CM060615.1:15268225-15868225 GCA_030578255.1 Tiaroga cobitis
AGACACAAACATTTATTTAGAAGTGATTAATCGATTTCACAGCACTAAAAGTAATTGTAACTTTTTTTTCACATTTTATTTATATTTTTTCTAATTTTTTTTTTTCAATCACAATTCTGAGAATAAAGTCAGAATTGTGTGACAAATTTTAAATTGCAAGTTTATATCTCAAAGAAAAATTTAATATTACGTGACCTACTAGTAATGGGGCAACCGAATTAAATACAAGAAAAAAAAACTAACTAGTAGCTTTACAATCATAAATAAATAAAACCTCGAAAATGGCTAATGCTACCCTAGCCAGAATATCACAGATGCTCTGAAGTGGGCTTTTTTGTACATGGACCAACTACAAATACCCTAGCAACCACATAGCAACGACCCACACAACACCCCAGCGGTTTCACAAGCTCACATATTCTTCAAAGAATGCAAACATACTGTTGTTGTTCTTGGTTTTTTAAAGAGCGAACCTTGTTCAAATCTGTGGACCTCAACCAGTCAGTCTTATGATCATATTCTACAGCATATTGGATCTCTCCCCCGATGACATTTTGCACCGGTTGCAGCAGAATCATTTGGTGCGGGGGCTAACAGCTCAGGTCGGGTCTGGATGTGAGCTGTACCATCTGCTGGAAATGTGCCTCTGCAAGATCCCACAACACAGCGCCCAAACTTTCTTAATTCAGACGCGGCAGCTTGACTTGTTCCTCGTGTTTACTAGGAATTACAAGTTAAGCGCTTCACTCTCAAAACGACAAACCTGTCCTCACTCAACCATCCTTCCGGCTAACGGCAAGGCGCTTAGCATAAGAGGCAGCTTGGAGGAGGAGGAGGAGGAGGAGGAGGAGGAAAAGGAGCCGGTAGCCCGCCGGCCGGATCCGGTCCTGCCGAGCCCTGGCACAGACGCTCACGGCCCAGCCTGTCGTAACAGCTTGGATAGTGGCAGGGGGTGATGGGATACTGGAGGAGTGGACTTGATGTCGGGGAAGGGGGGAAGGAAAGGGGTGTTTTCAGAGCGTCCGCCCTGCAGAGCGCACAGTTGCTGACGGAAAACTACGACAGCGCCTGGGACGACCCTCGCCATCCCCGTAACCTTACTTTCAGCTAAAGTGTCAGTGCAGTTATTACTTTTCTTTATTCAGGCTTGTGATTTCTGCCTGGCAGACATTAAATTGCTGAAGAATCCCAAAGAATTGAGACTCTGTCCTGTCTACTTTGAATGGGGAGTTCCTGACATCTCAAAGCGCTTGCCGAGCTCACAATTAAATAACGCATCTCAAATCAGCAACAAATATTGTCAATAACTGTCCTATAAATGTTGTTTCTTATGCTCAAATAGTGTCTAAAAAAGCTCTCAGGGTTATAATAACCCTGTATGGTTTCACATGGACAATCGTCAAGAATTTGGGAAAATCTAGTTTTTATTTCCACAATAAAATGGGAGTAAACTTGATTTTAGCAAAAAACGTCATCAAAAAAGTGCGCATATCAAATTTGATTTTACAGAATTATAAATAGGGGAAAATATGGTTACCATGGTAAATGGTTTGTAAAAAATTAAATAACCACAGCCATCATGAGTGCATTTCAAATGTTGAACAAAAGCTGTTAAATGAGGTGAGGCCGGCCGACACAGTCACTGCTCAGGGGTCGTGGCATGGCAGAAATTGGTTCATAACGCAAGACAAAATTTAATTAATTGCATTCAAAAGGTTTCGTGTCACAATTGCATTACTCAGATCTTCACGGTTGCGTTTAAAAGGATATATTAGCCATAAACGAGGTCAATTTCACATGGACAATCTTCAAAGTTCGTCTGCACAACTATGTTTTTTCCTGAAGATATCAGGCACTGGGAAATGAGTCATTTTATAAGCACCAACAATGATTTGGTTCCCTTTCTTGCACTCGAATGAAGTGATAAAAACTGCTCTATTAGGCCCTGAATAAATGAGGTATGGTAATATTCGCTTTGGTTCTGCCGGGGGGGCGAAGCGTCATTCACCAATTAGCCGAACAGCGGGACGAGAGGGACCGCCGGGGGGGGGGGGGTCACCTGTCATGGAAGAGGAGAAAACCTGAGAATGCTTTTCGTTCCTGCGGGTTCGAGAGCCCGCGACTGACGGCAAGTGGGAAACCATGACAGCATCAATCTCTGAGCATAAGTGATGGAGGCTTCCAGAGAAAAAAGAAAGAGGAGACAAAATAGTGCAAGCTTTTAAATCTATGATGGAGATTTCACATGCTTGTGAAAATGAAATGCTTCAGCGTCTGAAGCGAAGCTTATACAGGCATCCTCTCTTATAAGAACATTTCTCCTTTAAAACAAGAGCTTCTTTAAGCCTGCTTTTGTTTGATCAGTCAGACAGATTCATTTAAACAGACTTACATGTCCTGACCAGGCACAACACAACGTTTAGAATGACAAGTAGGTTGTCTGTTCACATGGAAAGCAAAAATGCAGCACAATGCAACAAAAATCTGAACTTATACAGTGTTTAATATATAGTTATGCTGAGTGGAATTCTGGACCAATGAGATTCCGCTGTGGGCGGGGCTACCCAATGAGATGACCTATAGCAGGGGTGCTCAATCCTGCTCCTGGCGATTGACTGTCCTGCACAGTTCATCTCCAACCCTAATCAAACACACCTGAATATAATTTTCAAGTGATCCTAAAGACCTTAATTGGTTGCTTCAGGTGTGTTTGATTAGGGTTGGAGATGAACTGTGCAGGACAGTCGATCGCCAGGAGCAGGATTGGGCACCCCTGCCCTATAGAAATAGCTCGATAAAATACCTGCTTGGGACAAAAAAATCTGATAAAAATGAAAGAGATGGCTTTTAAATCGCTTTGTCACAGTGTTGGACTGGTACGACAGGAAAAAATGGGATCCTCTCAAAGAGCTTATGTCAGGAAGACAAGTTTGGACCTGTTCAAGAAAGCCAGAGAGACGCCAGAAAACTTTTGCAACAATTCAAATCAACAAAAGCAAAAAAAAAAATGGTTGGCATTCCACATGCTAACCGGTTGCAGCGTGACAGATTTTCAGCGCAAAGCAAGTTTTCTGTCTGCACTGAAAGTGAAAAAGCTGAGAGAAGCAACAAAAATCACAGATTATCAGAAACTATTTGTTTTATGTACAGGATAAAAAAAAAAAACTGAAATATGACAACACAAAACATAAAAGAAAAACCGAACAAAATTGCAAACAATGAATTGTATACTTGTACTTCAGTGTTGTTATTGTTAACTAAGACTTAAAATCGTTTTCTGTAACTGCAAAAGATTCAATAAAATATAAATAGAAGATGAAAAACATGACATTAAAAAGGTTAAAAAACAACTAACTGAAATATGTTTAAGCTATATACAGTAGGGAAATTAAAGAAATGACAAAAGCACATAAAATTACTAAAATTTTGAAATGAAAACTTAATATACAAGTAAAAACTAATACAAAATATGAATAAATACTATAATAGGATATAAACAATACTAAAGTAAAACTGCTTCACTGGTTAGCACTCAACATCAACATTTATCCCTTGTCAATTCATCCCTCTCTGCCAAGTTAGGCCATAATCACAGGAAGTCCCTTATACTATCTGACGCTCATGTTGCCTAAAATCGCATATTCTCATTTGGGGTTGCAAACCGCTGCCCGTGTGAAATCCCCTTATACAAGTTAATTAAAGTTAACATTTTACAGAATATTTAACATTTTAAAAAAATAACATGTGGGGTGGGATTGAAGGGGAACTTCACCACTGGCAAAATGGCCTTTCAATAAAACTTGGCAGCCTATGAAGTAGAAAGTTGAAAAAAAAATTGAAATGGGGAAAACAGAAAAAAGGCTGTTTTCTTTCCTTTTGCCAAACAGCACCCATAATGCACTGGGCATGCTGCCGTCCAAGACCGCTCCCACCAGTCTGCTATACGCTTACCAGAGCCTTGCATTAGTAGGAAATACTCCTTAGCAAACTTTTAGTCATAAATGGCGTCACTGTCAACTCTGTATTGTTCCCGGGTGCGAGAATTCAAAGAATAAACGTTCAGCGGGAGTGAGTTACTTTCATTTTCCAGTGAAGGATCACTGTAGGCAGCGGCTAAAGGCTACAAAGAATCATAAGTACGGAGAGAATAGCGCAACGAAAAATCTGGAAAACCTCAGTGCTTGTAGACAACACTTCAAACTCAATGACGACGAACAATGTTTTAGACCAAAAACTGAAAGAAACTGCCATTCTGTCACTCGCTGAAACCATATGCTGTCGCACGCAGGTAAGAAAGCTGTCGCCATAGTGTTTCATTTTTACTATAATTCTATAATTTACTGTTTAAAGAGTAATAGCTTCATCTGGCAGACTTTTGCTGACAAATACACGTGAATTTCTCGGCCCAGGTAACACGGAGAACGAGTAAACATTGTTCCTTTACATGTACTACCGACATTGTAACAATGCAAAGTGGGTTGAAAATCAGCGAATTTACACTTTAAAGCTACAGTGTGTGATTTTTACCCCCATCTAGCGGTGAAAAGGTATATGACCATCCAGTGAATATTAGTTTCTGTTCCTCTCAATTTCGATTTCGTTTTAACTCCTACGGTGGCCAATGAAGTCCAAGATTAACATGGCTTCCAGTACGACCTCCTCGACACGGTGCCATCGAGTGTTAAAACGCGAAATGCGAAGCTTGATGTCCCTCTTTGGCTAAAGTACTTTCAAGATGGCGGGGCAACATGGCGACCGACATTAGAACCCCTTACCCGTATGTATTTTTAATGGCATATTATACACTCACGAGAATACTTTATTACTTGAACGAAGTAAATATACATTAATGAGCACATATATTTTTGAAAGAACTAAGTGTTTTTAGCTAAGAATAAACTAAAAAAGTTACACAGTGTAGCTTTAAGACTAGGAAAATGCGTGCCACGAAATGACAAAAAGAGAAAATACTGGGCACCTTTTCACATCCACCATGTCATAGGTTACAAGGCGGAGCGCACAGCCAGGGGTTTCTGAGATTCATACCCAATGTTTTTTTTGGGGACGGCATCCAAGCAGAGTAGTGACTTTTCTAGGCCGTAGGGTAAAATAAAAGAATAGAAAACTAAGAGATTGAGTGAAAGATGTGCTCTGAATGAAACAGGTCACTGTTTATCCGGCTCCAAGGTTCCACACACACACCCCCCCATCCGTGCGGTTTCCCTCGGGATGTGGCAGCCAAACAATTGCAGCAAGAAACGCCTTAACGAGGAGAGAGAGAGAGAGAGAGAGAGAACTGGTGAGAAAGAGAGAGACGGAGAGAGCGACTCGGCTAATTACGGTGCACCTCATTTCTCTGACCCCTCTCAATTTGTGTCTCTCTCCCTCTCTCGGTGTTGGAGAAATGCTGCCAGAGGAGACTTTACACTGGCAGAACTCCAACAAGCCTTTGGAAATCACTCAAGCAGAGTGACGGGAAGGAGCTAACTAAAATTAGCAACAACACTTACTAACTCCATTTTTCAGTTGCTCAGGTTTTTGACAATACAGTAAATGTAGCTTTTCAAACAAAATACTTTTTCCAATGAGTAGCATGAAACGTGCAATTTTTATGTCATGTAACATGTTATTTTTACAGCAGATTGACCTGAGACTGTAATCAAATGCACTTTTCAAATGTCTTTTAAATGTCTTTTAAAACTATTTTAGTGAATCTGTTTATTTGGAATCTGTTCATTTTGGATTTTTATATAACGATTTAATGATTTTTTCAGTTACGATAATGGAATTCATTTGGAATTCCCAATTGGAAATACTTATAGAGAATTGTTCCACAAAAAAAAAGAGAAAAAAAAGAAAGAAAGTCATTGGGTTTTTACCAACACAAACACAACATTTTTGATGAACTATTCTTGTAGTTTGGCAAGCTTCAGTTCCAAACAAGCTTTCCCAACATTGCCAAATCCCACACACCCCAGAATGTGTGCGTCTGGGAAAGAAATGTTAAACAAGAGAGAGAAATAATGCTAAACATCAAAACAGTAAAACACATAAATGAAGCTAGAGAGAGAGAGAGAGAGAGAGAGAGAGAGATTCTCCAAGCTGAATGTTGGGGTTGGCTTTAGCCGCTTACATTTTCCTCACGATTTGGTGAGTTTGCCAACTGTGAGCGTAAAATTAGCATTTCAATACCTCTAAGGGATATTCATTACAAAAGGCTGAAACCTACTATCACTTCTCATTTTTATAACCCCCTCTTTCATTCTTCTGTCTCTTTGATAAGCGCGTGGAAATGAGGGGGAGTCTGGAAGAGAAGAGCTGGAAGGGAAATGTTTAGGAGAACAAGCGGCACTTTGTTGAAGGGCTGCTGCAGTTTTGCTGACTCACGTAACAATATCAGCTGACGATCAAACACAAATCGGCTGGAAAATGTCATCACAATGAAACTACTGTGGAAATTAAAGTCTGAAGCGCATCGTTTCAATGAGTTTATGCCATTGAAAGCTTTGAGATGAGAGTGATCTCTTGACAGAAGTTTAACAACTGAATATACGTACAGATTTAAAGTGATGGTTGACCCAAAAAGGAAATTAATTTGCTCACCCTCATATCGTTCAAAACCTCTTTTTACTTTCTTCTGTGGAATAAAAAAAGGAGATGTTTTTTAAGAACGTTGAGGTCCAAACAACACTGGACTCCATTGACTTTCATTGAATGGACAAATAACACTGAGGCCCTGTCTACACCTGCGTTTTGGTCGATAGGATCACAACTAGACAAGGGAGACACATTCCCGTTTACACCTGGTGTTTTAATCCGTCTCTTTTGTCCACTTTCAACCACTTCTGTCCGGATTTCTTCGAGGGGAGAAGAAAATGGACGAAATAAGCTTGTGCCATTTTCATTTAAACGCGACCGGAGACATGGAAAAACACACAGAGCATCAGCTTTAGTTTCTGCTCTGACAGCCGCAAGATCACGGCGAACGCCGTGAGTGTGTGTTAGAAATCAGGAATGGAGAGAGAGAACATTGTGCTTGGTACGTTTTCATCTTCAAACCAAACTTGGGTCTCCAGCTAAAGTTTAAACCCCGTCTGGCTAGAGCGCTTCCCATTATGTTTATGCATCAGGTCAGTAGACGGAGAATAGGCGTCTTTTGTGGCTGGAACGGATTCGACCACATGAGCGTTTACACTACGAAAGCAATCCGTCTAATGCGTTCACGACTACCTCTGGAAGTGGTCGATAGTGGACAAGCTCAAAACGTTTTAGACCCCATTTACACCAATATTTATCGTCGACCACTTGTGATCCCATCGACCAAAACGCATCTTAATACCAGGTGTAAACAGGGCCTAAGACACCCCTCAAAATGTATTTTTTTGCGTTCCATAGGAAAAAGTCATACAGGTTTGGATCATCATGAAGGTGAATAAATAATAATGAAAGAATTTGCATTTTTGGGTGAACTATCCCAGTGATTTACAGCATCAAAAGCAACTAGAATTTTCAAGAATGATGGCTATTTGAAGAAGTATGAGCGACAGCTTCTAAATTGGTTACGCGAAGTCGCCGCATAACCAACAGAAAGCTGTTGTGCTTCATACATCACTACACTATTGGCAAAATACAATGGGCCTTTTTTGCATGAGAAATGTCGCAGAAATTTTGCAACCACACCTCATTAGGCACTATAGTCCCGTTCACTGACGTGATGGAATTGCTGAAATTGTTAGACATTCCTACTCTGACTGTATGACGTGGCGAATTAAAATCTGCATTTCCATTGGTTGTGAAGCTGCCAAGTCTCGTTGAACACTAAGGACACCAGTCACTTTTCACTGGTCATGCTTCAAAACGCTGTCAGCACAAATCACCCCTAAACGGACATAACTGAAAGATATTTGTGCTCGAATATATCACATTTACTCAGTTAACTGCCTCAAATGAAGCTTTTGAATCATTCAAAAGATTCAAACCCCAAAATCTTGCAAACTCTTGTAAATCGACCAACTATTTTTCCTCAGAAGTGCTCACTGTATCAGTCTGGGAACGTACTTTACTTTGTGGAGAGTCAGTGGTCAGCAGTCTTTAAGGGTGCTTTCAGACTTGGTCCGAATCAGATCTCCTTGGTCCCTGTTCAAATTGTATTTCTGGCACCGGACTGCAGAAGTGCGTAATCACCTTGAGTAACACCAAGTACAAACGGCAGCTGTTCGTAACAAGAACTACGTAATGAGTTAGGTTTAAAACATGCCAGTTTCACTGTTTTATTCATGCATTTGCTGTGTCGGATTTACCACCAACACTTTACATATACACATGGAGAGAAAGAGGGAAAAAAATGGCACTTTTAGTGGATGTATACGCAAAAAGAACTATTTATTCAAATGAAAACTACTCTTTACTATAATATGACCGGGAGCAGAAAACATATAAATAACATATTATTTATGATATCATTGGACGGATTGTTTTCATTTCAACCATTTCCAGCAAAACCAAACGAATTGAACTTTGACAAATGGACTCAAGCCCACTCCAAAGTCTCTAGTATGAAAGCACCCTAAATAAAGTACATAAACCAAGTAAGATCAAAATGTCAAGAGTTTGGGCCTGAGCACGAAAAGATGCATATTAAATTAATTTAACGATGACATTTAAGACGAACTGTGTTTATATCAATCTTTTCAAGGAGAACCAAATTAACCAAATTTTGACAAATGGAGTCAAGTCCGCTTCAAAACCTTTAGTATGAAATAATGTCAGATCAAAATGTCAGGAGTTTTGGCCCGAATCGTGACTCTGGTTGGCTCATTTTGAATCGTCAAATTCTGGCGAATGTTATTTTGTTCGGCTGAGCAGTTTGAGTGTGTTTGCTGCTTAATAGCTTGTTTCTGTATCTATGTTTCCATCCACCTGTTTTTATTCGCATTTTGGGATATCGCATAAAAATAAAAACGCTGGATGGAAATGGCTAAATGAGCAAATTCTTAAAAACGCATAAAAAAAAAACGTTTGCGCTCAATTAAGTCGGATAAACTTTTTATCCGATAAGAAAACATTCGCATAAACTACGATGGAAACACAAAAAAAAGTCATGTGACTGTGCGATGGGACGGTGTAACTGGACTAACCAGCGGATCGATCTCGTTGCACAGCATCTGGAATGCTGTTTTGGTTCTTCTGAAATGCCTGAGCTAAGTCTGTCGTCAAAGTGGTTCGGTATAACAACCTCCCAGAACTGTCTAACACAACTGCATTCCCAGAACAGCAGGCATCCGCCTACGAAAGCAAGATAACTTTATTGCGTTTCGTCTGCGTGCAAGTCATTTATTTTATACGAAATTATTATATACAGTGGCTTCTCCCTCCTGCAGCAACTTCCATTTTCCTCAGTGATATTTAACGCCAGTTTTTTGTTCTCGATTTTGTTCTCTCCGGCTCACTGGATGGAAACGGTGATTTATTCGCAAATGTTTTATGTGATATTCCAATTTTGTGCATAAGTTAAATTAGCAACTTTGAATGGAAACCTAGCTTGTGTGCGTTTTCTCCTTTGAGGTGAAACACGGGAGAGGCTGAAGCTGGCAGCTCAACCAATTAGCTGCTCTCTACCCTCAACACACACACAGTCACACATACAACCTACCACTCTCTCTCACACACACACACACACACACACACACACACACACACACACACACACAACCCTGACCCTGCCTTCATTAGAGCAGAGGGTCATTGTGTGTGACAGGCGGGGGCAGGCGAGACACAAATACACTCTTCACTAGCAGGTCTGATGTTCTGGCAGAGGTGAGCATCTCACACACACACACTACACTGACAGCAACAGGTGCAGTGGACCACGGCCATACAACAAACACACAGAAGGAATGAGAGGGGAGGAGAATGAGAAAAAATGAGTTGGGATGAGACAGCAAGAGCCCAGAAGAGACAAGAATGAGACAAAGAAGCAAGAATGCAAAATGAGACAAAAATGAGAAACACTATAAGTAAAATCGGGATAAGCTGAGAGGCGAGATGAGATGAGTCCTTAAACCGAGGTCCTGACTCTCTGTGGTCATTAAAAATCCCAGGATGTTCTTCGAAAAAGAGTAGGCGTGTAACTCCGGCATCCTGGCCAAATTTGCCCCTTGGCATCTGTCCATCATGGCCTCCTAATCATCCCCATACTGATTGGCTTCATCACTGTCTGCGCAATATGGCTGCCGTCGCATCATCCAGGTGATGCTGCACACTGGTGGTGGTTGAGGAGATTCCCCATTCAATGTAAAGCGCTTTGAGCAACCAGAAAAGCGCTATAAAAATGTAATGAATTATTATAATTATTTATGAGAAAATAAGAGCCCGGAAGAGACAAGAATGAGAAAAAAAAAAAAAAAGGCAAGAATGCAAGATGAGATAAAAATGAGAAACAAGACGAGTAAAATCGAGTGTAGAGATAAGAAAACAAGGTGAGAAGTGATGAGAACACGAGATAAGAAGAGATGAGAAAATGAGAGTTAAGAAGAGACAAGAAAACGCGAAATGGGAAGGGTTGACAAAATGAGAGGTGAGAAGAGATGAAAAAAACAACATGAGAAGAGATGAGATGTGATGAGAAAACAAGAGCTGAGATCAGAGACAACAGAGACAAAAGAAACAAAAATAAGAAACAAGGCAAATGAAATCGAGACAAGATGAGAGACGAGGTGAGAAAATTAAGGTTGAGAATAGATAAATGCGAAGGATGACAAAATGAGAAAACCAAGAGACAATAAAATGACAGAGGAGAAGAGATGAGATGTGAAACCGAGAGATGAGAAGAGATGGGAGGCGATGATCAGAAGAGAAGAGGCGAGAAGAGAAGAGATGGGATGGGAGGAGAAAAGAACGAGAGATGAAATGCAACACGTCCTCCGGAAGCTGGACTGAGAGAGCGAGTGAGAGGGAGGAGAGAGAATGGAGGAGGTTTATTATGGAAGGCTTAATTAGTCCGAGCATTAGAGTATTCACATGCCAGAAATAGACAAAAACATCTGATTAGCATTCACAATTTTCTTTTGAAGATTTCTGAGGGTGTGTGACGCTGTCTGGAGATTTGTGATCACACGTGCTGCTGTGTGTGTGAGTGCACGTCATACGGCTGGTGTTTGTAACCAAATCTCTGTTCTGGTCCAGTGAGGGTTGAGATGAGAGCTCATCTCCCATTACACTTTCATTCCACGATCAATCCCTACAGATGGAAACGCTCACACACACTCTCACAGCGCATCTGAGCCATTCGGTGTGCATTTGAGTGTTAGTAATTGAACAATGATGTGCGTGTGTGTGCGCACGTGTGTGTGTGGGTGTGTGAGACTGACCAGCGATCACCTGCGCCCCTCAAATAAGACCTATATGACCTGACTGAGCTTCATGTGAAGACAGACGATTAGAGAGGAGAAGAGAGGCCAGAAAATATGAGAGTGGAAAAGAAAAGCTGTGGCAAAGCGAGCAGCGACCAGATGAAGACATAAGAAAACCAACAAGATGGGAAAAAAGATATGAAAACAGGAGAAAATAATGAGAGTTGAGATAAGATGAGAAATACAAGATTATATGAGAAAAGTTGAGATGAGAAAACATGAAATGAGATATGAAGCCACAAAAGACGAGATGCTGAGAAACTGGGAGGGAAAAAGATGAGATGAGACCAGAAAGAAGAGCTGTGACAAAACGAGATGAGAGAAAAGCAACAAGATGAGAAAATAAGAGATGAAAAGAGAAAACAGGAGAAAATAATGAGAGTGAGAAACTAGATGAAAAAGATGAAATGAGAAAAGACATAAAATCCGATCAGAATAGCGCAAAAGACATTGAAAAGAAATGACTGTATATGAGACTGGAAAGAAACAGCTGTGACAAAACGAAGAGAGACAAGGTGAGATGTGAGAAACAAGATGAGAAAGACGAGATGATATGAGAAAAGAAGAGATGAGAAAGCATTCGAAATTGAGACAAGAAGCCACAAAAGACGAGATGAGAAACTGCGCACACAAAAAAAAGGAGAGACGAGACAAGAAAGAAGAGCTGTGACGAGATGAAGATGTGAGACGAGGCAACAAGATGAGAAAAGAAGAGATGAGGCTTGAAAAGTGATAAGAGACTAGATGAGATGAGAAAACAAGAGAAAATAATGAGATAAGACGAGTGAGAAAAGAAGAAACAAGACATGAAAAGATTTGAAAAGGAGGAAATAATTAGTGACGAATGAGAAAGGAGATTATAAAGGGCGCAAAGAAAAAGGATGAGATGAGAAGAGATGAGATGAGATGAGAAAAGACGTTAAAAGAGACCAGAAGTCCACAAAATATTAAAGTATATTAATATTAATGACTGGAAAAGAAGAGACAAAGAGATAAGCCCAGAAAGAAGAGCTGTGACAAAATTAGTAGAGACAAGATGAAGACATGAGAATGTGAAATGAGACAAATGAGAAACAAAATGCGGAAAAAAAGTGACAAGAGGAGAAAAGAATACACGAGAAAAAGAAGAGACGAGAGAATGAGACGAGACGAGACGAGATGAGTAAAAGGCAAGACAAGATGAGATGTAAAAACTGGAAGACAATAACAAGATATGAGACAAAAAAATAGACATGAGACAAGAAACTTACAGAGCGATAAAGCAGATAAACGAAAGAGACGAGAAAACAAAAGATATGAGATAGAAATTATAAGAAAAAAGATGATAACATAAGAGATATGCTGTAAGAGAAGAAATGAGAGAAGACAAATAAGAAAAGAAGAAAGCATAATAAGAGACAAGGAGAGAATAAACGAGACAATAAACAATGTGAAGATAATGAGACGAGATAGGACAACAAGCTAACTTAAGGAGACAAGAAAAGGCCACATAATGAGAGACAAAAGTGAGATAAGAGATGAGAAAAGTATTGCAGATAATGAGAGACCAGATGGGAAGAGAAGGAGAGATGAGACGAGACAAGAGTGACTGAAGGAGCCAAAGCGGAGCAGATGGAGAGAAGTAAAGTAGAAAAGGAGAGCGGGAGCTCGGTCTCACTCATCTGGTGCTAGTGGTTTATTGATCGTAGACAGCGAGTCTCAAAGTCATTTATCACCAGCTCCTCAAGCCGCGTATGTGTGTGTGAGGGAGATAACTCTTGCGATAGCGGCCATTGCATCCATTATTCCTCACAATGGGCTGTGCCTGGACCTGCCCAACAGCTTGACACAAATACACACACACACACATATACGCACGCGCTTGCTCCCCCCGACACACCGACAAACGGCCTCTTTCTGAAAATAATAAATAAATAACAGCACGTATTGTTTCTAAGGCTTGGCCGAACAGCGAGAGCGAAGCTGCTCCACTGCTGATAGTGAAGCAGAAGCCTGAAATACAGCCAGAACAGAGTAAAGGGCTGTGTGTATGTGTGTGGCCTTGTAAACCCTACATTATGAGGACAAAATGTCCCCACAAAGATGGCAATATCCAAAATCCTTGTCCTTGTGGGGACATTTTTGGTCCCCATGAGGAAAACAGCTTATAAATCATACTGAGTGATCTTTTTTTGAAAATGTAAAGATGCAGACAGTTTTGTGTTTAGGTTTAGGGGTAGAGTTAGTGTAAGGGGAGAGAATATACAGTTTGTACAGTATAAAAATCATTACGTCTTTGAAAAGTAGCCCATAAAACATGAAAATGTGTGTGTGTGTGTGTGTGTGTGTGTGCGCGCGTGTGTGTGTGCGCGCGTGTGTGTGTGTGTGCGTGTGTGTGTGTGTGTGTGTGCACACTCAGGTTATAGTACATCATATGAGCCAAGCTAGAAGAGACAAAAAAGGATTAAAGTTACAAAGGAAACATGTCAAAATGACTTGATTTGCTTTCTTAATACATGTTACCTGGTCAAATACAGCCTTGGTAAGCATAAGAGAGTCTTTTAAAAACATTTCTTCCCCCCCAAAAAAAAAAAAAAACCAACAACAAAGAATTGTTACTTGGTAATTTAGCAAACATGCTCTAAATTTGGCTTAATTCAAGGATGTACTGGCCATTTTTCATGACCCAAAACAGTTGAAGAAAGATTAAGAAAAGATATTTTTTTAAATATTAAATTAAATACCACATTAAAGAAGTAAAATGGGTTTAAAGACATGAAACAGCATTTGCAAGACATTAACATTGCATGTGGCAATGTTCAGAAGTAAATTGTGTGGGCGGGACTTGAATTTATAAAAGCTCCACCTACACATGATTTGATTGGATCTTGGAATTTTAGGCTTTAATATTATTGGTTCACATCATGTTCCCTACCTACCTGTGCAGCCATAGAATACATCAACAGAAAAAAAAGTTATTTCAGCAGCAGAGATGGTCATTTCTAATTCGTTTTTTTTAAGAGTAACATAATAAATCGTGCACAATAAGAACAAGGACATGAAGTAAAAAGAAAGTAAATAGGGTCAAGTTGCATTTTATGTCATCTTAAGGGAAAAGCCTGATTTCAGTTACTTCAGAAAAACAGTTTAGCATACTGTCATCCTCCACTAGCCTGACTAATCAAACCCACAGCTCAGCGAGAGAGAGAGAGAGAGCCGGTAAGGATGATTAAATGGGGGGGTTAGGGGGGGGACGATAAACATTTTAAGCTATCCGACACATTCTCGTTTCCCTTCCAGCGGCTCTTTCCACTGCGATCCAGAAGCCTGATGCGTGTCAGGATGAATAAAGGTTGTGCGGGAACCTAACCAAGTGCTGCATAGCCATTTCGACAACAAACACCGGACAGGCCGCCAAGCCGCGGCTCGTCTGCCAACAAGATGAAGTGCGCATCTGAAATCAACCATATTCCTACCTTACAGTCTGTCGCCCCAGAGGAGGAGGAGTGGGAAAAGCTGAAAAAAAAAACCATTTCTTAATCAGTATCTGCCTCGCTTTTTCCAGTACAAATATATTTTTCTTGTTTTCAGCATAAACGTATTTGCAAAAAGAAGTCTTGAAAGGGATAGTTCACCTAAAAAGGTTCATTATCTTATGCAACTTTTCTTCAAGTACTTTTATCTTGCCAAACAGATAGAAACCAAAAGAAAGAGAGATATGTGGAAACAGATAAATACAGGGTAAAACAAATCAAGAAAAAAATACTTCTCTCACACCATATGCGCCATTGATTTCCTATTCTCTCGGAAACATTTAATGAGCTTAAGCGAAAAAGGAGAGATTGAGGGAGAGAGAAAAAAAGAGACGAGGAAGAAAACAGATAAGGCCTCTCAGAAAATTCCCTGAGAGAGCAAATCATTCAGAAAGACAAGAAGGTGCTTAGCAGAGGAACAGGTGTTGGATGTGATGATTCCCACACTGGTACCCGAGCCAAAACCAGCGGGAGTCCGTCAACAAGGTGCAAAGCTGGACCGCATCTGTCCACAAGTCATTCCCAGAGCGTCAACGCATCATGCAAAATTAGAAAATGAAAAGAGCAAAAGCAAGCAATATGACACTTTAAATCTTTAGGGGAGGGATTCACTAAGAATGAACTTCACCTGCTAATAACAACATCAACACCAGATTCATTCAAATGAATTACGCACAATGGTTAGTTACAGAAAAAACAACACATATGCGCAAAATGCCATATGAATGGTGCAATTTTCCAGACCATGCATGGTCCAACAGTTTAACCAGCGCTTGGTTTAACTAGATTAAACTGGTTACACTTCTTGAACTAACAGGCGAGCAAGCACGGTTTCAGATAGCAATGTTTCCATAAAAAAAAAACAATAACGCAAACATTCATTACACGTCCGTTGATCCCCTAATCGACGAGCTGCTGAGAGCTTGTTTTAGCACTGAAAACGATTTCAAACGATGAAAAGCCATTAGAGAGGCAGATTGTGAGTAATGTGAGATTCGGACATTCTCCCGAACGCCGCCCCATTAGCTTCAGCAGTGCAAGAGAAAGAAATCTGTGGTATATGCAGCCATTACGGCGTCCCTCAGGGCTCGGTATTGGGCCCAGTGCTGGATTTCAGTGATGTGCAGTATTGCTTCATCCTTTCATTTGCAGCCCCAGTGGAACCGCAGCCATGTCACGCTAAACGTTATCAATCAGCTAACAGCAGCCTGTTTAAAATCACTCAAGGCTCACATGGTATTAAAAGCTGCCAATGCAAATGCTAAACAAATACAGTTTCAATCTGTCCCCTTATCTACAAGCGTCAAGCCGTCTAAAGAACATCTGAACACAGGGGTGGGCAGTATAAACATAATGTTAGCGACGCGTACAAGGTTTCTATACTATGTTAACAATGTGCATCCCAATATTAACTACCATTTAAATGTTTAGGGTCAGTATATAAAAAAAATAAAATGAAATAAAAACTTTTATTCAGTAAAGATGCATTAAACTGATAAAACGTGAAAGTAACCACTTATAATATTAAAAAAAATTCTGTTAAGTTAAATTAAATTCAATAGAAATTCTCCAAAAACAAGTCAATTTATCTTCTAAGGATGATTAGATATTTTTACTGAAAAACAAGGCAAAAATACTGATTAAGAAAATGATTTTTGCAGTGTAATCTCAACCATGAGTTTCTCACTCAAATGTGATAAATGATGCGAGGAAGACAAAGAGGAGTCTGTAATGTGATGAAGAAAATTATACAGAGGGAAAAACATAATGCAGTCTGCAGGCAAACATTCAGATAGAGTGGAAATCCACAGGAGATTCGGTACTAAAATAAAAGTGAGAGAGAGAGAGACATTAGAAGGTGCGAAAGGCAAGTGAAAGAGGGATGAAACCTTACTACTCACTGGAGTTTTGAGTGAATTCGCGGATTCACAGTTTGGGGTCTGTGAATGCAAGTGTATGAATATTTATAAAGGACAGTGAGCGAACGAGGCTGAAACGAAACAAGAACATGAGCCAAAGAGTTATCGTTTACTTAAGCGAAGATGCGTCTTTCTCTCCTCTCGATTCTGAATGAAATTTCTTCAGTGTGTATGTAGCTGTGAGCCGCTGCCCTCAGAGTAAATCTGAGAGGATTTCTGACGGTGAACTAGTGAGGGGTAGTAAAGGGCATCCGAGAGAGAGAGCGAGAGACCGTTTGAAGGGATGTGAAAGCCTCGTGCCAAGTGACTTTTCCGCCCAGACACTATAATACACTGAAGCTACAAGTAAATGCAAGATCTCAGAGAGTTTCCTGTGGTTTACCAGCCTGCACTCAACAAACCTGAATATTAACCTGGAGTTTTGATTCGCTACACTCACAGAACTCATTCCTCCATCAAGATGCGGGCAACCTGTAGATGTCAGGAGCTTTTGTTCAATAAAATCTTCTATCTGCCTAAATGACTCTGAACATGCCCCAACCTGCAGAAATAGCAATCATCACAGACTTAGCATGAAAACATATACTCGAGAAAGCTTGACAGACACTTCATTGGTCCATGAAGGATAATTCATAAGGGCTGCTGGGACACCTGCTAACTCTATGGTGACATGAACACACCAAAATCAAAGTCTCTTCACAGCTGGGGAGAGTATGAAGAGGAAACAGACCATTCAATGAAAAATTAATGAGAGAAACACTCAACATGGTGGCTGTAGAAAAGCAGAAGAGCCAATTGGTTTATTAGCCACAAAGCATAACCAGACCATTGTTTGGAATGGAATGCAAGCATGCTAGTTACTAAATATATATATATATATATATATATATATATATATATATATATATATATATATATATATATATATATACTACACATACATACATACATACATATACATATATACATACTACAACACAGTATTTAGTAACTAGCATGCTTACATTCCATTCCAAACAATGGAATAGAATGCTATTGAAAAGAATGGAAAAGTTCCATTTACCACAAGTAAATGGAAGTATATATAGTTGCATATTTTGGTAAATTGTGTATGATGACAATGTAATTGAAAATGACGTATGCTCATGTATATAGCATGCCATTCCGAGCATAATCCTGGTCTTTCCCACAAATACACATACCTGAGATGGATATACTTCATAGGCCTATATATCCATCTCACGAGGGGAATTACCAAGATGGCTACCAACTAGCTTACTTCGAAAATGACATAACACCCTCTCAGTCAGTGCAACCACAAAAACACAATTCCCTGAGACAAACAAACATCCCAACAGAGTCAACATATCGGCAGCCAAAGAGCTCAATAATGGTTTTGAGGGTTTCTACCACTCATTAGAACTGCGCTACTGGTGGAACGAGAAGATAAGCGTTGGATCGGTGGCCTGTGACACGCTTGTCCTTATCTGACAGACCCATCGATCGTCTATCAATACAGAACCCAGAAAAATCAGTGAGACCAACACCTGTTCGATCAGAACAGCCAAATAGCACCTGATGACCTGCAGGACGGCTAGTTAGACAGCCAATAAATGGACAAAGCAAAGGAAGAGACATGGATGAGCACACACAGAGACCTCTGAAGGCAGTTCGATGCCCTGTGACCGAGGCATTACGCTCTGGAGCAGAAGTACACAACCTTTCTGCTGAGAAACACAGGGCAGATGCACAGTGGAGTCCATGCTACGTCACAGAACTCTCAAAACAAATCTAGCACACCCCTATTTGCTCCCTGCCTCTAGCATGCTAAAGTTTAGGCCTGTATGAACACACTTTCCTGTCGTTTTCAATTAGAACCGCAAGACCTTGATTAGGACAGGTGTTTGATTAGAGCTACAACTAAACTCTGCAGGAAAGTAGCGCTGCGGGCCAATTTGCATCATATTTGCCATAAATAGTATAATAACAATGCTATGTTCATAACAGTACACAACTCTTACTTTTTCTGCAGGATATAGTATATATGGTGGTTTAAATTCAGTTCTAAATTCATTTTATGCTAATCAAGTTAGCTAAACACCAAGGTTGCACATGAAAGTTGTTAATATATACAAACCTAACTGCAAAGTAAAATAGTATTTTATGGTAATGAATTTAACTAATGCAAACCTTCAAGTGCAAAAAGAAACAATATGCGATAATGTCATTTAACTAATACTATTAATGTTTACATGCAAATGGAGACGATATACACAAGGTCTTGGTACTAAAGTTAACGTTCACATCCAAATCGAAACGTGCGATAAGGTCATTTAGCTAATGCTACTGTTCAAATTCAACTGGAAACAATATGCAATACAGTTGTTTAACTAGTGCTAACATTCACATGCAAACAGAACGAATATGCAATATGGTTGTTTCGTTAATGTTAACATTCACATCAAGCGGAAAGAATACGCGATAAGGTCACCCAGGTCCTGTTACAGCTGGTATTAGGATACGAAAGATTTGAATACGAAGTAGATGCGAAGATTTGGTCGATTGGATCACAAGCAGACGAGGGAGACCTTCCCATTTACACCTGGTGTTTAAATCAGTCTCTTTTGTGCACTTTCGCACCTTCGTAGACTTCGAGGGTGGTCTTTGAAGTCTGTGTCCTTCAAAGGATACAGCCTCTGAATTAAAACACAGCTTATCTGATAAGGTCCTCTAGCTAATGCTAACGCTAACTTCACATGCAAGCGGAAACAATTCGCCATTTAGTTAATACTTCTGTTCACATACAAATGGAAACAATAAGATAAATTCAACTGACACTGTGGCCAAATACTGGTGTAGCCTACGGTCTTCCAGCATACTCAAAAGTATGTACTTACTTTTTGTGCAAGTATGCAAATTGAGACGCCGCCGTTGATTAGCTAGTTCAGGTGTGTTTGATTACAGCCAGATCTGAACTCTGCAGGAAGGTAGATTTACAAGAGCATGTCTGCTCTACAGCATTGTTCAAAAAATAGACCGTGATTACCACCAATGGTGAAGGAGATTTGCTGTAGGCCACAGTGTTTGTTCGAAATATACATCCGCTAGGAGGAATCATGAAGTAAAGGCCTGTCGCATGAAAGCTGTGGTTTCTAAACAACACACACAACAAATGCCTGCACACTTATGACACAAATGACTCTGGGTTGTTTTGAATAAATCAGGCTATTGATTTATTGGTTCGAGATTGTTGTGAAAGGATTGCGGCATCACTGATGTAATAAAACGTGGAAATATCTATTACTAGTAATGGATCGCAAGTCACTCGAGTGAAAATAAAGAGGTTGAATGTTTATAGACACACTTAAACCCAAACATCCTGTGCTTTTACCCCTGTTGGCGAGAAACACCTTCTACCCCTCTCGGCGTCAAAGTCTGGCCCCGAAAACTCACCCGGTTTTCTGCAAGAGCCCACAGCCGGCCAATAATGAGGGAGAGAAAGAGAGCATGTCAAGAAGTGGATTCTTTCTGCTGAGCGCCATCTGGAAAAGGCGAGCAAGATAAACAAAAACGCGGCTCGTATCCCCTCCTCACATACACACACACACACACACACGCGCGCACACGTACACACAAAGCCTTTTGGATTTTCAGGGATTCTGGCTTATCAATTTCCAGCCAGATACAAACCCAAAGATGAGAAAACGCACAATAGCAGGAGCGAGCGAGAAATAAACGAGAAATGTGGGTTTTCAGGCGACAATGGCGATGATGACTGGGTGTTCTCCTTCCCCACAGACCTTTTTGGATTCCAATCTAGTCAAACTTTGCTCCAAAACCCACACGGTAAATTGGAAACCGGTGAGATCCCACACACGGTCACAGACAAAAGGAGGAGTAAAAATGAGACCTCAACGACACAGTTCTACTCATGCTGTAGAAAGTATCAAATGGAGGAAAAAAAAAAGGGGATTGTGTGAACCTGAAAATGCCTTCAGGATAAATGTGAAATGGAGAGGAAGTCAAGATGGCATGTATGACACCTTCAGAATCCTGAAATGAATAGCCTATGAAACATTTAAGGGCACTTAAACTTTAAACACTAGAATAGATGTATTCAATTGGACAAACAAGTATTTGAACTAAGGAACTGATTGAGAGACACCACCAATTCATTGTGTTCCCTCTTGATTTTACAAACTCAACACTCTTTCTACACCCTCAAAACGGAGTCTAATGCCCGTACACTTGTATGATTTTGGGCTGTCCCAGACCAGAAAGATGACCAATCGTGGTGATTTCTGTGCTCGTGGCTCCTGCGTCTACCGTCTAGCCAATAAAAATGCAACATGAAATGAAGTATTGATCAACGTGACATGACGGCAAAACGTAAAACTACTTACCTCAAGCTCCATTTACAAAATTGACCTCTTTTCCCTAGCGATGACTGTCCATATATCCACTGTCCACCATCACTTCCTCCTCTTTTTTTCAGCACACATAAAAACCACAATTGCCAAAGTGCGATTCATCTTGCTTTATACGTTTACCACTAGCGAATGCTGATGACGTTTTTATTCTTCTATACTAACTTGCGTCATAGCAAACAATTCAATAGGTGTCATCATACAGTCTTCATAGGCTACATGTTGTACACAAGTTTTTTAGATCCATGCGGTACAGTGTGATTCGTAATGATCTAATAGGATTGCCGAAATCGGTGCTTCGCTTTCTCAATTATGCGTGCAAGAAACGAGATGACACACCTTCCCCCAAACACACACTAGCATCAGCCGACCTGTATTGTTCAAGCGTTGAGGGGCTCAGGTGGCAGGTGAGATCTGGGGGCGTTTGACAAATAGAAGCGGTCAGATAACGGTACGCCAGCATCTCCCAGAAGAGGACGTAGACGGTGAAGAACCAGGCGGCTGTCCGTTCGCATTGAATCACAGCTGAAGACTTTGACCTGATTACTAACCTGCCTGTTCAGCCAGAGCTCTAGATGCCAGAGACTGACGAAGAGAGAGCGAAGGCCAGCGACACAGAGCAGAAACTTTATTTTGATAACTTTAATTGAGAAGATTAGATGCCGATGATAATGTGAAATCACAGCACTTGAGGACATGCCTGTTGTCTACGGACGGCGATTCCATTAATCTCGAAGCAACTAAAAACTAATTACAGCTCAACACACACAGTGGCTGAATCACATTTCGCATACTTCTACCAAGAATGAAAAGTATGTACTGTGCTGGTTGGATTCATATTATTATTATTAACACAATACATTGAAATAAAATTGATATTCGCATGACTATTTCATGATACAGTGTATAGAGTCTCATTTACTGTGAATCAAGCCGTTCTGAGACGTTGTGAGCTGAATACGTGTAAATGAACATACAGCGCATTTACTCTGAAACCGATGTATGAACATCTCAATATTTAAAATATTTCCCACATTTTTCAGCCCTAAAACGATTTCACATTTAAAATGAATAAAGTTTTCAGAGAAAAGTAATGTTTTGGCTCTTTTTATTATTAATAATATTTTATGCAGATGCAATCCCCAACAAAATCACCCCAATCATTCTAGAATTATTAATCCTACAGCTATTAAAGTAATTCTGTATTTTTTCCCCCATTTTGCAATATATATCGCAGTAAAACAAAATTTCGCAATGTCCGTTTTTTCCTAAATATCATGCAGCCCTAATTTATATCCAAAAAATAAATATTTTTTTTATAAAACATAAATGAAAAACTGTGTTATATTAAAAATATTTGTAGGAAAATATTACCGTTTATTACTGTACACAGGCATAAATAAAAATGATTAAATATCATAATATTAATAAATAGGATCTTTCTGTTCATTTAGAGGAAAATGTGATGTGTGTTACTTATTGCATGTAACCAAAAACACTCTGTTAAGCATTTTTTCAGAACAAATACAAAAATATTGAGATTCAATTTAAGCCTTAGTAATTCTAGCCCTGAAAGCATACAAATAGTATATAATCTGGCCATGATTGGGGATGCACCAATCCTAAACTTGCATACTATAAAGTCAACCTGAAAATGAAAATGTCACGTTGGTTTCAAGCATCTAATTTTTGTATGTTTTTTGTTATTGTTAAGGGAAGGTCCCATAACGACTTCTCTCCGTGGCGTCTGGTTTACACAACATCCTCTCACGGCATGATATTACCAGAGAGATAAAGGGCCGGCATTCATTTTTAATGTCAGAAATGTAATGCATTGTGAAGCGTCCAACACACACACACACATATAAGGCACACCTCATTAAGCAGTGCAGGAAATACTCTGATATCCCAGAGTCAGTGTAAGATCCGCCGTGCCACGAGACTAATGCGACTAATCGTTTGTCTGGAAAGCTCACGGATAACCTCAGGTAATGGGGCAGCACCTCTAGAGACAGACAGACGGAGGGGGGTTAGTGGTCCTGCTGTGTAAATCATCTGTGGAGGTCACGGCAATTCGTCTACAGTGAGAGCGGACGACGCGACAAATCCAGACTGATTCTATATAATCAACGAGAAACAGCTTCACAACACCTTGATTTTTGGGAAACCTGTTGGAACAATTATTATTCAAATGAACATTTGCTAAGCCCCGCCCCCTTAGCTACTTTAAGTTAGGATTGGTCAGTCATTTTTTTAAGGCGGGGCATAGCAAAGGTCACTAACGGTGCAAAGTGACACACTTAACCTTGAATTGCCATGTAAATTTCAGTTCTAAGGGTTATTTGTGGGAAATTCATGTCAAAATATAATCAAGTTGAGCTTTTATCCATCACACACCATCAAATAAATCAGGATTTTCATGGTATTTTCAAGTAAAAACCATTTTGTTAGATTTAATCTTTAAACAAGTCTTTAATATTTTATGCAATTCCGCTAGTCAAGTTAATTATCTTGTTTTCAGATCTTTACATATTTTAAGTTAAAAAAACAAGACAAAAATACTGATTAAAAATGTCAGTTAAGGAGCTCTGCTCAACATCTGGAAAGCATCCATTTCTAGTTTAAGTACCATAAATGCATTAAAAACATCTGATAACCAAGAATTGAATGTCATTCCAACATTTCAACAGAGACCCTTCCGAGGTGATAATACCTCTATAAGTCAACAAAACGGTCTGAACTGGGGCATCGTTAATTAAAACGGAAACGCTCACGTCACAGATGTGGTGCCGCATGCAAGGCGGCAGAAAAAAAACGCAGCACTCTAATCCTGTCGAGGGTATTATAAAAACATATAGAAATGTCAGGGCCTGTCGACATGGTTCAGTGCCCAGGCGTCTGGAAAAGTGATTCTTGTCCTGACTGAAATGATTTCTGCACAAGCTAAACACATTGTACTCGTGCTTTTCTTCAGAGGGATTTGGAAGTTTTAACTTTGTGGCAGGTGGCAGCGGCCATCTCTGGCAGGCTGTCGAAATGTTGCCATGACTGATGGCATGTAATCCCAGTACAGCGAACACGTTCTCCTGCGTCTGGAGACAAACAGCTAAAGATCTGCTCGTCTCGGAGCCGCTTCAGG
This sequence comes from Tiaroga cobitis, assembly GCA_030578255.1. NCBI lineage: Eukaryota > Metazoa > Chordata > Actinopteri > Cypriniformes > Leuciscidae > Tiaroga > Tiaroga cobitis. The sequence goes on from CM060615.1 coordinate 15,292,634, forward strand.
ATTTGCAGCGAAATCATTTGGCAAGTTAAAGGTGAAGTGTGACATTTTTTGGATGGCAAAATACTAAAATACCATTTAAATGTGTAGAAACAACTACAAGTAAGCTGTGGCGCCTTGAAAACATTGCTTCAACACACCCAATCGCGTGAATTTGGGGTGGGGCTATCTGTCCAACCAATGAGAGAGGTTTGGGAAACATGTTTAGAAACAGTCATTGTTTTTGCAGTTGCCAAATACTGAGAGATTCATGTCACGGATTTGATATATAAAAAAATGGGTATATAAAAAAGGTTCAATCTATCGCAAATGCATCCCAGTAAGCAAATATATATCAAATGACAAACAGTCAAAAAGTTGGCGAAGAAACGACTTTCACTCAAAAAATAATAGTATATTTCACAAACAATTAGAAAAAAATGGCAAGTTACACCTTGAATTAAACATGGCATTTAGAGTAGTAAAACTGAAAAGGTATTTTATTTATTTATTTTTCATAATTGGTTTTATTTACAAAATTTTTCACAGTGTAGAAAACTCCAACATGTTGTTACAACATCCGAAAGGGAACATTAAGCATTGTATTGTGGATGCAAAAAAAAAAAGTGAATCGTCAAAAACATGTTTCAACAGGTGCTATGAGAGGTGATTGCTATAAAAGCATTAGTAAACATGAACGACCTGAGATTTCAGTTAGATGTAATTCAAGAAGCTGTTTGTTTAAGCAGTATGACTGTGGCGGATGTTAAACGTTGGCGTGGGTTTTGAGCGGGGCGTCTTGTTTGATAAAACAGTGGAAGACTGAGGCTGCGTCCGAAATCGCATACTCTCTTGAGTAGGTACTTATTTTGAATAAGTTTGATAAGTTAATAAGTTTTGAATAAGTTTGAATAGCAGTCTTAACGACTGCTAAAAAAGCATGTTCTATATAGTATGAATGTAATCTGAATGGACTACATTCGCCATGTTGTCAGCATGCAGTCTGAGTGTTTAAAACCTGTCATTTGTTACGTCATTTTTAAGTTCATTTGATGCTGCTAGAAAAAAATATATATGTAAAAAAAATTAAATAAAATAAAAATCACACACTTCACCCTTAAATTTTGCTTTTGATACTATGGCCTTACGCCTGTTTTAAATGTCTTTATATTAATTTAAATGCATTTTCCCCTCCTGAGATCTTAATTTTAGCACAAAGGCCATTATACCATCCGTTTGTAATTTCTGCAGCTGCATCTAGCGGCAGCCGGCCATAATTAACTTCAGCGTCCAACTATTTTAATTCTCTGAATGAATCAGCATTTGATCATTATGCTCCTTCAGAACACATTCAATTCACAGATGCCCAATAATGACTCAGCTCTCCCACGGTTTGGGTTGTTTAGGGTGAGTCGGGCCTGTTCGAAGCATTAAAGGAGCAGATTTAAAGGAGAATTCACAAAAAAAACAAAAAACATATTATGTTGCTCTTTTGAAGAAGTGGTGGATGTACCATGTAGACATACAACACTGGAAAATGAGGAAGTCGAGAAACCCACAGTTTCACAAAGTTCAGACAAGAAAAGGCTGTCTGGAGAAGCATGACACTTGTGTTTTTTAGTTTTATGCTCTTCACCTTTATGCAAAGGAACAAATAAGGAACACCGCACATTCAATCTGAGACAAGATGGTGCCATGACGGAAACCTCCTGTTGTCAAACAAGAGCCAATTCCATTTTTAATTGCAACATCATAATGCTCAAAATGCCGGTTGTAGGAATGAAAGCCCCGCCTTCCAGTTAAAAGAGTCAACTGATTGTTTGTTTACTCTAGAACGCGAATCCAAATTTGCTCGACCAGCTTGGGGGAAAAAAAAAATAATTTTGCATGATTTGTGCTTAAGATACACAATTTACTTTTTATGGTTTCTCAAAATAGAAACTTCCAAAAATATACAACCCTTTCCATTTTTTACGTTTGCAATGAATATGTTTAGATATGGAGACTGACCTCATGATAAACATAATCAATGACAAAACATCCATTGCTAAAAAGTCACACAAGTTTGCATCCTTACTATGATGGCAAATATGAATGTGCTACCAAAGGTGACAAAAATTTTGATTTAAAAAAAAAAATAATACAATAAATTAAAGCTACACTGTGTAACTTTTTTAGTTTATTCTTAGCTAAAAACACTTAGTTTTTCAAAAATATATGTGCTCATTAATGTATATTTACTTCATTCAAGTAATAAAGTATTCTCGTGAGTGTATAATATGCCATTGAAAATACATACGGGTAAAGGGTTCTAATGTCGGTCGCCATGTTGCCCCTCTATCTTGAAAGTACATTAGCCAAAGCGGGACATACCCGTTAATTTAAGCTTCGCCTTTCACGTTTTAACACTCGATGACACCGTGTCGAATGTGAAGAGGGGGGTTGCTTGAGACTGATATATAAAAACCTGAAAGCCTTTTTGAAAGTCTGTTGCTGATGGAGGATCACTCTTATTCTCGAGGATACGTATCAGAGTCGCCAAGGAAGCGAAAAAGAGTTAAAAGTTAAAAATAAAAGTTACTTTACTAAGATTAGCTTGCATTCGTCTGGGAACCTGATAACTGATGTTAGCAATGAAATGGGAAAAAAATTACGAAAACTTAAAACTATTATTCATTTTATATAGATGTCATAACCTATATGTTACCTGACAAATTAAATTACTGCAAATTATAATAGTTTTCTAAAATAACCTCATCACTTGAAGGAACACTCATGGACGAGGTTGAACTGGAAGCCATGTTAATCTTGGACTTCATTGGCCACCGTAGGAGTTAAAATGAAATCGGACTTGAGAGGAACAGAAACTAATATTCACTGGATGGTCATATACCTTTTCACCGATAGATGGGGGTAAAAATCACACAGTGTAGCTTTAAGTAAAAAAATTGGAAAAATTAAATAAAATAAATCAGGGTTTCATAATTACAATTTTCAAATTAAGACAATAATGACAATGAATAATAAAAAGTTTTAAACAATTGTATAAAAGCCATTTTTCTCATTCAAAATGTTTTTTTTTTTTTTATGTAAATGTGACAAACTTGCCTTACGATGATGTATGATTATTTTTTATTTGCCAATTTACTTTCTAAAAACTTTCAGCAAGAAAAAGCACTTGGCTTAACATTTCAAATTATCCAAAATATTAAATAAGAAAACATGGGAATTGCAGAAATTCTTGAATGACAGCTGTACCAATTCTCCCAGGTCCAGATTCTGTGTGCGCCTACATACAAGAGACGAAAACAAATGTTTTCCTGAGGAACACAGTCCGGGCATGTGTCATAGCGGTGCAGTGTGAAACAGACCTAACATGTACTAAGGATGACAGGAGAGACAGAGATGCCAGACTAGGTTGAGGTGTTTTCATAGAGATGCTTGGCATTCCTACTAGCTCACATCCCTGCGTTCCTCACGGCAGAAATTCATTGCAAATGCAACAAGAGCGAAAACAAGCCGGGATTCAGGCAGACTTTCCCCCTCACCTCTCATTAGAGAGGCAATATTGTTGTAAACGAGAGAGGCGTGTTCACTGCATTAACATGAGAAGAAATAATCTGATTTATTGGCCCACAGCTACAAATTATCACCAGCCAGGAACGCAACACAAATCGCTATTTCAGGAAGGAGTAGGACACGTACGCTGACAAAAACCAGTCTAATTGATATTCCAAACTGACTTTGTTAATTAAAGCGCTGATTATCGTGCCAAATGGGTCATGACAACTGGAGGCGATGGCTTGTCCTTTAAAAGCAATTGTTAAATTTGTAACAAATTGTCTCTGTTCCCAAGAGTCCTTATCGGAGGTGACGTGACGAGTAAAGGAAATACTGTGCTCTCAAACTACGACAAAAGATCCACCTCAAAGAATTCACTCAAAACCTCCGAAACATTGTACTATAAACCTGCCAACATCCCTACTATGAAGTATGCTAAAAGCACCACATCAAATGGCATTAGTAGAACAAACTAGGTGGAAAATACCTGGATGAATATACTGAAATGTGTATCCGATGAACACTTTACTACAGGATTCCCAAGTCCAAGGGTTTCCTGCGTAACTGGGCTTCTTTTAAAGTGTCGCAGCGAGCTGATTTTTCCCCAGGTTTGACATTCTGCATACAGTATATTTGACTGAAATGCTTGCATTGAAATATTTTATATTCTACCAGTGATAAAACTCTAGATGCATCTAATGCAGTACATACTCCTAACAGTATGCAACTTATTTTAAAACATTTTATTTAGTATTTAGAGCCTAAAACATTTTATTTAGCATTTTTTGTTCGGGTAAAAAAAACAAAAAAAACACAATTTTGTTAAATTCAGGGTCGAATCAAAAGTCTGATCGCTAAAATACAATCTATTTTGCTTGTCAAACTCAAATCACTGTACACTGTTAAAATGAAAGGTTCTTTATTGATGGTTCTTTAAAGAACCTTTAACATTCGTGAAATCTTTCCATTACACAAAAGGCACTTTATAGTGGAAAAAGGTTATTTAGGTTATTAAAATAGTCTTCACACTAAAGAAATAAAAAAAGGTATTTTAAGAATGTTCACTGAAGGGTTCTTTGGGGAACCAAAAATGGTTCTTCTATGGCATTTCTGGGGAAAACCCTGTTTTGAATGCGTTTAGATATACTGGCCTCATGATAAACATAATCAATGACGAAGCATCTATTGCTAAAGTCTCACTCATAAAAACCTACACAAGTTTGAATCGTGACGACCAATATGAATGTGCTACCAAAAGTGACAACAGTCCGAAAAAAATAATAATCAGGATTTAAGAAGAAACAAAAATAAAAATAAAAGGAAAATTCAAGAAAAAAAATCAGGTAATAAAAAACAAGAAAAATGATGCTAACTTAGAAAACATTGAATAATAATAATGATAGTAATAATACATAATAATGTCAAAAATTGCATTCAAAGACTTGAAAATATATAGCCTGATTTGGTTTCATTTCATTCAACAGCTTGGAGTTTATTATTAAAGTTTGTGATTCTTTTCATTGCAGCACGACCAAAAAAATGGAGAAAGATTTCAAGAGCTTTACTTTTCTCATTTTTGAGTAAACTAAAAGCAGAGATGGGCATCATCAGAATGAGGTCTCTAATGGAGTCAGCAGGCGGATGTTGTACAAAGAGTGTGTGTAGTTACTGAAAGAGTTAGTATTGGCCAAACCGTCTACAGTTAAGCCTCAAGCCTTCCTTTATTGGCCTCTAAGAGAGACAGAGAAAGAGGCTTCTGCTAACGATAAGATAAAGTGTACCGTTCAGGTGGAGAACAGCGCTTGTTTTCGAGAGTGAATGACACAGAGGACATTCAGAAAGCTGGACTGGAGGAAGTAAATAAAATAAGAAAAACATGCCTGGCTTTTGATAAAACCACTGGGCACGTGTGGATGCAGATGAGAAGAGAGCGCTGGTTTGATATGAAGCGGAGGTATCCGTGCCCTTGTCCTGCGACCGTGACTCGGCGCGGTCATCACTGGAGGAAACGACTCCCTGCTCGGTCCTGGAAAGAGATGAGACGGTTGCCGTCAGCAGGGGTCCGGACCCCCCTCAACTAATCACAACGGTTAGATTGGCGCCTCCACACGTCCCGTACCTGGTAACGAGATCGCTCCTTTTGATAAACCAGGGAGCCTACGGGGAACGTGAGGCAGACACAAAAACACGCTCTAATGCGCTTGCGCACGTGTCCGGCTCAAGGACGTCTGCCTTGTTGATGTGAGGGCCGCGGAGATGCAGGTGAGATTGGATCGAGACTGAATTATTGAATAGCTAACAGATTTAGCGATGAGGAATTCATGGATCCGTCTGCTTCATGGACCCCCCCCCCCCCCCCCCCTGAAAAAGCCCTGGACCAGGAAGAGGAGAAGAAAGAATTCACAGGATTTATAAAAGCTAAAAGAAATGTAGGGATTGTGAAAGTGTGAGCTAATACTCAGGTAAACAAAATCGATCGGAGTTGTTGTGAATTGAAAACAGCAGGCCGGTGTTTGGCTCAAGCTTTCAGCCAGAGCTCTTGTCGGTCGAAATCGAATCCTCTGGTCTCAAAACTTATCAGCGAGAGAAAGGTCTTTCTGCTGGGCTCGACAGGGGGGCTAGCCACACCATTAGCCTCTCCACCACAATTACATCTGGAGACGCAGCGTTATTTTTAGTTAGTCACTTAAAGCATGCGCTTATAGAAGCCATTTAACCCAGCAGGAGTTTTGACCCTCGGACTAAAAAACTAAAAAGAAGAGAATTTGCTGTACAAATCAAAAGTGCTTCACAGAGCATCCGTTTGTCTGCGGCTTCACATAGTAATGCCTGAACGAGTCTAAGCTCTGGTCACTCTCTCAGTCAATGACTGCATGTCACACAGCGCAAGCGTTTTGTTTAATGAGCTTACAGGGAGATTTCTAACGAGATCTGGTGTCATTGAGGAAAGCGGCCAGCACAGACCCAATTTGGAGCTTGAATTTGTGCCACAAATCCAGCTGCTTCCCAGTTCGGATGCATTAAATTGGGGTGAAGTTTGTTAAAAGTGCCTTTGGGAAAGAAAAAAATGCAAATGAGATTTCTGAAATATCTCACACGTTTCTCTGAGATTCAATAGAGAGCCAATGGAGACTTTTATGCTGAGAAAAAGATGAGAAAATGTCAAATCTCAATATGAACTCAAATAATTCTCATCAATCCAATACCAAATTACCTTAAACCTTTCCGAGAAGAAAAACGTCAGAGATACGAAAATCAACAAATGCTACTTAAATTGAATATCAAATGACCTTTAACTTTTCAGGAGGCAAACATCAGTGATCTCAATATGAACTCAAATAATTCTCATTCAACCAATACCAAATAACCTGAAATCTTACCTATCCAATACCAAATGATCTCAAACTTTCCAAGAAGCAATATAAACTAAAGTCAATTACCAAATAATCTGAGCTGCCGTTCACATTCATTTTATAGCTCTAAACTCTTACTGTGTGCCATTAAAGGGTAACTAAACCCCTGGTCAGAGCCTGACTCCACTATGAAGATAAAATGATGTCATAATGAATTGCATGCGCAGGGTAAGATTTGTAAAAGTGTACATAAGATTGCAAGCGTAAATTAAATTTGCGTGTGCAAGAGAAGATTTGTAAGCGTGTAAATCGCATATCAAGTGTAAGAAAAAAATATTTGCAGCATTTTACTGTTATTGGTAAGTGTAATACATGTATTGTGAAACTGCAGCTTCATGCTAACGCAAAATAAATAGGATCTGTATTCTTCTGACTTCCATTTTTCCGCGCTTACACTTTTGGCACGGTTTTTGCGCACAAATGCGGCCAAAAGCATTGCAAGCCTGTGAACAGCTATTTGCAACCGAAAACAACAGAGTCAGGGACTGCAAAACAGATTGATCGCGTAAAACCAAACTTTGTGTAAATAAATCAACTGTTGCAAATGTCTAAATGACTTATTGTGTACATGCGGCAAAAAAGTTCCCGAAATAACCCGATTTGTACAGTTGCGTCTTTCTTTTACCCGCGCTTCCAATTTTGGCACGATTCTCTCACTGAATGAGTTTTGCAAGTGCGAAGAGGAGGGCGGGTCCACCTTCATCATGCAGCCAATCAGATGAGCTTCTCGCTGACACTCGATTTACTCTTATCTGATTGGTTCAATAAACACGTCAGTCTTCAGAACGCATATTTATCTTCATTTGGCTCATTCTCGTTACTTTTAATGCAAACATACATGTTAAATAAATACATAAATCAAGATTGTTTAATAACCTGTGCATCATTAGGTGGATTATTTGAGTAAATAGGCCTACTGAATTTAGAGCTGGTGTGTTAAGAAAGAAAATTTCTGTATATTCAGTGCATGTATCCTGCATAGACTGTGATCCTGCTCATCATCATCCTCCTCAGCAGGCCAGATTTGTTTGTAATGTTGATGTTGCTGAATGTAGGCCTTTTTGTACTGCATGCATCATTTCACCTGTCAATTAATCGTGTGCGATTCCAGAATTATTATTATTATTTTACTAAAATTAGTTATAATAATATATTTTTCCCTTTAACATGTATTTTAAGGTCATCTCTAAATTATGCACCATTTATCACCTGCAATGCCATCGTGTAACCACTAGATTGCTGTATAGCCCTATATATAAACACATATGCTGTGTACTCCCTGGCTGCTGGGTTTTTATTCAGACATAATTAGTTGCTTTGCATTTGATTTTGCATGTGGGTATATATATATATATATATATATAATTATTAAAGACTACTTTTTGTTAAAGTTGAATTTATCAGTTTCAGATTTATCAGAAATTAATCAGTTTTTCATTAGCTACAGTCAAATCTGGACACAGAGAAAGCATTTCATTATACTAGCAACATAATAGCTTGATCAGTCACACGAAAGTAATCAGAATTGTGACAAAGACAATATTTAAAAATATATGTTAAATACCATGAACAGAGACATGATGTGAAAAACACTGCATCAGAATGGTATTATTCGGTATTAAAAAATGGGTATTCAATGTTTTTTTTTTGTTTGTTTGTTTGTTTGTTGTAAAGTTTAACATCAGCTCAGTGGTGTAACAGATAGGCTTATAATATATAAAATTTAAATCCAATAACACCGCTCGGAATTCAGTATTTACTCAAATAATCCACCTAATGGTGCACAGGTTATTAAACAATCTTGATTTATGTATTTATTTAACATGTATGTTTGCATTAAAAGTAACGAGAATGAGCCAAATGAAGATAAATATGCGTTCTGAAGACTGACGTGTTTATTGAACCAATCAGATAAGAGTAAATCGAGTGTCAGCGAGAAGCTCATCTGATTGGCTGCATGATGAAGGTGGACCCGCCCTCCTCTTCGCACTTGCAAAACTCATTCAGTGAGAGAATCGTGCCAAAATTGGAAGCGCGGGTAAAAGAAAGACGCAACTGTACAAATCGGGTTATTTCGGGAACTTTTTTGCCGCATGTACACAATAAGTCATTTAGACATTTGCAACAGTTGATTTATTTACACAAAGTTTGGTTTTACGCGATCAATCTGTTTTGCAGTCCCTGACTGTTGTTTTCGGTTGCAAATAGCTGTTCACAGGCTTGCAATGCTTTTGGCCGCATTTGTGCGCAAAAACCGTGCCAAAAGTGTAAGCGCGGAAAAATGGAAGTCAGAAGAATACAGATCCTATTTATTTTGCGTTAGCATGAAGCTGCAGTTTCACAATACATGTATTACACTTACCAATAACAGTAAAATGCTGCAAATATTTTTTTCTTACACTTGATATGCGATTTACACGCTTACAAATCTTCTCTTGCACACGCAAATTTAATTTACGCTTGCAATCTTATGTACACTTTTACAAATCTTACCCTGCGCATGCAATTCATTATGACATCATTTTACCTTCATACTCCACCCACTGGCAATATTTGAAAAATGCTGGAAAAGTGGGCGGAGCCCAGCGGAGATAGAGGGGATGAACGGATACTCAATCCTGATCGTTTTCAATACTCGCAATTCCAACTCCTGACTCGCTACAGTGGTTTTGGCAAAACAAGATGGTTTTTATACTGCCATGGGCGTGGTAGCTCGTACCAAGGGCGTAGTAAGCTGAAACCTGCTTACGTCAGCTGCTCTCACCGCTACCGTCACAAACTACCGCAAACATCCAACAGGAAAATTCAACTGCCGTAGTCACCGTTCAAACTGAAGAGGGCAGCACTCAGACGTTTTTACACAATATATTGTAGAATTAAAACACTTTATACCCAAATGTCAAAAAAGTTACTCGAATCAATGAACAGTACTAATAAAGCCCCAGTCTTACAGATCATTAACTAAAAAAAGTTGGTTTAGTGTTTAGTTACCCTTTAATAATCTCATGACTCACATGACATGACTGATCCACTAGAATTAGATTGTGTACACTAGTGTAGATTGTGCCGAAATCCATAATGTTAGATCGGATGGATCTTCTCCACATCAGAATTATCAGAAATAATTTAACTGAGACAGCAAGGAGAGAGCAGAAGCAGGAGACGAAGTGATGATAATAAAAAGTGCAGAGTTATTGAATAATCTTATGGCTCGTTTCCACTGAGCGATACAGTACAAATCTAAATTAATAACTTGTTTACATCAAAAATGAACCATCACTGAACATACTTAAGCTGGACTGTGACGCTATCTTCTTCTGGAAACAAACTTTGTTGCATTATTTTCCTGTTTTCTCAGTAAAGTATAAATAAAGGTGACTTGACTTGACTTGAACTCCTCTGGGTACAATGAATACTCATAACACGTATATTTCAAATCCACAGAAGCACTTTACACAAATTTTCAAATCATAAAAGGTGTTTTTTTTCTTGTCAAATAACCATGTTTCCAAGAACAGCGGTGAAGAACTTCTCAACTCTGAAAAAGCCATAATCACCTCAGATTCAAACTTCTCACACTGAAACCCTGAGCAGGTCTGAGAGGAAACTGTGAAACACAATATATTGTGGATTAGGGTGAAGTATCATCCACCCCCAGAGCAATAAAAGCATCTCCGCAGGAAAACCGAAGAACTTATGGTGAAGATTCTGACTTACAATTTCAGATTCTACTTTTCATAGGAAAGTCACAGATTCGCTAAGGAATCTACTGCAAATAAACAACATCAGTCACTAAACACAGCGAAAGGACCAACTTTACGCATTTGGAAGAGTAACCAATCCGCCCAAAAAACGTCTATAAAAAAGGAGAAACAAAGGAGGGAAGTTAGCTGTTCCCTAAATATCCCAACAGATGCAATCACTCAACACAATATGATCAGCATCAGAGTCTACAAATAAACTAGTTTCGAAATCCTGGTAGGCCTTAACATGACAAGTCTGATTTAGCCGATTAGCAGACAAACAAGCTAATCTTGTGCAGACGAGCCTGTTCACATTTACTGAGGGAGCATCTGGAAAAGCAAAACGCTTTTTTCCCATTTAGCCATTGCGTTAGCCAAGAGCACAGTTGTAATTCTCCCCAAACCAACCACAGCCCTTCTAATGCGAATCATGATAATTAAAGATCTGAATAGCAACATATTAAAATGATGCTAACCCCAAACACATGCTAACACCTTAACTTTATAGGAGCTGTTTGTGCGCAGGTTTGAGGAGTGGGTTTATTCCTTGGTTTGCGTGTTAAACCTTTTGGTGTCACAAAAGCAGGGTGGCGTGTTTTTAGCATCTGTGAGCTGTTGCTAGCGTGTGTTTAGACATGTTTATGAGGTCTGTGGCACAGACTGTGATGTCATTTGCTTAAAGGCAGCCATTTGTTTGAGTTTAAAGTCAGGAAACTATTCCACAGAGACTGAAGCTTTGCTAAACGCTAAATTTGAATTCTGGGATACTGCCTAAAGGCAAAGGAATCTATAACATTAGCAAAGACCTAGAATGTGAAATACACAAAAGCAAAGAATAAATCTCATAGCATCAAAGTGAGATGAGTATTCAACATACCCTTACACTTACAAAACAGTCCCGTGGTATTAGCATGTTTTGTGGGCATGTACAAAGGTAAAAGCATTGCATATCGACTTACTCAGCACGTCTTATTCAATACACTCTTTCCATTTTTAAAAGTACTATAATCTTTACCATGTTTTTTGGGACATGTACCATGATAGACAGTGGGTATAAGAATGTAATACTATGGTGCATTGAATTCATGTAACATGTTATTACAAATATATAAACATGGTACTACCAGTATTTTGGGCATAAAACAAGGTAACACACTGTAGCATTTTGAAATACTAAGCATGTATCATTCAATACACTTTTGTACTTATAGTTTTGCCATGTTTTTGGGGGCTTGGTGCCTTGCTAATACCACAACATCATGTTTTTTTTTTTTTTTTTTTTACATATACCACCATGGTAAAACCAGGGTTTTGGACATATACCAAGGTAATGTTGTCCCAACCCTCACAAAAAGTACTGTGGTGGTATCAGATGTTAATACTGTGGTACTTTGAAATATACATGGTACTGAAATTCACACACAATGGTATTTACCAAAAAGTTTATACCACATGTTTTTCATGTGTTTTTGGACATATGGTAAAGTTGTCCCAACCTGTAGCAGTATCAGATAATACTGGGGTACTTTAAAATATACAATGGTATTAGAAATTTAAATTTTTAGGCATTTACCTAAAGGTACTACAATGTTTTTGGACATGTATCATGGTCCTTCTAAAGAATATCATGGTACTTTTTCAAAATATTATGGCAGTACTGAGGTACATATCGAAAAACATGACAATGCCATGGTATCATGTCCAAAAATCATGATAATTTCTTTTATTTAAAGTACCATTAATTAAAGTACCAAGTAAACACTATGGTGCATGAATAAGTACCATGGTAAATCATGTGAGACCATCACTACTGCTACAGCACTTTTCGGTAAACAGGTGAAAATAGGAAAGACATGAGAAATCTGTGTTTATATAAAGAGCTGCGGGTCAATGTGGTGGAGTCTCGACCCAGATGAGTCAGATGGAGTGGGGTGCGTGTCCGATCGGATCAGGCTACACACACCCATACGGCTGGAGACACACAGCTGCAACGACACCATCAGCCAGCCACGGATCTGAGGACGGATCCGGAGCCCGAGGCACCGCGGTAGCCCGATAAGGGGAGGGAGAGAAAAATACAAACAGAGAGCATGACAAAAGACTGAAAAAGAGAAGGGAAGCGAAACCACGGGAATGTGAGGAACAAGAAAATTACGCAAAGAAAATGAATAAAGCACAAAAGGCCAGAAGGAGCTATTCTTTACTCATTAACATGCTTCTCTTTCATTAAAGCTGAAGTGTGTAATTTATTTGGATGTTAAAATGCTTTCATCTGTCCCAGTTTAATATGCCGAGATTACTATGAGCAAGACAAAAAGTTTATTGGTTTGAGCATCCCGATCAGACCAAAACAGCAACATTGGCTCAACCAATGGTGCGAGTTGGAGGTGGGGGTATCTAATTGGCTGACCAATGGCAGACAGGGGCCAGTTCAGGTGTTCATTTTTCAAACCCATTTAGTGATGCTACAGTCACTTCTGTCCCAAATGGAACCAGACTTTGGTGACGTATTTAATTTATGTATGACTGACAAAGTTTTTTGGTTTGTTTATATTAAAACTGTATAAATCCAAATGGATTGACTTTTTATATGCAATTCAAATACGCAAATCTTACATTCAGGCCTAAATATTTTGAGTGTGTGTGTGTGTGTGTGTGTGTGTGTGTGTGTGTGTGTGTGTGTGTGCTAAAAAATAAGAAAAGAACATGCAGGAAGGAAAAGAACCGTTCAGACGGGCAGTTACAAAGGTCAGGAAGCAAAACAACAAACACGAAAATCAAAGGCCTCGTCATCTGAGCGGCCACCTCTCTCTCTGCCGGTCTGGTTTCAGGCACATAGCTGGAATTCCTGGCTCTGGATCAGCTCAGGAATGTTTCCGCAGAGAGTCCCAGAGCAGCACAAGTCTTCCCCTCCACAGGCCCGGCAGGGTCACCTCCAAACATGTCTGAGTCCCGGCATGCTCTATAGTATAGACGCATCTCCACACCCAACGCATGACTGATATGAGTGGTATCGGATATAAAGGTCATGACCTCATAAAACAGAGAGATTACAGAACTATGGTTTCAATTACAGATGGAAATTGAATCGCAGCTCTATGTTGTAAACTCTAAATGCAAAACAAGCAACTAACCTTATTACCTGTTGTTGATGTAAAAGTCATGAATTCAACATGTGAAGCATTACGACATAAATATTCATCTTGAAATATATACATACGAGTGTGTTTGTGTGTGTGTGTGTGAGTGTGTTCATTTATCTATATTTTATAATTGATCCATCTATAAATTATAAAAAAAAACAGACAGACAGACAGACAGATGGATAGACAGACAGACAGACAGACAGACAGATGGATAGATAGACAGACAGACAGACAGACAGACAGACAGACAGACGGATAGATAGATGGATAGACGGATAGACAGACAGACAGACAGACAGATGGATAGATAGACAGACAGACAGACAGACAGACAGACGGACAGACAGACAGATGGATAGATAGACAGACAGACAGACAGACAGACGGATAGATAGATGGATAGACGGATAGACAGACAGACAGACAGACGGACAGACAGACAGATGGATAGATAGACAGATAGACAGACAGACAGACAGACAGACAGACAGACAGATGGATAGATAGACAGACAGACAGACAGACAGACAGACGGATAGATAGATGGATAGACAGACAGACAGACAGACAGATAGACAGACAGACAGACAGACAGACAGACAGACAGACGGATAGATAGACAGACAGACAGACAGACAGACAGACAGACAGACAGACGGATAGATAGATGGATAGACGGATAGACGGATAGACGGATAGACGGATAGACGGATAGACAGACAGACAGACAGACAGACAGATAGACAGACAGACAGACAGAGGGACAGACAGATAGACGGACAGACAGATGGATAGATGATAAAAAGACAGATAGACAGACGGATAGACAGATAGACAGACAGACAGACAGACAGACAGATGGATAGACAGACAGACAGACAGACAGACAGACAGATGGATAGATAGACAGACAGACAGACAGACAGACGGATAGATAGATGGATAGACGGATAGACAGACAGACAGACAGATGGATAGATAGACAGACAGACAGACAGACAGACGGACAGACAGACAGATGGATAGATAGACAGACAGACAGACAGACAGACAGACGGATAGATAGATGGATAGACGGATAGACAGACAGACAGACAGACGGACAGACAGACAGATGGATAGATAGACAGATAGACAGACAGACAGACAGACAGACAGACAGACAGACAGATGGATAGATAGACAGACAGACAGACAGACAGACAGACAGACGGATAGATAGATGGATAGACAGACAGACAGACAGACAGACAGATAGACAGACAGACAGACAGACAGACAGACGGATAGATAGACAGACAGACAGACAGACAGACAGACAGACAGACAGACGGATAGATAGATGGATAGACGGATAGACGGATAGACAGACAGACAGACAGACAGACAGATAGACAGACAGACAGACAGAGGGACAGACAGATAGACAGACAGACAGATGGATAGATGGATAAACAGACAGACAGACAGACGGATAGACAGATAGACAGACAGACAGACAGACAGACGGACAGACAGATGGATAGATGATAAAAAGACAGATAGACAGACGGATAGACAGATAGACAGACAGACAGACAGACAGACAGACAGATAGACAGACAGACAGACAGAGGGACAGACAGATAGACAGACAGACAGATGGATAGATGGATAAACAGACAGACAGACAGACGGATAGACAGATAGACAGACAGACAGACAGACAGACGGACAGACAGATGGATAGATGATAAAAAGACAGATAGACAGACGGATAGACAGATAGACAGACAGACAGACGGACAGACAGATAGACAGACAGACAGATGGATAGATGGATAAACAGACAGACAGACAGACGGATAGACAGATAGACAGACAGATAGACAGACAGACAGACGGACAGACAGACAGATGGATAGATGGATAAACAGACAGACAGACAGACGGATAGACAGATAGACAGACGGATGAATAGATGGATAGATAGACAGACAGATGGATGGATAGATAGTATAAACACGCACGCATAATGTTGTAGTATAATACAGCTACAACATTTCTAATATTTTTTAATAATTCAATATTCGTCCAGAGCTTGAGGTGAGTTTGGTAACTCACACTTCTGCTGTTGCTTATGCATTTACAAAAATGCGATTTTCTTATTCAGCCTATGTCTTGTTAATAATTTAGCAGTGGGCCAATGCAGTTCATAATAATATACATAATATAAAAGGGCATTTAGGGACATTCATGCTGGTCTTTTCAGCAGGGAAGGAAAAACAAAAGCGTTTCCCATGATACCTCATCACGCTTTTAAAACATGCTGAAAATACTGTGTGAACCAGTTCTGCTTTTCTTTGAGTGTCTTTCACACTTGAGTCCAAGGAAAGCCACCGTAAAGCCTCGGATTAATGTCGAAAATAAAATATTGCAACCACCTCCTCCTTTGGCAACGGCCTCAACTCCTCACAGACTTCGTGCCAGCTAACCCCTCCTTCTCTCCGTCTTTTTCGCTCAGGTTGGCGTGACCTTGGTTTCCAGCTGTTTGGCAAATGTCTGACCCTTCACTCATGCGTTTTGGCTCCGCCGGGACTTGTCTATTGCTTAATTAACAGCCTAGAGACTTACCCCTCCTCAACGTGCGAAGAAACCCCACAAACATCATCCACACCGCTGCCACATGGAAGCCCACATTATGAGAACTGTAGTGTCAGTAATTAAAACCAATCTCCATGTGACGCAACTGCTCTGTTTGAACAAGACATTACTCAGATCTGTAGAAATGAATTACACCCTTCAGTGGAGTGAACTCCTCGCATTGAATGGTGGGTGGGGGGGGGGGGGGGGGGGGGGGGTTACTGCAACAAAGGTGAAGGGAACGGCGATGTCACGCGCATCAGGGGGATCTATCATTTTGCACTTAACCGTTTGACTGAGGCGGGTTCAACCGTAAAATCTCTCGGCGTGCAAAGATAAATAAAGCACGCATCGGTTCACCTGAGCTTCTGAAATAATACACCAACCCGCAGTTAGTTAAACTGTGCTGGAAACATTTTGGCAGCTTTAATATACCATCAAAAAGTCAGAGAATTTTGAGGCAGGTCCTAGCCTAATAATAGGGCTCATAATAGGCAGGCCCAGACACAATCAGTACACACATTTTGGTGTTGTTTTCATTTTGAGGCGAATTATGGATTAGGAGTGTACTGATATGAAAATGTTGGCTGTTAATTATTTTACTGTTATAATTTACGCATATTATACCCCGTATTATAAATCTTACTACTTAAATGAATAAATAAATAAATATTTTGTATGCTACATGTGAATATAGAAATCACAAAATAAATATTCCTACTGAAATTTGCGATATATCAACAGATACAAATAAATAAATAAATAAAGTGATATGCTTCTTCTGAATTTAGGCATTATAATAAATGTTACTTTTGAAATCTGCTATAGAAATATTGTTTGATACCTGATCAAGTAAAAAAAAAACAGCAATTAATAGCATTAATGGTTACATTTTGAATAATTAATCATGTAAAAAATGCATGAGGTTAAACATGCATTTAAAACGATCCGCTATAGAAATATTGTTTGATAAAACAGTAAAATGATTAATACACTAATAATTAAAATAAATTATAATTAATAATGTAAAAAAATACATGAAGTTACATGCATTAAAACTAAGACATTTTTACTATTTAAAAAAGGTAAAATTATTAATAATAAAAGAATAAATTAAAATGTATAAAATATACATTTGATGAAAAAAGCCATAAACCAATAACCGATATGACAATGAAGTTAAACGTGTATTCAAAACAATAATCATTTAAAATAATAACAACAACACATTGAATAATTAAAATGTATTAAAAATACATTTTTAATAAAAAAAAAACAGTCTAACCAATGTGTTGCTGACATGTGCATCTGTACAATGAATTTAAACATGGTAATGTATTAAACAAAGCTGAGCACTGCAATCTTATTGGCAGCTGAAAGCATTATCAAATTAGCCCAAAATATTTAATACATGATTACCCATGGGGCGAAAAAATATCTAGATCTTTGTGGATGACGGGCGTCAGAGTCTGTAAATCTGCAGGGCTTTCTGCACACTTGTGTGGATGCTGATAATAGGTTACGAAAAAAAGCTCATTTATGTTTTGTATTCTTGAATTACGCCACTCAACCCATGTTTCCAGCACAGAAAGAAACAGCTCGTGCCTGAAAACTTTCAAGTGGAAGCTGTCTGGATTTTCCACTATAATAGTCAAGGACCTGGCAGTTTCCCAGAATGAGGCAAATCTTAGACTAATTACAGCTGTCAATGGAGGCTCTCCTTTTATTCTCGAACTGGGTTTAATCCCCGCTTGCCCCATTTGCCCCAAAGGGAGCTCCCGCCTGTGCTCAGTCCAACTCTCTATCCGTACCGTGGAGCGTTTCTGTGGGCTTGAGGCGGCTGTAATGTTACGCCATAGTCTCGGCCTGCGCTGATAGCGTGTTATGCTTGTAACGAGACTCTTTGAAGCAAAAGCTGGAGATCTTGTTCTCCTGCGGGCGAAGGTTTTGTGTGCATGTGCAAAAGTCCCTCCCACACATTCCAGTCTTATTTTCCCAAGAACACTGACTCTTTTTTTTACTCGGAATCCATCTGCGTGACCAGAACGAAGCTGAGGAAATGGTTTTGTGCCCATCAGCAGATGGTATGAAAAGAGAGGGAAAAAGAGGAAGTGAAAGGGGGAAAAGGCACAACTTTCTTGGTTCGGTCAGCGTTCAGAGGTTTATATATGACACTCGAGCGAAGCTGCATGAAGATCCCCGGGCGGCACAGATCTGGGGCCAGCTGTTGATTAGCAAGCGTGAGAATGAACGCGATCTCACCTTATGCCCGTCATTTCCCATGATGCTGTTGTAATCTGATGTAACTCGGCCCTTAGGGGGCTCGGGGGCCTTAAAACTACTCTCTTGACTTCGCACATCGTCAAGATACCATAATAACCAGATTAAACCATAGATAAGACATTACAGGCCTAAGGGCAATGAGCCGACCAGAGTGTAAAGACAAAATTAAAACATTAATTATACATTTATGGGCGATAAACCAACGAGCATATAATATTTTCATGTTATAAATCCATTCTACTTTGTTAAAAAAAAATGTTTATGCATATTTTTTTTTAAATGCATAAAAACGTAAAATGCATAAAATTATAAAAAGATATTATGCATAAAAAATAAATCAATTTTAAAAAAAAAGTAAAAAAAACTACATGTGAATTCAGAAATATGTCATTACAAAATTACATGAAATTAAAAATACACAGATTTTCATTCAAATTTGATACTATTTTGTCTAAATAAATTCAAAACAAGACACCATAACTAAGATCAATCGTTCTAAATGCCAAAAGTGAATTTAACTATCACAACATTATAGTACGATATGAAAAAATGGATATTCATTTTGAGATTTACTAAATATTAACAGCGTTACTAAATCTAAACATTAAATTTAAGTGAGCGTTAGAAGATGGCAAAGTTTCTCTAAACATAAAAATTGAGATAATCATGCACAATTAAATATAAATCATATCTACCGAAATTTAAAAAATATCAGCAGATAACCGATATGATACCGATATGTTTTGTGCATTCCAAATCAAACATATTGCACGAATAAAATAAATTCATATAAATTCATTTTCTGTTGTTTTTTAATAGTTTATTTAAATTTACCAATCAAAAAGGATGTATAATCAAGTGAATTCATTAAAGCAATATACACACATTGGTATATTGGTATAAAAATTGGTGTATATATAAAATATTGGTATTCACATTTAAATGTAGAGTGGGAGTGGTCCAATGACACTTCGCTGTGGGCGGAGCTACCTAAATACACAACAAAAAAATAAATTGTGTTGGACATCGGCTGCGGCTGGATGTAACCGATCGTGAGAGTTGCCGAGTGCAGGCGAGGAGGAGCTGAAAACACTTTCTGCTTCCCGTATGACGCTCGCGCTGCGTTTGCATATTTTACCGCAGCTGAAGTGAAATAAATGCAATATTTGTCAAATACACAGACATTTCAGACACATTTCCATTTCTTAATACAGCGTCTGTTTGTACAAGAATAAAGTTCAACATAGGCCTATACTATATAAATACCAATGAACCATGCGTCTACTGTTTTATTTTGATAAACATGACACAATATAACATTGCGACTACATGAGATTTTACTGTTATAAAACAGATTAGAGCTCTCGAATCGCTCTAGCGGTACTTTGATTGGATATGTCACAGTCACGGGGCGTCTCTGCGCTGTCTCAAGTCGGACACGATTTCTAACTGGCATGCACTGCTTCAAGTCAGCCGGCGATCGGTCTGCAGAGAGCAAGTCGAACAAGCCTAAACTGAGCATTCAACAACGTGCCTGTCACTTGCCACAGTCGGATAGGACAAAAACTCAGCCTGGAACCTGGAAGAGAGGCAATTAATTCCATCACATCTACTTTACCTAATTATTAGAGCATGCACTGTTAAATTGAAAACTATGAGCAGAATCTAAAGTGGAGCCTTCAACGTCCCCCTCTGGACTGAATCATCGTGGGTTAAGAAACACTTGCCAAACTATTTCAGAATATCAGTGTGAGAAAGCCATTTTAGAGCAGCCAGACTCAACACACTGATACAAGAAAAGCATCCAACATTTCCAAGAATCTCCAATGTCAACATGCCTTACTTTAAGTGCAGAGCAGAGTCTGCCATATTAAAAGGCAACAAAAATGACCAATCAAAGACGCTTAGACACAAACTGGCAACATGAGAACATGCCTAAAAGCCTGTAATGGGCCAAACCACAGGGGAGGGGGAAAAAGGAAGTCCTTCTGTGTCATTTCTTCTTTGGCAAAGTATTCTGAATAAGTCATTGTTGGTGGAAAAACAGGTCCCTCCAAATAAAAAGAAGTCATGGGTGGTGCTACAGAGAAAGGGTGAATGTACAACATTAAACATCACTATCCTCCAGGCAAACACCAGACAAATGCTACTTCTTTATTTAGCTTTTGATAAACCCAAGTGCTCCAGCCAAGTGCTTTCGCTGACAGCCCTGCAGGTGATTGTGGGTAATGGATGATTTCTGAGTGTAAAACACAGGGACATTCGGAAGGTGAATGAAATCATTCAGCTCCGTGCAGAGAGGACATTCATCATGCGTTTCGCCGCTCAGATAAGGGACAGTCACTCTATTCTAAACGCTCGCAGGATGGCAGATAAGCCTGAGCGCTGTAGGCAGGAGCAGGACCTGATTTCACGCCGAATACGTGGTGTGTGTGCGTGAGCGCAGATGGTGTGTATTTATGAGGACGCTGCCTCTTGCTGCTGGGGTTGTTCGTTTCACCACACCACACCCACCCTTGGCTCTGTTGCCCCCACATGGAGAACGATCCCGGCTAATCTGGCTCGTTTGTTTAAAGCCATTTAATGAGGATAATCCCCCAGAGATGTCTCCTCCCTTTCACTGTAGAGCTCGGCATAGAAATACAGGAGAGCCCAATAAAGACACAATTTAGAGGCACAACAAGGCGGTACAATGTGAGAGACGCACAACTTCAGAGCTCTGGCTGAAAGGAGCCAGTGTGCCAAGACAAACAGCGGGATTTACACAGTTAAAGACACAAAAAGAGCTTGTCTCCGGACCTGTTGTACTCGAGCACACATGCAAAGTGAATGAACAATGTGGGAAAAGCACAGCTGTTAAACAAGCACAATTTAACCTTTTACCACAGGAACCTGATACGTAACTAACTAGTGGTTTTTAATCACAACACAGTGAAATGTCAAGAGCAGTGCAAAGACTTAGGAACTATTAACCAGATCCAACCCATTAAAAATGAATCCATCCATTAGCCTAAGACAAATCAAGGTCATAACTAGCAGTCGACCCATATGGGTTCATAGCATAAATTATTAAAGCAAATGAGACATAAAATTGCTTGAATTGCCATTTGGCAGGATATTTTATTCAATTTCACAAAAAATATTTTTGGGGGGAAAAGCCACTACTGGGTTGTTTTGGAAGTGACACAAGGAGAGGAACAAACGAATTATTGCCAATATCTCAAACAGGTAACCAATTCATTGCAATCATTTAACAATCTGACTGGTCAACCATTAAGAAAGAACAGATTTTAAAGCTAGCTAAAAAAGCAGCCTGGCTGGTTGGCTTGTCTTCCAGCCTGGCCAAGCTGGTGTTCAGTTGGTTTTAGTTGGTTTCTCAACTTGACTAGCTAGACCAGCCTGGACAGCTAAAAAGACTAGTGTCCAAATCCCCTCTAAAACCAGCCTGAGAGGCCAGCTAAAACCAATCAGCTTAGGCTGGTTTTATCTGTTTGTTTGTTGTTCAGGAGGGTTACTAGATTGAAACAGTGCTTAGTAACAATGCCAAAAACTATCAGCAACAATGAAACACAGTTACTCACCACTGCTGGGGTATTGACTAGTAGCAAAGAGACTAAGTGATAGTCAACTAGGCAGCTATTTAATGAATAGCCTATGCCTAGGTATAGGGTGCGAATTATGGGGATTTGGGTTGTCTGCTCTGAACCCATCAAAATAAGTAAAAACAAAGGGTTGAGGGTATGTAAATATAAGTATAATACATTTTAATAACATTTTCAACCATTTAAGTAACCACAAGAGTAAGTTAGATAGACGCTCGCGATGTCAAGAAGAACAGTACGACAAACGAGCACTCCGTTGTCATTATATCGAGAAACCAACAGTCATTACTAATCATTTTAATATAGATATACAAACAAACAAAATGTCTTCAAGATAGTTTGACGGTTATCGTTATGGGCGACACTAAACTCAACCGATATATCTCGAGAGCGCGCCGAAAATTACTGACAGAAAAGATAAGACTCACTGGAAAGTCATCGGCCACTGCATACTACTACAGTTTATTGAAAACTAACTAGTGAAAGAAACAACATTACCTATTCATAATTAAATGAAAAGTAGTAGAATGAAAAAAATGCATTCTAGTTTCAAGGAATGAATGCTGAAAAGGCTATTCACTACACAATCGGTACATCATCTGACATGCAACATGCGTCTCCGTCAGCCCGGGATGTGCGTCCCGTCTGAAACAAAACACAACCGTGAACTGCTCTATACGGTCTTTTGGAATGTGCAAGGCAAAATATTCAGCGTCAGACACACAAATGCAGACTTACCTATCTTGGTAGTACAGTAGTTGCAGCGCCCAGATCACGGATTCCCTTCAGATTGAGAGGAATAGATTCCCGGTGCACGGAAAGTTCACATGTCACTCACGCGCGGAGAGACACAGATCTTCGGTTCCGTGATCCCAGTTGCTGGATAAAACACTGAACGCTCGCTACACGCCCAGGTATCTGATCACATGATGCATCCAGGTGTGACTTGAACACTCTCTCTCTCACTCTCTCTCACACACACACACACACACACCTGGAGGTCCGATCGCGCTCTCCTCCAGCCCGGTTACTCTCGTACGGAGGAACGGAGCTGATGTGTGTGTGTGCTGTGTGTGTGTCTCCTCCCCTTCCCCGAGCTGAGAGCTTTAAACCACAGAACAAGCGAAGACCTGATGGAAGAGAGAGCTCGATCTTAAATGCTTTTAATCTAGTGTAGATGAGTGAAAAGAGCATCTCTTTCAAATCAATGATTACGTTTTATGCTCTGGTCTGGCACTTACCGTATTAAAAAAAAAGTGGTAATATTGTTTAGGACATGTACCTTGATAATACTACGATGCATTTTTATGTGTAGCCTACCACACCATAGTATTATTTGAAGTTGGCTATATACACAGTATACATATAGACAAGGCATGCCTTACCATATCAGATGGTAAAATATAGTACTTTGATATAGTCCATAGCCTATGGCATTTTTTTGTGTGTACTTTATACATGTCCAAAATACTATGGTAAAGTATGGATGTAAATATGGTAATCATTCAGTATCATGTTTTATAACAAAGTATGGCATAACCTTCTGATACCATAATTAGCTTTATTTGTGTTTTGCGGCACAGTCAGCATTCGGCTGAACTCAAACAACTTTCACTGACAGATCAAACTCTATTGTGTGTATAATCTGTCAGCAGTGCAAGTCACCTGTGAAAGTGTAACACAGTCACATCCATCTCCTGCAGTGGGACATGGTGTAGTTTATTCTTGTCAGGGGTCGTACAATAAATTATCCTATTTCTGTAGCTCTGTGTCGGAAAGCAAAATATGAGGTGTTCAATCAAACACTAGGTGTCAAACCCAGATCTCTATATGGGATTCTATTGTATGGGGCTGTAAATTTGAGAGCTGTTTCTAAATGCTTTCTGCCGGCATTCTTGTGCAGGGCCCAAGAGACTCCGAACAGGTCACTGTACTGGATAACCACCCAGAAGTAATCTCCAGAACATTTAGCATGTGTACACCTTATACAGCCATGCACAAAATCATCCTCCACATAGGCCTACCGCCAGGTTTTATAGTTAAAATCTTGCAAAACAGAAAATTAAGCCTATAGGACCATTAAGAACTTTTGCATTATTTTCATAACAATTAAGCCCCAATTCTCACTATCATAATCTGTCTGGATGTTTTATTTTAAGTTTTTATATTTTATTTGTTTACTATTTAAGCATAAAATTGTATATATTTTACTTTAATTATATAATATAATATAATAAAAAAACTAAAACCAAATATAATATAATTCATGTCAGAGAATGAGATTTCTTTGCATTACGGTAATGAAAACAGGAGGAAGGATGTGCTTAAATGTCACGAAAATAATGTCACAATGCAAAAAAATATATATATAAATGTATAATGCATTAATATTTTAATATTATATAAATAATATAGTATTTATTAAAGAGAATGAGACGTCATTGCATTACGGTAATGGAGAGATATGCTTAATTTTAATGAAAATCTTAAAAGGATAATTGAAAATGAATTAAGGATAATTGAAAAGCCCAAAAATGAAAATTCTGGCATCATTTACTCACCCTCAAGTTGTTCTAAACATGTATAAATTTATTATTTTGATTTTGAAGAATATGGGCAACCAAACAGTTAATGAACCCCATTGGCTTCCATAGTATTTTCTTTCCATACGGCAGTTAATGGGGTCCATCAACAGTTTGGTTGCCCATATTCTTCAAAATATATTCTTTTGTGTTCAACAGAAGAAAGTAATTCATACAGGTTTGGAACAACATGAGGGTGAGTAAATGATGACTGAATTTTCTATAGTGTGTGAACTATCCCTTTAATGGTCCTAAAAGAGGCTTTATTTTCTTTGTGCAAAATATAATTTTAAATGTCTTTCTTTTGAATTTGAGGGTGAAACGAAGTCATGTTTTGCAAAGATTCATCTCTTTATTTTAACTGAAACCTGTAGCTGTTCAGAAAGAAAGAGGGAGGCCAAGATCCAGAGATCCCTTGTTTACTGAGTGTCACTTCTGGTGAGTGATTTATGGTTATGCAAATGTGCATGTCTGAGAAGAGAGCGGGCACTGCCCCAAAGACTCATGGGATGAATCAAGACTTACAGCTGAGGCAGCTGTACACAAGATGGAAGTGTGTGAGAAAGAGAGAGAGAGAGAGAGAGAGAGAGAGAGAGAGAGAGAGAGAGAGAGAGAGAGAGAGAGAGAGAGAGAGAGAGAGAGAGAGAGAGAGAGAGAGAGAGAGAGAGAGAGAAGAGACACGGAGAGCAAAATAAGGAAATGAAAAAGAGAGAGATCGGATAATGAGATCCGTGCAGAGGAACGGCCTTCGCTGGCAACCATGTGAGTGATGAGTTACAGGCCAAAGCAGACAGACACATGTGCGACTGGATTATTTTTAAGTGTGACTGGATTGTTAAACAACACAGTTTTGCAGAACAGCAGATCATGACGCTGTAACAAAAATATTTAAGTCAGAGGTTAAACCCAACAATGCATTTCTAAACTACATCAATCTCTCTTCAAAATAAAGCTGCAGTTCACACAAAAGAAATAGCGGTAACACTTTAGAATACGGTTCCTTCGTTAATGAATAACTACAAAAGAACCAATGAGTAACACAATATTAGCAATCTAGTAACTATTATTAACTAACAAGAAACTCTGATTAACGAACTAGTAAGTAATAGCGCACAGATGAAAGTGGTAGTTCACTATTAACTAATCAATAACTAATATTTTTTTAATGCTTCCCAGAGAACTACTGAAAAAGTTTATTAACAATCTAGTAACTACTATTAACTAACTATAAACTCTGATTAACGAATTAGTAATGAAAGTGGTACTTCATACTTCTATGGGAATTACTAATTATTTGGATCAGTATTCTAAAGTGAAGATCATGGGAACTAACTAGTAATGACTCAAGTGTTACTACAGGATCTAGTCATGATTTGTGCAACCAAACACAAAAGTCATCTCAAGCGTTTGAGATTTTTGGTGAACTTTAGTAGAACTTTAGTATACTTTTAGAAAATTTCTTTAGAAGTATGTAACACTTGAGTCATGACTAGTTAGGTCCCATGATCTTCACTTTAGAATACGGATCCAAATAATTAGTAATTCCCATAGAAGTATGTAGTACCACTTGAGTCATTACTAGTTTGTTCCCATGATTCTTACAGTAGTTACTAATGAAAAGCCAATAAAGTGTAGAATCTTCTCACTCACAAGATATGTACACACACACATATACATACATATATATATATATATATATATATATATGAGCTAGACATACATAAAAACATGTTTTTTGGGGAGGTAGGTTAAATAATAAAATCACTGTATCTGGTATTTGGGTGGCTGAAGACTCAATATGTTCCAGTAGTGATTCAATGCCAGTCCAGAGGAATGCCGGAAAATTGGCCACAGGACAAGGAAGGTCCTGACAACTGCATTTAAAAATCCATTTCTTTAAAATTATTCAGTTGATAAATAGACAGCATCGGCCAATTATTAACAGCTTTCCCAAATCATAAGTCTGCTATGCTATTACAAATTGATAATGTAAACAACCTAGTGTATTGTTTACAGTAGCAGTTAAAATGTTAAAGGTGCATTGCGCAACTTTTCATGTAAAAAATACCTGTTTTTCTTCCTATACATGCTTAAAGAACTGCCTGATGGGCTGATTGAACCCTTTTTTGCTCACTGAGATTGCCTCTATAATCCTGTACAGGAAAATATATAGGAGGGATTCGGGCTCGAATTTGAGACTGGGCGTGACGTCATGCGCGTTTACGCTCACCAGGCTGTCTCACAAGTTTGTGTATTCGCCGGCGCCGCCATTCTCCGTATCAGCGGACAACTCGTGCGTCAAAAACAGAAGATGGATTCAAAGAGACCGGCTTGTAGTCCATTCCAAACCCCAACGCAAACTCCACGTAAAGTTAAAAAAAGAAACATTTTGTCTAGTGCCACCAAAAGGGCCAAATTGGAGTCAGACAAGCGTCGGAGTAAGACGAGAGTCAACCTCGGGAAGGCATTCAACAAATGGAGAGATCTCCGGTCTGCTCTTGGTCTCAAACGGGATCCTCAGTTGGCTTGTTTCTTGATAAAACGGTAAGATATAGCCCAGTCTCTAATGTTTGATACGGCCAATCTATGTATGACAACATGATGATGCGTAAAATGCTTTAGCGTAAGCTAGATACATGTACAATCAGAATTGATTTTACTAACTTACCATTGTTAGTGAACAGTTTCATAAACTAGGAATTGTGTTTGGAAGAATAGTACAACATGAAACATAAAACATATCCAATAAAAGATGCTAACTATGTTTTTGTGCATGGCCTGCGGATAACGTTAGCCTTGTGTCCATTGCTAACATGCTAAGGTGTTCATGTCATTGACCAACAAGGAAGAACGTCGTTGCATTGGCTATATTGTCTTTTTCGGTAAAAAATGGCTGTACACCAAAGATCTGTGCGTCAGATGCTCCTTTAGTTATGAACAGCTCGTGCATGCGTGCGTGTGCGTATGGTCAATGAGCGTGCACAACTCTGGTTGCAGTTTCGCTTGTCGCCAGAGGGGGCGTAGATCTGCAAAAATTCAGAAACCTGCGTTTTGCACCTTTAATGTAGTGCTAGTCATTTATCCTGCATTGGTTATTTATTAGATTTGCATGAATTATGAACATTTTCAGTAGTTCTCTGGGAAGCATTAAAAAAATAGTAGTTATTGATTAGTTAATAGTGAAGTACCACTTTCATCTGTGCACTATAACTACTAATTCGTTAATCAGTGTTTCTTTTTAGTTAATAGTAGTTACTAGATTGTTAATAAACCTTTTCAGTATTTCTCTGGGAAGCATTAAAAAAATATTAGTTATTGATTAGTTAATAGTGAACTACCACTTTCATCTGTGCGCTATTACTTACTAGTTCGTTAATCAGAGTTTCTTGTTAGTTAATAATAGTTACTAGATTGCTAATGTTGTGTTACTCATTGGTTCTTGTGTAGTTATTCATTAACGAAGGAACCGTATTCTAAAGTGTTACCGAAATAGCCTACCCCATTTTTTATTTTTTACCTGTATCATGCTAATACTATGGTATTCTTTGCAGCACCAATTGCATATAAACATTCAGAACCATGGTAGGCTATAGGCCTATACAAAGTACCAAAGTATTAGCCTACCATCCTGTATCAACAACTGCTTTGTAAGTGTTTGCATTGAAGGACTAAGCATTTCATTCGGGAAAATGAATATTTTATAATAATTTCTATCAAGCCAAAACCTTCAGCTCAGTTTCTATTTGAGTTCAATTGAATTTGAGCCGTTTATGACAGCGCTGGATAGTGTGAGACTTCAGTGTGGCCCTATATGACACGATTGGCTGCACTATCTGTAATGTTTAGTGCTGTTTGCTGAAAGTTGTGTATTTATGCACACTTTATTTGATGTTGCTGCGGTTTAGCACTGAATTTCCCTTCAGGGATCAATAAAGTAGCTATACCGTTTCCATCTGTCTGTTGTTGTGCGCGCGCTCGACGCCGTTAGAGAGCCCTCTACTGGCCGAGACGAGCAACAAACATTTGCTGTAGCCTACGTGTGCCCTAAACCAGAAAAAATGGGCCTTGGTTAAATTTAACTACCCATAAAAGATGCGAATTCCTCATCCATCCTCTTTCAGACCTTGAGACAGAAAGTCAATACGGCCTTACTGCCGATTCCGTTTTCATAGCCTGATTCATAATGATTTACTTCCCTGACAGCTGAATTTCCAGCGTCTTTTTTCCCCTCCAAGCTTCAGACTGTTGAAGTGAAGGATCCTGGCGCCTGTAAATCGTCCCAGTCAGTGGCTTCCCGGGCCCCGTGGAAAGATTGTGTGGCAGATGGAGGCTCTTACACGAGGAAAGGTGCCATAGCGTGAGATCGCAGAGTTGAGAAAAACTCATCACACATTCTAAGGCGGCTAATTTTAGACACACGTTTCGCTAAAGCGCCCAATGTGATTCATCGTACACCTCCGCTGCTCGGAGACTGCAGTCCCGCTGGAAAAGCGGCAGTTCACTAGAGTTGTGTACAAAACGAAATTCTGAATTATACAGGGGTCGTTCACACAGACGTCCTTGCGTCTGTGCTGTTTAAAAAAAAGCGCCACAGATCTCTATGTCGAGCTAAAATGTAGCTTAAGAGCTTGTAAGAAAAAGAAAAGGAAAAAACACGTCAAAGACCCTTACTTCAAGACACTTTAATGAATACCACGGTATTAGGCTACTATGGAAGCTGAATGTAAAAAAAATATGATATCCCTGCTAAAGGAAACACTTAATCAAGGCTAAACTGATTTGCTGGTCATGGTTTTAAGGGATAGTTCACCCAAAAATGAAAACACTGTCATTAATTACTCACCGTCATGTCGTTCCAAACCCCTAGGACTTTCGTTCATCTTTAGAACATAAATGAAAATATAGGCGATTTGAAGAAATCTGAGAGATGTCTGTCCCTAATAGACAGCTATGCAACTACCACTAAAGAGATCGTAAAACTACTCCATATTGAGTGGTTTAGTCCTTAGTTAAATTTTCTGAAGAGACTCGATCACTATGTATGATAAACAGATTGAATTTAGGTTTTTGTTCTCATATAAACATTCATCAACTCACACATCAGTTGTGCTAAACAGAAGCTCAACTCGTTCGCTCGTTCGAATGGTTCGCTTGCCGGAACCAATGAGGTTTAATCTCTGTTACGCAGCACGTTTGAGCTTCAGCAAGAACCAATGAGGTTCAATCTCGTGTTACAGCACGATGGTCTCCCAACCTGACAAACTGAAAAGTGCCAAAATCTCTTTACAACCAGACAAGTCGGACCATAACTGGCTTAGGCTGGTTTAAGAGGGATTTTCAACAGGGACTGGTACATATCCAAAAAAAATTTATTGTCATAGAACCATCCTGAAAATCACTATATACAATGCAAAAAAAAAAAAAAAAGTTTACAGTGTGTGTCATTGTAAAGACTGTACATCTATCCCTCGCAGCCTTGTTTTCATCCGCTGTAAATTCAATATGGCGCCTGTTTACCTGACTAAGGTCTAGCTGCAGTTTAGACACAGTGGTTTTTGCTGTATCCTCAAAGCAGCTTGTGTGACAGACAAAGTTACACACAGTAGATACACATTTGTGTGTGTGTGTGTGCTTTTGACCAGCTGCATGTGCTAATTGTGTTGCGCAGGTATGCCCACCTGTGTGCTAGATCAGCTCCATTCATGCGTCCACACTTGCATCTGTTGGTTTTGTTCGTCCTGCGTTGTGTTTGAGAGCCGTGTAGCTTTATAACTCAGTAGAGTGAGAGATGATGAGATGATAGTCACTCCTCCACTCAACCTAATTCAATTCTGGTTCCTTATTCACCCAGATCTAATGCGAGACTCCACGCCGACTCGTACATAAATAACCTGCACTTGGGAAGCCGAAACGGAAATGTCAGTGTTATTTCTTGATAATGATCGTGATAATGAGAACTTCACTGAATTGACAGACACACGGACTCATAGATAACTAGGTTGTTGTCATCATCACTTTGATCAAAGAGCACAAAAGCATCTTCACTTTCATAATTCAGTCTTCATTTTTAAATCATCTAATTCCTGCTTTGCTTTGATCTCCTCTGACACGACCACTAGGCCTGAAACGTTTAGTCGACAATAAAAAATTGTCGACAAATATCGTTGTTGTCGAGTAGTCGTTTGATCTAACGTGACCTAATGTAAGGGCGTGCAATACCACGATTTGACCGCTACGGCGCTGTGGCGCTAGAGTGTAATGGAGCCCTTTACAAATGCTACTGCGGTAAAAGAAAAAACAGCGCAAATTATGACGGAGTGCAAACGAATCCGAACAAGCAAGGTTTGGGGAAAGTTTCACAAAACTTCAAACCAACAATGCTGTCATGTGCAATACATGCAAGGCGGAACTTGCTTTTCACGGGAGCACAACATGCATGTCGGAGCGCTTAAAGAGGAAACATCCCGGCAGAAGAGGAGCCGGTGAGAATTGAGTGTTCTCCAGCTGGAGCTAACTAACTAGCGGTAAATCTCTTTATTAGATAATGCAATACTACTAATAGTAGTAAGAATATAATCAATAATAATATAATTACAGTAATGTGATGACTTATTTTGCATATAATAAAGCTTGGTCGAGCTTAGGAGTCAGGGCTGTTTTTATTGTAACACTATTAGGTATTATAGTCTTATCACTTGTCTGTATTTTGTTCTATAATCATGAAGACTTACAAAAGGAGATGTTAGGAAGAATATCATGGCAGTTACTTTTTCTTTTTCATACTGTAAATTAAAAGGTGAATGAGAACGTCTCTGTCAGCTCAATTGTCATGTAAAAAAAATGATTGTAATTTTATATTTATAATAATGGTTTGCAGATTAATATTTTACCATTATTTGTGTCCTGAAGTAAATTACCCTTTTTCTGTTTCAGTTCTAAGAAAAGTAGTGGGCCTATTAAACAATGCTTAGAGAGCATTTGTGTGTGATTTGAGTTGGACCGAAATCTGAAAACTTAAAGAGAATGACCTGTTTAGTTGGCTCAAAGTTCATTAAAACAACTATTTCAAAAGCTGAACTGATTTTCTTTTTTTATATTATAGTAAGAATATGTATAACTCAATGTTTTAACTAATTGAAAAAGCTGAATAATCGTTCCAAACTTACTGATTAGCCGACAAAATAATCGATGATTAGTCGATTAATCGTTCTAATAATCGTTAGATTAATCGATTATCAAAATAATCGTTTGTTGCAGCCCTAACGACCACAACGCATGATGTAGTCAGCCGGATCCAGGCCGGATCCAGATCAGATGGTGGACGTGCTCCTAGACACGACCACAACGCATGATGTATTCAGCCGGATCCGGGCCGGATCCAGATCAGATGGTGGACCTGCTCCTAGACACGACCACAACGCATGATGTAGTGAGCCGGATCCGGGCCGGATCCAGATCAGATGGTGGACCTACGCCTAGACACGACCACAACGCATGATGTAGTCAGCCGGATCCGGGCCGGATCCAGATCAGATGGTGGACCTGCTTCTAGACACGACCACAATGCATGATGTAGTCAGCCGGATCCGGGCCGGATCCAGATCAGATGGTGGACCTACGCCTAGACACGACCACAACGCATCCCTGAAGTGTCAGCAGAGGTTAGACTCCCCCCTGTGAAGGCCTCATCAACACGACAGCCATCGGCACTGATCCTCAACAAACTCGTCTCCATTCCGGCGTGATGACTCCGATCTTAAACCAGATGGAACTGGATAATATTCCGATTGTTCCAATCCAATCACCCCGTCATGCTGCCTGAATCATAATCATACACTGTTCGTTCGTTGGCCAGGGGAGAACTGGCTCCCTGTCTGAGCCTGGTTTCTCCCAAGGTTTTTTTCTCCATTCTCCACACCTGATGGAGTTTTGGTTCCTTGCCACTGTCGCATTTTTCGCCTTTGTTGCCACTGGCTTTTGGCTTGCTTAGTTGGGGACACTTAAAATTCAACAATATTATTGATCTGCCTGCATTTACACCATTATATGAGAACTGAACTGAGCTGGATGATGACATCACTGTTTTCGCCAGAGCAGCTGTATAGATAAATTAAGTAAATGAATAACTTTTTTTACAACAGAAATGAACCATCACTGAACTTACTGGACTATGACACTATTTTCTTCTAGATCAGCTGTACAGCAGAAACAAACGTTGTTGTATTATTTTCCTGTTATCACTGTAAAGCTGCTTTGAAACAATCTGTATTGTAAAAAGCGCTATATAAATAAAGCTGACTTGACTTGACTTTAAATATTATTTTATTTGTGTGACTTAAAGGAGAACTCCGGTCAATTTTAACATTGAGCTCATTTTTTTGTATATTTGGACTGCTGTCAGTACAGACAAAAACGACAAAATAGGTGCAATGCAAAAATGACTCTCTGGGCCGTCAGGATTCAATCCCTTAGGGAGCCTATGTAGCAGTCATGAACCTTTCAGATTTAATCATAAATATCTTCATTTGTGTTCCGAAGACGAACGAAGGTCTTACGGGGTTGGTACAGCATGGGGGTGAGTAATTAATGACTTAATTTTCATTTTTGGGTGAACTAACCCTTTAATAACGTTTGTAAGAAACCAAACCGTTTGTACATCCGTCAAAATTTTAACGAGATAAGAGTATTTGTGTTCGTACTGATCACTCACCTTACATCAGCTAGCTTGCCTGTGACAAGATGGCCGACGGTGCTGACGATAGAGACTCCGCCGTAAGACATCTAGCCTTTATTATGACTAATATAACTAATGATCGCGCGCGCGAACTCGACAATCGACTACTGTGGACTTCGAACGAAAACAGGAAGTAAATACAGGTATGTGCGCCGGCTGAATTAACATCATTTTTATTAATATCTTTCTCATCTACTGCAGTCAGATTGACCGTGGTCACTCTTAATAACACCACTCGCATGGCAATGACACATTAAGGTTGTTAAGAGGCTAAAAGCAGGTTTAGAACTTGCCCCATTGAAGTCAACAGGGTGCGAATTTTAAAAAGAGGATAACACCGTGTAGGCAACACCGATTTTTGTCGTTTTTGTCTGTACTGACAGCAGTCCAAATGTACAAAAAAATAAGCTCAATGTTAAAATTGACCGGAGTTCTCCTTTAATAATACTAATATTTTGTGGTATAATATTTCTATTTATTTTATAATATCAATATGTAACATTAATAATATTTAAAATGATAATAGAAATAATAAGCTCATTATAAGTAACGTTATTTTTACATATTTTTATTTTCTATTTATTTTTTTATATTAATGAGTAATAATAATAATCGATTATTTTTGCTCTATATAAAGCAAAATAATTGTTCTATAAAAAATGTATAGTAAAAAGTTAAAGTATAAATTAAGTTATAGTACAAATTACAGTATAATTATGTTATATTTATTTTATAATATCAATAAGTATTACTGAGTTACTCCCTGCTGTGGAGCTGTGAAATGGTGGAGATGTTCCTACATGACATTTTTATCCTTCAGACCAGCAGCTCTTTCTCACAGAGAAAGCTTGAGCTCTCGTGTGGGTTTGGTGTAAAACCTCCAGCGATTTCACGGTGCAGCGGGTACGGCGTGGGTACGGCGTGGGTGCGGCCCAGCCCGGTCGCTCAGCCTGATCCAATGCCATCACTCTGCCATCCAGGGGCGTCACTAGGCCCTTTTTAGGGGGGCTTCAGCCCCCCTAAATTTATGCCTAGCCCCCCTAAGAATTTGTGATTAATATGCTACACAAATTCGTGTTCGCTTCAGTCTTGTTTTAATCAGATTCAGCGCGTTCTTCATCCTTAATCCGCAGTGGCGCCGAGCAGAGTGCGCGTTAAAAAGAGAGGAAAGTCTGTGTGTGTGTTCATCTGAGCCCTTTGGTCTGACACTGCTCGTCAATGTTAGAATATTTGAGATGACCAATCAAATCAAAGTAGGCGGGCTTTACATTCACAGACGCTGAGCGCGAATTTTAGCAGCACAACTCGACGCTTCAGTGCACGGGCAAGTGCGAGATAAGATGTAAGTAGCTAAACTTATAACGTTATATATTTTACAGTTTTTTGAGGTCATTAAAGTTAAACGAATGACAAAAAATAATCAGGAAAACTAATATAGTTTTGTCTAATTTTGCACTTTTGAACTGAAATTAGGCATGTAACGTCAGCCTAATGTAATCATTCGTTTACTGTCATTGTGAGTGGACAAAAAAACATTAACAAAGCCGTTTTCATCCTGTTAGGTACAGGATTAATAGTGAATGTGTACATATTGAAAATATACCTAATACAAATTATAGCCTTTAGTAAATAAAAAAAAAAGCTCAGCTTTATGAGGGGAAGAGAAAGGGCACGATGAGGAGACTGAAAAAAAAAGAAAGGAAGATGGAGATGAGGAGAGAGAAGGTATTGACAAATAGTCTACTGACATAGTTTTAAAGCTATTTCTTATCCTTTTTTTGGTCTTCAAACGTCTTGAAATGCACATTTCAGAGATTAAAAAAATTAACCCCCAAACCTCCACCTCAAATGCAGGACCTCTTTGATTATAAAGCCCTGTCTACAGCCCTGTATTAGGAATCAGAATCAGAAAGAGCCTTATCCCAAGTGTGCTTGCACACAATTGGTTTTGGTGCTGATGCTTTCAGTGCACATATACAAATATGTGATAAGGCATAAAATCAATAATGAATGTGTAACCTTTAATGTGAATTAATTTTATAAACTTAGTTACCTTTCCTAGTAGTTTTCAGTAAATGAACACGTCTGAGAAAATGATTCATAGGCAAAATCAACCAGTTGACCCCCAAAGAGAAAAAGAGTGTGATGCTGATGAGGAGAGAAAAATAATCAGCTGCCAACTGAAATGGTTTTATCCCCAAAAAAAATTGCCTTCAAAACATCTTAAAATGCACATAATAGTTCAGAGAATTAAAAATTTTCTCGGGGAAACCCCGAACCCCCCTATCTAACACAACTCGAATTCATGACTACGGTACAGTGATTATAAAACCCTGCAATTGCATGGTAATGAAAGTGAGCATTAGACCCTAAATTAAACTTTTACCTTGTTTTTTTTTTTTTTTTTTTTTTTTTTTAATCATACCCTTAATGGGGGCTTAGCTCCCCTAAAAGGAAAATCCTAGAATCGCCCCTGCTGCCATCTGTTCATCTCTATTTCCAGGGCCCTCAGGCTGCTTCCATATGCGAAGCTCCATCCTGGACCCATACAGAGGTAATATGTTTAATATGTATATATATATATATATATATATATATATATATATATATATATATAAGAGATTTCTAGAACAGTAAGTGTGCAATGACAACATTGTGGATAGAGAAACTGTACAACAATTTATCACAGACAGATGTGTCCTACATTTATCAGCCCTAAAAACTTTACAATGCTTTTCATAAAATAGGAAAATAGGTTTGAGAAAGTTCATTATCTGAATGATAAACGAGTTTAAAGAATCCAAACGCAAATCTTTTAGGTTATGTAGGTCAACGTGAGCTGCAGAAATAAATTCCTCCTCATGACTGACCGTTCTGCTGATCATAAAGACTTCATCCTGTCAGTCAAAGTGCTGACATCATCACATCATCACCAGACAGTCACAGACTCACTGATCCTGTCAGCATCAGCACAATGAAAAAACATCAAACCACAATGAACAACCTGACAATGCATTTTTAAACACATTAATATAAAGGTAGTAAGCTATAGGCTACAATAAATCTGTATATATTGCAACCTCTTGGTTATCCCTTTATTGTGGATTGTTTGTAGTTGCAGTTTTAATGTTGATGTCACATCTCATAATTGAGCTGTTTCTGACATCTAGCGGTGGTTAGATGCACTGCATCAGAGTGACGCTTACGTGGCCGTGATGTCCATGGTGATGTCACTACACTGTTTTGTTTTGCTCTTAAATTAGGATTTATAATTCTCTTATGTCGTATTTTCTTTTGTGTTCTGGTATTACTTGTATGGATAAGCAGGTCTACTGATATCCTTGGATTCAGGGTTGATTATTATTGCTCTGAAACTAAATGTCCCATCATTTGCCCACGTTTCATCTACGTCACAGCGTTCCCATGATGCAACGCGAAAGTAAGCAAAAATATTTTTTTTAATGCTATTTTTGCTTATTTGCACATTTTAGACACACCACTCGATTGATACCAGCACTCGTGTTCAGTCATACGTTTTCGCTTGGTTAGCTTGTCGTGAGCGACATTTTGTTACCGTCTCTGTAAAGGGTTGCATGTTTAATCTGATACTGACCGTGCTTCCACTTCTCTTTAGCTTTGCGCAGTGGCAGTATCGTAGCCTATGAGGTTTATCCGAGGCGCGATTATTGCTAATTGAAAACTTTACCCAATACCCCGCCGTGACGACTTGAAATATAGTCGGCACTGGCAATTTTTGACGGTCTTTACGGGGACTGATTACTTTGTGAAAAGTAGACATAGAGATAAAATATATAATGTCATGAGTATAGAATTTAGTCATGAATATCAGTATTATGAAGTGAAGTACACACATAAGTAGGATAAAGAAGTCTTTTCCAAATATTTTTATCGAATTTGACTCATTATTCTTATAAACCCACGTGATCTATGACGTCCAAAGCTTCGCTGAAACCACGTGACTGCTTTAGTAGGCTTGTTTGACATGCGCATCGCCTGAAATGTATGCGAGATCAGGGATGTTTCTCGATATCCCACCTCGTCTCCTCGCTCCTCTGTCCTCCATCCTATGACCCGGAAACCGATCGAGCTCAGGCTCAGCCATCTTGAAGGACATCTCAATTCTCTACTTGCACCGCGAGGATTGAGGAGTGAGGAAACTTCCAGAGATGCGCTTTGCCTCCCCTGCAATGTATGCGAGAGTAGGCAGCTGCAGTGACAGGAGGAGTGAAGAAAGCGCAGGCAAGCCGGACAGATCTCTCTTCTCGCAGTGGATCAGACAACTGTGAGATCAAAGGCGGATATCGCGGGATTCACGCTCGTGCACGGTGTTGATAATAAACCGGATGTAATTTAAGTTCTGTTGCTTTTATATGAAAATAAATATAATGAACAAGACACCCAAAGTACTTGTTATTTAATTACATTCCAAATACGTGTTTATCATTTTTTCTATAAGGCGAGACACTACAGGTGAATAGGGTAATTTTTTTAACTAGCAGATATCACCATGAAATTTTCCCAGTTGATTACCTACATTAAGATGAGAAAAAAAATGTATTACAAGTTTTCTGTAATTTAATGTTTAAATATGCAAATTAGGCATTATCTAAGTCAAGTCAAGTCATCTTCATTTATATAGCGCTTTTAACAATTGTTTGAAAGCAACGATTGTTTCAAAGCAGCTTTACAGAGATAAACATACAATTTAAGGTAACAGAGATTGTTTTGGCTTTATAGCGGTTCTCTAATTAAATATGCACTAATTTGCAAATATTTAAAAGTATTGGATAATGCCAGGTTCAAAATTATTTTTACATTGTGTTCACATATTAGATGGGAAAAAAATTACAGAGGGATTTATGGATATCTTGTTATCCTGTACTGTCAATAGCCTTAAATGATTTTTGACCTGTTTTTTGGAATAAAATGTTATATAAATCAGGCTTGGAATAATATAATTACAAATCCCTCTGTAAATGTCTTCATAATACAACTAGGTACACGACTGGAAAGTTGTGTATATAGGTGCAACTGAAGTGGAGATTTCAGACTTGGAGTATGAGAGAAAAGTCATTTTGAGAAAACGGGCTTCAAAGATTTAGCATCAGCCAATGAGATTGCGCATTTGCGCCCTTTTACTTTCACGATTGGTTGCTGATAAAAAGGAAATGACCATATTTGGATCCGACAACATTGTACAGGAGAGAGAGCGTTCTAACGGTGTGTGTGATCAGGGTTCGAATTACAAAGTGGCTTTCGGGGGAGCCCTATTTTCCGATCCTCCCTGACCCTGACTGACTTTAACGCTTTTGGTGCATGTTCGGGCATTTAAAACAATAGTGTGATGCAAAACAGGTTCGTTGTGTGTAGGTGATGGAAGGTGACACAGGGTCGGCGAATGCTGGAACTCGTGCACTTTTATTTACAAGGCTCTTTTACAGCGCGTGGTCGCGCTCAAATAACGTTAACTCAAAATATCAAAAAGGCAACAGAAACAGATGATAATTCATAGGCTACTCTTTCCGCTGGACACAGCTTTCTGGATACAGATGTAGTAATCCTCTTCCCTCTGAACACAGCTTCACTGGATACAGTTTGTAGACCCACCACTCTTTCCGCTGGATAGCCTACAGCTTTCAGAAGTCACTTTCTCTCAGGATACATGCACGAGCTCCCAGTCTCCCTCTCACACTAATATCAGCACGGCCCGCTCATATGCGGTCTCCTCACGCCAATTACTGAAATCACAGACAGGTGTTTGTCATTTGAACTTGACCCACTTATTCACCGCTCGGCTCCGTCCCCGCTCTCCCGCTACAGACTTCGCTGAACCACGCCCATTGCATTTATTAGTGGAGACAGATGTTCGGAAATAGTCATGTAAGGAGCGAATAAACACTGACATATTTTTAATATCCTCATTTATTTCAGGAACCTTAATGTACAGAAAATCAAAATCTATGTGACACAAAAAATGGAGAGTGTTTTAGAGCTCCCCCTAAATGTCTCAAAGTAGGCTTTCAGGGGAGCCCAGGTCCTTTTCAGGGGAGCCGAGCTCCCCTTAGCTCCCCCGTAATTCGAACACTGTGTGTGATGATGACAGGGTGCAGACAGCGATCGCAGAGCAGCGGGATGATTTAGAACGCCAACTTTTGATGAATTTATGAGAAATCTACAGACGCAAACAGATAAAGTGTCGTAAAATAAAGACTTAAATGTGTATTTCGTTTTTTTTTCACGACAAGTCTGAAAGAAGACGTTATTGAAGACAAATATGCCCAAATCTCAAAATTGACCTGTGAAAAAAAACAGTTTTTGCCTGCCGTGTCTCGACTTAATACAGACATGTGTTTTTATATTTTTGTTTTAATAAAAATGACATCACCCATCGCACTGTCAGAGAGTTTATTCACACATACGTATAGGCTATACACATAAAACATAATATCAGAGTTTTAAAATCAAACATTTTAAAAGACAACAATAGGCTATTGTTTAAACGGTTGTTTAAACCAATGAGCACTAAGCTGCGTCGTCAGCAAGTAGTTTCCCATAGACATATACACTAGACGTCACCTTGGGGTTCTGCATGCGTCAAAACCACCGCCATCTTGGAACAGGGGTCTTGTCATAGGAAGTAGCTAGGTAACGCTGCTATCTCTGCCTTTACTTATAATTAATTGATGGTGGCGGACTTTTGTGCTGTGTATGACGTTCACACGAATGAAATCTGAACTAGAAAGAATGTTTTTGTTTTTTTTAAATATTAAAAAAAAAAAAAAAAAATTCTGGAATCAATGATAAATACATGCCTGACCATGGGAACGAACCCCCCCAAAAAAAACGAGAAATCGCATTCATGATGATTTATGGTGATTTTATTTCTGTTAGACCTTTGTCTACATTGACGCTGATGCATTAAAGTGGAGGGGCCCCCCTGTTCCAAGATGGCGGCTCTATTGACGCATTTGTAATGAACTGCCGTAGCCAAGGCGACATCTAGTGTATATTTCTATGGTAGTTTCCCACCATGCTTTTAAACAGCGCAGTCGG
Organism: Tiaroga cobitis; assembly: GCA_030578255.1. Classification (NCBI taxonomy): domain Eukaryota; kingdom Metazoa; phylum Chordata; class Actinopteri; order Cypriniformes; family Leuciscidae; genus Tiaroga; species Tiaroga cobitis. Next base: position 15,333,370 of record CM060615.1, read on the forward strand.
TGGAGAGCAACTGCGCGCGACTGCAGAATCCGACACGTGCGCCTTGCGGTCGCGAGTGTTTTTTGGCATACGTCAGCATGACATCAGAGCAAGGCGGACCGCACTCGGACACATTTCTAACCGGCATGCATCTCGCGCTGATCGGTTCTTCACAGAGTTTGCTCATCTCAAACAAGCCTATTTTCAAAGACTGATGACACGTTTAATGGTCAGCAGCATCGTAAATCGTGCAACGTTTTTTTTTTTTTATGTTTAGGCCTACATTTATAACACCGTAGGCTACCTTATATAATATTACCTTTGAATCTAATTACAAAAAACTGAACGCTGCTGTGAGTTTCTAATAAAGCGGTTGAGGAAGTGGGAAGACATCTGGAAGACGTATTTTTAGAGTGCTAGTGTAACGGAGGCCAGCTAGTAGTTGCTGTGCGAGTAAACCTCACTCCTCTCACCTCAATAGGTGCTCTAGCGACAAAATGCTCTTTAGCCTCCTTGTTAGAGCGCCTGACTCTCATGCTGGAGACCCGGGTTCGAGGCCCACTCGGAGCGGGTCGAGTGGGTCCCGGGTGAAGGAGTTACACTTGCTCATCTGCAATGTGTCTATAGGACGTTTTCTGTCAGATGTCCAATAGAGTGCCGAAGTGATGACGTCACTCTGTAGGCCAAAACGCGGAAGTGAGTTAGCATTTTAGCACTCCCGATTCCCTCGCTCTAAAGTCTATGGGATTGTTGAATGGGTTTTTGCTAAATCGCCTGAAATAAGGTCTGTGGTGAACAAAGCCTCTAAATATTTTCACGTTTTGATCTATGACATAGAACACACAGTTATAACCTGCTTGTGGTTTTTTAAACTTTATTGTGTCTGCTTGTGTTTTTTAAAAACTTTATATAAGCTTCAAAATGTATACATTTTGGATTAACTTGTAAAGATGATCTTGATAGACAAAACGTGTAAGGGTCACAACTCTTTGTTAAACACAGATCTTATTTTTTGCGATTTTCCAAAAGTCTATGGGGAAAATGCATAGCTTTTCGATTGAACCCAGGGAACCCATGCGCCGCTAGCCGAGTTGTCCTACAAAGTGACGTCATCACTTCGGCACTCTATAGACGTTTAGAAAATGTCTAAAGGCCAATTCACACCGCACAAACAAGCGCCAACAAACAAGTCTTTCGGAGTTTGTTGGATTAGTGTTTTACCCCTGTAGGTGTTGGTCGGGGTTTGTTTTCACCTGACTGAACATGTTCAATCGGCGTTTGTATAGGTTGTGGAATGTCTGAGCAGTGTGATATGATTTTTTAATAAATGACAAACTCTGACGTAATCTGACCACGAACCATTGCAACTTGCCTTGACGATGAGGAAGTCTCTTTCAAAGACTGCGTGTAGGTGGGCGTGCTTATGAATGATCCTTGTAGTGAAAATTACAGGTTTCTGGGCAAACCAGAAGACAATTCTAGAGAAAGAGCAAGGATATATTCGCGAGAGCACACTTGACATGTTTTAGCCATATTTGAAAGCATTTAAGATGTTTATGATTTAGAATGAATGTAAAACTGACATCTTAAAGACGTCTATCAGATGTTAGTAAACAGCAGATGCTTTCCAGATGAAGTCATCTTTAACAGACATCTTGTAGATGTGTGTGTGCTATCATAGTGCTTTACAGAAAATACATGCGTCTACATTACAATTTAGAGTGATCTGCTATCAGAGGTGACTCTGTCCAATGTATTATGGAAATGTATATACAAATCACACAGTTAGCTAATAATGTATTAATTTAAGGCAGAAACAAATAGGTCTTTTAAGTAATTAATAAGTTGTCAACATAATGATAACGATATATTGAAAATTGTAGTCCTCGCAGGAGTTGGAGTCATCTATTCACAGGTGTTGGAGCATCTGAAGTCTTCATAAAATAATTTCATGGAAAATAATTAGCGTAGCTGCCGTTCATAGCATTAAGTAATGATAATCTTGTGCATTTGATCTTGTGTCTTTAATCCAGAAAACACTCTCCCTCCTTCAATGGACTTAAATATCCAAGGTACAACCAAAAGTCCAGAGTTGTGTGAAGAAAATAAGTGTATTTGTAAAAGAATTAAAAGTACTGTTTTTCTATTTGAATTTATTTTGAAATGTCATTTATTCCTGTGATCAAAGTTTAATTTTCAGCATCATTCCTCCAGTCTTCAGTGTCACATGATCCTTCAGAAATCACTCTAATATGATGATTTGGCTGCTAATTAGTCAACAGAATAAACAGGATTTTGTTAGCTTTGCCAGAACAAGCAGGCTATGCCTAGCAATTATAGTGTGCACCCGCCCAGCCCCTCATTTCCTGGAAAGAAAGGGAGAAATCCCAGTGCAAAACAACTTGGTGCACACCAACACCAACAATATGAAATGCAGTCATATTATCCATACTGTGTATTAATGCTAAAGATATTCTTCTGTTGCCATTTCTAATCTCGGATTGACATTAAAATGGACATGACGAAGCTTTACATTTTAAAACATGTTATTTCACTTTGTGTACAAACCCCAAGTCTTTCTGAAAAACAAGATTACCGAATCTTTTAATTATTTTTTCTGACATTAAGATGTACTTTGATACCCTTTCAAACACGAGAATACAAAACTGATGAAAACGTTCAAAAAGCTTTGTAACTTAGCAATGTAATAAGCCATTATGTTGTGTTATGTCCCCTGCAGTTATTAAAGGGTATGGGGAATGAATAACATTAACTGTCGGAGTTTGACTTCGGACCGATGTCAGTGCTGTGCAAGCAAATGAAACCAAAGCGCTAAAGGCAATCAACAAGTGTTTATTTACAATAATACAGTGGGAAAATTCATAAACCAAGACAACTTGCAAAAATATGTACACAAAAGAACAAAAAGACAACCAGGCTGGGGAAAAGAAGAAGGGAATTGGGCGGCAATCAAATAAAAGAGATTATCAAAACATAACCCTCTAACTCAAACCAGTACTAAACTAACTAAAAAGAAAAACTTCAGTATCCGAAGATACCCTAACATAAACTACACTCACTAAATCCAAACAAAAATACAGCAGGTGCTGTATATATCACGTGATATGCACCTTTCCTCTCCTTCCCTCCCCCATTGTATTCACAAAGCCATCAAAACAAGTGGTTTCAACATAACCGGAGGTGGACTTGAGTCGTTCCACGTATAATAGATGTACCCAATCAGAAGAGTATACAGCTAAATCATGTCATGGGTGAGGTGGCATTGTGTCTGAGGACAGCTGGTGAACAACAGAGATCCAACTGTCAAAAAAAAGAAATCTGATATGTGAATGAGACTGTTTGTTTTTGGACACAACAAAGTTGAGTCAGAGTTCTGAACCCATGTGCAGTATATTCCCCAAAATACTCATAAATTGAATATAAATATGAACTTGACTTGGTATGGCATGGACATAAAACCGACGATAGCATGACGCAGCTAGAAACATAAATTTGACTTATTGGAGGTCATTGTGCTATAAAAATATCCTATAGGTTTCAGAACTCAAAACTTCCTTGTTAGTCCAAAAACAGTTTTCATTTTAACCAAGCTCAGAAAACGACTCATTTCGGATTTTGTCACGTTATTACGTCATAGTGTGATGAAAGACAGCCTATGCAGAGGAAGATTAACTACTTTGCCTCTTTAGCCCCACCCAACGATTCACGCATGTCGTAGTAAATACGAGACGATGCAAACACAGGATTACTCCAGAGACAAATCGATAGAGATTATAAGACGTTTTGAAGTGCCATCCTTGTGATTCTAACATTAAAGCTGCAGTCCGTAGCTTTTTTGGGGTTAAAAATGATCCAAAATACATATTTGAGAAAATACATAACCAGCCAGTGTTCAAAACTATCTTGCTTTAGCTCGATTCAAAGCGGTAAGCTTGTAATAATGTTTTTAATTCCAGTGGTACTGGTGGATTTCCGCGGGAGATTAGAGCATGTCTTTGCGTCACATCTGTACACATAAAGGAGGAGTCTCGGCTAGTGGGCTATATTGAGTCATTACGTCACATCTGTACACATAAAGAAGGAGTCTCGGCTAGTAGGCTATATTGAGTGTGAGGATGCTGGAGGTGGAGATTTACAGCCTTTTCTCACAGCAGTTGATATAATTAAACTTATCAATTTGATGGCGGATCCAGAAAGGTTCAAACGACAATCACCAGTGACAACAGATTCACCCGCTGTAAAATGCAAAAGACTTCGGAGTGGCTACAGAAAAAAAGAGACAGCAACCAGACCCATGCGAAAACAAGGATACATATCGGAAGGACATTACATAGTCACGCAATGCTGACGTTGTTAACATTAACAAGTTGAGAACAAAGTATAATTTGCACGGTTTTGCGTGATATGATAAGCGATTTTTAGATTTAATCGGCGCGATTTACTGCAATGTCAGAACCAGATCAAAAGTGGATGTTACTTACTTGTTCAGATGACATTTTCCGGTGAAAATTATTATGTTGGTCATACTTCCAAAAAGAATAATCTGTGATTCTGAATGACGGTATCCACACCGGCGCGGCGACTGACAGCCTCACAGTCTCCTCAAACATTGTGTTCATCCGCGCTGTGCCGTGTCGAACTACAACTCACGTAAAGTTGATAATTCCGCGAATGACTGCAATTGCAGATTTCGAACAGAGATGGCGACAGAGAGGGAAAACTGCAGACTGCAGCTTTAAGAAAGCATGGATGAACTTTACTTTTAACGAAGTTCCAGTCAGATCATGTCAGTAAGACAGTGTTCGCTTCATTTTACTGCGGATTCGTTTTTAAACAAGACAGCTCGACGCAGGCTTTTCAGAGAGACTGAAAATAAAAGATGATGCAGTGCTGACTACATTGGATCCGACAGTAATGTCGCAACACACAAGTGTCACAGTATAGCTGTGTTTACATGGACCCTAATAATCTGATTGTAATCGGACTAGTAGCACAATCTGAATAAAAAAGTTACATGTAACCATGTCAATAGGAATGAATGGGCCAAATCCGCTTAAAATTTCATTCGGATTGTACGAATGAATCTTTAAACCTTTTCTAATCCGATCGAGAGGCATGCCGGAGAGAATGAAAGAACAGCAAATCACAACTATTCCGTTTTTGTCAACAGGTACACTTGTAGTATGGATCATACGTTGTATAAATGAGACCCCAGATCCTGTGTCAGTTACAGAGGCGGACAGAGTACACAGCTTTATTACTTGAGTAAAAGTACAGATACCCCTTGCAAAATTTTACTCAAGTACAAGTAAAAGTACTACAGTCAGATGTCTACTTAAGTAAAAGTACTAAAGTACTTGTTTTTAAAAGTACTTGAGTATCAAGAGTACAAGAGTACATTTTCTAAATATTGCATTACTACTGCCACAGTGCTTACATTTATGTACAGAAATGTCCTACATGGAGTTATGAAAAATGTTATTGTTAATACCTTGGAGAATGTAAAAGGAATTGAAAGTAAAATCAAGTCATTTTCATATTTTTACCATGTTGCTTTATTTAACATTTAAGAAAATTTCAGAAAATTCAGAAAATTCCCGGGATGGACCAGCTGCGTTTTTATCCATTGTTTCGTCCATGGTTTCGTCTCTTATCTAAATCTGACCATGGAGTTGAGTTTGGCGGAAAGATGAAGGTGATTGCTGATAGGCTGTCCAAATCAGTGGCGCCTGCACAATCCAATCACGTTTGAGAAGGAAACAACAAATTGGGGGTTTCCGAGATTTTTCTTTGTTCCATTTTTTTTTTTTTTGAAGTAGTAACGGGTACTCACGGTTATGGATAGAAATGTAGTGGAGTAAAGAGTACAATATTTCCCTCTCAAATGTACTTGAGTAAAGTCATGAGTACTCCCCAAAAATGATAATCGAGTAAAGTACAGATCCCTCAAAATTGTACTCAAGTACTGTACTCAAGTAAATGTACTCCGTTACTGTCCGGCTCTGGTCAGTTATAACTGTGGTAACTCCAAGTTCTTATTTAAATATGCAAAACACAATGACAGCAGTGGGCGTTTACTTCAAGTCTTGAATGGCATGGCCATCAAATATTTGAAAGAGAGGGTCAAAAACAGGATAGAAAATAGCGTTTACTTCTAAATTAGGATGTTTTTTGAAGTAAAAAAAAACTTGATCACATTATAAGTGGACCTCAGAGAACATTTTAAAAATGCAGTTCATGACCCCCCACGAAATGCAAATGAGCTGTCTTATGCAAACCTTTGAAGCATATACTAACAGAAGATGCAAGTGAGCTACTAGGGTTGCAAACAGAACTGCCTTCCATAGTAAATCCACACAGGATGTAGTTTACCCCGTATTTTAATGTATTTAGTGCATTTAGATATGATTTTATATAAAAAAAATAACGCATTACAAAAGAACAACAGAGACTGCAAGCCCTCACTGGCTGGACGCTGCTACTGTATGTCACGTGGACACTGCATGTGACAGCCCGGGAATGTAAAAATCATTGATTTAAACAACTTACGACTTTCTGTTAAAGAACATTAACACATATTGACTTCTCCAAAAAATTAAATGACAACAGAGAATTCACTTTTTATTGGCACAACAATGTATTTCATGAAAATGACAGCAGTGTGAATCCAGTAAACAGAAACGGCCTATTTGAAGGACTTCGGATCCTCTTTGGTGGCATCAGTGACTTTACAGTCCTGTAGATTTTAAACAATAAATATATCTGACACTTAAAGGTGAAGTAAGCGATTTTTGAGAAAAGGTTCAGACTGAGCACCACACTCTTGTAGCCAATCAGCAGTAGGGGGCGTGTCCACTCAAGATGGGGGAGGAGAGAGAGTGAGCAAGAGGGAGAGTTGAAGAGAAATGGCAGAGAGACATTACAAAAGAGAAATGGTCAGGGGAATATCACTGGAAAAAGAAGGGTTATGATCAGGAGCTTTAGGACGTTAATATTAGAAAAGCTTTCCAGCGCTTCTCTCGTTGCTTCCGTAATCATAGTTTCGTATTTGTCTTGTGCAGCTGATCACTGTTTGCCCTACCTTTATTTTTGTTTATAAATAGATTATGGTTTTGTGAATATTATTAATATTTTTTTTCTGTTTGTTTGTTGTCGGCCCATGACTAGTCATTTATATATATATATTTTTTTTTTGGATTGGTTGATTTTGTGTACCAATTACTTACAGCCTTGAGTGTTAAACATGGTAATTTTCCGGGTTTTAGTGTATTTATTTATTTATTTATTTGTGTTTTTAAGTGTTATAATCCCATCTAGCATTACTTGTAATTTCATCTTCTATAAGCAAGTTTGGCCAGCTTTTGTGTAAAATCAATCAATGTAATTAATAATTTGTTTATAATTCTGCCTATATTCATTTAATTGAATAGCTGTACAGAAAGCCCTCAAATGATCTGAAATCTCGCACCTTAATAAAATTGGAGTGGCGTATTCAAGGGCAGTTTAAAAGCGCAACCCCATGACGTCGCCCCCTATTGACTTGGCTACACTTGTTTCAACCTTTATACAACCAGCATAACTTTAACATTCTGTATGTACACTTAAATACGTTTGTGCAGTAGATAAAAACAACCCTATGAATTCTAAGAAGAACAATAAAGATAACACTAAAATTTTCATACTCATTATCCTGAGCTCATTACCCGATTACCGGTTACCCTCATATACATTTCAGTATGCTCTTTAGTTACAAGATCCAACTCGTATTACTTAAAGTAATATTGAAGGAAAAGTCAAAGTCAAAACCAGCTGACAATTTTGCAACATACATGTGAACTCCTTAGTGTTTAAAAAACATCCCAGCATGCATGAAGTCGAGTGAATGTTCAGAATCAGAGCTGGAATCTTAAGTTTAGATTTAAGTTTAGTTGAACATGTTTTGATCACTATTATTTCACTACATCATTTTCATTTTGTGTTACTTTGCTATTATTATCAAATGTGAAACATACAATAAGGTTCCAATTGTTAACATGAACTAACAATGAAAAATACTTCTAAAGCAATTATTTTTCTGAGATTAAAATCAGAAGTTGTATCTATTTTAATGGACCCGAACTAACAATGAACTAACAATGAACAGTTGTATTTTTACTTACTAACGTTAACAAAGATTATTAAATACTGTAACAAATGTATTGCTCAGTGTTAGTTAATATTAGTAAATGCATTAACTAACCTTAACTTATGGAACCTTATTGTAAAGTGTGACCAAAATAGTCTGAACAGATGTGTCAATGCTTTTGATTGAAATAGAAAAAAAAAAAAAAAAAAAAAATCTAATTAATGATTAATAATGTGTAAGGAAAAGCATATTTCACCTGAAGTGTCCCTTAGTATTTCATGCATTTTAGATGGTTCTTGAAAAAATGGTGAATCATTTTTGTCTGTGAATCACTTTTGGGAGGATGCCTGAAGGAACTGTACTTGTCTGTGTGACTGTGTTTTTGGTGACCAATTCTGAGACCTTTGCAGGTGACAATTAATAAATCTCCAAGTCCGTCAACAAAGAATTCTGTAAATAAAAAACAAAAAATGAAAACAGATTCTTGTTTCTTAAAACTAAAAAGTTTCTTTATTGGCATCGATGGTTCCATAAAGAACCTTCAACATTCATCTAACCTTTACATTCCACAGACGGTTCGTTTTAGTGGAAAATGGTTCTTTAGATTATTAAATAGTTCTTCACATGGGAAAAAAAAGGTTCTTTTAAGAAATGTTCACTGAGAGGTTCTTTGGGGAACCAAAAATGGTTCTCCTGTGGCATCACGGTGAAAACAACATTTATTTTTAAAGATGTTGTTGATCACATGCGTCTTATCTCAGATGGTATATCCATATTTCCATAAATATATGTCCATTCTCATTTAACATAAGATATGTACATTTCCGAGTCATAATCGGGTTTTGTTCTAGGTCAATAAATCCAGATTACCTGCATTGTTTGTACTATGTCCATTTTTTAATTACCTATGACCTAAGCCATGATACCATTAAAGGGATATTTTACCCAAAAATAAATATTCTGTCATTAATTACTCACCTTAATGTCGTTCCAAACCCGTAAGACTTTCGTTCATCTTCGGAACACAAATGAAGATCTTTTTGATGAAATCTGAAAGATTTCAGTCCCTCCATTGACTGCTACGCAACTACCACTTTGACGCTTCAAAAAGTTCATAAAGAGATTGTAAAAATAATCCATTTGAATTGAGCGGTTTATTCCAAATTTTCTTAAGAGACTCGATCACTTTATATGACGAACAGATTTAATTTAGGCTTTTATTCACATATAAACATTGATCAGCGAACATAAACTGAAGCTCAACCAAACCTGCTTGACGTGTGAGAACAAACCTTATTGTTTCTTGCAGAAGTTCAAACGTGCTGCGTAACACAAGAATGAACCTCATTGGCTCTTGCTGAAGCTCAAACGTGCTGCGTAACACGAGAATGAACCTCATTGGTTCTTGAAGATGCTCAAACGTGCTGCGTAACACGAGAATGAACCTCATTGGCTCTTGCTGAAGCTCAAACGTGCTGCGTAACACGAGAATAAACCTCATTGGCTCTTGCTGAAGCTCAAACGTGCTGCGTAACACGAGAATGAACCTCATTGGTTCTTGAAGATGCTCAAACGTGCTGCGTAACACACGAGAACCTCATATTTCATAGTTCTCACACTTTCATTTTTGGGTGAACTATCCCTTTAATCTCTAAAATATGTTGTAACTTATTGTCGAAACTCAATTTCACTTTGCGAGTCTATTAGGAAATAATTAAACAACACACCCCATCCAGAACGCATCGTGTGACTTGATGTGGATGTTTTCAATCAACAGTTTGAAGTCCACCTACCAGTGTGAGCCACTCTTTTGAGGAACGGGTCAAAGCCGACCCTTCGCACCGCATCCGTCCGGCCCAAGAAGTAGTTGACGACTCCATCCACGAAGAAGCAGCCGTCAAAACCTGGCAGAGGCGCGTGGGTACGACTGACCCGCTTCATACAGCCGCCTTCCTCGCTGCTCCCTTCCTCATATTCCAGCTTAAAGAAGAACTGATTTCTTTCTACCGCACCACCAACCTGATGGAGAGAGACAGAATGAATGAATAATAGCCTAACTACAAAAAAAGATGACTGGAGTATTGTTCAAAGGAATAAATTACGTTTTAAAATATATTCTATTAGAAATATATATCTATAAATATTCCATAAAATTACTGTTTTTACTACAGTAATGTTTTTGATCATATGGTGAGCTGAAGAGATCTTACTGACCCCAACTTTTATATTTATTTGAGGTCATCAAGATGATATAATTGACATAATTACCACATCTAGTTCAGGAACGGCTTCCATAATGTTTACAAAGCTCTCAATTCGCGTCTCATTAAGGAACAAAAAGTCATCATCCACCCACAGGAAGTACTTAGTGGTGACCTGTGACACTGCCAGATTTCGGCCTGCAAACCAGCCCTGAAAGCCCAAACAATATATATAAACTTTTATACTTCAAGCAAATTACAATAACATTCAGTTTAAACAACCTGATGCTTGTACCTGTGCAGGGGGCATTACATAGTGTTCTATATTGTCACCGACCACCTTCTCTGGTTTCAGACTGTCATCAGCAATAATGATCTTTATTTTTGGGTACAGCCGACGGACACTATCGATGAGGACATTTAGTTCTTTATATCTCAAAAAAGCTTTAATTAGTACAGTCACCTGGGAGTTTATGTCTACACACAGAGAGAGAGAGAGAGAGAGAGAGAGAGAGAGAGAGAGAGAGAGAGAGAGAGAGAGAGAGAGAGAGAGAGAGAGAGAGAGAGAGAGAGAGAGAGAGAGAGAGAGAGAGAGAGAATTATGTGCCCATAAAAGGTCAGTGTGGTGATTGTGTTCACATAATAAAGAATCAATCAACAGTCATTTGTTCAGAAGCATTGTTACTAGCTAAGTTTCCATCCAAAGGTGCAAATTTAACTGTGCAAAATTGTGCAATAAAGCACTCCAGATTACAAAATCGTCACTTTCTGGGAAACTGCCACAAAAAAATCTGAAATAAAAATGGAAGTTGCTGCAATCAGGGAAGCCACTGTATCTATTTTTTTCTACATTATAAATGTATTGCATCTCAGAGTGTAAATCATGGGCCAGTGAGAGCTGTGTGTGTAAACCTCACTCCCCTGGCCTCAAGAGGCTGAATCCAGCTTGCAGCAGGTTGAGTAGAACCAGTTTATTGGTGCCTTGACCCGTATGGGATTTGGGTTTAGGGGCTGAGTGTACCGGATGTAGGCCAGTGAGAGCTGTGCGTGTAAACCTCACTCCCCTGGCCTCAAGAGGCGCTAGTGGCTGATGCTAGAGGCTGCGGTCTTTAGCGTTCTTGTTAGCGTGTAGTACCTCCAATGCCAGAGACCCCGGTTTGAATCCTGCTCGGAGTGGGTCGAGTAGCACCAGTTACATTTGGTAAGTATGAGTTTTTTGTTGAGCATCGAGGGGTTTAAATGGATTTATATAGCGCTTTCACAGACCCAATGGCCACCAAAGCGCTTTATATTGCCTCACATTCACCCATTCACTCACTCATACACCGACGGCGGTGTCAGCCATGCAAAGCGCCATCCAGCTCGTCAGGAGCAGCTGGAGTTAGGTGTCTTGCTCATGGACACCTCGACACTTGGTCAGGTGGAACCGGGGATTGAACCACCAACCTTCCGGTTTGTAGACAACCTACATGAACCACTGAGCCTACATCATAGTTTATGCACGTCTTCTTATCGGATCTTTTTTTTTATGCAATATTGGAAGATGGAAACAAAGCTTACTGTTAATTAAAACTGAATGTATTAAAAATCATGGATTGAAATAAAGCTGAAGTAAAATAATATATAAATATTAAATGAAAAACAAACTTAAAAAAACCTGGAAAAAAAATTGAAATGTTGTTTGGAAACTAACTTAAAGTTTAAGCTGAAGTTCTAAAATAACTAAGACTTTAAACTTAAAAATAAATGAAAGCTAACTAAAATAAAACTGTTCAGAAGCGTATATTAAATAATGTGTTAATACTCGAGCTGACCTTTTCCCACGTCAAACAGAACAGGAACGGACAGACGTCTGATCTCAATCGGGAATATGACCTCATGGTTCTCAAAAGAGAAGTATGCTAAAGACATGAAAACGTACGTTAAAATTATGTTTGTACATATAAATGGAATTGGGCAAGTCAGTACATTCAGATTATTTTGAAGTTTAAAAAACAAAAAAAGTGTCATCAAAGTGGTCCATATGACTCTAGCACTATAGGTTTGTTCATACAATAAAAGTCGATGGCGTCTAATGTTGTTTTGGACCCTAATATTTATCAAAACATCTCCTTTTGTGTTAAGAAAGTCAAGCAGGTTTAGAGTGACATGTGAGTATGATGACTAAATCTAAGTGAACTATCCCTACCGAGGTCTTGGGTCTTGATGTGGTAGACGGTGCTGGTGTAGGTCACTCTGCTCAGAAGATCATTGAGCTGTTGAAGGTTGCTGGATGAGATGCTCAGATGTTTCTCCTTCTGTCCGTCCACCTGCCCCCCCTCCTGAACATCCACTGAGAGCAGGCCTTTCTGCACCCTTAGAGACACCTGGAGACGGTCCAGATCCTATGAGCTCATTTGATTCTCTTTAACGTCATGACTTCTTTTAAAAAATTTTGATAAAATTTCAAAATGGCACAAAGGATCGGATTAAAGGAGGAAAAACACAGTAGACCCCATACAGAGACCGTCTGAAACAAACCAATGACTGAGATATAAAAACCCACCACCTTTAGCAAGAAAACCATTTTCAGCAGAACAAACCTTGTAAACTGCTCTGCTTTGTGTTTGTAGCGCTAGACCTTTAATAAGGATACATTTCTTTAATTAATATAGATAGAAATGCATTAATGTCATTGTTTAACAATAATAGCAAAACCTAAATAAACACACTTATATATAAATATACTGTATGGCATGCTACTGGTTAAAATTTAGCAATCATTTTTCTTTAAAGAAGTCTCTTCTGCTCACAAAGGCTGCATTACGTTGATCAAATTAGAAAAAGTAATATTGTGAAATATTACAAAAAAGAAAGCATTTTATTTCTGTAAAATGTAATTTATTCCTGTGATTTAAAGCTGAATTTTCAGCATCATTACTCCAGTCTTCAATGTCACATGATAATTCAGAAATCATGCAATCTTTGACTGTCTTTGACCAACCATGTGTTTGAGAAAGCTCAGATCATATGAAATCAAATAAAGGATCAGCAGAAATCAGACTCACCAGGAATGAGTGTTTTATTCATGGGAGACACTCTGAATCCTCTGATTGGATACTGGAGTGGGGTGTTGGCAGGGGCGAGAATAAGAACATCGTTTTCTTTCCCTGTCCTGGGAGACACATGACACTATTTTTGTTAACCCTCTCTTTGGGACATTGTCATTTTATAAATGATGCTAAGAAATTAGCATTTAAAATACAATAGACCTAATAATGTTCAACCAAAAACGTTTTAGTTAATAATTTCATATGACCTCACCCTACGGAAGCTTAATAATTTAATTGTTTAATAAAACATTTTAAAAGATAATTGCAACTTTTTATTTCAAAATTGCAAGTTTACATCTTGCAATTCTGCCTTTATATGACTCTCAATTCTGACTTTTTTCCCTTCAAACTTCCAACTTTATATTTCACAATTCGGACATTATAATTCACATTCGAGTGTTTATATTTCACAATTCTGACTTTATAACTCACATTTGGGAGTTTATATCTCGCAATTCTGACTTTTAGTTCTAAATTCTTTTGCAATTGTGATTTTATAACTCGCAATTCTGACTTTATAACCTGCAATTGTGCAATTCTAAAAAAAAAAAATGTCAGAATTGCGAGCTGTAAACTCGCAATTTTGAGAAAAAAAGGTCGAATTGTGCGATACAAAGTCTCAATACCTTTTTATTTCTTATTCTCTGGTGAAAACAAGCTTCCATACATCGCTTTCAGATAATACATTTTAAATCTTTTTTGCATGTGCGTGGCATTTTTGGAAACAAGGAAGTAAAGGAGACGTTAGGAGTGTTGGAGTTCAACTTCAACCGATGGGTGAGATCTGCCAGTTGCCGGCAGAGAGGAGTTTAAAGATGGAACCGTCAAGTAATTTTCTGCTTCTCGTTTCAGACGTCTTTAAATTTGAATGTGTGTGAAGTCTCAGACAAATTGGCAAAATGATTTACCTTAATAGGACAAAGTCAGTTATAAATGACGGCACCCTAACCTTAACCCATGTAGTTACCTTATATTACACAGTATTTTCTAACTGTACTCGTACTGTAAAATAAAGTGCAACCACTTTAGTCTTGTGTAAAATGTAAAGTCCTTTATTTTCTTCTAGCTGTGTTTTCACAATTAGTCAGACTGTTTTTAGTGTGTGTTTTTTATTATGTTGATTTTGAAAAGATCAGATAACTTGAGTAACCTGATGTGGTGTTGTCTGAACTCTTCTGCCCGCCGTTTCCGCAAGTCATCCAGCTCATCTATTGGCACAAACCGGTTTGCAGGATCGGCCTTTTCGCAGGTACAGGGCATTGGATTCTCATTGTGAAAAGGCCCAATACTGAGACATGCACACACACAATTTTTTTATTATTATTATGTATTAAAAAAAAAAAAAAACAAGGAAGATACAGGTTCTGGGTTGCACAAAAAAGTGAAATTAATCTACTCACTTTATTTTGGGAAAGTCTGGAATCTCTTTATCATTGAGACCTTGAGAACTTGAAAAGCTTGTATGAGTGGATAAACCATAAAACCATTTGAATACAATTTACATACAAACAAATTAAACTGAAGCATGAAGGGATCGTATCAAATTTCTTCCTAAACCAACATGAAGCTTAGGGTTGTAGGACATTACGTTTTACATTTAAGAGATAACTGTCATAACATTTTTATTTGCAATATGGTTGGTTCATTCATGGATTTGCGGGTAATTCCAAGCAGTGGTTTTCGAATTTGCGAGAATAAAAACGACAACATGGATTTTAACGGTAAGAATTAAAGACTAAATATGCATATATTTTTTGTTGTTGAAACAATTATATTTGATTCATTTCAAAATGTTCCTAAAAAAAAACATTATGCAACAAATAAATAAATAAAATAAATTATTTAAACATCTCGAACCTTTTCAGTATGACAGAATGTTCTACTTCAAGTGCATTGGGAAGTTTAACTTCAACTAGATTTCCTTCTATTGATGATTGATATTTGAAAAGCCTGGCCTTTTGATATCAAAAAGATTACATCATTAAGAGCCTGATGACATTAAAGCAATATCTGTTAAGAGCAGGAAATAGGCATTTTCTTGGCATAGGCTAACGAAAGCTGCAAAGACTCAAAAATTGAGAAATGCGTTTAATTTGTTGCATTTTGAGGACTTTTGCATTTTCCTATTTCTAATATTTTATTACAATGTTTTATCAGTGTCAACGTAATTTTTATGGGATGGGGGGAAACAGAAACACTCTTAAGGGTCTAACATTTCAGTAGCCCGATAAGCGCATTGTCATATATCATATCAGACACATTCAAAACATTTTAAGATCCCTGAATCTTTAAAAATGTGCTTCATGAGGTAACGTCAAAACTGAAGTCGAAAAGATTATATCATTTGACTGAATCAATATGAACACATTAGGAAAGCTACAAAAATCATTTAAATCATTAAATTTTAAAGGGTAATTTCAGGTACAGAGTGATGTAGGAAAGACAATAAAGTGACACATACCTTAATGTTGAAGTTTTTCTCAAAAACTCCACGTCAAAATAAAAGAACGTCAGCACTCCCGTTAACAGAACGATGGCTAGGCCTATTAATAAAGTTTTGCGGACTCCGTGCATGATTAAATCTGTCAAGATTCAATCATGATTTAAAATATATTATATAGGCTGTATATTTATGCATAAAAGTGCGATGGGTTAAAACCTCAAATTACGCTAAGCGTCAAAATGAAGCCATGTTTAAAGATTATCTGAGGTGTTACCTGGTGAAGAGTGGCAGGTGAATGAGGGAGTGGCAGGACTCCAGTGCCAGTGACGAGTGATGTGTGGCCGTCTGGAGAGAATCACTGAAGCAATAGGGGCGGAGCTACGTGGTGGCCAGGGGGGCCATTGCTGTCAATGCTCAAATGGCTTTCGCGCGTCTCCGTGGAATATGTTTAAAGCATTTTCCCTAAAAGTGTTTTTAATACATTTATAATGTATGTGTCAATGCTAATAAAGTAGCCTATTAAATATTTGACCGGACCGAAACGTTTGCAACCGGTTCCCCCGCCCGTACCCTCATGATGTGCGTCACATCTATCTGTGAAATTTCTCAGGTGATGTATTCTATATTCAGTCCATGCATGTGCGCGCTGTATATCTCCAGCGCAATGAGTTTATTGTTGCTGTGAATCGGACTGGCTAGCGCTTAAAGTAGCCTAGTCTATATTTGAGTGTGCTGTAGCCTACTTTTTATGTAATATGATTTTGGGGTTATTTATGCAATTTGCTTTTTCTTTATTTTGAATTGTTCTGTGTGACAAAGCTGGGATTATATGGAGAACCAGGAGTGCCACTTAAAAATAAAATGAAGATTCAATAGCCTATATCAATTTAATAATTCAAACATAAAAATGTATATAAATAAATCACTTTTAAATGGACAAATTAATAGACATTTTTAAAGTTGTTTATTTAATTCGTGTTTTTAAATGTATTGCAATAAAACCATAAAACAATAAATTAATAAAAACATTTTAAATGTATAAATAAATAGACACATTTAAAATTGTTTATTTAATTCATGTTTTTAAACGTAGATTAATAAAACAATAAAAAGTATTTTAATAAATCATTTTAAAGGCACATGTTAAATCGCTTTTTTAAAGCATTTGGCAAACCATTTTTTTTTTATTGCTCAAACGTAAACAACAGTATACAAAGTATACAAAACATACAACTTAATATTACCCTTGCCAGGGGGATAAGTATCACATACATTCAAACAAATTGTAAGTTATACAAATATTTCTAGTTTCCATAGCCTTTTTGTTCAATGAACCACTAATTAATTTTATATAACATATCACAATAAAAATGTTTAAAGGCCGGTTTTTGTTTTATATATATTTGCATTTGTGGATATAGAATTTAGCTTGCACAATTAGTAAATTTATAATAAAGAACATATCTTCTTTACTTTGTTTTCTAAAAAAAAAAAAAACACAACATTTTCCCACTTCAAAGTAAAGTCCTTGTAAAGTTATTTAAAGTCCATTTAAAAGTGATTTATTTATATACATTTTTATGTTTGAATTATTAAATTGATATATTGAATCTTCATTTTATTTTTAAGTGGCACTCCTGGTCCTCCATAGGATTATGGTTGGCTGGTTATTAATATCCTTTGAGGGGGAATGAACTTTTGTTCTATAATGCATTTTCTTTGATAACATATATTTTTGTTTGTGTCAAAAAATATAGGCCTAGGCCTATCTTTTTTTGTGAGTACATTGTAGTTAGTTTTTTTATCACCGTTGCTTGAAGGAAAAGTTGCCATAGTTACAATTATATCAGTATGGCTCTATTGGTTTTTTTTTTTTCTTGGTTTTTTTTTGTTGAAAAGGTAGCTATTGTCTGCCTGTCTGAGTAAAGCCTTGTTTATACTCGACGCGTCCGCAAGAGCGCGAAGGTGCGCGCGGCAAAAATGACGTCATTGCGGTGTGGGCGGTCGTGCCCCATTTCGCCTGGCGGTGTGCACGGCACTTTTTATAACATCGCGCGCGGCGCCGCATCCGAAGATGAACGACTTCGAGCCGAATCTGGCCGAACTGACATGTACCAGCATCAGGGCCGTGCACAGACCTTTTGAGGGGCATGTGCTGAAACTGAAAAAGGGCACTCTCCTAATAATAAAAAAAAATAGTCTCAAAAACTTTAGATTTATTCACTATTAATAACAACCATAACAATAATACTATAGATATACAGGGTTTCAGGGCTTCTTTAAACCTAATTACAACAGCAACCTTCTGTGAGCATGCTTGAAGATGTTTATGACTTCACTGTGATCCACTGGGATGTCCCTCTCTATGGCAATGGGGAGAAGGTCTGAGAGTCTCTCCTCTGAGCAAAGGCTTCGGAGTTGGTTCTTAATAAACCTAATTTTTGGAAAGGGTCTCTCCACAGTTGCAGTTGATGGCAAAAACCTGATCCTGTGGAGGACCAATGTTGGTCTCTTGAAGGTCTCTTATTCACTACACTTCCCATAAAATAAGCCAGCAATGAAAACAAATATAAAATAGTGTGAAAAGTACAGTTGCAGTGAAAAGCATTTCTGAAGGATCACGTGACACTGAAGAGTACTGGAGTAATGATGCTGAAAATTCAGCTTTGACCACAGAAATAAATTAAAATAGCCTATATTCTAATAGAAAACAGTTCTTTTAAATTGTAAAAATATTTCACAATATTACTGTTTTTGCTTATTTTGGATCAAATAAATTAAGCCTTCCCAGATAGCAAAAAATATCCGCACGGCTTCTTTTTGCCGCCGGCCCCAAGCTTTCGGCTATAGGTGCGTCCCTATGAGGGTAAATTGATGCCAAAACCATTGAAAATGCACAGACTAAAAGTCACAAATGGATATTACAACTTGTAAACACAAAACACAATCTACAAATAGATACAAAGTCCTCAAATAAACTCTTTGTGATCCACAAATATAAAGTATGATCTACAAAAAGATTAAAAATCCACAAATAAACACATCCTGATTCACAAATAGAAATCAGTGACTTGTACTTGTAAACCAGAATTTGAATGAATGTAAAGTGACTTGTTTGCAGGTGAATATCATTTTCTGTTTGTAGATTGTGTCACATTTTTTTTCAGAATTCTGACACTATTGTTTCACTTTTGTGACAAAATAATGCCATAATCATTGAAAATGAAGACACTATGATTCAAAAATGCATATTACAATTTGTAAACACAAAACAAGATCTACAAATAAATTAAAAATCTGCAATCAAACTCCTCATAATCTGCAAATGTAAAACACAATCTGTAAATAGATTCCAAATCTGCAAACAAACTCCCCATGATCCACAAATATAAAATGCGATCTACAAATAGATTTAAAATCCGCAAACAAACTCTTTATGATTCACAAATAGAAATTAGTGACTTGTACTTGACAACCAGAATTTGAATGAATGCAAAGTGATTTGTCTGCGCAAGAGGGTCATTATTTGTTTGTAGATTGTGTTGCATTTGTTTTCAGAATTTTGGCACCACTGTTTTGCTGTTTTTCCCATTAAAAAATCTACAAATGCCCTCCTCACAATTTGCAAACAAACACAGTCTAACTTGTATTTTCAAACCACTGTAAAAAGACATTCTTACACATTCTGTGCAAAGCTCAGCATGCAAGTGTTGAATTTGTGTTTGCAGATCACAGGGCATTCACAGATCCCTCTGCACACGTCTACAAATCTTTTTGGCACTACCTTTCCGCAGAGTGTGTGACTACGATCCACACGTGTAGTCAGCCAATCAGGGGTATTGCTTCAATGTGATGTCACGCCCCCTCAATAAGCCCTTTTCAAAATAAGAGCTATGTCACTTCTCGGAGTCGGACGGCTGGGCGCACTGCCATTTACCGTTGCCGGTGTCACAGCGCTGACAGGCGGCCAGACCACGAGGCTGAATCCAGCTACTTATTCGCAGCTACTTATTGACGCTATCCGTTCCACCTTAAATGACGCGAACTTCCGCGTTTGACGCTCTACTTATTGACGCTCGAGTTTAGGGACTGTGTGCTTTTCTTTCTTTTTTGCGTTTTTGAAAGGTTGTGTTAGGCCTACTTTTTTGTCTATTTTCAGAATAAACTAATAATAAAAATGTTTAAATGCAAATAAAACTGATATATCAGCGAAAATGGACTGTACAAATATAAAGGCACATATGGCTACAGTATTTTTTAATTATTGTGCATGTCATTAGCTCAATTTAAGGATCATGTGGGTTTTCACTTATTCACACTTTTTAGACCCTTTTTGTATTGTTTATATTTTCAGAAAAGAATAGCCTAATTAACATAATTGTAAGGTATTTAAATACATTCAATACATTTATTGTTTTGTATTATTATTACAAAACATAATTTGTAATAATAATATTACAGCCTCTTAAGAAGATTTCAGATGACCCAGCACCTTTGATGATGAAACCTTCCCCTGCAAGGACTCCAGAATCAAACATGGAAGATTGTACAAACATTATCATTACGTTAAACTGCACACTAATCTTGGTAAAATGCATGTTTGATATTTGTAAATATTTTTTTTTACTAACTTATATAAATGTACTTTCTGATATCTTATAAAATCCTAATGTGATTTTGTAACACAGAAACCTGCATTCTCTGTAAAGCTCCTTTTAAATGATGTATTGTGAAAAGCATTATACATGTGAATGTATGAATTAAATTAATTGACTTGTAAGCATGCAGTTTTTACTGTAGAATTATTTTTATAATTCTGAATTTTGCATTTTACACAGTGCACAATGAGCTACCTAATGCATTTTCTGGCCATGTCGCGGCGCAGTTTCTCGGCCGCCTCAGAGGGTGCGTTAAATTGGACATTGTGCCATTATACTAGTGCTACTCCTCTAACGAAATTCAAATTTCTAGCATTTTTTACTGTAGAATGTTTTTTAATGAATTTTTGAATTCGCATTTTACACAGTGCACAATGAGCCACCTAATGCATTTTCTGGCCATTTCGCTGCGCTGTTTCTCAGCCGCCTCAGAGGGTGCGTTAAATTGGACATTGTCCCTTTATAGTAGAGCTACTCTTCGAACGAAATCCAAATTTTGAGGAGTTTTTACCGTAGAATTATTTTTTTATGAATTTTTGAATTTCGCATTTTACACAGTGCTCAATTAGCCGCCTAATGCATTTTCTGGCCATTTTGCGGCGCTGTTTCTTGGCCAACTCATAGGGTGCGTTAAATTGGACATTGTCCCTTTATAGTAGAGCTACTCCTCTAACGAAATCCAAATTTTGCAGGAGTTTTTACTGTAGAAAATTTTTTTAATGAATTTTTGAATTCGCATTTTACACAGTGCACAATGAGCCACCTAATGCATTTTCTGGCCATTTCGCTGCGCTGTTTCTCAGCCGCCTCAGAGGGTGCGTTAAATTGGACATTGTGACCTTATACTAGTGCTACTACTCTAACGAAATCCACAATTTGAGCAGTTTTTACTGTAGAATTATTTTTTAATGAATTTTTGAATTTCGCATTTTACACAGTGCTCAATGAGCCGCCTAATGCATTTTCTGACCATTTCGTGGCGCTGTTTCTTGGCCAACTCAGAGGGTGCGTTAAATTGGACATTGTCCCTTTATAGTAGAGCTACTCCTCTAACGAAATCCAAATTTTGAGGAGTTTTTACTGTCGAATTTTTTTTAATGAATTTTTGAATTTCACATTTTACAGTGCTCAATAATCCGCCTATTGTATTTTCTGGCCATTTCCCGGCGTTGTCTCTCGGCCGCCTCAGAGGGTGCGTTAAATTGGACATTGTGCCATTATACTAGTGCTACTACTCTAACGAAATCCACCATTTGAGCAGTTTTTACTGTAGAATAATTTTTTACTGAATTTTTGAATTTCGCATTTTACACAGTGCTCAATGAGCCGCCTAATGCATTTTCCGACCATTTCGTGGCGCTGTTTCTTGGCCAACTCAGAGGGTGCGTTAAATTGGACATTGTCCCTTTATAGTAGAGCTACTCTTCTAACGAAATCCAAATTTTGAGGAGTTTTTACTGTAGAATTTTTTTTTTATGAATTTTTGAATTTCGCATTTTACACAGTGCTCAATGAGCCGCCTAATGCATTTTCTGGCCATTTCGTGGCGCTGTCTCTCGGCCGCCTCAGAGGGTGCGTTAAATTGGACATCATCCTATTATAGGACAGCTGTTCCTCTAAAGAAATTCAAATTTTTGTCATTTTTTACTGTAGAATTTTTTTTTAATGAATTGTTTGATTTTGCATTTTACAGTGCTCAATGAATGCATTAGGCGGATCATTGAGCACCGTAAAATGCAAAATTAAAAAATTCATTAAAAAATAATTCTACAGTAAAAACTGCTCAAATTGTTGATTTCGTTAGAGGAGTAGCTCTACTATAAAGGGACAATGTCCAATTTAACGCACCTTCTGAGGTGGCCAAGAAACAGCGCCGCGAAATGGCCAGAAAATGCATTAGGCGGCTCATTGAGCACTGTATAAAATGCAAAATTCAAAAATTCATTAAAAAATAATTCTACAGTAAAAACTGCTCAAATTGTTGATTTCGTTAGAGGAGTAGCTCTACTATAAAGGGACAATGTCCAATTTAACGCACCTTCTGAGGTGGCCAAGAAACAGCGCCGCGAAATGGCCAGAAAATGCATTAGGCGGCTCATTGAGCACTGTGTAAAATGCGAAATTCAAAAATTCATTAAAAAATAATTCTACAGTAAAAACTGCTCAAAATTTGGATTTCCTTAGAGGAGTAGCTCTACTATAAAGGGTCAATGTCCAATTTAACGCACCCTCTGAGTTGGCCAAGAAACAGCGCCGCGAAATGGCCAGAAAATGCATTAGGCGGCTCATTGAGCACTGTAAAATGAAATTAAAAAATTCATTAAAAAAAAATTCTACAGTAAAAATGCTAAAAATTTTAATTTCTTTAGAGGAACAGCTGTCCTATAATAGGATGATGTCCAATTTAACGCACCCTCTGAGGCGGCCGAGAGACAGCGCCACGAAATGGCCAGAAAATGCATTAGGCGGCTCATTGAGCACTGTAAAATGCGAAATTCAAAAATTCATTAAAAAAAATTCTACAGTAAAAAATGCTAAAAATTAGAATTTCTTTAGAGGAACAGCTGTCCTATAATAGGATGATGTCCAATTTAACGCACCCTCTGTGGCTGCCGAAAAACAGCGCCGCGAAATGGCCAGAAAATGCATTAGGCGGCTCATTGAGCACTGTGTAAAATGCGAAATTAAAAAATTCATTAAAAAATAATTCTGCTGTAAAAACTGCTCAAAATTTGGATTTCGTTAGAGGAGTAGCTCTACTATAAAGGGACAATGTCCAATTTAACGCACCTTCTGAGTTGGCCAAGAAACAGCGCCGCGAAATGGCCAGAAAATGCATTAGGCGGCTCATTGAGCACTGTGTAAAATGCGAAATTCAAAAATTCATTAAAAAATAATTCTGCTGTAAAAACTGCTCAAAATTTGGATTTCGTTAGAGGAGTAGCTCTACTATAAAGGGACAATGTCCAATTTAACGCACCCTCTGAGTTGGCCGAGAAACAGCGCCGCGAAATGGCCAGAAAATGAATTAGGCGGTTCATTGAGCACTGTGTAAAATGCGAAATTCAAAAATTCATTAAAAAAAAATTCTACAGTAAAAAATGCTAAAAATTAGAATTTCTTTAGAGGAACAATTGTCCTATAATAGGATGATGTCCAATTTAACGCACCCTCTGTGGCTACCGAAAAACAGCGCCACGAAATGGCCAGAAAATGCATTAGGCGGCTCCCTGAGCACTGTGTAAAATGCGAAATTCAAAAATTCATAAAAAAAAAATTCTACAGTAAAAAATGACAAAAATTAGAATTTCTTTAGAGGAACAGCTGTCCTATAATAGGATGATGTCCAATTTAACGCACCCTCTGTGGCTGCCGAAAAACAGCGCCGCGAAATGGCCAGAAAATGCATTAGGCGGCTCATTGAGCACTGTGTAAAATGCGAAATTAAAAAATTCATTAAAAAATAATTCTGCTGTAAAAACTGCTCAAAATTTGGATTTCGTTAGAGGAGTAGCTCTACTATAAAGGGACAATGTCCAATTTAACGCACCCTCTGAGTTGGCCAAGAAACAGCGCCGCGAAATGGCCAGAAAATGCATTAGGCGGCTCATTGAGCACTGTGTAAAATGCGAAATTCAAAAATTCATTAAAAAATAATTCTGCTGTAAAAACTGCTCAAAATTTGGATTTCGTTAGAGGAGTAGCTCTACTATAAAGGGACAATGTCCAATTTAACGCACCCTCTGAGTTGGCCGAGAAACAGCGCCGCGAAATGGCCAGAAAATGAATTAGGCGGTTCATTGAGCACTGTGTAAAATGCGAAATTCAAAAATTCATTAAAAAAAAATTCTACAGTAAAAATGCTAAAAATTAGAATTTCTTTAGAGGAACAGCTGTCCTATAATAGGATGATGTCCAATTTAACGCACCCTCTGTGGCTGCCGAAAAACAGCGCCACGAAATGGCCAGAAAATGCATTAGGCGGCTCCCTGAGCACTGTGTAAAATGCGAAATTCAAAAATTCATAAAAAAAAAATTCTACGGTAAAAACTCCTCAAAATTTGGATTTCGTTCAAAGAGTAGCTCTACTATAAAGGGACAATGTCCAATTTAACGCACCCTCTGAGGCGGCTGAGAAACAGCGCAGCAAAATGGCCAGAAAATGCATTAGGTGGCTCATTGTGCACTGTAAAATGCGAATGCAAAAATTCATTAAAAAACATTCTACAGTAAAAAATGCTAGAAATTTGAATTTCGTTAGAGGAGTAGCACTAGTATAATGGCACAATGTCCAATTTAACGCACCCTCTGAGGCGGCCGAGAAACTGCGCCGCCACATGGCCAGAAAATGCATTAGGTAGCTCATTGTGCACTGTGTAAAATGCAAAATTCAGAATTATAAAAATAATTCTACAGTAAAAACTGCATGCTTACAAGTCAATTAATTTAATTCATACATTCACATGTATAATGCTTTTCACAATACATCATTTAAAAGGAGCTTTACAGAGAATGCAGGTTTCTGTGTTACAAAATCACATTAGGATTTTATAAGATATCAGAAAGTACATTTATATAAGTTAGTAAAAAAAAATATTTACAAATATCAAACATGCATTTTACCAAGATTAGTGTGCAGTTTAACGTAATGATAATGTTTGTACAATCTTCCATGTTTGATTCTGGAGTCCTTGCAGGGGAAGGTTTCATCATCAAAGGTGCTGGGTCATCTGAAATCTTCTTAAGAGGCTGTAATATTATTATTGCAAATTATGTTTTGTAATAATAATACAAAACAATAAATGTATTGAATGTATTTAAATACCTTACAATTATGTTAATTAGGCTATTCTTTTCTGAAAATATAAACAATACAAAAAGGGTCTAAAAAGTGTGAATAAGTGAAAACCCACATGATCCTTAAATTGAGCTAATGACATGCACAATAATTAAAAAATACTGTAGCCATATGTGCCTTTATATTTGTACAGTCCATTTTCGCTGATATATCAGTTTTATTTGCATTTAAACATTTTTATTATTAGTTTATTCTGAAAATAGACAAAAAAGTAGGCCTAACACAATCTTTCAAAAACGCAAAAAAGAAAGAAAAGCACACGGTCCCTAAACTCGAGCGTCAATAAGTAGAGCGTCAAACGCGGAAGTTCGCGTCATTTAAGGTGGAACGGATAGCGTCAATAAGTAGCTGCGAATAAGTAGCTGGATTCAGCCTCGTGGTCTGGCCGCCTGTCAGCGCTGTGACACCGGCAACGGTAAATGGCAGTGAGCCCAGCCGTCCGACTCCGAGAAGTGACATAGCTCTTATTTTGAAAAGGGCTTATTGAGGGGGCGTGACATCACATTGAAGCAATACCCCTGATTGGCTGACTACACGTGTGGATCGTAGTCACACACTCTTGAGGAAAGGTAGTGCCAAAAAGATTTGTAGACGTGTGCAGAGGGATCTGTGAATGCCCTGTGATCTGCAAACACAAATTCAACACTTGCATGCTGAGCTTTGCACAGAATGTGTAAGAATGTCTTTTTACAGTGGTTTGAAAATACAAGTTAGACTGTGTTTGTTTGCAAATTGTGAGGAGGGCATTTGTAGATTTTTTAATGGGAAAAACAGCAAAACAGTGGTGCCAAAATTCTGAAAACAAATGCAACACAATCTACAAACAAATAATGACCCTCTTGCGCAGACAAATCACTTTGCATTCATTCAAATTCTGGTTGTCAAGTACAAGTCACTAATTTCTATTTGTGAATCATAAAGAGTTTGTTTGCGGATTTTAAATCTATTTGTAGATCGCATTTTATATTTGTGGATCATGGGGAGTTTGTTTGCAGATTTGGAATCTATTTACAGATTGTGTTTTACATTTGCAGATTATGAGGAGTTTGATTGCAGATTTTTAATTTATTTGTAGATCTTGTTTTGTGTTTACAAATTGTAATATGCATTTTTGAATCATAGTGTCTTCATTTTCAATGATTATGGCATTATTTTGTCACAAAAGTGAAACAATAGTGTCAGAATTCTGAAAAAAAATGTGACACAATCTACAAACAGAAAATGATATTCACCTGCAAACAAGTCACTTTACATTCATTCAAATTCTGGTTTACAAGTACAAGTCACTGATTTCTATTTGTGAATCAGGATGTGTTTATTTGTGGATTTTTAATCTTTTTGTAGATCATACTTTATATTTGTGGATCACAAAGAGTTTATTTGAGGACTTTGTATCTATTTGTAGATTGTGTTTTGTGTTTACAAGTTGTAATATCCATTTGTGACTTTTAGTCTGTGCATTTTCAATGGTTTTGGCATCAATTTACCCCCATACGTCCCGCTGGCGGAGAAGAAACGTTTGCCGCCGAATACGTCACTCCCATTTCTTGCGAGATGCCGCCGGCAAATAGCCAGCGGGCCGACTGCTTCATTTTCTCTGGCGGTTGCCTCCGTCTAATGGACCGCGGCCGGCTGGCGGCAAGACGCCTTTAAAAACAAGAATTTCTACTCAGCCATGGCTGTTGGGAGTTAGAATGGAAGTGGAACTGACAGCATTTTTACTACTTTTCACATTTGAACCAATTATAAAATCATAATAGCCTATGTGAATTATATCAAATATTAGTTTATGTTTTTTTTAGCAGTGAAAGACATCTGCAACATGGCCAAAATATTGGGTAGGTCTACTTTATATATTTTTAATTTACAACCATGATAATATCTATCATAAACATGAAAATCTCTGTTTTGATCTCTAGGATAAACTCAAACAAAAAGCTAAAATCTCCACAGCTGCGCTGGCAGATTTGTGAAATATTTAGAAATATTTTGTCTCTCTGACTTTTCAGGACATTTATGTCTTTAATTTTTTCCCAATCTCGATTTTTTTTTTTTAATTTGACCTTTTACAGGTGGATTAATTTGCAATCGCGACCTGCACAAATGGTTCAGAAAGTGTTAAATTTCCTGTAAAAGCAATGCAAAAAATATATAAACCCATTATAGATGTTAGAAATGTATTGCTAACACAAAGACTGTGAGGACTGTGAACTGTGAAGTGAATAGAGCATCACAGTCCCGCCCACAGCCGGTGCCGGAAGTAAAAATTCAATACAATTTCTCCATTGACAGTTGGGATATAAGCCATTAAAACGTAACCATACATGGTAGACTTAAAACCAGCTACGGCTGTACTAAGCGATTGTATATGCTCATATAAACGCCAAAAGTTAATGGGGCACTAACCTTGTTTTAAGATAAATCCTTTTTATTCGCAATGTATTGGATAAGTACTTCATTACCCACAATCCTGAACAATCCCACAATCCCTCCGTGATGCATCTGATTGGTGGAAGTCGTGTCACGTGTCTGAAACCCCGCGAAGGTACGTGAAGACTGAAGATCGCGTAATGACGTAGGGCTAAGTTCATTGGTCGCACATCAGAGACGCCCCCGCGCCATTGGATGTACCATTGTTCTGGATTTTTTGAGGCGGGGCTCAAACGGTGGCTCCATGACGCACGGGAGTGGGGAGCCGCCCACTGCGGCTGACCCCTCCACAAACAATATAACTGGAGCACATCAGGTCGCCGCTCAATCGCGAGTTTCTGTCGACGACCAACGTTTAAGTACATGTTTCCTTTTTATGTAACTTAACGCAATATTATGTTTACATTGTTCTTAGTTGTAATATCTGTAGTCATCTTTGTTCTTGCCTTACTCGTCAGGCTAAAGTAAGTTAGCCTCGTTTACAAAATGGCTGCCATGTTACTATTAACTTTCTGAAATAGCTACTTGGTTTCTGCCAGGCGTTGAGTTTTTCTTTTCTTCAAAGATGCACATGTTTAACTTATATGTGTGTGAGTAAGTTACAGTTTGTGTTTTAAGTTAGTTTTGGTCAGTCGAATTAACTAAGTTACGTAACCAGTTCCTGAGCTAACAGTTGAGTTAACGTTAACTTACTTGTATGGACAATTATGCTGCCGCCCATTTGGCAAGTTAATGTGGATCAGTAGGTAGCGAAATCTCTGACAAGAAAGACTGATCAGTATAACTTGTGGTGTTTTCTAGCTAAACAGAAGTATGCATATATGGTAACGTTAGGTTGTTTTCAATTGTTTGTTCCGACACGCATGCTGTTAGTCTAGTTCACAGTGTTAGCTAACACATTTCTTTTTTTTACACTGAGTTCAAGCATGTTCTACATGTTGAAATGTATCTAGCTACTACAGTAGGTAGCCAAAGATTTACATCTGGAAAGACTAACGTTAACGTTGTGTATAGGTTGTTTAAATGATTTTGTTTGTCTGAACAAGTAGGTGCTAGCTAGAGTTGCTAGCAAGTTTTAGCTAACACATGCTGTTTTGCCTTTGTTACAGTTACACTGATTTTAAGCAATGTTGCTAGTTATGTTACATTTAAAGCTTTGGCTACCTACTGTAGCTAGTTACATTTCTACGTGTAACATAACCAGCAACATTGCTTAACATCAGTGTGTAACTGTAACAAAGGAAAAACAGAATGTGTTAGCTAACACTTGCTAGTCACTCTAGCTTCATGGTGAACTAAACTAGCAGCATACTTTTATTAAATTATTTTGTTTGTCTGATCAACCTTTATACATAATTCTGCTTTGTTAGTAAACACCAAAAGTTATACTCTGTCTTTCTAGATGTAAAGCTTTGGCTACCTACTGTAGTTAGTTACCTTTCTACATCTAGAAAGACAGAGTATAACTTTTGGTGTTTACTAACAAAGCAGAATGATGTATATAGGTTGATCAGGCAAACAAAATAATTTAATAAAAGTATGCTGCTTGTTCAGTTCACCATGTAGTTACAGTGGCTAGCAAGTGTTAGCTAGCATGTGCTGTGTTGTTCAGTTCACCATGTAGCTACAGTGGCTAGCAAGTGTTAGCTAGCATGTGCTGTGTTGCTACTGTACTTCTAGGATTTAAGGGGATTATGATGAGTTATAATTATCTGAACTGCTGTGCTTTTTATGTTGGAGGGCAATGCTGTGTTTACTTGAATAACTACACTGAATGAGTAAATTTTATTTTTAACAATTTCACTGTTCCACATTTGACTAAGTTTTTCAGTAGGGGTTCAATCTTCAACTGGCTGGCAGGAGCCGCCACTGGCAGGTCACGTGAACTGCAGGTGCAGTGGCTGGCTATAGTAGTCTATTTGGCAAGTTTCAGAAACCAACGATTTTGGACAGTTTTTGTGTTTTGTGTTCCTCCCTTTCTAGCTCATTTATTATGAATCTGTTGATTTGAATCATGTTCTTTAGTATGATTGCTGTTTTGTGAACTGTTATCCCAATATAACCAGTCAAATGGCCGTGATCAGACTGGCAGCTTACAGACGCTCGCTGGACGCTCATCCAGTCAGCCGCGGCTGAGACTGCGAGTCTAACGCGTCGCCTGACGCTCTCGCTACAAGGAAATACATTGTTTTCTTTTTATAAATATAATGCCATGTCTTTATTCTTGTGGAGGAATGATGTTTTGTGGACTGTTATCCCAATATAACCAGTCAAATGGCCGTGATCAGACTGGCAGCTTACAGACGCTTGCTGGACGCTGTATCCATCTATTCACAGGCCTAACAGTGAGTGAATCTTTCTATATTGTTCCCTAATGGTTTAACACTTTAACAAATTATATAATTATATTCAATAGCCTAACTATATTGTGAACTACACACATATATATATATATATATATATATATATAGCATATATATATATTAATAATGATTTGAACTAAATATTTAGATAAACTTGTTTGTAACGTCACTTGTGTGCTGGGATCTGACTGTTTGAATCACCTACCTACCCGACCCCACTAAACGGTGGGATCTTATGACGAAAGAAAGAATTGTGAGGTGTATGTCGTATTGCCACTTCAGTAAACGGGATTAAAATAATTTAGCCTATAATTGATGTATGCTACGTAAACAATTGTGAACTATATCATAATTTCGAATAAACTACCCAGGACAATAAAAATGGGATCTTACGAAGTGGGAGGTAAGTTTAGTCTTAGGCTAATTGTAGCCTTGTATGTTGCCACTTCAAAAATAATGGATCGCAGACTTCCAGAACTTTACAGAAAACCTTAATTTTAAATGATAATAATTATGATGACTTTAGATTATGTGCTCATATTAATCTGTACTACAAAGGCTAAGTGCAGTATCTACGCAAACAAAGAAACGGAGAAAAAGGCCTTTAAAGTTTTTATACCAGCCAGTCAAACATGTAGCTAATGGGTTGATTAGTGGTAATGCATCTCCGAAACGGGATATAATTTAACCCAGATATTTTTTCACAAGACAGACAACATGACATCATGACTTTGCGTAAACATACACGCCACTTTCAAGTCAAGTGGCGTGTTATCTATACGCATTTTGAGCTATCCGCGTGTATGTCCACGCCGAAATCTTTTGCGTGTATGTCTACGCCATTAAACGTCCGAGTGATTCCGCGTGTATGTGTACGCCGTTAAATGTCCGAGCGAAACGAAGCAAAATCTATATCTACATCTGTGGAGCGATATTTCTTTTCCTAGGATGGTAGGAGAAGACTAATAAATGGTATTAACCCCAGTGACGGGTAGGTTTAGGGACGGGGTTGGGGTAGGTCATATATTTATATATACATAATACAGTAATATAACGTTAAGTCAAAGGCGTTGATAAACACGCTGAAAAGCGATTATGCGTGTTGATAGCACGCTAAAAATGGAAATACGAATTGGCGTGTCATTCATACGCCATTTCATGAGATCAGTCTGAGACAGAACACGTCATAAAGCCCATTACAAGTCTTAACTCATTTTTGACCAAATGTGTAGTACTGCGCTTTGCCTTTTTAGGGCAGCTATGTCGCTTGTTTCAGATTGTAAAGTAGACTATATGGAATGTATTTTTTTGTATTCTTATTTACTTTTGTTCAGTAGGTCTCTGAATTTACACCTGATAATCCACAATCATGACAGGCAAGTATTGTTACATTTACATTTTTTTTTTTTTCCTGACTGCAACCCCTTTTTTTGGCCTATGACATAACCTCTGTGTTTCAGGGGTTGGGTTAGGTGCTTTAAAACATCTGCTCAGTGTAATGTTTACATATTAACCCTAAGACAAAACACAATATATATATATATATATATATTTTTTTTTTTTTGTGATCTTAACATTCTCATTTCGTTTCTAAATGAAAGCTAACGCCAATCTAAAATAAAAAGTAAACATACATGCATTTTGGGTTTTGTCAGACTGATGTATTGCAACATTATCATAAGACATTTACTTTTCATGACACCTCTGGACATTATGTTTTAAAAGAGATGGTCAGTGCTGTAATAAGCACATTATTTACACTTTAAATTGCTCAAAACAGTTTTTTTTTTATATCATGTACTGTATACAAAATTCTAAAGCTGTTTCAAATCTATCTTTCCTTTTCAGAGAGGCAATTTGTGTTTACCTCAGAGGATGAACTATATAGTCTCAGTGAAGACACTAATTGTCCTTATTGTAGTCTGTGAAGACACTAATTGTCCTTATTGTAGGACTGCAGTCACACTGACACAGGCACATCTGTTACAGCGGCATTTTAGATATGCAATATTTTACAAAGAAGAAAAAAATGGTAATTTACACTATTAATTTATCAGTGGATCCTCTTGTTAGACATTTCTTACTGTGTTTTTATGTACATTATTATAGTGAAGTCATACCCTGCTACTGCACTGATGGAGTGCAAGGTCGGAGTCACTGGCATTGCCCAAAGTGCAGAAGTACAGTAGCAAGAGCAGGGGATTTCAAGGCTCATCTAAAAAAAAACATGGTTTGTGTTATTTATTCCTTTTACCTAGCAAAATTTACTGTATTATTTTGAATATGTAGCTGTATTCATTATACAAAAATATTAATCAATTATAATTTAATATAACTGGCACTAATAACAATTTTATTCTCTGGATTCATAGGTTATGAAGTGACAGAAAAATCAGAAAAACAAAAAAATCAAAAAGGTTTGACCAATTCTCTGTAACATCAGTTACTTGTTTTAGCAATCCATTTTGGAATGTTACATCTTTTTTTGTTCTTTATTACTTAGTGACCCAACAACCCACCCATGAGCAAAAAGATTGTTTCCGAGGACAGTGTTTCAGAGGAGCAAGCCAATTCACAAATGCAACAAGAAGCCCATGGAGTTTTGCAGACAGAATCCCCAAAGAGTCGTTTCAAATGTGATAAATGCGGAGCTGACTTTTCAAACACATCTAATCTGAAGAGGCATGAGAAAATGCAACATGGCTTGGAGCAACCTATGCTTTGCATTGATCAAAAAAATGCACTATACGTCACACCAAAGGAAGTACATGGGCCAAGAGTGCCAGTCCATGTCAAGAAATCTCTACTCCTAGGACAAATATACTGTGAGTCAGATATTTGCAGAGACATGGCAAAGATAGCAGCCCAGAGTGGACACCCTGCAACTGAATGCCACCACCTTCGAAGAACTATCTGCACAACGCTACATTCCTCCACAAACACTAAACTCTACATCTTTGGAGCAAATGTTAGATAAAGGACTAATCTCAAAGTCAAGAGCCAAGGAATGCAAGGACTTACATTTGAAGGCCAGTGAAGAGGAGGTTGATTGTCTGATTTGGGGAGCGGGCGTGTTACGGATACGTGGTGTAATTTTTTTAGTAATCAAAAAGCATGTCTAATTAATTGAAATCATGTATTATGAATCATTAAACTTATACTTTATTTATTTTTTTAAATCTATGAAAAAAGTCACTATTTCTGTGTTGTGTTTTTTCTGGTAATAAAATGAAGACATAAAACACAAATTGTATCATTTATCATCAATTTTAATCATATGCAATTAAATAAACTTTTTGTCAAATAACGTGCTGCACAATGAGCTTTAGGCTACTGTTAAAATTAAAACATGGAAGAAAAATATATTATTTTGTAAAAAAATTAGTTTTGATCATTTATTTGGATTAGTGTTAGTATTATTACATTGGGACATATCTAAATTCTACAGTACAACGGTAATATATTTCTGTAAAGTTAAACCGAACTTTTATTTTGACGGGTTGCCGTGAAGACCTTGTGAGTTTCTGTGTGTTTATGTCATGATGGTAGTTTTTCTCAAATGAAGCGGTTAAATGATCACGAAGTGACATTCAGAGTGGATCTAGAGCCTGGAGAGGAAGTTCATGCATTTGTGTCTTCATATAGGCAAAAAAACAGCGCAAGCGTCACACGTACTTCAGTGTGTGTGTGTGGTAAATGAAACTGCACGTAAAGTTGTCCGCACCATTCATTCACACAGAACATGCAGGATTCGTATTTAAATAGTCTTTGTGGTTTAATATTCACACACACTAGTCTACATCGCGATTTGATTTCAAGTGTAATGAACTGCTTTCTCTTAACCCTCTGGGGTCCTTCATTTAACAGTCACACTCGGGACCTTCGGGTCCAAATGGGCCGAAAGGGCGGGATTCATATTTATTAAAAAAAAATCATACTTTTTTTTTTTTACTTGTTATTTATAATATTTTTTCTTTTCTTTTTTGGTGTTTTGAGATAATTTTATGATTTATAATTAATATTTATACAATAATTATGACCCATTTTTTCCCATTGAACATAATCGAAATTTTTTTTTTATATATATTTTTTTAATTTTTTTTATCAAAGCTGTATTACATTTTAGAGTGAAGCCTAGGCCTCATGAAAGCAATTTTTGAAAAAAAATAGATGCCATCTAGTGGACACACTGAGCATTTTTATCACGCAATAGCACATTTTTACCACTAGTGGATTTACAGCTCTCTGTAGAAAGGCTTGGGGATTCTAGTGATTTTTGCAAATATATGCCAATTTTTTTTCAGGTTGTTGATTTTAAAATATAATAACAGATTCTCAAAGACTATTTTTGTCTTGTTTTTTGTTTGTTTGGTTGGTTTAAATGGTAATTTGAAGTGCCAGTTTTACTTTATAATACAGATTATTATAAATATGTAATACAGTGAGTGTGTGTGTGTGTGTGTGTGTGTGTGTTTTGCACTCTTGATGTTTTAGAGATTCACCCCTTCACCGTTGAGTCATTTTTTCTGCATTCTGGCTGATTTGTATGCACAAAAAACTGTTTTCATATTTTTGACAATTTCCCATTCATTTCCAATGGGGGTCATTTAGACCCGAAGGTCCTGAGTGTGA
Source organism: Tiaroga cobitis (assembly GCA_030578255.1). Classification (NCBI taxonomy): domain Eukaryota; kingdom Metazoa; phylum Chordata; class Actinopteri; order Cypriniformes; family Leuciscidae; genus Tiaroga; species Tiaroga cobitis. The sequence continues at coordinate 15,368,172 of CM060615.1, forward strand.
CTATTTTTTTTTTACAACCACTTAGAGTATTCAAATAGACTATTCTATTTGAATAGTCTGTGTTTTCATATTGAATAGTCTGTGTTTTCATATTTTTGCCATTTTCACATTCATTTCCTATGCGGGTCCATTTGGACCAGAAGGTCCTGAGTGTGACTATTTTTTTTTTACAACCACTTAGACTATTCAAATCCTGTCCCCAATTTTTTTGGGTGTTCACATACCTAATACCATAAAAGTCACCAAGTTTCGTAACATTCCGATGAAGCTGTGATTTTTAAAAATTCAAAACAGATGTATATGTAATCTGAATTTATTAGTGTGTATGTGTATAAAAGTGTGTTTGTGTGTGTGTGTGTGTGTGTGTGGATGTGTCTGTTTTGCACTCTTGATGTTTTATAGATTCACCCCTTCACTGTTGTGTGCTTTTTTTCTGAATCGTGGCTGATTTGTAGATTGTACGCACAAAAGAACTCTGTATTTTCACATTTTTGCCAATTTCCCATTCATTTCCTATGCGGGTCCATTTGGACCCGAAGGTCCTGAGTGTGACTATTTTTTTTACACCCACTTAGACTATTCACATCCTGTCCCCAATTTTTTTGGGTGTTCATATACCAAATACCAACAAAGTCACCAAATTTCGGACCATTCCGAAAAAGCTGTGATTTTTAAAAAAATTTTATTTGAAATTTTCCGGACCGGCATGAAAACGGGTCAGGGGTGAAAAAGGTGAGAAGGATATAACCCCTCTAGGGGGGTCCGGGGGCATGCTCGCCCGTAAGAAAATTTTAAATATTCCATATTTTAAAGCATCAATCTGATGCATTTTGAGATGCATTTTTTGCCAACCTGGGGAGAGCTGGAGAAACTTAACTTCAGCCATTAGTCAAAAATATTATGGCCTCCGTAGCGTTAGCTAATAATAATAATTTTTTTTTGAAAAGACCGATACCGATCCGTTACCAACGCAGTTTAAAAAAAAATCAAGTAGAATTTCTATAACTGTGTTGAACTGATAACTCTTTTGTGTGTTAAACACAATCTACTTAATACAGACAACTTCCTTATAAAGAAAAACAACAACAACAAAAAATATGATCATAAACTATGACAACAATTATATTATAAACTAGATTAGTGGGTAACTCAGTAAAATTTAGTCTAGAAAAACAATAATTTTATAAAATCAGAACATTTAATGAAAAAAAATATATATTTAGTGGGGAACAAATAAGAGACAATAAGTGTAGCACTAAATCTGGTAAAACGTTACACATTGCTCTTTGTATTGTTGTAAAATACATTCATGAAAAACAAGATAAAAATAAAAAAAGATCAATTATTTTATAGTCTACTATAAAATTAAGAAAATATATATAGCACAAATGTATAGCACAGCTGTTTAATGAGGCAGCAACATATGATAGATAGGGCAGAACAGAACAAAAAATACTATTAATAATCTTTCAAAAGTATTATGATATGATTATGAAAGACTCCAATAGAGTGCTGCACACAGCGCTTATGCGCATCCCGGACGCTGAATGATGTGCTTGAGGCAACACGAGTCACAGCGCGCAGCTCTTCGAGGACGCAGTGAAAAGTTCAAAGCACAAAGGAAATACATATCGATGCATAGTGTATTATACAGTATCTATCTATGCAATAGTTTATTGAGCCTTTTCTTTTAACAGTTTTAAATTTCAGCTACTGTGCGCGTGAAGAACAATGATAGTGCTCTCCAGTGTTGTGATCTAGACACGCGGTAAAGGAACATGATTGAGGTACTACAGCAAGATAGTCAATTTATACGAAACCACAGAGCTTTATCTACAGATCAAGTATAATAATATTAACATTTAATTATCTTGGAGAGTTCATCGTTGCCGAACGCGACGCGCTGTGCTGTTTGAATGCTGAATGACTGACGACGCACTGTTTGAACGCTGAATGTAGAATTACTGACAGCCGCAGCTGAGGGAAAAGTTTACGTGAACTTGAATTTAATGACTTAAATATTAATTTCTATCTCACATTATACTATAGTATGGCTTCATATATATTATACACCTGGCGAATTTCGCCGAAAGGTGAGTGATTTTCATGTCTGAAATTTATTCCTCAAAAATTTTTTTACAAATTCTGCGTTATACAGTAAATTCCGTTTTTATGACTGGATTTCGTCAGCATTTTAGGGGGGGCGGGGGGTCGTTTTGGGGGGGCGGGGGGTCGTTTTGGGGGGGCGGGCCGCCCCCCCAAAACAATGGTAGGGTAAACACTGTATATTCTGTTCAGGTGTTGCAGTCTACATAAAGGAATGCCCTGTTTGTGGAACCCCAGTCAGATTTCAAGAATATGACTCTGGATTTCACAATTTCAACAACAAAGTGTTCCTCACAATCCCGTTGTGCTCCCTTTTGACAACAGGTCTTTCAGTAAGTAAAAAAAAAAAAAAAAAACAATCAGTGAATTTTAGCCAACATGATTTAATATTTACCTGAACATTATCTTGCCCATTGAGCTAACTACAATGTTAATTTATCTATACCTGCAACAGAACCACATTGCTGTCAGACGTTTTCTGCGTACGTTGGGGGAACACAGCAAAGTGTACATTCCTCACAACACAATACGGAAAGCTTTTTACCACTTCTCTGCTTTGAGGAGCTACACCTACAATTACTTTTGTTACCGCTGTGGCCATCATCCTCCTATTTTCATTGCTGACACCAACTGGAAAGTGGCCTTTGACTTACCAGGTAGGAATTCAGTGTACCCATTCATGAAAAAAATGCTTTACCCTCAAAAGTTGGCAACAACAGTTTCCACTGTCTGCTCATAAAATACTTACTCTTTCTGTACAGTGCATCTCATGAGACGACCAGACCTGACAAACACAACTGCACAGGACACACAGGTGAATGTTTCATCTCGATGGGAAAACCTTGAAAAAGAGATAATTGCAACAGGACTTTGTGATGGTAAGCTGTTTAATATAATTCATAAACATTATTATGCCTACTTGTTTTAAATTTTATTTACAATTCCTTGCCTCCATCTCTCCCTCCCCTATGTCCTTCATTTCTTCTCTCCCAACTTACTCACTCAGTCACTAATTGACCTACTCACTCCCTCTCTTCCTCCCTCCATCAGGGTCATGTCAAAACCCATTTTCTAGCTCCCTGACATATTCTGCCTTTACACCATGGATTGGTCAGTACTCCAGAATGTCTGATGTCATACCCAAGACTGAGATTTTGAAAGGCCTCTCCTAGAAGGACCGATTGTGGACAAAGAGGACAGATGAGGAATTTGATGAGGACCGGATTTTGCAAGTTTAAGAGCTCAAAGGGGTAAAACATTTTGATGTTTGCTGATGCTTGTCATTTGCCAAAACTACTTAAACAAACAAAAACAAAAATTAAAAACCATATGCATATTTTCCCCCATCACTTTTCTCCCATGTTTTCCCCCATTAGCCTTGAAGAGAAGATCTTACAATGGCATGCAATGCTCTAGGCATTTCAGCTAGTGGATCACAGTCTGACCTCATTAATAGGCTTGAGGAACTTCTGTTGTACAAGGATATATATCCAAAAATGTTCGTAAAGCTTCACAAAGCAGGAGGTAAGATACAAATGTAGACAATTACAAGCATGGTACAGAATGAACAATACATTTGTTTTATATATCTGGACATTAAGAACAAAAAAAAGTAAATAAAAAAAGTATATAAATGCCGCGGTTTAATAAAATAAAATAAAACTATCATTCTAACGTACTTAAAGACCCACAGAAGAGAAAAGCACTATAAAGTTACCTCCATCTATCATAACCATTTTGCCCTGATTGATAATGAATCATAGACATTATTGACTGCCAGTTGAATGAAAGAAATATATTTATATTTTACATTTGACTGCCAAACTATATATGTCATTGTGAAAAAATATTACATGAAATTAGCAATTGTTCTGCATTTTCCCAATTTTTTTTTCCCCACAGGAGGGGTACTGCATCTTGGGTGCACCCATGGTGTGGTTTATTATCAGTCACCCCTGTGGTGGCAGGAATCTGCTCGAGACCATGGAGATGGTCTCTTGAGTTTTAAATATCCACCCACGGTCTTCATCTCAGATATAGCCGGACGTGTTGCCAGACATGTAAATAATAGGACTCATCAAAAGTTTTTTCAGCCACATGATGGCAGGCTATGTGCTCCAACATCTGAAAACATTTCTGCTGCATTGGAAAAAAAACTCACTGTGCAGAAAGAATGGGTGAATACTCTTCGAAGCTCAATGGGGCCACATAAACACGAAGACCAAACAAGTGACAGATTCACCCGCCCTCACCCTCTGACTGGAACTCATGAACAGTACTCCCTCTATGACCGTTTTCATGAGAAAAACCAAAAAAGGCCTGAAGAGAGACTGAGAAGCATCAAACTTTTGCCAGATCTTGCCAGTATTGTTAATTCATCTTCAGCAGAGCAAATTAACAAAGAGCTGTCAACCAGCAGGTATTTCCTCTGCCAACTGAAGGACATTCATTACATGTTCGCCTTGCGGCTGTGTTTCCATCTGCACAATCAGAGGATCAATGATAACTTTTTGCAGGACATTCAAAAAATGTCTCAAAAAGATGTGCACCTAGGGCTACATGGACACCTATTAATAGGTGTGGATGAGGAAACAAACAAAGGTAATATAGTTCATGAAATAAAAGTTAATTTACTATACATTTTATTAACATAAACTTTTATTTGTATCTCAATACAATGTAATATCTTTGCAGAGATGTACCAAAGAACATCTGCAAAGTCATTAACTGACCCACAAGCTGAACCAGACAAAGTTGAGGAAGATATGGAGAGTTTCACTGTGTCATTGTTTCCTATAAGTGAACAAAATAAGGTACAGACTGTCTTTTTGTATGTTAAATTATAGCAAAAATATTGGAATAGTTTACATGAACAAAAAACTACACCTGTAGTATTTTCTGCTTCATTTATATGCAATGAATGGGTTCTGTTTTTGAACTACAGGACAAGCTGAAACAACTTTACATTTCCTGGAGGAGAGAGAGACAAATAATTCACAGATTTTCAGCATACGCAACACTGTATATTGCAGACTTAAGAAGTGTTTGCCCCTCTTCTCTTTTAGAGGAAGACCCAAACAAGAACATGCCTTGGTTAAGTGATAATGTAAGTGTGCTTACAATGTTCTTATGTTTGCTTTACAATTCTTTATTAGGAACTCAGCACATGACACTGCACACAGTTCATGTAATATAACTACACTCCCATTCATAATGTACTCATCTAATTTGTTTGTATATTAAAGTCTGTCATTTATTTAAAAGGCAGTGAACTGTCGTCTTGCTCAAATTGCAGCAGAAACTCCGCATGTAAGTAACTGACTATTCAATGGTCTTAGCAGATAAGCATTTGTCTTATGAGATTTGTCATATTGCTCTGTGAATGTTAAAAATGCAGTATAATTAATTTCCGTTCACTTCATGCACAGGTTGTTGCCTTATACACAGATGTGTACATTTTGTGGTACAGAGAGAGGACAAAAAACAAAGCCATTTCAAGGTCACATGTGCAAGATCTGGAGGTATACTTGAGTAACTGTATAACAATTGAGGTTTTTCACACACACACACACACACATATATATATATATATATATATATATATATATATATATATATATATATATATATATGTGTGTGTGTGTGTGTATTTCCACTGTAGAATGCTCAAAAAATCCTGCTCCCAAGAATCGTTGGTGGTAATACACCAGAACGGGGAAACCACTTTATACTCTGGGTAAGGTTTTCAAGAAACTCGGTTGTGCTGCAACATTGTATTGATATGCTGACTGTAACTTTTTATATGATTTTTTCACAGGTTTTCGATGTCTCTGGAAAACAAGTGCGTATTTATGATTCAATGGAGATCTACAATTCTATTGAAAAAAATGACATGGATATTCTGAGGTAATTCATTTCCCTTTCAAGGGAACTCGAGCTGCGTCGAACGCTGCGGGAACGCCTCTGCGTTGTGCGTCATGAAGCACGTATGGAATCAGCCCAATGGAGAGATGAAACGTCATAGGCGGGTGACGTCATCGACCAGGAAACTATAAAGCACCCCAAAAACATAAGCGCAGTAGCTTCTGTGCCTTCAGTCGCGCTACATGTGAATCTGTCCCTGTCTGATATTGTTTGTCTTACATACCCTGCACCACACAAACAATTTATCCTATATATATATATATATTGAGAGATTATGGCGGACGAACAGCAGTTTAGAAAGTGTGTTCCTCCCTGCTCGCGTTATTTAACGAGCGGGGATACACATGATCTTTGTGTTGTTTGTTTGGGAGTTCAGCATGCCCAGTTTGCTCTCGAGGGAGCAGACTGTGAGCATTGCGAGCGTTTGCCGTTAAGGACGCTCCGCTCCCGCCGATCGCTCTTTGAGGAGAGCGGTTCGGTGCGCGCTCCCCGCGGTTCGGGTCCCGCTTCTGCCGAGGCAGAGCGGCGGCGCTTATCGTGGGGATCGCAGATGGATCTCTCAGCGGGGGTTGAGACGGGCGCTGCCTTATCTCTCCCTTCACCTGTGAGATCCAGTGCCTCATTCCTGGGTTCGGAAGCACGCGCTGCGGTTTCTTCCGCTCAGGATGAGGCACCCGTACTACAGCTATCCAGTTCTGAGGAGCTGGATGTTGTTAGTGTGGAGGGAGAGACTGAGGATTCGCCACCTCACTCTCCCGAAAGTGATGAGCTTATGGAGGTTTTAACACGAGCTGTTGAAAAACTCAGTATTGAATGGCCAGTGATTAGACAGGAGTCTGTGTCAAAATCGAAACTGGATGAAAGATTTTTGCCCTCACGTGTTCAGCCTCCACGCCGGTGTCTGCCGTTCTTTCACGATCTCCACACTGAGGTGTCGAGATCGTGGAAGAAACCGGTTTCATATAGAATATTTAGTCCCCAGACATCAACATATTCAAATATAATGGGGGCTAGATCATATGGTTATGGCGCTTTGCCTCGCGTGGAAGAGACGCTCGCGAGCTATCTCTCCCCCGAGGCGGCGTCATCTTTTAAAACACCGGTATTACCCACCAAGCCCCTCAGAAATACATCTGCTTTGGTGGGTAAAGCGTATTCGGCTGCAGGTCAGGCTGCGTCATGTCTGCATACAATGTCAATCTTGCAGGCATACCAGGCTGACCTGCTGAGGGACGTGAGTGAGAGTGAGGCAGTCAGTACTGACGTAGTTCGAGAACTGCGTCAGGCTGCTGATTTATCCCTGCGCGCCACCAGAGAATCGGCCAAGCTAGTGGGTCGATCTATGGCAGCTCTGGTGGCCGCAGAAAGACATCTCTGGTTAAATCAGACAAATATGAAAGAGAAAGAAAAAGCTTTTCTTTTAGATGCTCCTCTCTCTCCATCGGGGTTATTTGGCGAAGCTGTTAATTCTGTTATAGACAAATTCCAGGAAGAGAAAAAACAAGCTGCAGCTTTCAAAAAATTTCTCCCGTTAAAAATTCACGTCCCTGGGGCTGCTGGGCGGGAGCAGCCCCGGCCGTCTACAAGCTCATCCCATAGGGCGCAGCAGAAGCAGAGTGTCGCGTCTCGTGCTCCCCCTGCTGGACAGTGGGCTCAGGCGCGGCACTCTCAGCCGAAGTCTTCTAGCAATAGACCTGATCTGAGGACAGTGATATTGTCTAAGAAGGCTTCAGCTAAGAAGAAGTCCTGACGCCGAGGCGTTCAGGATGCTGAGGGTGGTCCCCACCGAGGCGGAAAGGAGTTCACCTCTCTTTACGGTGCCCATTCTTCCTCGGTGCCCTCAGGGGGCCGTTCTGCCAACCCCGCCTTCATGCCGGGGCGTAGGCGGTCCCAGCGAGCGTTTTCCCGAGGGACGCTCGCTCCCTCTGAGGAGGGTCTCACAGCAGTCAAACCAGTCGTTCCCTGCCGGTGCGCCGTTACAGGGCGCTGTGTTTGCTGCTCAAGTTACACCAGAGGCCAGTCTCGAGAGACTGGTACCCTTAGTAGATTTTCTGGCAGAGTGGAAAAGCCTTCCAAGAATATCTCATTGGGTCCTGCAGACAGTAGAAAAAGGATATGCTATCCAGTTCAGGTGTCGTCCACCAAAACTCAGAGGGGTTCTGCACACAGTGGTGGGCCCCGAGCAGGCTCTGGTAATGGAACAAGAGGTGAAAACGCTCCTCCAAAAGGAGGCTATAGAACGGGTTCCTCCTCCCAGTTTGGAGTCAGGTTATTACAGCCGATATTTCATCGTTCCAAAGAAGGATGGGGGGTTGCGTCCAATTTTAGACCTGCGCCTGTTGAATCGCTCGGTAGGGAAGCTAAAATTCAAGATGCTCACTATCAAGCAGATCGTGTCTCAAATCAGATCCGAGGACTGGTTTGTCACGATAGATCTAAAGGACGCATACTTCCACATTTCCATCCTTCCACAACACAGGAAGTTCCTGAGGTTCGCCTTCGGGGGCGAGGCGTACCAGTACAGGGTTCTTCCGTTTGGCCTAGCTTTATCACCCCGCACTTTCACGAAATGCATGGATGCAGCACTAGTGCCTCTGAGGCTTCAGGGCATTCGTATTCTCAATTACATCGACGATTGGTTGATTTTGGCTCAGACGGAGCAGATGGCGGTTCGGCATCGAGATGTCGTCCTCGCTCATATCAGAAAGTTGGGGTTGAGGCTGAACGCAAAGAAAAGTGTACTATCTCCTTCTCAGAAGACCACTTTTCTGGGTGTCGTTTGGGATTCGGTCTCGATGCGGGCGCGGCTCTCTCCGACCCGCATCGCTTCGATTCTCTCAGCTGTGAAACAAGTAAAGCTAGGCCAGCTACTCACTGTGAAGCAGTTTCAGAGACTGTTGGGTCTGATGGCAGCAGCGTCCAACGTTATACCTTGCGGCCTGTTGTACATGAGACCGTTACAGTGGTGGCTCAGGACCAAGGGATTCTCCCCGAGGGGAAATCCGCTCCGCACGTTCAAAGTCACGCGGCGCTGCCTTCGTGCTCTGGTCATGTGGAGAGAAACTTGGTTCCTATCCAAAGGTCCTGTGCTGGGGGCTCTTTGTCGTCGCATAACGCTAACGACGGATGCTTCCCTCACAGGGTGGGGGGCGGTCATGAGTGGCCGCCCAGCCCAAGGTCTGTGGCAGGACCATCATCTATCGTGGCATATAAATTGTCTAGAGATGTTGGCTGTGTTTCAGGCTCTGAAACACTTCTTAGCAGGCCTGAGGGGCCATCATGTGTTAGTTCAATCAGACAACACGTCGGTGGTCTCTTATATAAATCATCAGGGGGGCCTGCGGTCTCGCCGGCTTTACAAGTTGGCCCGTCAGATCCTCCTGTGGTCCCAGGGGAAGCTACTATCACTGAGAGCAATGTATCTTCCCAGGTATTTAAATGTGGTAGCGGACTCCCTGTCGAGGCAGGGGCCGAGGCCAGGGGAATGGAGACTCCACCCCGAGGTGGTGGAGCTCCTTTGGTTGAGTTTCGGTCGCGCCGAGGTGGACCTATTCGCTTCCAGGGAGACCACGCATTGTCATCTGTGGTTCTCCATCAGTCATCCAGCCCCCCTGGGGTTGGATGCTATGGTGCAGCCGTGGCCGAGGTCACGCCTGTACGCCTTTCCCCCGATTGCTCTGCTACCAGGAGTTCTGGAGAGGGTTCGCCGGGACGGGGTCAGCCTACTATTAGTAGCCCCGTTTTGGCCGGCCCGAGTATGGTTTGCGGACCTGATTTCTCTCCTGGACGGCTCTCCCTTGGAGCTCCCGGTCAGGAGGGATCTACTCTCTCAGGCGGGTGGCACGATATGTCACCCCCGCCCAGAATTGTGGAAACTGTGGGCTTGGCCTCTGAGGGGGCCCAGCTCATAGAGTCTGGTCTCTCAACCGAGGTTGTTGAGACCATTCTTCACTCCAGAGCTCCATCCACGAGGAAGCTTTATGCCTTGAAGTGGAAACTTTTCACTTCTTGGTGTGGAGAACACCTGCAGGACCCAGTTAACTGCCCAGTGGGTGCAGTGCTGGAGTTCCTGCAGGAGCGCTTCTCCACAGGGTTATCCCCCTCCACACTAAAGGTGTATGTGGCGGCACTAGCTGCTTACCACGTCCCTTTCAGTGGAGTTTCTCTTGGGAGACACCCGCTTGTAACTCGTTTCCTCCGTGGCACTTTGAGGCTGAGGCCAGCAGTTCGTACGAGGGTGCCGACCTGGGATCTGGCCATTGTATTGGAAGGTCTTTCCCTAGCTCCTTTTGAACCTATCGAAGAAGTTCCTGAGAAGTTTCTCACTTTTAAAACTATCTTTTTACTTGCTATCTCCTCATTAAAAAGAATCGGAGATTTGCAGGCTCTGTCGGTGTCACCCTCGTGCCTGGAATTTTCGCCTGGCATGGTTAAGGCTTTTCTGCATCCTAGACCAGGTTACGTTCCCAAGGTCCCTACTAATGTTATTAGACCTACGGTTCTGCAGGCTTTCTGTCCTCCTCCATTTATGTCATCGGACCAGGAGAAACTAAATTTACTCTGCCCTGTTAGGGCGTTAGACGCTTATGTCCACAGAGCTGCCCTGTGGAGGAAATCAGAACAACTATTTGTATGTTTCGGGCCATCCAGGAAAGGGTGCCCTGCGTCTAAACAGAGAATGAGCAAGTGGGTGGTCGAGGCTATCTCACTTGCTTATGAGTCGGCTGGTCAGCCTTCACCTTTGGCTGTTCGAGCCCACTCTACTAGGAGTATGGCTGCTTCCAAAGCTCTATTGTCGGGGGTTTCCCTGAGTGACGTTTGTGATGCGGCTGGATGGTCTTCACCGCATACTTTTATTAAGTTCTATGACCTAGACTTAAGTTCTACCCCTGGGGCACAAGTGCTCTCGTCCTCTGTGCGCTAGTTCTCACATGGCGGTCATTTGGTCCTATGGCGACGTGGGTATTCGCGTTCCCGCAGCGTTCGACGCAGCTCGAGTTCCCTTGAAAGGGAACGTCTCGGTTACGTATGTAACCCTAGTTCCCTGATAGGGAACGAGACGCTGCGTCGTTCCGCCATACTCCCGGCACTCCCGTTAGCGCTTCCTTCAGGCCTATCAGAAGCTACTGCGCTTATGTTTTTGGGGTGCTTTATAGTTTCCTGGTCGATGACGTCACCCGCCTATGACGTTTCATCTCTCCATTGGGCTGATTCCATACGTGCTTCATGACGCACAACGCAGAGGCGTTCCCGCAGCGTTCGACGCAGCGTCTCGTTCCCTATCAGGGAACTAGGGTTACATACGTAACCGAGACGTTTTTTCGCTACATATTAAGGCCTGTTTACGTGTGTTTTAGGCGGGGTTTCGCCTGGAAGGTTCTATAGAAATCTGGCACCCTATTGAACGAAGTTAAACTGAGAGAGCGTGCGTTCACAGACAACAGAATGAACGAGATCACAGTAACGTTCATCAGGCAGTAACACAGTACGTTTAGTTCAAGTTCGCCTAAATTATCAACGAGTTCATGAACTATCGTTCAACGAATGCGTTCAGGCACAACACTGTATATAGCCCCACTCTTATCCATTGTTACGGCCTTTGGCCTATTTCTGGTCGTTCTCCTGCCCCTCCTCTCTTTTCAGGCCTAATTGCTGACACCTGGGAAGATGGGTCTTAAATAGGAGTTTCTTTACTGCATTGGTCTCTCTTCCTGCGCTGGTCTGGTAACTAGAGGCTCAGACGCTGCTCGGTTGGCCTGCCCGGGTTCATGCCTTGCTCGGGGAGCCAGGACTTCACAGAGATGCACATTTAAGTTTATTTGAGTTCGTGTCTTTTATTTTTACAACCAACACTTGCACCCACACATACAACACCTCCCTGCACCTGCCTTACACCACTGATACTGACATTCACACCACATTGTTGGTTCTGTTGTTTAAATTTGTGTTAGATACACAATAAACTTATGTTTTGCACCGTTTGCTTGTGGCATGGTCTCCCCTCTGTTGTTTCGGCCTTGAGTCAGTCGTAACAAAGTGGGGGCTCGTCCGTTGCTTTTGCGCGTTATTTATTCTAGTTATTTGGTTTTGTTTAATGCGTGTTGTGTTTTGATTTAGGAATTTGTGTGTGAGCGCTTGAGGGGCATATGAGAACTGGAATGGTGATTTTTCGGTGCGTGTTGATTGGCGGTTAAGGGGAAATCCCGTGACGTCGTTGTCCTTATATGGTTAGTTGTTGCGTTCTGGGAGACGTGCCTGAGTTTGATTAGTTTTGATTAGTTGTAATTTGTGTGCTGGGCTGGCATACTCGAGCGGGAAGGATTGGGCGTGTGTTTCAGCAGTAGTGGCTGTTTTTGGAGACGTGTGAAGGTAAGTGACAGTTTGTTAAAGTGCACTTATAAGTTTTGGGCTGGCGTTTTTCCTTGTAGGCTTAGCACCGTTTCCCAGTAGGGGGTTCGCTGCATTATTGTTTTAGTGTGGAGGTACGGCGGGTAGAGCTTCCCATTTTCCTTCTCCCTACATCGGCTCGGGAGCATTTCCGTGGTTTCAGGGGGGGTTGCCAGTTTGCTGGTCGCCTTTGCCGGACCATCGGGTTGTAAATGCATAAAAACCCACCGCTACGCCTCACGAAGACTAGGGTACAGTAAGTTAGCTTTTGGGATAGGTAGTTAGCGGGGAAACGCCGTCCGTGGGCCGTGGTTGAAACTGAATGCCCTTGTGTACTGATAAATTTGTCACTTAAGCTTCGTCTCTATTGGTGAATTTGTTAGCCATGGATGAAGTGGTGGAAGATTTTATTGAATCGCCACAGGAATGTGGATTAGATATTTGTACTAAGAAACAATTGATCAGGATCGCTGAGTATTATAAGGTTGATATAGGGGATGGCCGAAAGACAAAGGATTATGTTAAAGGTAATTTGAAGGCGAAATTGTTGGAAAATGGGGTTTTGATGCCGGGTAAAGTTGACACTTCGGTTGAATTGTCTCTGTCGGGAAGAGTAAGCCCAGTTGGTTTATCGTTTGAGCAGCAGAAAGAGTTGCTTTTGTTACGTATTAAAACTGAACAGGAGAAAGAGCAGGCGATGGAAAGAATGAGGCAGGATTTGGAGCGGGAGAAGTTAGATGTGGAAAGACAAAGACTGGCGCTGATCAGAGAAGGTAAGCTGGAGGGCGAGGCACTCCGGGCTGACCGATCCCTGATGGCGCAGGTAAGCGTGAAACAAGATGACTTGAGTGATTTGAGATTGGTGCCCAGATTTAATGAGGAGAACCCAGAGACATTTTTTTCGTTGTTTGAGCGCCTGGCAGAGGCTCGAGGTTGGGCTGATTCTACGCGCATGTTAATGTTGCAGTGTGTGTTAACAGGAAAAGCACAACAGGCATTTTCAGCTTTAAGCAGCACTGATTGTGGTAAATACTCTGTGGTGAAAACTGCTGTTCTAAAAGCTTATGAACTTGTGCCAGAGGCGTACCGACTGCGTTTTCGAGGTTGGAGACGTGGCGATAAGTCGCATTTAGAGTTTATGCGTGATTTGGCTATGCATTTTGACTGTTGGTGTTCAGCGGCCGGGGTTGACTCCTTTGAAAACCTTCGTGAATTAGTCATTTTGGAGCAGTTTAAAAACTCTGTGTCGGAGTGCATTGCCACTTATATTAGTGAGCGTGGAGTCAAGTCTGTTGGTGAAGCTGCTGCGCTGGCTGACGATTATTTCTTAATTCATACTTCAAGAAGTGGTGTTGGGTATGAAGCAAGGGTAGGTAGGCAGTTTGAAGATAAAAGTGGTCGTGTGTCAGGGGATTCAGAAAAAATCTGTAATTACTGTCACAAGCGAGGTCATTGGAAAAATGATTGTTATGCTCTTAAGTCTCGTCTAAAACAAGCTTTTCCCAGGGCTAGTCCGGTGATGTGTGCTGCGTCTGTCACTGACCAGGAGTTAGCTGGAATCACGGGCTTCAGAACCTGGTTAGGTTTACTTGTCAATTGACAGGTGTGACACGACTTACTATACGCAGACACATCCTTTTTCAAACGAGGCCAAAAAAAATACAGCAGTAACTCGTTCAAAGCGTTTGGATAGTGATCACTCGGAAAGTGTGGCCTCCAGTCCTCGTCTACTTTTACCTGTGGTCCCCTGGTCTGTTTCTCATGATGAGCTGATGCATGAGCAGGAAGCTGACAGCACGTTGAAGTCTTGTATGGATGGGGTTTGTTCTCCTGAAGAGGTCAGAAATCATTCTTGTTGTTATTTTTTGCACAATAATGTCTTGATGAGAAAATGGACGCCTCAGTTTGAGGGTTTTGTTGGTGATCCGATTTATCAGGTGGTTGTTCCTTTAAAGTATAGGAATATTGTGTTGCAGATTTCTCATGACCAGTCTGGACATATGGGGGTCAGGAAGACGTATGACCGAGTTCTGCTGTATTTTTTTTGGCCTCGTTTGAAAAAGGATGTGTCTGCGTATAGTAAGTCGTGTCACACCTGTCAATTGACAAGTAAACCTAACCAGGTTCTGAAGCCCGTTCCACTGTGTCCAATACCAGCTATAAGTCAACCATTTGAACATCTTCTTATTGACTGTGTTGGTCCATTACCTCCGTCAAAATCAGGTTCCAGATATTTGTTGACAGTGATGTGTCAAAGTACTAGGTATCCTGCAGCCTACCCACTGCGTAGTATAACGTCTAAGTCTGTGGTTCGTGCACTGTCCCAATTTATTTCTATTTTTGGAGTTCCACGGGTCATTCAGTCAGATCAAGGGTCAAATTTTTGTTCAAAATTATTTGCTCAAGTACTGGAACAGTTGAACATAGTCCATAATTTGGCATCTGCCTATCATGCTCAAAGCCAGGGTGTTTTGGAGCGGTTTCACCAAACACTTAAGTCCATGTTGCGCTCGTTATGTGTTCAGATGCAGGGTGATTGGGAAGAGGCTTTACCGTGGATGTTGCTGGCTGCTAGAGAGGTAATCCAAGAAAGTACAGGGTTTAGCCCTAATGATCTGATCTTTGGTCATAAAGTGCGGGGTCCTCTGGCTCTGTTGCAGGACAACTGGAAGGAGGCTCAGCCTCCAAGTAACCTACTGGACTTTGTGAATGGGTTCAGGTATAGGCTCTATATGTCTCAGGACGTGGCCAAAAAGAATTTAGCCAGGGCACAAGCTAAAATGAAGGAACGTTATGATTGTCAGACTGAGCGTAGAGAGTTTCTCCCAGGTGATCAGGTTTTAGCGCTTTTGCCCGTAATTACTTCTCCGTGGCAAGCAAAATTTTCTGGACCATTTTCTGTGTTAAAGAAGCTTTCTGATCAGAACTATTTAATTTCTACTCCCGCTCGTAGGTCAAAGGCCAGGCTCTGCCATGTTAATCTTTTGAAGCCTTATGTCTCCCGTGTATCTTTTGGGAGTGAGGGAGAGTTAAAGTTGTCTGAAACTCATCCTGTCTGTTTGGCTATGCCATCGTCCTCAGTGGTGGTAGAGGTGGAGGATCTAACAGAGCCTGATGAGGTTATGTTTTCTGGTCGGCTAAAAAATAAGGAAGCTTTAGATAAATTGGATAGTGTTTTGGGTCATCTAGAGTCTGGTCAGCGGGCACAGCTAGTTAAGCTGATTAGAAGTTTCCCTTGCCTATTTGGAGACACGCCGTCACGTACAACTTTACTAAAGCATGATATAGACGTGGGAGGTGCGAAGCCAATTAGGCAAAGATTCTATCGTGTTCACCCAGAGAAGCGTAAAAACCTGGAGGATGAGATTAGATACATGCTTCATAATAAAATAGCAGTCCCCTCTGACTCTAGTTGGGCGTCACCCTGTCTCTTGGTCCCAAAGTCAGACAATACACCTCGGTTCTGTACGGATTTTCGGAAAGTGAACGCAGTCACCAAGCCTGACTCCTTCCCTCTTCCTCGTATGGAGGATTGTGTTGATCAAGTGGGGGGGGGCGAAGTTTGTGACTAAGCTGGATTTACTTAAAGGTTACTGGCAGGTACCATTGACAGACAGGGCAAGGGAGACTGCTTCTTTTATTACACCAGGTGGGCTGTACTCCTACAATGTTATGGCTTTTGGTTTAAGGAATGCACCGGCAACTTTCCAGCGCCTAATGAACTTGGTGGTGCGTGACCTGGAGGGATGTGCAGTGTATTTGGATGACGTGGTGGTGTATGCTGACAACTGGGAACAGCATTTGGGGCGTGTTGAAGCGTTGTTTGTCCGTCTAGCTCATGCTAGTTTGACAGTGAATTTGGCAAAGTGTGAATTTGCTAGGGCCACGGTGGTTTACTTGGGTCGTGTTGTTGGCCAGGGGTCGGTGAGACTAGTGCGTGCTAAAGTATGTGCAATTGATGACATTCCATCACCAACGACTAAGAAGGAACTCATGAGATTTCTCAGTATGGTGGGCTACTATAGGTGTTTTTGCAGGAATTTCTCTACAGTGGTCGCACCTCTAACTGATCTTCTGAAAGGGAAGACAAAGTATGTGTGGTCTCCGGTATGCCAGCAGTCCTTCGAGAGGGTTAAAGCTCTAATATCAAATGCTCCAGTTCTAGTTGCTTCAAGGTGGGATCGTGAGTTTTGCCTGGAGGTGGATGCCAGCATGGTTGGGGCTGGGGCAGTGTTGCTGCAGAAAGATGATGAGGGGGTTAACAAGCCTGTGTGTTTCTTTTCCAGGAAATTTAATTGCCATCAGTTAAATTACTCAGTCATAGAAAAAGAAACGCTTGCGCTTATTTTGGCGTTACAGCATTTTAGTGTGTATCTGGGCTCCGGTCCGGTGGTGGTCTTTTCTGACCATAATCCTCTAACTTTTCTCAGCACTCTACAGACTCCTAACCAACGGCTGATGCGCTGGGCTCTCCACCTCCAGTCCTACACTTTGGACATTCGACATATCAAGGGGCGGGACAATGTGGTGGCAGACGCGTTGTCCCGGTCTCCAAGGTGTTAGGTAAGATATGCCGCCTAAAAATTTGTTAAACATAGTTTCATGGGATACCTGTAGCTCAAGGGAACCCTTAGGTGGTCCCTGTTTTGTTAGGGGGGGATGTTACGGCCTTTGGCCTATTTCTGGTCGTTCTCCTGCCCCTCCTCTCTTTTCAGGCCTAATTGCTGACACCTGGGAAGATGGGTCTTAAATAGGAGTTTCTTTACTGCATTGGTCTCTCTTCCTGCGCTGGTCTGGTAACTAGAGGCTCAGACGCTGCTCGGTTGGCCTGCCCGGGTTCATGCCTTGCTCGGGGAGCCAGGACTTCACAGAGATGCACATTTAAGTTTATTTGAGTTCGTGTCTTTTATTTTTACAACCAACACTTGCACCCACACATACAACACCTCCCTGCACCTGCCTTACACCACTGATACTGACATTCACACCACATTGTTGGTTCTGTTGTTTAAATTTGTGTTAGATACACAATAAACTTATGTTTTGCACCGTTTGCTTGTGGCATGGTCTCCCCTCTGTTGTTTCGGCCTTGAGTCAGTCGTAACATCCATCGATTGTTGTGATAAGATAAATCGTCCTGACTTCCTGAGGGAGTTCCCTCCCCCCATCCTTTTTTTCTTGGAGAAAGCATGTAAGAAATAGGCAACCCCAAAATGACACCTCAATCAATGACACCTCCTTTTGAAGAGCTAATTTCATGTATTTTTCTAACATTTAGAACACCATCTGACTTTATGAATACACATAAATAACAGCTTAATGATTCTATATTTGTGTGCATTTAAAGTCTGCATGTGGGCCTACCATTCTGACACTAGTGTTACCTTATTTCTTTGATAATATTAAAGTGTTTAAGCACATGTAGTCAGAGTTACAGAAAATAATAATAGTGCAGCAAATAAGGAGATTATGTTTTATTTATTTTAATCAGGTTTGTTAACCTGTATACCTGAATGATGTTAGTTTAATCTGCAATGACAGGTATTTGGTATAACAATGAACATATTTGAAAAAAAACTGTTAAAATCAAGTAATGATGCAATCCTTTAAATCTTAACTTTGAGTGCAACATAATTAAATGGATGTAAAATTATTATCATGTCACATGTGACATTAAGGTGCCAGAAAAGACTGTAGCACCAATGACACAATGAATCACCAATGCCACACATAAGACCATAATAATTAGAGGAGACTAAATTGTTACATTTTGCATACAATCTAAATGAACAGCTTTGAATAAAGTCTATCTTTAAATGGGTCACCTGGGGTTATCCCATAAGAAAAAGGGACATCAGTGACATTTTCATGAAATTTCCCTTACAAAATGAATGATACAGATGTCAGACCACATCTTGTCAATCGTAGTATAATAAACAAATTAAGTAGTTTAATCCATAAGTGTTCTAGTTTATTATTTTTAAATATCATTTACATCATATATGGTTTCCATAGAATGACCCATGATTTTGTATTAATTTTAACCTAAGGTATTATTTTACTTATCAACATGTGTTCAAAAACTTTATAATTTTAAAGCAAAAACTGTGCTTAGTCGTCTTAGATCTGATATGCCTGCAGTATTTTGTCCACCGACACACAACAACAAGCAGTCTTCCTGTTACCGTAACCGTTTAACCTTTTGCACTATCAAAACATTTCAAATTGCAGCATTCGACAATATACGGCTTATTACGGTAATTTCAGGCTTTCCTTTAGCAAATGACGACAGCTTTCTGGCAGAGCGGTGTCGCGGAAGGATTTGAATGTTGAACAGAGAGGGAGATACGGAGCGCAACAGGATAGGGTTTTTGGACAGCATAAATAATAAAAGATAAAACAAACAAAAACACTGCGATTCAAGCGGTAGACAACAGGTGATGCGTTTGGGGTGATTTTTTATGAAAGTTGGGAGGTGGATGGCGAATACTCTTTCACGTAGCCTATCTTAGCATGTGTGGTCGTGCGTAAACGTTACTGTATGTAAAGTTATGTATGTAGACTATTTGTATATGAGTGCGTGTATGAAAAAGAAAAAAAAAAGTATCCTAAATGAAAACTGTGCAACCCCATGTCACACACAGAAATACTTGTATATATGCATTACAGTTAATTTTCATTACAGTTACAGTTAAAAGCTAAAAGTGTTAGCTTTTATTATTATTATTTTTTTATTTCTTTAAAAAAAATAATAAAATCAGTAATTTATTAAAGTTTCTATTATTTGTCTATTTAAATAAAAAATTTAAATACATTTACAAACACAACACACACACACACACACACACACACACACTAATGGGCAATAACTGTAATTTATCGAAAGTCATTTTTCTGAAAAATAATTCCTAGCGCTTGAAGATAGCACAATGGGTTATAATTTTAAAGTCAAATCAAAATATGTGTAAATCACCCATTTTAGTTCTTCAGGTTCTAAAGGGGTAAGTTGTATCTTTCAGAAATTGCACACATTTTCAGAGACAAGATATGTAGCCATTGGTTCTTTTTGAACAAGAGAATAATGATACCAAATACGTCTGACACAATGTTTTGAGAAAAGCAGTGTTTAATTAGCGTTCCTGCAAAATTTGCCTAAAACGCCGAAAAAAGGCCTACCCAATTTAAATTGCATGCTGTTCTTGAACCATTTGGAGTATATGCATGATTTTGGTTTCTTTTGAAAGGTGACACTCAGAGGTTTGTTCCTACATAGTCAGAATCACTGTAAGTCTTACTGGTATTGAGTAATAGAACTTTGAACACAATGTAAAAGGACCAAAAAAAATCCGCCTACATTTTTTTTTTTAAACAGATGCCTGCAGATAACTACAGCTGAGAGCTATTAGCTGGAAAACATAATGGGGTCACAGCATGAAGCCTTACCAAACCCAGTTTAAAATTTTATAACAATAGCTTGGAAAATGAGTGTTTTACACCTGTTTATCTAAGTGTATGTCTAGGCGCTTCCCAAAAAAGGCCACTTGGAGACTCCAAAGGACCCTTTGTGCCCATAGACACATAAAATGCTGCCATTCTTGAATGCTTTACTCTGCAGTCATAATTTTGGGCTCGAATGAAAGGTTACACTTAGGGCTATTATATTCCTTATATTCTTGAATCCAGATTCACTGGCAATAATTGCTGACACATAGTAACTGAAGCATAAACACATTACAGTGTTTTTTTTTTTTCTCAATTCTTGAAACCAAACTTTCTACAAAAAAAGAGACAAAACAAGTGCTATGGTACTAAAACACTTTAATATTTGAACTCACACTATATATATATACACTATACTATACACACTATATAGGCTCCTCTTCTGTCGAGGTGCTGTCATTCTGTCCCTCAGTATGCTCTTTTTTTCTGACAGGCTCCCAGTCTTCATCTGATTCATTATCAGATGATGGTCTGTGATATTAAAAAAAAACAGCAACAAAGAAATAAGTAATTTACAAAACAATTTACATTGTTTCTGTATTCACAAGCATATAAACAGAACAACATGCACACAAACAATCAGGTTATACAGTTCATGAGCACATGAGCACACACACACACACACACACACACACACACCTGTGCTTGAGCCTAAATAAACAAACAATCCTGCACAAGCGCACACGACAGAAGTTAGCAGGTAGCTTACGCGTAAAACACACACACACTCGACATAAAACACCAAACACACGACATAAGCTGACAAATACACCTCAAAACAAACACATACCTCAGTACATACAGTCAAATATGTTGTATAATATAATAAAACTTACTTGTCGAGAGTAACATCGCCACCATCCAAAAACAAATCCTCTGCTACTGAGTCAATGGATGACACATTGCTCTCTTCGTCAGAAATGTCATCCTCCGACTCATCACTATCACGGCGAGTACAATGTTCAATCACTTCTTCGAGTAAGAAGTGGGTTTTCATAGTTTTCTTTGCCATCTTGCACTTGTTAGCTATTTTAAATCGTCAACTCGTCCAATGGTCTGTTTACGCACGGACGCATGAATCAATACGGTGCTTTGCGCACGAACTTCGCGCATTATCTGAGGGATCGGCCCACTAAAGCTGCATATAAATCTTTACAGAAATTCATTGGCTATAAGAAAAAAACGTAATTTCCATTCTCTATTGCAACTGGGTCGATTTACTGTCACTAAAAGAGAGGGCGGTACCATTCTTCATCATTGCGCTCTTTGGCTATTGACAACAGGTGACACCTCAATCATGGACCGATTGGCTCAAAAGACCTGTCAATCAAAAGTTCAGGGGTCAGTGGCCATTTTGATATCACATTTCCTTCAATGTTTACTTTTCAAATGAAACTAGATCATAGAATGCGTCGAAGTTGTGATCGTGCTGGCGGCTAACGCGAAATGCTAGTACTACATTCCGTGGATGTTTATTGATAAATAAATGTGTTATGGACTAAATCCTTCATTGATTTGGATTGTATGGACCCTTTACAGTGTAACCAAACCATTTTTGTTGGAATGTAATGGATCATGGACTAACACGAGTCTTCCTTGATGAGTTTCTTCCAGTTTGTGTTTGTTTTTTTGGCTGTTGGTGGTCTGACAAATTGACAGATTGTACCCGCTGTGTTGATTGTATCTTAAAACGGCTTACATCGCTCGAATCACGAGAATCTCAGCTTTCCAAAGATGTATAACATGTTTACATTTTTTAGTAAAAAAAAATTCTTGCAAGAATTAAAACTCTGAAACAGCCCAACGTCCCGCGGGCGGGACATCGGACTATTATGTCGTTAAAATATAGATGATTTTTCTTTTGACAAACATACATTTTAAATTATATCCCGTGGTGTTTAACATCAATACGTGGGTTTTTTTTTTATGCAAAGACGAATGAATTAAAAGACAACAACAATGCAAATAGTTTAAGTAGACATAACACGATAATAAAACAAAACACTTCCAGATCCTTCCATAGCTGTAGTAAACATTTACAATATGTAAATAGATTCTGACAGATTTGTTAAGAGTGCCTGTAACACATTATTGTAATGCATTCACATATGAGGACTAACGTTACCCGTCCCTTAAAGACTATGGATAAAATTCAAGCATAATCTTTATGCAACAATCACGTGTGCACAATTTACTACAACAGTGTGTACGGGGTATAATAAAAGAGGGTCGAAAAGCTCTGTTTATAATAAACTCACAAAAGTGTGCAAATGACGGGTTTATTACTCTGATAGGTTTAGTCATCTTGTTCAGACAGCAGATGATACTGTTTTCACAATATGTATGTTGGACCGTATGTGTTTTAGGTGAAGATTTTTCTTAAAGAGCTGTCAACATTCTGCGTTTTATAGGAATAAATGACAATTAATTTAAGGAATAGTCTTTCTGTTTGAGAATATTTGACTAAGCTGATACTTTTGTTTAGGTCAACTTCCCCATCTATCTCTGAAGAATCACAGTAAATACAACATGAGCCATTTAAAACAAATACTTGCCCAACATGAAAAGTGAGGCTTGATGCTTTTCTGTTACATTTATACAACTGTTACACTTAAAACAAACCCAGCAATTAAGTTACGCATTACGAGTGTCACAGATAGACAATCTGTCATGCTTGTCTTCACAATTTGTGTTATCTTTAAGAAAAAACAAAAAAACAGTCTTTTTTCCCTCAGCAACAGAATACCAGAATTGTTTAACATATCTTCATTTTCCACAATTATAAATATTGATCAGCAACAGCTCAATGGTTATCAAATGCTAGCGAAGAGATTATCTACAGAATGTCACTGTCACATTAGTTTGTCACATCGTAGTGAGTACACATATAAACACAAAGTTTAGACTATCAAGCCATGCAGGTCAAAAACAGAAAACAGCAATTAGTTGTAGCAGTATGGAGATTGAGTTATGTTCTTTGATTTTGCTCTCATTTTTCTAAAACAGACTGTTTGAAACTGTTTACCACGGTTTCATTCTTAACAGCAGCATTCTTATTGTAATGTCGGGTGTGATTGTAATGTTTGTGTGGTGTTTTCTTTACACTTTCCCCATGGATATCGGTTTCCCATGTCATGTTAGTGAACTCTAGGTCTTCTCGTCTTCTATTTGGTCATATACGACAGTATTCACAAGAATTTACTTGATTTAATAACTTCGAATGCTGGGTGTTATATCCATAACTGTGTTACGCAACATCTTTTCAACAATAGACAAGCTGTTTATGTTGAGCGTAAGCATCGGTAAGTGTCAACATGTATGGAAAACACCATTGTGTTACAGCAAAACCACTATCGGTGGAATGATATTGTAATGTATAGAGTTTTTGCATCTGTCTGCATTACTCGACATTATCTCATTGTTTCTTGACATATGTTTATTTGTTTTTGTTTAACCGTGATCCAATTTTCACATCTCAAAGAATCTTACAGACGGAATGTGTTTATCCAGAATTTAGACTACTGTTAAAAAAGTCGACGTGTAGGGGTATATACAATCGGTACATTGTGTTTTAATTTCACTATAGAGACAATTTAATGAATGCTTCTGGGGCTGAACTTTAACATTTTAATCTTTGGTAAAGTTAACTTAAAGTCTGCACAAAAAAAAAGAGATATTCCATCCTTTCTAAATGCATGTTATGGATCTATTGAGCACAATTCACCAGTGCATATGTTTTGACCTTGTTATGTTTAATCAAATTTTGTTGGAAAATCAAAAATACATGTAGGATTTACTCAACTTTTTTTATGTCAACAGGTTTTACGTATGTCACATTGTTTATTTCAGTAAACTTAAGTTTCTCACATACGGTTAATTCAATGCCATTTAGGGGAATCGGGTTAATATTCTTAATTTTGTCCAAAAGTTCAATTATCCTAAACTGTTACATCCAAGGCATGCCCAAAGTAGTTGTTTTTATTATTATTAAAACCACTTTTATTATTGTTAGCACGTCCTCACACCAGTCTACACTTTACCACAATGGTAACCTCCAAAAACACTAACACATCAGAAACTCGTTTAAATATAATCATAAAAGAACATTAGACATTGACAAGTACCAATTTTTATCCTGATGAAAATGATGGGAAGGGGGAAATCCTGTTCCTAGTTTTCTAAATTGCTATTTTAACACAACTAAACTCATTTATGTAATCTCAACCAAATGGATTAAGAAAAGTGGTTGAAAAGAATCGTGTTGGATTAACTCCATTTACTTAATTATATTGAACAAGCATCAAATGTTATTTTTGGTATACTTAACTGAAACATGAAAATATTGAGTTAAGTCATACGCAACTGTTTCAAGTCAGATTAACGCAATGTATTGTGTTTGAATGAGAAAGCTAATACAACGGTGTTCAATGAAAAAATATTTTGACTGAATTCTCTCTGGTGAGATGCAGGACAAAGTTATTTATGGCTTTCTGAAGACAATCTCCTCCAGCGGGGATTATATATCCACCCTGATAATCTCACAGAGCTACACAGAGCTCTGGTGACCTCCTGACAGAGCTGCCCTAACAGGACACTACATGTTCCAGTGTGGACATCTCTACTAACATCTCAGCGATCAAAGGAACCTTGTCTGATTGCTACATGGATTGCCAAAGACCGCTTCAACATTCCTCAATACCTGAGCATGACACGAATTGCACTTCTTCAACTAATAACACTTTGGAGGATCTGACCCATAAACCCAAACTTCAGAGTGTTAATGCACAAGACTTGGACGACTGTGCTGCAAGGACTCAATCACATGACATTCCAGGAACTATCCGAATCTTTCAACATTGAATAGGGGACAAAGTTTACACCATCCATGAAGTTTTGTTCTAAAAAATCTAAAAATTTCTAACTAAAGGCTTGATGGAGCACGACTGGCCGCTGAGTGCTGAAGATGCTGCACACAAGCCTACGGTGTACGAGTGCGCCACGAGCAAAGAGTGTCGTTTAAGAGCTACAATAGACTGTATGTTTGAAGATTATTTTAGAGGCCAGGTGGTTGACTTGATGCACAAGATCATCGATGGTGCGTATGATTCGAATAACGACTGTGCGGGAGATACCAGACGTGTAACAAATCTCAAATGAAAATATAGCTGCGAGCAGCGATTACGGGCCCAAGCCGGTGGCACCGCAACCCCGGTGCCTTTAGTTACCTAAAGGCACCGGAGTGGCGGTGCCGCCGGCTTTGGCCCTTCATCGCTGCTCGCAGCTATATTCATATATATATATATATATATATATATATATATATATATATATATATATATATATAAACAAGCCGGTGGCACCGCCACCCCGGTGCCTTTATATATATATATATATATATGTCTACATTGTTCAATCACGCCTCACACACACACACACACTTTTGCAGAGCCCACACCAATGCAAGCTCTATAGCACACATCTTCTCAAAGGTCAAAGCGGAGTTACGATATTGCCTGTCATGCACAGTAACCGTAAAGGCACCGGGGTGGCGGTGCCACCGGCTTGTTTATATATATATATATATCGTATTATTCTAACTTGTAAAAAACTATTAACTTTTGTTAATATTCAACCATTTCACAACTAACTTTTTTCCATAGATCAAACACAACATAATTATATGGTGGACTGAAACAAAAATTATTAATTAAATAAAATTATTGTTTTCCTCTGAAATAGCAAAAGCATCACACACTAGCTGTACCTGCTCTAAATAAAAAAGAGTAATTCAATAAAAATACAAAATCGAACTAAATAAAATAAATTATTACAAAAACAAAATCAAACCAAAGAAAATATATCTTCGAAAAAAAAAGCGAGTGTCATGAGGAAAGGCGCCTCAGGAATCGTCAGGATTAACTCCATGTGTAAGGAATTTTGATTGATTTTATTTGTCACTTGAAAATTATTGTTAAATGTGTGCCTGCATAACTTTAATAAGATTTATTTTCTTTGATTTGATTTTGTTTTATATAATTTATTTATTTCGATTTTGTATTTTTATTTAAATACTATTATTTATTTAGAGCAGGTACAGCTAAGTGTGCGATGCTTTTGCTATTTCAGAGGGAAAAAAACACATTTTATTTCAAAAAGGCTTTTCAATTAAATAAAATGTTCAAGCTTTGTTTTCGTTTTATTATTTTGTTTGTTTTAAGCTTTGTTTAATTTATATTGTTAATCATCTGACACAAAACAAATGCATAAAGTATCATTTTAACTTTTAAAAAACTATTAACATTTGTTAATAGTACATTGCCTGTCTTTTGTTAATAGGACAAAACATAGTTATTATATTTTATAATATTTTATAAATATATAAAATAAACATTTGTAATGAAATCGTTCAAAAAAATGATATTAGCATTGTTTTAAACTTTGAAACTAAAGTAGCGCAATGCCTGGCCACTCCCGCGCCGCCTCCTTTTCACAATCCGAGGGAACCATCTCCGGAATATTAACCTCACTCCTAGAAGTCCAATTCTCATTATTCATGCCTCTTACCTGAGATTGATTGCACACACACACACACACACACACACACACGCACGCACGCACTCACACGCACACACACACACACACACACGTGTCAAGTCACTTACATTTTAGATGCAATATTGACTTTTTTTCTGTTTCAGCAGCGAAAATAGTTCAACAAAGATCACAGCAGAACCATCGAGCATCTCACAGCAACGCGTTCTCATTACTGAATGATTCAGCATTTTGAACAAATCGGTTGACTCAAAGATTCAACGACCAATCCATAATCTGTCTCATTCATGAACGACTCAGCCGTTCGAACGAATCGTTTGAACGAATGAATCAATGACTCGCTCATTAAGACGGTCGCCTGGCGACACCTAATGACGGTTTAGTGATATGTTTAAAAGTATCATTCTTTCCAACGATTGTTAATTAACTCATATTTGAAACATAAGCTATATATATATATATATATATATATATATATATATATATATATATACACACATATATATACACAAAAATAAAATAAACACATTTGAAGCGTGTTTGCTTACTAAATTGTGAGCTGAACGAAAGTTGCAGCAAATATCAGCAACAGGAGTCAAATTTCATTAATCACGAGAGTGAAGAGCTGACTGAAAAGATGATGACGGAATAGGCTATTTTATGTAAAAGCGCCTATTTAAGCGAATCTATCATTATACTCTTTTGTTGTTGTGTTTTCCGTGAAAAATAATAGACTATTGAACTCACAATTCAAGCACGCGCTCTGCACGCGCCACCATTATCAATGTCCGTGTGGACGTCCGCGATCGAACAGTGGAAACATTGGCTACTCCGTCATTTTATTCAAGAAGATCATTCAAACTGCAAAGTGTTTACTTATTTTTGGATACTCGCAATCAAACACAACATTGTGATTTTGTAAAATACATTCAAGAAATCCGCCCCCGAAATGGGGCTTCTTTTAAAATGAAACAAAAATGCTCACAGCTGCACGTCTTGTGGAGACGTCCGTTACTTTCGCTTTCAAGTTAGCGATTTTAAAGCCCCCAGCGGAGTCACGGTGGGAAAATATTCCCATAGTAGCATCAATTGGCCTACCTGATTTTGAACACAAGAGGGCAGTAAAGCACTATGAATGATTTTTTTTTTTTTTTTTTTTTTGGCTAAACAACCATTCTGGCTGTTTTTAAACTTAAACATAAATCTTAAATTGAAAAAAAGGAATACAATGGGTTTACTTCTAATATTAGTATAATTTTATAGAAAAATAAATGGTGTATAATTACATTTTAGAAAGATATGAGACATTTCCTGATTCTTTTTTTGACATAATCCCTCGCCATAGCAAAACCGTTTGAGATATTCAATATCCGTTCACAATTTAGCATCTTTAATGTATTTTCATCAAGTTGAAAAAGTTTTGTAACTGTAGATGAAACTAACCCCCCCCCCCCCCCCCCCACACACACTTTTGTCACAAAAGGTGGCGCTACTGAGCCCCTGCACCACGCCCGTTTCTGAAACTTTGCACATGTCTACTGGCTAATAAATGTGATCTGTCTGTCGAGTTTCATGCAATTTTAAGCAATTTCAGGCATGCTAAGAGTCTCAAAAGCATCCAAAAACAATATTAAAGTTTGATGCGTTGCCATGGCAACAGTATCTAAGACATCAATAATCCTTTCACAGGTCTACATCTGGCGAGTGTCTACATTATACACATCAAGTTTGAAGCAAATCGGGTAAAAATAAGAGGGTGATTTCAAAGCATTTTGAAAGTGACACACTTCCTGCTGCCAGTTGGTGGCGCTATAACTTTGACTCATAATAGTCACATCCATGTGATCGGCCTCTTACAGCGAACACACTGTTGAAGTTTCATCAAGATCAGTTAATGTATGCAGAAGTTATAACACACTTCCTGTTTCCATTATTCGCCATAAATTCGTTTCCTCGCCACGGCCAAATCGTTCGAGATATCAAAAATCCCCTGGCAATTTTTCATCCTCAATGTCTTGACTTCATGCTGACCGAGTTTCGTTGCGATTGGTTGAATTCTCTAGGAGGAGTATATCGAATTCCAGGGGCATACGCTTCCAAACAAACCATTATAGCCGACTTCCTGTTGGGCTGGGGTAAAAAGTAAAAGTACAAAGGATATATGAACCGATGAGATCTATATGTCTACCGAGTTTCATATTATTACATGCAAGCGTGTTTGATTTATGGACCAAGTTTTCGCACCCCGTTCCAGGGGGCGCTGTCGAGCCCCCCTGCCACGCCCGGGTACCATCTTCAGCCCGGCCCTGATGGCCGCGGGTTCTGACCTGTGTGCAAAGTTTCAAGAGTTTTCGTGCACGTTAAGGGCCCCCAAAGTGCGCTGAGAGTCTCAAAAGTATCCAAAAAGAATATTAAAGTTTGATGCGTTGTCACGGCAACAGCATCTAAGATATCAACAATCCTTTCACAGGTCTAAATCTGGCGTGTGTCTACATTATACACATCAAGTTTGAAGCAAATCGGGTAAAGCCTGTTTGATTTATGGACCAAGTTTTCGGACCCCATTCCAGGGGGCGCTGTCGAGCCCCCCTGCCACGCCCGGGTACCAGCTTCAGCCCGGCCCTGATGGCCGCGGTTTCTGACCCGTGTGCAAAGTTTCAAGAGTTTTTGAGCACGTTAAGGGCCCCAAAAGTGCGCTAAGAATCTCAAAAGTATCCAAAAAGAATATTAAAGTTTGATGCGTTGTCACGGCAACAGCATCTAAGATATCAACAATCCTTTCACAGGTCTACATCTGGCTTGTGTCTACATTATACACATCAAGTTTGAAGCAAATAGGGTAAAGCGTGTTGGATATATGGACCAAATTGTCTGACCCGTTCAAGGGGGCGCTGTCGAGCCCCCCTGCCACGCCCGGGTACCAGCTTCAGCCTGGCCCTGATGGCCGCGGGTTTTGTCCCGTGTGCAAAGTTTCAAGAGTTTTCGAGCACGTTAAGAACCCCAAAAGTGCCCGAAAGCATAAAAAAGCATGAAAAAGCTTAAAAAAAGGAATATTAATGTTTGATGCATTGCCATGGCAACAGTATCTAAGATATCAATAATCCTTTCACAGGTCTACATCTGGCGTGTGTCTACATTATGCACATGAAGTTTGAAGCAAATCGGGTAAAAATAAGAGGGTGATTTAAAAGCATTTTGAAAGTGACACACTTCCTGCTTCCAGTTGGTGGCGCTATAACTTTGACTCACAATAGTCACATCCATGTGATCGGGCTCTTACAACGAACACACTGCTGAAGTTTCATCAAGATTAGTTAATGTATGCAGTAGTTATAACACACTTCCTGTTTCACGTTTCTCGCCATAATTTCGTTTACTCGCCACGGCCAAACCGTTCGAGATATCAAAAATCCCCTGGCAATTTTTCATCCTCAGTGTCTTGACTTCATGCTGACCGAGTTTCGTGCCGTGTGTTTGAATTCTCTAGGAGGAGTATTTCACATTCCATTGCATGTGTTTTCCAAACAACCCTTAATAGCCGACTTCCTGTTGGGCTGGGGTAAAAAGTAAGAGCATGAAGTATATATGAACCGATGAGATCTATATGTGTACTGAGTTTCATATTATTACATGCAAGCGTGTTTGATTTATGGACCAAGTGTTCAAACCCCGTTCCAGGGGGCGCTGTCGAGCCCCCCTGCCACGCCCGGGTACCAGCTTCAGCCCGGCCCTGATGGCCGCGGGTTCTGAGATGTGTGCAAAGTTTCAAGAGTTTTCGAGCACGTTAAGGCCCCCAAAAGTGCCCAAAAGGTAGTAAAATAATAATAATAATAATAATAATAATAAATATAGCTGCGAGCAGCGATTACGGGCCCAAGCCGGTGGCACCGCAACCCCGGTGCCTTTAGTTACCTAAAGGCACCGGAGTGGCGGTGCCGCCGGCTTTGGCCCTTCATCGCTGCTCGCAGCTATATTCATATATATATATATATATATATATATATATATATATATATATATATATATATATATATATATATATATATATATATAAACAAGCCGGTGGCACCGCCACCCCGGTGCCTTTATATATATATATATATATATGTCTACATTGTTCAATCACGCCTCACACACACACACACACTTTTGCAGAGCCCACACCAATGCAAGCTCTATAGCACACATCTTCTCAAAGGTCAAAGCGGAGTTACGATATTGCCCGTCATGCACAGTAACCGTAAAGGCACCGGGGTGGCGGTGCCACCGGCTTGTTTATATATATATATATATCGTATTATTCTAACTTGTAAAAAACTATTAACTTTTGTTAATATTCAACCATTTCACAACTAACTTTTTTCCATAGATCAAACACAACATAATTATATGGTGGACTGAAACAAAAATTATTAATTAAATAAAATTATTGTTTTCCTCTGAAATAGCAAAAGCATCACACACTAGCTGTACCTGCTCTAAATAAAAAAGAGTAATTCAATAAAAATACAAAATCGAACTAAATAAAATAAATTATTACAAAAACAAAATCAAACCAAAGAAAATATATCTTTGAAAAAAAAAGCGAGTGTCATGAGGAAAGGCGCCTCAGGAATCGTCAGGATTAACTCCATGTGTAAGGAATTTTGATTGATTTTATTTGTCACTTGAAAATTATTGTTAAATGTGTGCCTGCATAACTTTAATAAGATTTATTTTCTTTGATTTGATTTTGTTTTATATAATTTATTTATTTCGATTTTGTATTTTTATTTAAATACTATTATTTATTTAGAGCAGGTACAGCTAAGTGTGCGATGCTTTTGCTATTTCAGAGGGAAAAAAACACATTTTATTTCAAAAAGGCTTTTCAATTAAATAAAATGTTCAAGCTTTGTTTTCGTTTTATTATTTTGTTTGTTTTAAGCTTTGTTTAATTTATATTGTTAATCATCTGACACAAAACAAATGCATAAAGTATAATTTTAACTTTTAAAAAACTATTAACATTTGTTAATAGTACATTGCCTGTCTTTTGTTAATAGGACAAAACATAGTTATTATATTTTATAATATTTTATAAATATATAAAATAAACATTTGTAATGAAATCGTTCAAAAAAATGATATTAGCATTGTTTTAAACTTTGAAACAGAAGTAGCGCAATGCCTGGCCACTCCCGCGCCGCCTCCTTTTCACAATCCGAGGGAACCATCTCCGGAATATTAACCTCACTCCTAGAAGTCCAATTCTCATTATTCATGCCTCTTACCTGGGATTGATTGCACACACACACACACACACACACACACACACACACACGCACGCACGCACTCACACGCACACACACACACACACACACACACACACACACGTGTCAAGTCACTTACATTTTAGATGCAATATTGACTGTTCTTCTGTTTCAGCAGCGAAAATAGTTAAACAAAGATCACAGCAGAACCATTGCATCTCACAGCAACGTGTTTTCTCATTACTGAATGATTCAGCATTTTGAACAAATTGGTTGACTCAAAGATTCAATGACCAATCCATAAACATCTGTCTCATTCATGAATGACTCAGTCGTTCAAACGAATCGTTTGAACGAATGAATCAATGACCCGCTCATTAAGACGGTCGCCTGGCGACACCTAGTGACGGTTTAGTGTTATTTGATTATACACTCAAAATATTCCACAACAAATCCTTTAAATTTAATGATATTCAGAACAGAACACAAATAAAAAAATAACTATAATAAAGCCAAAACGAAATAATTTAAAACAAAAGTAAAAGTAAGTGGTGTTAGGCTCACGTAAATCTCTCTTTAGAATCTAAATGTTGCAACATTTGCGATGTATTTGGATGCTAAACTATTCTTTATTACAGGCTTTGTACTTCACTCACGTTCCAATATCGACGGAAAAAATCATCCTCTTCACTTGTGCAAAAATGTGCTTGGAAAAATCACAGTGGAGCGGTGCTTACTGTGAATGATACAAATTGTACTACTGACTATTTCAACATAGCAGTGTAATTTGTATATGTTAGGTTGAATGTTTTATTATTGTGTGTGTGTGTGTGTGTGTGTGTGTTTGTGTGTGTGTGTGTGTGTGTGTGTGTGTGTGTGTGTCAGTGTGTGTGTGGGGGTCTGGGTGGCTCAGCGCGATTGAACAGTGAAACATACTCCGTCATTTTCTTCATACAGGACATCATTCAAACGTCAAAGTGTTTACTTATATTTGTGTACACTCGCAATTAAACACAACATTGTGTTTTTGTTAAATAAATTAAAGTAATACGTCCCCCGAAATGGCGCTAATTTTAAAATGAAACTAAAATGCTCACGGCTGCACGGGCATTCATAACTCTGCGCGCCCACGGTGAGGGACGAGCAGAACAGAGCGAACGTTGTTTAGTTCATTCCTACTTCCATAGGAATTAATTGAAAAAGCTCACTCTACTCTGCACCATTATTAATGAATTGTGCAGACGTCCTTATTTTACTTTCGCTTTTTACCTGATTTTGAACACAAGAGGGCAGTATAACACTATGTATGATTTGGAAAAAAAAATTTTTTGACTAAACAACCATTCTGGCTGTTTTTAAACTTAAACATTATTCTCTAATTGCTCTCACCATGCCCGTTTCTGAAACTCTGCACATGTCTACTGTCTAATAAATGTGATGTGTCTGTCGGGTTTCATGCAATTTCAAGTATGTTAAGAGTCTCAAAAGCATCAACAAAGAATAATAAAGTTTGATGCGTTGCCACGGCAACAGTATCTAAGATATCAATAATCCTTTCTCAGGTCTACATCTGCTGTGTGTCTACATTATACACATAAAGTTTGAAGCAAATTGGGTAAAAATAAGAGGGTGATTTCAAAGCCTTTAGGAAGTGACACACTTCCTGCTGCCAGTTGGTGGCGCTATAACTTTGACTCACAATAGTCACATCCATGTGATCGGACTCTTACAGCGAACACACTGCTGAAGTTTCATCAAGATCAGTTAATGTATGCAGAAGTTATAACACACTTCCTGTTTCCTTTATTCGCCATAAATTCGTTTCCTCGCCACAGCCAAACCGTTCGAGATATCAAAAATCCCCTGGCAACTTTTCATCCTCAATGTCTTGACTTCATGCTGACCGAGTTTCGTGGCGATTGGTTGAATTCTCTAGGAGGAGTATATCGAATTCCAGGGGCATACGCTTCCAAACAAACCATAATAGCCGACTTCCTGTTGGGCTGGGGTAAAAAGTAAAAGTACAAAGGATATATGAATCGATGAGATCTATATGTGTACCGAGTTTCATATTATTACATTCAAGCGTGTTTGATTTATGGACCAAGTTTTCGGACCCCGTTCCAGGGGGCACTGTCGAGCCCCCCTGCCACGCCCGGGTACCAGCTTCAGCCCGGCCCTGATGGCCACGGGTTCTGACCCGTGTGCAAAGTTTCAAGAGTTTTTGAGCACGTTAAGGGCCCCCAAAGTGCGCTGAGAGTCTCAAAAGTATCCAAAAAGAATATTAAAGTTTGATGCGTTGTCACGGCAACAGCATCTAAGATATCAACAATCCTTTCACAGGTCTAAATCTGGCGTGTGTCTACATTATACACATCAAGTTTGAAGCAAATCGGGTAAAGCCTGTTTGATTTATGGACCAAGTTTTCGGACCCCATTCCAGGGGGCGCTGTCGAGCCCCCCTGCCACGCCCGGGTACCAGCTTCAGCCCGGCCCTGATGGCCGCGGTTTCTGACCCGTGTGCAAAGTTTCAAGAGTTTTTGAGCACGTTAAGGGCCCCAAAAGTGCGCTAAGAATCTCAAAAGTATCCAAAAAGAATATTAAAGTTTGATGCGTTGTCACGGCAACAGCATCTAAGATATCAACAATCCTTTCACAGGTCTACATCTGGCTTGTGTCTACATTATACACATCAAGTTTGAAGCAAATAGGGTAAAGCGTGTTGGATATATGGACCAAATTGTCTGACCCGTTCAAGGGGGCGCTGTCGAGCCCCCCTGCCACGCCCGGGTACCAGCTTCAGCCTGGCCCTGATGGCCGCGGGTTTTGTCCCGTGTGCAAAGTTTCAAGAGTTTTCGAGCACGTTAAGAACCCCAAAAGTGCCCGAAAGCATAAAAAAGCATGAAAAAGCTTAAAAAAAGGAATATTAATGTTTGATGCATTGCCATGACAACAGTATCTAAGATATCAATAATCCTTTCACAGGTCTACATCTGGCGTGTGTCTACATTATGCACATGAAGTTTGAAGCAAATCGGGTAAAAATAAGAGGGTGATTTAAAAGCATTTTGAAAGTGACACACTTCCTGCTTCCAGTTGGTGGCGCTATAACTTTGACTCACAATAGTCACATCCATGTGATCGGGCTCTTACAACGAACACACTGCTGAAGTTTCATCAAGATTAGTTAATGTATGCAGTAGTTATAACACACTTCCTGTTTCACGTTTCTCGCCATAATTTCGTTTACTCGCCACGGCCAAACCGTTCGAGATATCAAAAATCCCCTGGCAATTTTTCATCCTCAGTGTCTTGACTTCATGCTGACCGAGTTTCGTGCCGTGTGTTTGAATTCTCTAGGAGGAGTATTTCACATTCCATTGCATGTGTTTTCCAAACAACCCTTAATAGCCGACTTCCTGTTGGGCTGGGGTAAAAAGTAAGAGCATGAAGTATATATGAACCGATGAGATCTATATGTGTACTGAGTTTCATATTATTACATGCAAGCGTGTTTGATTTATGGACCAAGTGTTCAAACCCCGTTCCAGGGGGCGCTGTCGAGCCCCCCTGCCACGCCCGGGTACCAGCTTCAGCCCGGCCCTGATGGCCGCGGGTTCTGAGATGTGTGCAAAGTTTCAAGAGTTTTCGAGCACGTTAAGGCCCCCAAAAGTGCCCAAAAGGTAGTAAAATAATAATAAATATAGCTGCGAGCAGCGATTACGGGCCCAAGCCGGTGGCACCGCAACCCCGGTGCCTTTAATTACCTAAAGGCACCGGAGTGGCGGTGCCGCCGGCTTTGGCCCTTCATCGCTGCTCGCAGCTATATTTATATATATATATATATATATATATATATATATATATATATATATATATATATATATATATATAAACAAGCCGGTGGCACCGCCACCCCGGTGCCTTTAGGGTTACTGTGCGTGACGGGCAATAACGTAACCCCGCTTTGACCTTTGAGAAGATGTGTGCTGTAGAGCTTGCATCAGTGTGGGCTCTGCAAAAGTGTGCATTGAGGGCACATATCAACCACAAAGTATGCGTGAGCAAGCTTCTGAAACCTAAAATGAAAAATGAGACACCCTACGGTCTCATGGACTTAATGGACACATGAAATAAGTACACAAGTTTGAAAGTTATATGAAGTGTGCCAAGACAGAATATTTGCCTGATCTGATTAGAAAAATAGTTTTTGTGTGTGTGTGTGTGTGTGAGGCGTGATTGAACAATGTAGACATAAAAACATACTCCGTCCTTTTGTTCATACAGGACATTATTCAAACTACAAAGTGTTTACTTATATTTGTGTACAATCGCAATAAAACACAACATTGTGCTTTTGTCAAACTGTAAACTACAACTGTCACCCAACCAAAATCTCTTACACACACACACACACACACACATAGTTTAAAAGCAAAAAAATCTTTTGGACATTCATCATATTGCATTGGTTTTCATTTCTTGTTCTCGAACAGAGCCCTAATCTGTTTATTTTTTCAGTTACACATTCTACATTGATTAAAAAAGAAAAATCAAATGTGCTTTTATTTTAGACATAAATAAATAATCTAGCATTCAGATGAGAGTAAAGTTAGTGTTAGTTCAAATTTTAAGGAAAACAAAAATATGATCTGAAATATCGCACATTCATTTAAAATTCATTCAGGTTCAATTACCAAACATACAAATCTCAATGTAATTTAAAGCAAACAATACATTTAAAATATATGGGTTGTATGCAATTTTTTTATATATAAAAAGATATATATCCAAAAATACAAAGCCTAAACTTTAACAAGGGTTAAACAATCACTGTAACAGACACAATCACACACACACACACACACACGTCAAATCACTTACATTTTAGATGCAATATTGACTTTTTTTCTTTTTCAGCAGCGAAAATAGTTCAACAAAGATCACAGCAGAACCATCGAGCATCTCACAGCAACGCGTTCTCATTACTGAATGATTCAGCATTTTGAACAAATCGGTTGACTCAAAGATTCAACGACCAATCCATAATCTGTCTCATTCATGAATGACTCAGCCGTTCGAACGAATCGTTTGAACGAATGAATCAATGACTCGCTCATTAAGACGGTCGCCTGGCGACACCTAATGACGGTTTAGTGATATGTTTAAAAGTATCATTCTTTCCAACGATTGTTAATTAACTCATATTTGAAACATAAGCTATATATATATATATATATATATATACACACATATATATATATACACAAAAATAAAATAAACACATTTGAAGCGTGTTTGCTTACTAAATTGTGAGCTGAACGAAAGTTGCAGCAAATATCAGCAACAGGAGTCAAATTTCATTAATCACGAGAGTGAAGAGCTGACTGAAAAGATGATGACGGAATAGGCTATTTTATGTAAAAGCGCCTATTTAAGCGAATCTATCATTATACTCTTTTGTTGTTGTGTTTTCCGTGAAAAATAATAGACTATTGAACTCACAATTCAAGCACGCGCTCTGCACGCGCCACCATTATCAATGTCCGTGTGGACGTCCGCGATCGAACAGTGGAAACATTGGCTACTCCGTCATTTTATTCAAGAAGATCATTCAAACTGCAAAGTGTTTACTTATTTTTGGATACTCGCAATCAAACACAACATTGTGATTTTGTAAAATACATTCAAGAAATCCGCCCCCGAAATGGGGCTTCTTTTAAAATGAAACAAAAATGCTCACAGCTGCACGTCTTGTGGAGACGTCCGTTACTTTCGCTTTCAAGTTAGCGATTTTAAAGCCCCCAGCGGAGTCACGGTGGGAAAATATTCCCATAGTAGCATCAATTGGCCTACCTGATTTTGAACACAAGAGGGCAGTAAAGCACTATGAATGATTTTTTTTTTTTTTTTTTTGGCTAAACAACCATTCTGGCTGTTTTTAAACTTAAACATAAATCTTAAATTGAAAAAAAGGAATACAATGGGTTTACTTCTAATATTAGTATAATTTTATAGAAAAATAAATGGTGTATAATTACATTTTAGAAAGATATGAGACATTTCCTGATTCTTTTTTTGACATAATCCCTCGCCATAGCAAAACCGTTTGAGATATTCAATATCCGTTCACAATTTAGCATCTTTAATGTATTTTCATCAAGTTGAAAAAGTTTTGTAACTGTAGATGAAACTAACCCCCCCCCCCCACACACACTTTTGTCACAAAAGGTGGCGCTACTGAGCCCCTGCACCACGCCCGTTTCTGAAACTTTGCACATGTCTACTGGCTAATAAATGTGATCTGTCTGTCAAGTTTCATGCAATTTTAAGCAATTTCAGGCATGCTAAGAGTCTCAAAAGCATCCAAAAAGAATATTAAAGTTTGATGCGTTGCCATGGCAACAGTATCTAAGATTTCAATAATCCTTTCACAGGTCTACATCTGCCGTGTGTCTACATTATACACATAAAGTTTGAAGCAAATTGGGTAAAAATAAGAGGGTGATTTCAAAGCCTTTAGGAAGTGACACACTTCCTGCTGCCAGTTGGTGGCGCTATAACTTTGACTCACAATAGTCACATCCATGTGATCGGACTCTTACAGCGAACACACTGCTGAAGTTTCATCAAGATCAGTTAATGTATGCAGAAGTTATAACACACTTCCTGTTTCCTTTATTCGCCATAAATTCGTTTCCTCGCCACAGCCAAACCGTTCGAGATATCAAAAATCCCCTGGCAACTTTTCATCCTCAATGTCTTGACTTCATGCTGACCGAGTTTCGTGGCGATTGGTTGAATTCTCTAGGAGGAGTATATCGAATTCCAGGGGCATACGCTTCCAAACAAACCATAATAGCCGACTTCCTGTTGGGCTGGGGTAAAAAGTAAAAGTACAAAGGATATATGAATCGATGAGATCTATATGTGTACCGAGTTTCATATTATTACATTCAAGCGTGTTTGATTTATGGACCAAGTTTTCGGACCCCGTTCCAGGGGGCACTGTCGAGCCCCCCTGCCACGCCCGGGTACCAGCTTCAGCCCGGCCCTGATGGCCACGGGTTCTGACCCGTGTGCAAAGTTTCAAGAGTTTTTGAGCACGTTAAGGGCCCCCAAAGTGCGCTGAGAGTCTCAAAAGTATCCAAAAAGAATATTAAAGTTTGATGCGTTGTCACGGCAACAGCATCTAAGATATCAACAATCCTTTCACAGGTCTAAATCTGGCGTGTGTCTACATTATACACATCAAGTTTGAAGCAAATCGGGTAAAGCCTGTTTGATTTATGGACCAAGTTTTCGGACCCCATTCCAGGGGGCGCTGTCGAGCCCCCCTGCCACGCCCGGGTACCAGCTTCAGCCCGGCCCTGATGGCCGCGGTTTCTGACCCGTGTGCAAAGTTTCAAGAGTTTTTGAGCACGTTAAGGGCCCCAAAAGTGCGCTAAGAATCTCAAAAGTATCCAAAAAGAATATTAAAGTTTGATGCGTTGTCACGGCAACAGCATCTAAGATATCAACAATCCTTTCACAGGTCTACATCTGGCTTGTGTCTACATTATACACATCAAGTTTGAAGCAAATAGGGTAAAGCGTGTTGGATATATGGACCAAATTGTCTGACCCGTTCAAGGGGGCGCTGTCGAGCCCCCCTGCCACGCCCGGGTACCAGCTTCAGCCTGGCCCTGATGGCCGCGGGTTTTGTCCCGTGTGCAAAGTTTCAAGAGTTTTCGAGCACGTTAAGAACCCCAAAAGTGCCCGAAAGCATAAAAAAGCATGAAAAAGCTTAAAAAAAGGAATATTAATGTTTGATGCATTGCCATGGCAACAGTATCTAAGATATCAATAATCCTTTCACAGGTCTACATCTGGCGTGTGTCTACATTATGCACATGAAGTTTGAAGCAAATCGGGTAAAAATAAGAGGGTGATTTAAAAGCATTTTGAAAGTGACACACTTCCTGCTTCCAGTTGGTGGCGCTATAACTTTGACTCACAATAGTCACATCCATGTGATCGGGCTCTTACAACGAACACACTGCTGAAGTTTCATCAAGATTAGTTAATGTATGCAGTAGTTATAACACACTTCCTGTTTCACGTTTCTCGCCATAATTTCGTTTACTCGCCACGGCCAAACCGTTCGAGATATCAAAAATCCCCTGGCAATTTTTCATCCTCAGTGTCTTGACTTCATGCTGACCGAGTTTCGTGCCGTGTGTTTGAATTCTCTAGGAGGAGTATTTCACATTCCATTGCATGTGTTTTCCAAACAACCCTTAATAGCCGACTTCCTGTTGGGCTGGGGTAAAAAGTAAGAGCATGAAGTATATATGAACCGATGAGATCTATATGTGTACTGAGTTTCATATTATTACATGCAAGCGTGTTTGATTTATGGACCAAGTGTTCAAACCCCGTTCCAGGGGGCGCTGTCGAGCCCCCCTGCCACGCCCGGGTACCAGCTTCAGCCCGGCCCTGATGGCCGCGGGTTCTGAGATGTGTGCAAAGTTTCAAGAGTTTTCGAGCACGTTAAGGCCCCCAAAAGTGCCCAAAAGGTAGTAAAATAATAATAATAATAAATAAATATAGCTGCGAGCAGCGATTACGGGCCCAAGCCGGTGGCACCGCAACCCCGGTGCCTTTAATTACCTAAAGGCACCGGAGTGGCGGTGCCGCCGGCTTTGGCCCTTCATCGCTGCTCGCAGCTATATTTATATATATATATATATATATATATATATATATATATATAAACAAGCCGGTGGCACCGCCACCCCGGTGCCTTTAGGGTTACTGTGCGTGACGGGCAATAACGTAACCCCGCTTTGACCTTTGAGAAGATGTGTGCTGTAGAGCTTGCATCAGTGTGGGCTCTGCAAAAGTGTGCATTGAGGGCACATATCAACCACAAAGTATGCGTGAGCAACCTTCTGAAACCTAAAATGAAAAATGAGACACCCTACGGTCTCATGGACTTAATGGACACATGAAATAAGTACACAAGTTTGAAAGTTATATGAAGTGTGCCAAGACAGAATATTTGCCTGATCTGATTAGAAAAATAGTTTTTGTGTGTGTGTGTGTGTGTGTGTGAGGCGTGATTGAACAATGTAGACATAAAAACATACTCCGTCCTTTTGTTCATACAGGACATTATTCAAACTACAAAGTGTTTACTTATATTTGTGTACAATCGCAATAAAACACAACATTGTGCTTTTGTCAAACTGTAAACTACAACTGTCACCCAACCAAAATCTCTTACACACACACACACACACACACATAGTTTAAAAGCAAAAAAATCTTTTGGACATTCATCATATTGCATTGGTTTTCATTTCTTGTTCTCGAACAGAGCCCTAATCTGTTTATTTTTTCAGTTACACATTCTACATTGATTAAAAAAGAAAAATCAAATGTGTTTTTATTTTATACATAAATAAATAATCTAGCATTCAGATGAGAGTAAAGTTAGTGTTAGTTCAAATTTTAAGGAAAACAAAAATATGATCTGAAATATCGCACATTCATTTAAAATTCATTCAGGTTCAATTACCAAACATACAAATCTCAATGTAATTTAAAGCAAACAATACATTTAAAATATATGGGTTGTATGCAATTTTTTTATATATAAAAAGATATATATCCAAAAATACAAAGCCTAAACTTTAACAAGGGTTAAACAATCACTGTAACAGACACAATCACACACACACACACACACGTCAAATCACTTACATTTTAGATGCAATATTGACTTTTTTTCTGTTTCAGCAGCGAAAATAGTTCAACAAAGATCACAGCAGAACCATCGAGCATCTCACAGCAACGCGTTCTCATTACTGAATGATTCAGCATTTTGAACAAATCGGTTGACTCAAAAATTCAACGACCAATCCATAATCTGTCTCATTCATGAATGACTCAGCCGTTCGAACGAATCGTTTGAACGAATGAATCAATGACTCGCTCATTAAGACGGTCGCCTGGCGACACCTAATGACGGTTTAGTGATATGTTTAAAAGTATCATTCTTTCCAACGATTGTTAATTAACTCATATTTGAAACATAAGCTATATATATATATATATATATATATATATATATACACACATATATATACACAAAAATAAAATAAACACATTTGAAGCGTGTTTGCTTACTAAATTGTGAGCTGAACGAAAGTTGCAGCAAATATCAGCAACAGGAGTCAAATTTCATTAATCACGAGAGTGAAGAGCTGACTGAAAAGATGATGACGGAATAGGCTATTTTATGTAAAAGCGCCTATTTAAGCGAATCTATCATTATACTCTTTTGTTGTTGTGTTTTCCGTGAAAAATAATAGACTATTGAACTCACAATTCAAGCACGCGCTCTGCACGCGCCACCATTATCAATGTCCGTGTGGACGTCCGCGATCGAACAGTGGAAACATTGGCTACTCCGTCATTTTATTCAAGAAGATCATTCAAACTGCAAAGTGTTTACTTATTTTTGGATACTCGCAATCAAACACAACATTGTGATTTTGTAAAATACATTCAAGAAATCCGCCCCCGAAATGGGGCTTCTTTTAAAATGAAACAAAAATGCTCACAGCTGCACGTCTTGTGGAGACGTCCGTTACTTTCGCTTTCAAGTTAGCGATTTTAAAGCCCCCAGCGGAGTCACGGTGGGAAAATATTCCCATAGTAGCATCAATTGGCCTACCTGATTTTGAACACAAGAGGGCAGTAAAGCACTATGAATGATTTTATTTTTTTTTATTTTTTTGGCTAAACAACCATTCTGGCTGTTTTTAAACTTAAACATAAATCTTAAATTGAAAAAAAGGAAGACAATGGGTTTACTTCTAATATTAGTATAATTTTATAGAAAAATAAATGGTGTATAATTACATTTTAGAAAGATATGAGACATTTCCTGATTCTTTTTTTGACATAATCCCTCGCCATAGCAAAACCGTTTGAGATATTCAATATCCGTTCACAATTTAGCATCTTTAATGTATTTTCATCAAGTTGAAAAAGTTTTGTAACTGTAGATGAAACTAACCCCCCCCCCCCACACACACTTTTGTCACAAAAGGTGGCGCTACTGAGCCCCTGCACCACGCCCGTTTCTGAAACTTTGCACATGTCTACTGGCTAATAAATGTGATCTGTCTGTCAAGTTTCATGCAATTTTAAGCAATTTCAGGCATGCTAAGAGTCTCAAAAGCATCCAAAAAGAATATTAAAGTTTGATGCGTTGCCATGGCAACAGTATCTAAGATATCAATAATCCTTTCACAGGTCTACATCTGCCGTGTATTTACATTATACACATCAAGTTTGAAGCAAATCGGGTAAAAATAAGAGGGTGATTTCAAAGTATTTTGAAAGTGACACACTTCCTGCTGCCAGTTGGTGGCGCTATAACTTTGACTCACAATAGTCACATCCATGTGATCGGCCTCTCACAGCGAACACACTGTTGAAGTTTCATCAAGATCAGTTAATGTATGCAGAAGTTATAACACACTTCCTGTTTCCATTATTCGCCATAAATTCGTTTCCTCGTCACGGCCAAACCGTTCGAGATATCAAAAATCCCCTGGCAATTTTTCATCCTCAATGTCTTGACATCATGCTGACCGAGTTTCGTTGCGATTGGTTGAATTCTCTAGGAGGAGTATATCGAATTCCAGGGGCATACGCTTCCAAACAAACCATAATAGCCGACTTCCTGTTGGGCTGGGGTAAAAAGTAAAAGTACAAAGGATATATAAACCGATGAGATCTATATGTGTACCGAGTTTCATATTATTACATGCAAGCGTGTTTGATTTATGGA
Organism: Tiaroga cobitis; assembly: GCA_030578255.1. Lineage (NCBI taxonomy): Eukaryota > Metazoa > Chordata > Actinopteri > Cypriniformes > Leuciscidae > Tiaroga > Tiaroga cobitis. Next base: position 15,411,741 of record CM060615.1, read on the forward strand.
CCAAGTTTTCGGACCTCGTTCCAGGGGGCGCTGTCGAGCCTCCCTGCCACGCCCGGGTACCAGCTTCAGCCCGGCCCTGATGGCCGCGGGTTCTGACCCGTGTGCAAAGTTTCAAGAGTTTTTGAGCATGTTAAGGGCCCCCAAAGTGCGCTGAGAGTCTCAAAAGTATCCAAAAAGAATATTAAAGTTTGATGCGTTGTCACGGCAACAGCATCTAAGATATCAACAATCCTTTCACAGGTCTAAATCTGGCGTGTGTCTACATTATACACATCAAGTTTGAAGCAAATCGGGTAAAGCCTGTTTGATTTATGGACCAAGTTTTCGGACCCCATTCCAGGGGGCGCTGTCGAGCCCCCCTGCCACGCCCGGGTACCAGCTTCAGCCCGGCCCTGATGGCCGCGGTTTCTGACCCGTGTGCAAAGTTTCAAGAGTTTTTGAGCACGTTAAGGGCCCCAAAAGTGCGCTAAGAATCTCAAAAGTATCCAAAAAGAATATTAAAGTTTGATGCGTTGTCACGGCAACAGCATCTAAGATATCAACAATCCTTTCACAGGTCTACATCTGGCTTGTGTCTACATTATACACATCAAGTTTGAAGCAAATAGGGTAAAGCGTGTTGGATATATGGACCAAATTGTCTGACCCGTTCAAGGGGGCGCTGTCGAGCCCCCCTGCCACGCCCGGGTACCAGCTTCAGCCTGGCCCTGATGGCCGCGGGTTTTGTCCCGTGTGCAAAGTTTCAAGAGTTTTTGAGCACGTTAAGAACCCCAAAAGTGCCCGAAAGCATAAAAAAGCATGAAAAAGCTTAAAAAAAGGAATATTAATGTTTGATGCATTGCCATGGCAACAGTATCTAAGATATCAATAATCCTTTCACAGGTCTACATCTGGCGTGTGTCTACATTATGCACATGAAGTTTGAAGCAAATCGGGTAAAAATAAGAGGGTGATTTAAAAGCATTTTGAAAGTGACACACTTCCTGCTTCCAGTTGGTGGCGCTATAACTTTGACTCACAATAGTCACATCCATGTGATCGGGCTCTTACAACGAACACACTGCTGAAGTTTCATCGAGATTAGTTAATGTATGCAGTAGTTATAACACACTTCCTGTTTCACGTTTCTCGCCATAATTTCGTTTACTCGCCACGGCCAAACCGTTCGAGATATCAAAAATCCCCTGGCAATTTTTCATCCTCAGTGTCTTGACTTCATGCTGACCGAGTTTCGTGCCGTGTGTTTGAATTCTCTAGGAGGAGTATTTCACATTCCATTGCATGTGTTTTCCAAACAACCCTTAATAGCCGACTTCCTGTTGGGCTGGGGTAAAAAGTAAGAGCATGAAGTATATATGAACCGATGAGATCTATATGTGTACTGAGTTTCATATTATTACATGCAAGCGTGTTTGATTTATGGACCAAGTGTTCAAACCCCGTTCCAGGGGGCGCTGTCGAGCCCCCCTGCCACGCCCGGGTACCAGCTTCAGCCCGGCCCTGATGGCCGCGGGTTCTGAGATGTGTGCAAAGTTTCAAGAGTTTTCGAGCACGTTAAGGCCCCCAAAAGTGCCCAAAAGGTAGTAAAATAATAATAATAATAAATAAATATAGCTGCGAGCAGCGATTACGGGCCCAAGCCGGTGGCACCGCAACCCCGGTGCCTTTAGTTACCTAAAGGCACCGGAGTGGCGGTGCCGCCGGCTTTGGCCCTTCATCGCTGCTCGCAGCTATATTCATATATATATATATATATATATATATATATATATATATATATATATAAACAAGCCGGTGGCACCGCCACCCCCGGTGCCTTTATATATATATATATATATATGTCTACATTGTTCAATCACGCCTCACACACACACACACACTTTTGCAGAGCCCACACCAATGCAAGCTCTATAGCACACATCTTCTCAAAGGTCAAAGCGGAGTTACGATATTGCCCGTCATGCACAGTAACCGTAAAGGCACCGGGGTGGCCGTGCCACCGGCTTGTTTATATATATATATATATCGTATTATTCTAACTTGTAAAAAACTATTAACTTTTGTTAATATTCAACCATTTCACAACTAACTTTTTTCCATAGATCAAACACAACATAATTATATGGTGGACTGAAACAAAAATTATTAATTAAATAAAATTATTGTTTTCCTCTGAAATAGCAAAAGCATCACACACTAGCTGTACCTGCTCTAAATAAAAAAGAGTAATTCAATAAAAATACAAAATCGAACTAAATAAAATAAATTATTACAAAAACAAAATCAAACCAAAGAAAATATATCTTCGAAAAAAAAAGCGAGTGTCATGAGGAAAGGCGCCTCAGGAATCGTCAGGATTAACTCCATGTGTAAGGAATTTTGATTGATTTTATTTGTCACTTGAAAATTATTGTTAAATGTGTGCCTGCATAACTTTAATAAGATTTATTTTCTTTGATTTGATTTTGTTTTATATAATTTATTTATTTCGATTTTGTATTTTTATTTAAATACTATTATTTATTTAGAGCAGGTACAGCTAAGTGTGCGATGCTTTTGCTATTTCAGAGGGAAAAAAACACATTTTATTTCAAAAAGGCTTTTCAATTAAATAAAATGTTCAAGCTTTGTTTTCGTTTTATTATTTTGTTTGTTTTAAGCTTTGTTTAATTTATATTGTTAATCATCTGACACAAAACAAATGCATAAAGTATCATTTTAACTTTTAAAAAACTATTAACATTTGTTAATAGTACATTGCCTGTCTTTTGTTAATAGGACAAAACATAGTTATTATATTTTATAATATTTTATAAATATATAAAATAAACATTTGTAATGAAATCGTTCAAAAAAATGATATTAGCATTGTTTTAAACTTTGAAACAGAAGTAGCGCAATGCCTGGCCACTCCCGCGCCGCCTCCTTTTCACAATCCGAGGGAACCATCTCCGGAATATTAACCTCACTCCTAGAAGTCCAATTCTCATTATTCATGCCTCTTACCTGGGATTGATTGCACACACACACACACACACACACACACACACACGCACGCACGCACTCACACGCACACACACACACACACACACACACACACGTGTCAAGTCACTTACATTTTAGATGCAATATTGACTGTTCTTCTGTTTCAGCAGCGAAAATAGTTAAACAAAGATCACAGCAGAACCATTGCATCTCACAGCAACGTGTTAGTTCAAATTTTAAGGAAAACAAAAATATGATCTGAAATATCGCACATTCATTTAAAATTCATTCAGGTTCAATTACCAAACATACAAATCTCAATGTAATTTAAAGCAAACAATACATTTAAAATATATGGGTTGTATGCAATTTTTTTATATATAAAAAGATATATATCCAAAAATACAAAGCCTAAACTTTAACAAGGGTTAAACAATCACTGTAACAGACACAATCACACACACACACACACGTCAAATCACTTACATTTTAGATGCAATATTGACTTTTTTTCTGTTTCAGCAGCGAAAATAGTTCAACAAAGATCACAGCAGAACCATCGAGCATCTCACAGCAACGCGTTCTCATTACTGAATGATTCAGCATTTTGAACAAATCGGTTGACTCAAAGATTCAACGACCAATCCATAATCTGTCTCATTCATGAATGACTCAGCCGTTCGAACGAATCGTTTGAACGAATGAATCAATGACTCGCTCATTAAGACGGTCGCCTGGCGACACCTAATGACGGTTTAGTGATATGTTTAAAAGTATCATTCTTTCCAACGATTGTTAATTAACTCATATTTGAAACATAAGCTATATATATATATATATATATATATATATATATATATACACACATATATATACACAAAAATAAAATAAACACATTTGAAGCGTGTTTGCTTACTAAATTGTGAGCTGAACGAAAGTTGCAGCAAATATCAGCAACAGGAGTCAAATTTCATTAATCACGAGAGTGAAGAGCTGACTGAAAAGATGATGACGGAATAGGCTATTTTATGTAAAAGCGCCTATTTAAGCGAATCTATCATTATACTCTTTTGTTGTTGTGTTTTCCGTGAAAAATAATAGACTATTGAACTCACAATTCAAGCACGCGCTCTGCACGCGCCACCATTATCAATGTCCGTGTGGACGTCCGCGATCGAACAGTGGAAACATTGGCTACTCCGTCATTTTATTCAAGAAGATCATTCAAACTGCAAAGTGTTTACTTATTTTTGGATACTCGCAATCAAACACAACATTGTGATTTTGTAAAATACATTCAAGAAATCCGCCCCCGAAATGGGGCTTCTTTTAAAATGAAACAAAAATGCTCACAGCTGCACGTCTTGTGGAGACGTCCGTTACTTTCGCTTTCAAGTTAGCGATTTTAAAGCCCCCAGCGGAGTCACGGTGGGAAAATATTCCCATAGTAGCATCAATTGGCCTACCTGATTTTGAACACAAGAGGGCAGTAAAGCACTATGAATGATTTTTATTTTTTTTATTTTTTTGGCTAAACAACCATTCTGGCTGTTTTTAAACTTAAACATAAATCTTAAATTGAAAAAAAGGAATACAATGGGTTTACTTCTAATATTAGTATAATTTTATAGAAAAATAAATGGTGTATAATTACATTTTAGAAAGATATGAGACATTTCCTGATTCTTTTTTTGACATAATCCCTCGCCATAGCAAAACCGTTTGAGATATTCAATATCCGTTCACAATTTAGCATCTTTAATGTATTTTCATCAAGTTGAAAAAGTTTTGTAACTGTAGATGAAACTAACCCCCCCCCCCCCCCCCCCCCACACACACTTTTGTCACAAAAGGTGGCGCTACTGAGCCCCTGCACCACGCCCGTTTCTGAAACTTTGCACATGTCTACTGGCTAATAAATGTGATCTGTCTGTCAAGTTTCATGCAATTTTAAGCAATTTCAGGCATGCTAAGAGTCTCAAAAGCATCCAAAAAGAATATTAAAGTTTGATGCGTTGCCATGGCAACAGTATCTAAGATATCAATAATCCTTTCACAGGTCTACATCTGCCGTGTATTTACATTATACACATCAAGTTTGAAGCAAATCGGGTAAAAATAAGAGGGTGATTTCAAAGTATTTTGAAAGTGACACACTTCCTGCTGCCAGTTGGTGGCGCTATAACTTTGACTCACAATAGTCACATCCATGTGATCGGCCTCTCACAGCGAACACACTGTTGAAGTTTCATCAAGATCAGTTAATGTATGCAGAAGTTATAACACACTTCCTGTTTCCATTATTCGCCATAAATTCGTTTCCTCGTCACGGCCAAACCGTTCGAGATATCAAAAATCCCCTGGCAATTTTTCATCCTCAATGTCTTGACATCATGCTGACCGAGTTTCGTTGCGATTGGTTGAATTCTCTAGGAGGAGTATATCGAATTCCAGGGGCATACGCTTCCAAACAAACCATAATAGCCGACTTCCTGTTGGGCTGGGGTAAAAAGTAAAAGTACAAAGGATATATAAACCGATGAGATCTATATGTGTACCGAGTTTCATATTATTACATGCAAGCGTGTTTGATTTATGGACCAAGTTTTCGGACCTCGTTCCAGGGGGCGCTGTCGAGCCTCCCTGCCACGCCCGGGTACCAGCTTCAGCCCGGCCCTGATGGCCGCGGGTTCTGACCCGTGTGCAAAGTTTCAAGAGTTTTCGTGCACGTTAAGGGCCCCCAAAGTGCGCTGAGAGTCTCAAAAGTATCCAAAAAGAATATTAAAGTTTGATGCGTTGTCACGGCAACAGCATCTAAGATATCAACAATCCTTTCACAGGTCTAAATCTGGCGTGTGTCTACATTATACACATCAAGTTTGAAGCAAATCGGGTAAAGCCTGTTTGATTTATGGACCAAGTTTTCGGACCCCATTCCAGGGGGCGCTGTCGAGCCCCCCTGCCACGCCCGGGTACCAGCTTCAGCCCGGCCCTGATGGCCGCGGTTTCTGACCCGTGTGCAAAGTTTCAAGAGTTTTTGAGCACGTTAAGGGCCCCAAAAGTGCGCTAAGAATCTCAAAAGTATCCAAAAAGAATATTAAAGTTTGATGCGTTGTCACGGCAACAGCATCTAAGATATCAACAATCCTTTCACAGGTCTACATCTGGCTTGTGTCTACATTATACACATCAAGTTTGAAGCAAATAGGGTAAAGCGTGTTGGATATATGGACCAAATTGTCTGACCCGTTCAAGGGGGCGCTGTCGAGCCCCCCTGCCACGCCCGGGTACCAGCTTCAGCCTGGCCCTGATGGCCGCGGGTTTTGTCCCGTGTGCAAAGTTTCAAGAGTTTTCGAGCACGTTAAGAACCCCAAAAGTGCCCGAAAGCATAAAAAAGCATGAAAAAGCTTAAAAAAAGGAATATTAATGTTTGATGCATTGCCATGGCAACAGTATCTAAGATATCAATAATCCTTTCACAGGTCTACATCTGGCGTGTGTCTACATTATGCACATGAAGTTTGAAGCAAATCGGGTAAAAATAAGAGGGTGATTTAAAAGCATTTTGAAAGTGACACACTTCCTGCTTCCAGTTGGTGGCGCTATAACTTTGACTCACAATAGTCACATCCATGTGATCGGGCTCTTACAACGAACACACTGCTGAAGTTTCATCAAGATTAGTTAATGTATGCAGTAGTTATAACACACTTCCTGTTTCACGTTTCTCGCCATAATTTCGTTTACTCGCCACGGCCAAACCGTTCGAGATATCAAAAATCCCCTGGCAATTTTTCATCCTCAGTGTCTTGACTTCATGCTGACCGAGTTTCGTGCCGTGTGTTTGAATTCTCTAGGAGGAGTATTTCACATTCCATTGCATGTGTTTTCCAAACAACCCTTAATAGCCGACTTCCTGTTGGGCTGGGGTAAAAAGTAAGAGCATGAAGTATATATGAACCGATGAGATCTATATGTGTACTGAGTTTCATATTATTACATGCAAGCGTGTTTGATTTATGGACCAAGTGTTCAAACCCCGTTCCAGGGGGCGCTGTCGAGCCCCCCTGCCACGCCCGGGTACCAGCTTCAGCCCGGCCCTGATGGCCGCGGGTTCTGAGATGTGTGCAAAGTTTCAAGAGTTTTCGAGCACGTTAAGGCCCCCAAAAGTGCTCAAAAGGTAGTAAAATAATAATAAATATAGCTGCGAGCAGCGATTACGGGCCCAAGCCGGTGGCACCGCAACCCCGGTGCCTTTAGTTACCTAAAGGCACCGGAGTGGCGGTGCCGCCGGCTTTGGCCCTTCATCGCTGCTCGCAGCTATATTCATATATATATATATATATATATATATATATATATATATATATATAAACAAGCCGGTGGCACCGCCACCCCGGTGCCTTTATATATATATATATATATATGTCTACATTGTTCAATCACGCCTCACACACACACACACACTTTTGCAGAGCCCACACCAATGCAAGCTCTATAGCACACATCTTCTCAAAGGTCAAAGCGGAGTTACGATATTGCCCGTCATGCACAGTAACCGTAAAGGCACCGGGGTGGCGGTGCCACCGGCTTGTTTATATATATATATATATCGTATTATTCTAACTTGTAAAAAACTATTAACTTTTGTTAATATTCAACCATTTCACAACTAACTTTTTTCCATAGATCAAACACAACATAATTATATGGTGGACTGAAACAAAAATTATTAATTAAATAAAATTATTGTTTTCCTCTGAAATAGCAAAAGCATCACACACTAGCTGTACCTGCTCTAAATAAAAAAGAGTAATTCAATAAAAATACAAAATCGAACTAAATAAAATAAATTATTACAAAAACAAAATCAAACCAAAGAAAATATATCTTCGAAAAAAAAAGCGAGTGTCATGAGGAAAGGCGCCTCAGGAATCGTCAGGATTAACTCCATGTGTAAGGAATTTTGATTGATTTTATTTGTCACTTGAAAATTATTGTTAAATGTGTGCCTGCATAACTTTAATAAGATTTATTTTCTTTGATTTGATTTTGTTTTATATAATTTATTTATTTCGATTTTGTATTTTTATTTAAATACTATTATTTATTTAGAGCAGGTACAGCTAAGTGTGCGATGCTTTTGCTATTTCAGAGGGAAAAAAACACATTTTATTTCAAAAAGGCTTTTCAATTAAATAAAATGTTCAAGCTTTGTTTTCGTTTTATTATTTTGTTTGTTTTAAGCTTTGTTTAATTTATATTGTTAATCATCTGACACAAAACAAATGCATAAAGTATCATTTTAACTTTTAAAAAACTATTAACATTTGTTAATAGTACATTGCCTGCCTTTTGTTAATAGGACAAAACATAGTTATTATATTTTATAATATTTTATAAATATATAAAATAAACATTTGTAATGAAATCGTTCAAAAAAATGATATTAGCATTGTTTTAAACTTTGAAACAGAAGTAGCGCAATGCCTGGCCACTCCCGCGCCGCCTCCTTTTCACAATCCGAGGGAACCATCTCCGGAATATTAACCTCACTCCTAGAAGTCCAATTCTCATTATTCATGCCTCTTACCTGGGATTGATTGCACACACACACACACACACACACACACACACGCACGCACGCACTCACACGCACACACACACACACACACACACACACACGTGTCAAGTCACTTACATTTTAGATGCAATATTGACTGTTCTTCTGTTTCAGCAGCGAAAATAGTTAAACAAAGATCACAGCAGAACCATTGCATCTCACAGCAACGTGTTTTCTCATTACTGAATGATTCAGCATTTTGAACAAATTGGTTGACTCAAAGATTCAATGACCAATCCATAAACATCTGTCTCATTCATGAATGACTCAGTCGTTCAAACGAATCGTTTGAACGAATGAATCAATGACCCGCTCATTAAGACGGTCGCCTGGCGACACCTAGTGACGGTTTAGTGTTATTTGATTATACACTCAAAATATTCCACAACAAATCCTTTAAATTTAATGATATTCAGAACAGAACACAAATAAAAAAATAACTATAATAAAGCCAAAACGAAATAATTTAAAACAAAAGTAAAAGTAAGTGGTGTTAGGCTCACGTAAATCTCTCTTTAGAATCTAAATGTTGCAACATTTGCGATGTATTTGGATGCTAAACTATTCTTTATTACAGGCTTTGTACTTCACTCACGTTCCAATATCGACGGAAAAAATCATCCTCTTCACTTGTGCAAAAATGTGCTTGGAAAAATCACAGTGGAGCGGTGCTTACTGTGAATGATACAAATTGTACTACTGACTATTTCAACATAGCAGTGTAATTTGTATATGTTAGGTTGAATGTTTTATTATTGTGTGTTTGTGTGTGTGTGTGTGTGTGTGTGTGTGTCAGTGTGTGTGTGGGGGTCTGGGTGGCTCAGCGCGATTGAACAGTGAAACATACTCCGTCATTTTCTTCATACAGGACATCATTCAAACGTCAAAGTGTTTACTTATATTTGTGTACACTCGCAATTAAACACAACATTGTGTTTTTGTTAAATAAATTAAAGTAATACGTCCCCCGAAATGGCGCTAATTTTAAAATGAAACTAAAATGCTCACGGCTGCACGGGCATTCATAACTCTGCGCGCCCACGGTGAGGGACGAGCAGAACAGAGCGAACGTTGTTTAGTTCATTCCTACTTCCATAGGAATTAATTGAAAAAGCTCACTCTACTCTGCACCATTATTAATGAATTGTGCAGACGTCCTTATTTTACTTTCGCTTTTTACCTGATTTTGAACACAAGAGGGCAGTATAACACTATGTATGATTTGAAAAAAAATTTTTTTGACTAAACAACCATTCTGGCTGTTTTTAAACTTAAACATTATTCTCTAATTGCTCTCACCATGCCCGTTTCTGAAACTCTGCACATGTCTACTGTCTAATAAATGTGATGTGTCTGTCGGGTTTCATGCAATTTCAAGTATGTTAAGAGTCTCAAAAGCATCAACAAAGAATAATAAAGTTTGATGCGTTGCCACGGCAACAGTATCTAAGATATCAATAATCCTTTCTCAGGTCTACATCTGCCGTGTGTCTACATTATACACATAAAGTTTGAAGCAAATTGGGTAAAAATAAGAGGGTGATTTCAAAGCCTTTAGGAAGTGACACACTTCCTGCTGCCAGTTGGTGGCGCTATAACTTTGACTCACAATAGTCACATCCATGTGATCGGACTCTTACAGCGAACACACTGCTGAAGTTTCATCAAGATCAGTTAATGTATGCAGAAGTTATAACACACTTCCTGTTTCCTTTATTCGCCATAAATTCGTTTCCTCGCCACAGCCAAACCGTTCGAGATATCAAAAATCCCCTGGCAACTTTTCATCCTCAATGTCTTGACTTCATGCTGACCGAGTTTCGTGGCGATTGGTTGAATTCTCTAGGAGGAGTATATCGAATTCCAGGGGCATACGCTTCCAAACAAACCATAATAGCCGACTTCCTGTTGGGCTGGGGTAAAAAGTAAAAGTACAAAGGATATATGAATCGATGAGATCTATATGTGTACCGAGTTTCATATTATTACATTCAAGCGTGTTTGATTTATGGACCAAGTTTTCGGACCCCGTTCCAGGGGGCACTGTCGAGCCCCCCTGCCACGCCCGGGTACCAGCTTCAGCCCGGCCCTGATGGCCACGGGTTCTGACCCGTGTGCAAAGTTTCAAGAGTTTTTGAGCACGTTAAGGGCCCCCAAAGTGCGCTGAGAGTCTCAAAAGTATCCAAAAAGAATATTAAAGTTTGATGCGTTGTCACGGCAACAGCATCTAAGATATCAACAATCCTTTCACAGGTCTAAATCTGGCGTGTGTCTACATTATACACATCAAGTTTGAAGCAAATCGGGTAAAGCCTGTTTGATTTATGGACCAAGTTTTCGGACCCCATTCCAGGGGGCGCTGTCGAGCCCCCCTGCCACGCCCGGGTACCAGCTTCAGCCCGGCCCTGATGGCCACGGGTTCTGACCCGTGTGCAAAGTTTCAAGAGTTTTTGAGCACGTTAAGGGCCCCCAAAGTGCGCTGAGAGTCTCAAAAGTATCCAAAAAGAATATTAAAGTTTGATGCGTTGTCACGGCAACAGCATCTAAGATATCAACAATCCTTTCACAGGTCTACATCTGGCTTGTGTCTACATTATACACATCAAGTTTGAAGCAAATAGGGTAAAGCGTGTTGGATATATGGACCAAATTGTCTGACCCGTTCAAGGGGGCGCTGTCGAGCCCCCCTGCCACGCCCGGGTACCAGCTTCAGCCTGGCCCTGATGGCCGCGGGTTTTGTCCCGTGTGCAAAGTTTCAAGAGTTTTCGAGCACGTTAAGAACCCCAAAAGTGCCCGAAAGCATAAAAAAGCATGAAAAAGCTTAAAAAAAGGAATATTAATGTTTGATGCATTGCCATGGCAACAGTATCTAAGATATCAATAATCCTTTCACAGGTCTACATCTGGCGTGTGTCTACATTATGCACATGAAGTTTGAAGCAAATCGGGTAAAAATAAGAGGGTGATTTAAAAGCATTTTGAAAGTGACACACTTCCTGCTTCCAGTTGGTGGCGCTATAACTTTGACTCACAATAGTCACATCCATGTGATCGGGCTCTTACAACGAACACACTGCTGAAGTTTCATCAAGATTAGTTAATGTATGCAGTAGTTATAACACACTTCCTGTTTCACGTTTCTCGCCATAATTTCGTTTACTCGCCACGGCCAAACCGTTCGAGATATCAAAAATCCCCTGGCAATTTTTCATCCTCAGTGTCTTGACTTCATGCTGACCGAGTTTCGTGCCGTGTGTTTGAATTCTCTAGGAGGAGTATTTCACATTCCATTGCATGTGTTTTCCAAACAACCCTTAATAGCCGACTTCCTGTTGGGCTGGGGTAAAAAGTAAGAGCATGAAGTATATATGAACCGATGAGATCTATATGTGTACTGAGTTTCATATTATTACATGCAAGCGTGTTTGATTTATGGACCAAGTGTTCAAACCCCGTTCCAGGGGGCGCTGTCGAGCCCCCCTGCCACGCCCGGGTACCAGCTTCAGCCCGGCCCTGATGGCCGCGGGTTCTGAGATGTGTGCAAAGTTTCAAGAGTTTTCGAGCACGTTAAGGCCCCCAAAAGTGCCCAAAAGGTAGTAAAATAATAATAATAATAATAAAATATAGCTGCGAGCAGCGATTACGGGCCCAAGCCGGTGGCACCGCAACCCCGGTGCCTTTAGTTACCTAAAGGCACCGGAGTGGCGGTGCCGCCGGCTTTGGCCCTTCATCGCTGCTCGCAGCTATATTCATATATATATATATATATATATATATATATATATATATATATATATATAAACAAGCCGGTGGCACCGCCACCCCCGGTGCCTTTATATATATATATATATATATGTCTACATTGTTCAATCACGCCTCACACACACACACACACTTTTGCAGAGCCCACACCAATGCAAGCTCTATAGCACACATCTTCTCAAAGGTCAAAGCGGAGTTACGATATTGCCCGTCATGCACAGTAACCGTAAAGGCACCGGGGTGGCGGTGCCACCGGCTTGTTTATATATATATATATATCGTATTATTCTAACTTGTAAAAAACTATTAACTTTTGTTAATATTCAACCATTTCACAACTAACTTTTTTCCATAGATCAAACACAACATAATTATATGGTGGACTGAAACAAAAATTATTAATTAAATAAAATTATTGTTTTCCTCTGAAATAGCAAAAGCATCACACACTAGCTGTACCTGCTCTAAATAAAAAAGAGTAATTCAATAAAAATACAAAATCGAACTAAATAAAATAAATTATTACAAAAACAAAATCAAACCAAAGAAAATATATCTTCGAAAAAAAAAGCGAGTGTCATGAGGAAAGGCGCCTCAGGAATCGTCAGGATTAACTCCATGTGTAAGGAATTTTGATTGATTTTATTTGTCACTTGAAAATTATTGTTAAATGTGTGCCTGCATAACTTTACTAAGATTTATTTTCTTTGATTTGATTTTGTTTTATATAATTTATTTATTTCGATTTTGTATTTTTATTTAAATACTATTATTTATTTAGAGCAGGTACAGCTAAGTGTGCGATGCTTTTGCTATTTCAGAGGGAAAAAAACACATTTTATTTCAAAAAGGCTTTTCAATTAAATAAAATGTTCAAGCTTTGTTTTCGTTTTATTATTTTGTTTGTTTTAAGCTTTGTTTAATTTATATTGTTAATCATCTGACACAAAACAAATGCATAAAGTATCATTTTAACTTTTAAAAAACTATTAACATTTGTTAATAGTACATTGCCTGTCTTTTGTTAATAGGACAAAACATAGTTATTATATTTTATAATATTTTATAAATATATAAAATAAACATTTGTAATGAAATCGTTCAAAAAAATGATATTAGCATTGTTTTAAACTTTGAAACAGAAGTAGCGCAATGCCTGGCCACTCCCGCGCCGCCTCCTTTTCACAATCCGAGGGAACCATCTCCGGAATATTAACCTCACTCCTAGAAGTCCAATTCTCATTATTCATGCCTCTTACCTGGGATTGATTGCACACACACACACACACACACACACACACACGCACGCACGCACTCACACGCACACACACACACACACACACACACACACACGTGTCAAGTCACTTACATTTTAGATGCAATATTGACTGTTCTTCTGTTTCAGCAGCGAAAATAGTTAAACAAAGATCACAGCAGAACCATTGCATCTCACAGCAACGTGTTTTCTCATTACTGAATGATTCAGCATTTTGAACAAATTGGTTGACTCAAAGATTCAATGACCAATCCATAAACATCTGTCTCATTCATGAATGACTCAGTCGTTCAAACGAATCGTTTGAACGAATGAATCAATGACCCGCTCATTAAGACGGTCGCCTGGCGACACCTAGTGACGGTTTAGTGTTATTTGATTATACACTCAAAATATTCCACAACAAATCCTTTAAATTTAATGATATTCAGAACAGAACACAAATAAAAAAATAACTATAATAAAGCCAAAACGAAATAATTTAAAACAAAAGTAAAAGTAAGTGGTGTTAGGCTCACGTAAATCTCTCTTTAGAATCTAAATGTTGCAACATTTGCGATGTATTTGGATGCTAAACTATTCTTTATTACAGGCTTTGTACTTCACTCACGTTCCAATATCGACGGAAAAAATCATCCTCTTCACTTGTGCAAAAATGTGCTTGGAAAAATCACAGTGGAGCGGTGCTTACTGTGAATGATACAAATTGTACTACTGACTATTTCAACATAGCAGTGTAATTTGTATATGTTAGGTTGAATGTTTTATTATTGTGTGTGTGTGTGTGTGTGTGTTTGTGTGTGTGTGTGTGTGTGTGTGTGTGTGTGTGTGTGTGTGTGTGTGTGTGTGTGTGTGTGTGTGTCAGTGTGTGTGTGGGGGTCTGGGTGGCTCAGCGCGATTGAACAGTGAAACATACTCCGTCATTTTCTTCATACAGGACATCATTCAAACGTCAAAGTGTTTACTTATATTTGTGTACACTCGCAATTAAACACAACATTGTGTTTTTGTTAAATAAATTAAAGTAATACGTCCCCCGAAATGGCGCTAATTTTAAAATGAAACTAAAATGCTCACGGCTGCACGGGCATTCATAACTCTGCGCGCCCACGGTGAGGGACGAGCAGAACAGAGCGAACGTTGTTTAGTTCATTCCTACTTCCATAGGAATTAATTGAAAAAGCTCACTCTACTCTGCACCATTATTAATGAATTGTGCAGACGTCCTTATTTTACTTTCGCTTTTTACCTGATTTTGAACACAAGAGGGCAGTATAACACTATGTATGATTTGGAAAAAAAATTTTTTTGACTAAACAACCATTCTGGCTGTTTTTAAACTTAAACATTATTCTCTAATTGCTCTCACCATGCCCGTTTCTGAAACTCTGCACATGTCTACTGTCTAATAAATGTGATGTGTCTGTCGGGTTTCATGCAATTTCAAGTATGTTAAGAGTCTCAAAAGCATCAACAAAGAATAATAAAGTTTGATGCGTTGCCACGGCAACAGTATCTAAGATATCAATAATCCTTTCTCAGGTCTACATCTGCCGTGTGTCTACATTATACACATAAAGTTTGAAGCAAATTGGGTAAAAATAAGAGGGTGATTTCAAAGCCTTTAGGAAGTGACACACTTCCTGCTGCCAGTTGGTGGCGCTATAACTTTGACTCACAATAGTCACATCCATGTGATCGGACTCTTACAGCGAACACACTGCTGAAGTTTCATCAAGATCAGTTAATGTATGCAGAAGTTATAACACACTTCCTGTTTCCTTTATTCGCCATAAATTCGTTTCCTCGCCACAGCCAAACCGTTCGAGATATCAAAAATCCCCTGGCAACTTTTCATCCTCAATGTCTTGACTTCATGCTGACCGAGTTTCGTGGCGATTGGTTGAATTCTCTAGGAGGAGTATATCGAATTCCAGGGGCATACGCTTCCAAACAAACCATAATAGCCGACTTCCTGTTGGGCTGGGGTAAAAAGTAAAAGTACAAAGGATATATGAATCGATGAGATCTATATGTGTACCGAGTTTCATATTATTACATTCAAGCGTGTTTGATTTATGGACCAAGTTTTCGGACCCCGTTCCAGGGGGCACTGTCGAGCCCCCCTGCCACGCCCGGGTACCAGCTTCAGCCCGGCCCTGATGGCCACGGGTTCTGACCCGTGTGCAAAGTTTCAAGAGTTTTTGAGCACGTTAAGGGCCCCCAAAGTGCGCTGAGAGTCTCAAAAGTATCCAAAAAGAATATTAAAGTTTGATGCGTTGTCACGGCAACAGCATCTAAGATATCAACAATCCTTTCACAGGTCTAAATCTGGCGTGTGTCTACATTATACACATCAAGTTTGAAGCAAATCGGGTAAAGCCTGTTTGATTTATGGACCAAGTTTTCGGACCCCATTCCAGGGGGCGCTGTCGAGCCCCCCTGCCACGCCCGGGTACCAGCTTCAGCCCGGCCCTGATGGCCGCGGTTTCT
The DNA here is from genome assembly GCA_030578255.1 of Tiaroga cobitis. Lineage (NCBI taxonomy): Eukaryota > Metazoa > Chordata > Actinopteri > Cypriniformes > Leuciscidae > Tiaroga > Tiaroga cobitis. The sequence continues at coordinate 15,427,880 of CM060615.1, forward strand.
GACCCGTGTGCAAAGTTTCAAGAGTTTTTGAGCACGTTAAGGGCCCCAAAAGTGCGCTAAGAATCTCAAAAGTATCCAAAAAGAATATTAAAGTTTGATGCGTTGTCACGGCAACAGCATCTAAGATATCAACAATCCTTTCACAGGTCTACATCTGGCTTGTGTCTACATTATACACATCAAGTTTGAAGCAAATAGGGTAAAGCGTGTTGGATATATGGACCAAATTGTCTGACCCGTTCAAGGGGGCGCTGTCGAGCCCCCCTGCCACGCCCGGGTACCAGCTTCAGCCTGGCCCTGATGGCCGCGGGTTTTGTCCCGTGTGCAAAGTTTCAAGAGTTTTCGAGCACGTTAAGAACCCCAAAAGTGCCCGAAAGCATAAAAAAGCATGAAAAAGCTTAAAAAAAGGAATATTAATGTTTGATGCATTGCCATGGCAACAGTATCTAAGATATCAATAATCCTTTCACAGGTCTACATCTGGCGTGTGTCTACATTATGCACATGAAGTTTGAAGCAAATCGGGTAAAAATAAGAGGGTGATTTAAAAGCATTTTGAAAGTGACACACTTCCTGCTTCCAGTTGGTGGCGCTATAACTTTGACTCACAATAGTCACATCCATGTGATCGGGCTCTTACAACGAACACACTGCTGAAGTTTCATCAAGATTAGTTAATGTATGCAGTAGTTATAACACACTTCCTGTTTCACGTTTCTCGCCATAATTTCGTTTACTCGCCACGGCCAAACCGTTCGAGATATCAAAAATCCCCTGGCAATTTTTCATCCTCAGTGTCTTGACTTCATGCTGACCGAGTTTCGTGCCGTGTGTTTGAATTCTCTAGGAGGAGTATTTCACATTCCATTGCATGTGTTTTCCAAACAACCCTTAATAGCCGACTTCCTGTTGGGCTGGGGTAAAAAGTAAGAGCATGAAGTATATATGAACCGATGAGATCTATATGTGTACTGAGTTTCATATTATTACATGCAAGCGTGTTTGATTTATGGACCAAGTGTTCAAACCCCGTTCCAGGGGGCGCTGTCGAGCCCCCCTGCCACGCCCGGGTACCAGCTTCAGCCCGGCCCTGATGGCCGCGGGTTCTGAGATGTGTGCAAAGTTTCAAGAGTTTTCGAGCACGTTAAGGCCCCCAAAAGTGCCCAAAAGGTAGTAAAATAATAATAATAATAAATAAATATAGCTGCGAGCAGCGATTACGGGCCCAAGCCGGTGGCACCGCAACCCCGGTGCCTTTAGTTACCTAAAGGCACCGGAGTGGCGGTGCCGCCGGCTTTGGCCCTTCATCGCTGCTCGCAGCTATATTCATATATATATATATATATATATATATATATATATATATATATATATATATATATATATAAACAAGCCGGTGGCACCGCCACCCCGGTGCCTTTATATATATATATATATATGTCTACATTGTTCAATCACGCCTCACACACACACACACACTTTTGCAGAGCCCACACCAATGCAAGCTCTATAGCACACATCTTCTCAAAGGTCAAAGCGGAGTTACGATATTGCCCGTCATGCACAGTAACCGTAAAGGCACCGGGGGTGGCGGTGCCACCGGCTTGTTTATATATATATATATATATCGTATTATTCTAACTTGTAAAAAACTATTAACTTTTGTTAATATTCAACCATTTCACAACTAACTTTTTTCCATAGATCAAACACAACATAATTATATGGTGGACTGAAACAAAAATTATTAATTAAATAAAATTATTGTTTTCCTCTGAAATAGCAAAAGCATCACACACTAGCTGTACCTGCTCTAAATAAAAAAGAGTAATTCAATAAAAATACAAAATCGAACTAAATAAAATAAATTATTACAAAAACAAAATCAAACCAAAGAAAATATATCTTCGAAAAAAAAAGCGAGTGTCATGAGGAAAGGCGCCTCAGGAATCGTCAGGATTAACTCCATGTGTAAGGAATTTTGATTGATTTTATTTGTCACTTGAAAATTATTGTTAAATGTGTGCCTGCATAACTTTAATAAGATTTATTTTCTTTGATTTGATTTTGTTTTATATAATTTATTTATTTCGATTTTGTATTTTTATTTAAATACTATTATTTATTTAGAGCAGGTACAGCTAAGTGTGCGATGCTTTTGCTATTTCAGAGGGAAAAAAACACATTTTATTTCAAAAAGGCTTTTCAATTAAATAAAATGTTCAAGCTTTGTTTTCGTTTTATTATTTTGTTTGTTTTAAGCTTTGTTTAATTTATATTGTTAATCATCTGACACAAAACAAATGCATAAAGTATCATTTTAACTTTTAAAAAACTATTAACATTTGTTAATAGTACATTGCCTGTCTTTTGTTAATAGGACAAAACATAGTTATTATATTTTATAATATTTTATAAATATATAAAATAAACATTTGTAATGAAATCGTTCAAAAAAATGATATTAGCATTGTTTTAAACTTTGAAACAGAAGTAGCGCAATGCCTGGCCACTCCCGCGCCGCCTCCTTTTCACAATCCGAGGGAACCATCTCCGGAATATTAACCTCACTCCTAGAAGTCCAATTCTCATTATTCATGCCTCTTACCTGGGATTGATTGCACACACACACACACACACACACACACACACGCACGCACTCACACGCACACACACACACACACACACACACACACGTGTCAAGTCACTTACATTTTAGATGCAATATTGACTGTTCTTCTGTTTCAGCAGCGAAAATAGTTAAACAAAGATCACAGCAGAACCATTGCATCTCACAGCAACGTGTTTTCTCATTACTGAATGATTCAGCATTTTGAACAAATTGGTTGACTCAAAGATTCAATGACCAATCCATAAACATCTGTCTCATTCATGAATGACTCAGTCGTTCAAACGAATCGTTTGAACGAATGAATCAATGACCCGCTCATTAAGACGGTCGCCTGGCGACACCTAGTGACGGTTTAGTGTTATTTGATTATACACTCAAAATATTCCACAACAAATCCTTTAAATTTAATGATATTCAGAACAGAACACAAATAAAAAAATAACTATAATAAAGCCAAAACGAAATAATTTAAAACAAAAGTAAAAGTAAGTGGTGTTAGGCTCACGTAAATCTCTCTTTAGAATCTAAATGTTGCAACATTTGCGATGTATTTGGATGCTAAACTATTCTTTATTACAGGCTTTGTACTTCACTCACGTTCCAATATCGACGGAAAAAATCATCCTCTTCACTTGTGCAAAAATGTGCTTGGAAAAATCACAGTGGAGCGGTGCTTACTGTGAATGATACAAATTGTACTACTGACTATTTCAACATAGCAGTGTAATTTGTATATGTTAGGTTGAATGTTTTATTATTGTGTGTGTGTGTGTGTGTGTGTTTGTGTGTGTGTGTGTGTGTGTGTGTGTGTGTGTGTCAGTGTGTGTGTGGGGGTCTGGGTGGCTCAGCGCGATTGAACAGTGAAACATACTCCGTCATTTTCTTCATACAGGACATCATTCAAACGTCAAAGTGTTTACTTATATTTGTGTACACTCGCAATTAAACACAACATTGTGTTTTTGTTAAATAAATTAAAGTAATACGTCCCCCGAAATGGCGCTAATTTTAAAATGAAACTAAAATGCTCACGGCTGCACGGGCATTCATAACTCTGCGCGCCCACGGTGAGGGACGAGCAGAACAGAGCGAACGTTGTTTAGTTCATTCCTACTTCCATAGGAATTAATTGAAAAAGCTCACTCTACTCTGCACCATTATTAATGAATTGTGCAGACGTCCTTATTTTACTTTCGCTTTTTACCTGATTTTGAACACAAGAGGGCAGTATAACACTATGTATGATTTGGAAAAAAATTTTTTTTGACTAAACAACCATTCTGGCTGTTTTTAAACTTAAACATTATTCTCTAATTGCTCTCACCATGCCCGTTTCTGAAACTCTGCACATGTCTACTGTCTAATAAATGTGATGTGTCTGTCGGGTTTCATGCAATTTCAAGTATGTTAAGAGTCTCAAAAGCATCAACAAAGAATAATAAAGTTTGATGCGTTGCCACGGCAACAGTATCTAAGATATCAATAATCCTTTCTCAGGTCTACATCTGCCGTGTGTCTACATTATACACATAAAGTTTGAAGCAAATTGGGTAAAAATAAGAGGGTGATTTCAAAGCCTTTAGGAAGTGACACACTTCCTGCTGCCAGTTGGTGGCGCTATAACTTTGACTCACAATAGTCACATCCATGTGATCGGACTCTTACAGCGAACACACTGCTGAAGTTTCATCAAGATCAGTTAATGTATGCAGAAGTTATAACACACTTCCTGTTTCCTTTATTCGCCATAAATTCGTTTCCTCGCCACAGCCAAACCGTTCGAGATATCAAAAATCCCCTGGCAACTTTTCATCCTCAATGTCTTGACTTCATGCTGACCGAGTTTCGTGGCGATTGGTTGAATTCTCTAGGAGGAGTATATCGAATTCCAGGGGCATACGCTTCCAAACAAACCATAATAGCCGACTTCCTGTTGGGCTGGGGTAAAAAGTAAAAGTACAAAGGATATATGAATCGATGAGATCTATATGTGTACCGAGTTTCATATTATTACATTCAAGCGTGTTTGATTTATGGACCAAGTTTTCGGACCCCGTTCCAGGGGGCACTGTCGAGCCCCCCTGCCACGCCCGGGTACCAGCTTCAGCCCGGCCCTGATGGCCACGGGTTCTGACCCGTGTGCAAAGTTTCAAGAGTTTTTGAGCATGTTAAGGGCCCCCAAAGTGCGCTGAGAGTCTCAAAAGTATCCAAAAAGAATATTAAAGTTTGATGCGTTGTCACGGCAACAGCATCTAAGATATCAACAATCCTTTCACAGGTCTAAATCTGGCGTGTGTCTACATTATACACATCAAGTTTGAAGCAAATCGGGTAAAGCCTGTTTGATTTATGGACCAAGTTTTCGGACCCCATTCCAGGGGGCGCTGTCGAGCCCCCCTGCCACGCCCGGGTACCAGCTTCAGCCCGGCCCTGATGGCCGCGGTTTCTGACCCGTGTGCAAAGTTTCAAGAGTTTTTGAGCACGTTAAGGGCCCCAAAAGTGCGCTAAGAATCTCAAAAGTATCCAAAAAGAATATTAAAGTTTGATGCGTTGTCACGGCAACAGCATCTAAGATATCAACAATCCTTTCACAGGTCTACATCTGGCTTGTGTCTACATTATACACATCAAGTTTGAAGCAAATAGGGTAAAGCGTGTTGGATATATGGACCAAATTGTCTGACCCGTTCAAGGGGGCGCTGTCGAGCCCCCCTGCCACGCCCGGGTACCAGCTTCAGCCTGGCCCTGATGGCCGCGGGTTTTGTCCCGTGTGCAAAGTTTCAAGAGTTTTCGAGCACGTTAAGAACCCCAAAAGTGCCCGAAAGCATAAAAAAGCATGAAAAAGCTTAAAAAAAGGAATATTAATGTTTGATGCATTGCCATGGCAACAGTATCTAAGATATCAATAATCCTTTCACAGGTCTACATCTGGCGTGTGTCTACATTATGCACATGAAGTTTGAAGCAAATCGGGTAAAAATAAGAGGGTGATTTAAAAGCATTTTGAAAGTGACACACTTCCTGCTTCCAGTTGGTGGCGCTATAACTTTGACTCACAATAGTCACATCCATGTGATCGGGCTCTTACAACGAACACACTGCTGAAGTTTCATCAAGATTAGTTAATGTATGCAGTAGTTATAACACACTTCCTGTTTCACGTTTCTCGCCATAATTTCGTTTACTCGCCACGGCCAAACCGTTCGAGATATCAAAAATCCCCTGGCAATTTTTCATCCTCAGTGTCTTGACTTCATGCTGACCGAGTTTCGTGCCGTGTGTTTGAATTCTCTAGGAGGAGTATTTCACATTCCATTGCATGTGTTTTCCAAACAACCCTTAATAGCCGACTTCCTGTTGGGCTGGGGTAAAAAGTAAGAGCATGAAGTATATATGAACCGATGAGATCTATATGTGTACTGAGTTTCATATTATTACATGCAAGCGTGTTTGATTTATGGACCAAGTGTTCAAACCCCGTTCCAGGGGGCGCTGTCGAGCCCCCCTGCCATGCCCGGGTACCAGCTTCAGCCCGGCCCTGATGGCCGCGGGTTCTGACCCGTGTGCAAAGTTTCAAGAGTTTTTGAGCACGTTAAGGCCCCCAAAAGTGCCCAAAAGGTAGTAAAATAATAATAAATATAGCTGCGAGCAGCGATTACGGGCCCAAGCCGGTGGCACCGCAACCCCGGTGCCTTTAGTTACCTAAAGGCACCGGAGTGGCGGTGCCGCCGGCTTTGGCCCTTCATCGCTGCTCGCAGCTATATTCATATATATATATATATATATATATATATATATATATATATATATATATATATATATAAACAAGCCGGTGGCACCGCCACCCCGGTGCCTTTATATATATATATATATATATATATGTCTACATTGTTCAATCACGCCTCACACACACACACACACTTTTGCAGAGCCCACACCAATGCAAGCTCTATAGCACACATCTTCTCAAAGGTCAAAGCGGAGTTACGATATTGCCCGTCATGCACAGTAACCGTAAAGGCACCGGGGTGGCGGTGCCACCGGCTTGTTTATATATATATATATATCGTATTATTCTAACTTGTAAAAAACTATTAACTTTTGTTAATATTCAACCATTTCACAACTAACTTTTTTCCATAGATCAAACACAACATAATTATATGGTGGACTGAAACAAAAATTATTAATTAAATAAAATTATTGTTTTCCTCTGAAATAGCAAAAGCATCACACACTAGCTGTACCTGCTCTAAATAAAAAAGAGTAATTCAATAAAAATACAAAATCGAACTAAATAAAATAAATTATTACAAAAACAAAATCAAACCAAAGAAAATATATCTTCGAAAAAAAAAGCGAGTGTCATGAGGAAAGGCGCCTCAGGAATCGTCAGGATTAACTCCATGTGTAAGGAATTTTGATTGATTTTATTTGTCACTTGAAAATTATTGTTAAATGTGTGCCTGCATAACTTTAATAAGATTTATTTTCTTTGATTTGATTTTGTTTTATATAATTTATTTATTTCGATTTTGTATTTTTATTTAAATACTATTATTTATTTAGAGCAGGTACAGCTAAGTGTGCGATGCTTTTGCTATTTCAGAGGGAAAAAAACACATTTTATTTCAAAAAGGCTTTTCAATTAAATAAAATGTTCAAGCTTTGTTTTCGTTTTATTATTTTGTTTGTTTTAAGCTTTGTTTAATTTATATTGTTAATCATCTGACACAAAACAAATGCATAAAGTATCATTTTAACTTTTAAAAAACTATTAACATTTGTTAATAGTACATTGCCTGTCTTTTGTTAATAGGACAAAACATAGTTATTATATTTTATAATATTTTATAAATATATAAAATAAACATTTGTAATGAAATCGTTCAAAAAAATGATATTAGCATTGTTTTAAACTTTGAAACTAAAGTAGCGCAATGCCTGGCCACTCCCGCGCCGCCTCCTTTTCACAATCCGAGGGAACCATCTCCGGAATATTAACCTCACTCCTAGAAGTCCAATTCTCATTATTCATGCCTCTTACCTGAGATTGATTGCACACACACACACACACACACACACACACGCACGCACGCACTCACACGCACACACACACACACACACACGTGTCAAGTCACTTACATTTTAGATGCAATATTGACTTTTTTTTTGTTTCAGCAGCGAAAATAGTTCAACAAAGATCACAGCAGAACCATCGAGCATCTCACAGCAACGCGTTCTCATTACTGAATGATTCAGCATTTTGAACAAATCGGTTGACTCAAAGATTCAACGACCAATCCATAATCTGTCTCATTCATGAACGACTCAGCCGTTCGAACGAATCGTTTGAACGAATGAATCAATGACTCGCTCATTAAGACGGTCGCCTGGCGACACCTAATGACGGTTTAGTGATATGTTTAAAAGTATCATTCTTTCCAACGATTGTTAATTAACTCATATTTGAAACATAAGCTATATATATATATATATATATATATATATATATATATATATATATATATATATATACACACATATATATACACAAAAATAAAATAAACACATTTGAAGCGTGTTTGCTTACTAAATTGTGAGCTGAACGAAAGTTGCAGCAAATATCAGCAACAGGAGTCAAATTTCATTAATCACGAGAGTGAAGAGCTGACTGAAAAGATGATGACGGAATAGGCTATTTTATGTAAAAGCGCCTATTTAAGCGAATCTATCATTATACTCTTTTGTTGTTGTGTTTTCCGTGAAAAATAATAGACTATTGAACTCACAATTCAAGCACGCGCTCTGCACGCGCCACCATTATCAATGTCCGTGTGGACGTCCGCGATCGAACAGTGGAAACATTGGCTACTCCGTCATTTTATTCAAGAAGATCATTCAAACTGCAAAGTGTTTACTTATTTTTGGATACTCGCAATCAAACACAACATTGTGATTTTGTAAAATACATTCAAGAAATCCGCCCCCGAAATGGGGCTTCTTTTAAAATGAAACAAAAATGCTCACAGCTGCACGTCTTGTGGAGACGTCCGTTACTTTCGCTTTCAAGTTAGCGATTTTAAAGCCCCCAGCGGAGTCACGGTGGGAAAATATTCCCATAGTAGCATCAATTGGCCTACCTGATTTTGAACACAAGAGGGCAGTAAAGCACTATGAATGATTTTTTTTTTTTTTTTTTTTTTGGCTAAACAACCATTCTGGCTGTTTTTAAACTTAAACATAAATCTTAAATTGAAAAAAAGGAATACAATGGGTTTACTTCTAATATTAGTATAATTTTATAGAAAAATAAATGGTGTATAATTACATTTTAGAAAGATATGAGACATTTCCTGATTCTTTTTTTGACATAATCCCTCGCCATAGCAAAACCGTTTGAGATATTCAATATCCGTTCACAATTTAGCATCTTTAATGTATTTTCATCAAGTTGAAAAAGTTTTGTAACTGTAGATGAAACTAACCCCCCCCCCCCCCCCCCCCACACACACTTTTGTCACAAAAGGTGGCGCTACTGAGCCCCTGCACCACGCCCGTTTCTGAAACTTTGCACATGTCTACTGGCTAATAAATGTGATCTGTCTGTCGAGTTTCATGCAATTTTAAGCAATTTCAGGCATGCTAAGAGTCTCAAAAGCATCCAAAAACAATATTAAAGTTTGATGCGTTGCCATGGCAACAGTATCTAAGACATCAATAATCCTTTCACAGGTCTACATCTGGCGAGTGTCTACATTATACACATCAAGTTTGAAGCAAATCGGGTAAAAATAAGAGGGTGATTTCAAAGCATTTTGAAAGTGACACACTTCCTGCTGCCAGTTGGTGGCGCTATAACTTTGACTCATAATAGTCACATCCATGTGATCGGCCTCTTACAGCGAACACACTGTTGAAGTTTCATCAAGATCAGTTAATGTATGCAGAAGTTATAACACACTTCCTGTTTCCATTATTCGCCATAAATTCGTTTCCTCGCCACGGCCAAATCGTTCGAGATATCAAAAATCCCCTGGCAATTTTTCATCCTCAATGTCTTGACTTCATGCTGACCGAGTTTCGTTGCGATTGGTTGAATTCTCTAGGAGGAGTATATCGAATTCCAGGGGCATACGCTTCCAAACAAACCATTATAGCCGACTTCCTGTTGGGCTGGGGTAAAAAGTAAAAGTACAAAGGATATATGAACCGATGAGATCTATATGTCTACCGAGTTTCATATTATTACATGCAAGCGTGTTTGATTTATGGACCAAGTTTTCGCACCCCGTTCCAGGGGGCGCTGTCGAGCCCCCCTGCCACGCCCGGGTACCATCTTCAGCCCGGCCCTGATGGCCGCGGGTTCTGACCTGTGTGCAAAGTTTCAAGAGTTTTCGTGCACGTTAAGGGCCCCCAAAGTGCGCTGAGAGTCTCAAAAGTATCCAAAAAGAATATTAAAGTTTGATGCGTTGTCACGGCAACAGCATCTAAGATATCAACAATCCTTTCACAGGTCTAAATCTGGCGTGTGTCTACATTATACACATCAAGTTTGAAGCAAATCGGGTAAAGCCTGTTTGATTTATGGACCAAGTTTTCGGACCCCATTCCAGGGGGCGCTGTCGAGCCCCCCTGCCACGCCCGGGTACCAGCTTCAGCCCGGCCCTGATGGCCGCGGTTTCTGACCCGTGTGCAAAGTTTCAAGAGTTTTTGAGCACGTTAAGGGCCCCAAAAGTGCGCTAAGAATCTCAAAAGTATCCAAAAAGAATATTAAAGTTTGATGCGTTGTCACGGCAACAGCATCTAAGATATCAACAATCCTTTCACAGGTCTACATCTGGCTTGTGTCTACATTATACACATCAAGTTTGAAGCAAATAGGGTAAAGCGTGTTGGATATATGGACCAAATTGTCTGACCCGTTCAAGGGGGCGCTGTCGAGCCCCCCTGCCACGCCCGGGTACCAGCTTCAGCCTGGCCCTGATGGCCGCGGGTTTTGTCCCGTGTGCAAAGTTTCAAGAGTTTTCGAGCACGTTAAGAACCCCAAAAGTGCCCGAAAGCATAAAAAAGCATGAAAAAGCTTAAAAAAAGGAATATTAATGTTTGATGCATTGCCATGGCAACAGTATCTAAGATATCAATAATCCTTTCACAGGTCTACATCTGGCGTGTGTCTACATTATGCACATGAAGTTTGAAGCAAATCGGGTAAAAATAAGAGGGTGATTTAAAAGCATTTTGAAAGTGACACACTTCCTGCTTCCAGTTGGTGGCGCTATAACTTTGACTCACAATAGTCACATCCATGTGATCGGGCTCTTACAACGAACACACTGCTGAAGTTTCATCGAGATTAGTTAATGTATGCAGTAGTTATAACACACTTCCTGTTTCACGTTTCTCGCCATAATTTCGTTTACTCGCCACGGCCAAACCGTTCGAGATATCAAAAATCCCCTGGCAATTTTTCATCCTCAGTGTCTTGACTTCATGCTGACCGAGTTTCGTGCCGTGTGTTTGAATTCTCTAGGAGGAGTATTTCACATTCCATTGCATGTGTTTTCCAAACAACCCTTAATAGCCGACTTCCTGTTGGGCTGGGGTAAAAAGTAAGAGCATGAAGTATATATGAACCGATGAGATCTATATGTGTACTGAGTTTCATATTATTACATGCAAGCGTGTTTGATTTATGGACCAAGTGTTCAAACCCCGTTCCAGGGGGCGCTGTCGAGCCCCCCTGCCACGCCCGGGTACCAGCTTCAGCCCGGCCCTGATGGCCGCGGGTTCTGAGATGTGTGCAAAGTTTCAAGAGTTTTCGAGCACGTTAAGGCCCCCAAAAGTGCCCAAAAGGTAGTAAAATAATAATAATAATAATAAATAATAATCCTTAGGAAAACAATAGGGCCTTCGCCTTTTCAAGGCTTGGGCCCTAATAATAATAAATAATAATCCTTAGGAAAACAATAGGGCCTTCGCCTTTTCAAGGCTTGGGCCCTAATAATAATCCTAAGGAAAACAATAGGGCCTTCGCCTTTTCAAGGCTTGGGCCCTAAATATATATATATATGAATATAGCTGCGAGCAGCGATTACGGGCCCAAGCCGGTGGCACCGCAACCCCGGTGCCTTTAGTTACCTAAAGGCACCGGAGTGGCGGTGCCGCCGGCTTTGGCCCTTCATCGCTGCTCGCAGCTATATTCATATATATATATATATATATATATATATATATATATATATATATATATATATATATAAACAAGCCGGTGGCACCGCCACCCCGGTGCCTTTATATATATATATATATATGTCTACATTGTTCAATCACGCCTCACACACACACACACACTTTTGCAGAGCCCACACCAATGCAAGCTCTATAGCACACATCTTCTCAAAGGTCAAAGCGGAGTTACGATATTGCCCGTCATGCACAGTAACCGTAAAGGCACCGGGGTGGCGGTGCCACCGGCTTGTTTATATATATATATATATATCGTATTATTCTAACTTGTAAAAAACTATTAACTTTTGTTAATATTCAACCATTTCACAACTAACTTTTTTCCATAGATCAAACACAACATAATTATATGGTGGACTGAAACAAAAATTATTAATTAAATAAAATTATTGTTTTCCTCTGAAATAGCAAAAGCATCACACACTAGCTGTACCTGCTCTAAATAAAAAAGAGTAATTCAATAAAAATACAAAATCGAACTAAATAAAATAAATTATTACAAAAACAAAATCAAACCAAAGAAAATATATCTTCGAAAAAAAAAGCGAGTGTCATGAGGAAAGGCGCCTCAGGAATCGTCAGGATTAACTCCATGTGTAAGGAATTTTGATTGATTTTATTTGTCACTTGAAAATTATTGTTAAATGTGTGCCTGCATAACTTTAATAAGATTTATTTTCTTTGATTTGATTTTGTTTTATATAATTTATTTATTTCGATTTTGTATTTTTATTTAAATACTATTATTTATTTAGAGCAGGTACAGCTAAGTGTGCGATGCTTTTGCTATTTCAGAGGGAAAAAAACACATTTTATTTCAAAAAGGCTTTTCAATTAAATAAAATGTTCAAGCTTTGTTTTCGTTTTATTATTTTGTTTGTTTTAAGCTTTGTTTAATTTATATTGTTAATCATCTGACACAAAACAAATGCATAAAGTATCATTTTAACTTTTAAAAAACTATTAACATTTGTTAATAGTACATTGCCTGTCTTTTGTTAATAGGACAAAACATAGTTATTATATTTTATAATATTTTATAAATATATAAAATAAACATTTGTAATGAAATCGTTCAAAAAAATGATATTAGCATTGTTTTAAACTTTGAAACAGAAGTAGCGCAATGCCTGGCCACTCCCGCGCCGCCTCCTTTTCACAATCCGAGGGAACCATCTCCGGAATATTAACCTCACTCCTAGAAGTCCAATTCTCATTATTCATGCCTCTTACCTGGGATTGATTGCACACACACACACACACACACACACACGCACGCACGCACGCACTCACACGCACACACACACACACACACACACACACGTGTCAAGTCACTTACATTTTAGATGCAATATTGACTGTTCTTCTGTTTCAGCAGCGAAAATAGTTAAACAAAGATCACAGCAGAACCATTGCATCTCACAGCAACGTGTTTTCTCATTACTGAATGATTCAGCATTTTGAACAAATTGGTTGACTCAAAGATTCAATGACCAATCCATAAACATCTGTCTCATTCATGAATGACTCAGTCGTTCAAACGAATCGTTTGAACGAATGAATCAATGACCCGCTCATTAAGACGGTCGCCTGGCGACACCTAGTGACGGTTTAGTGTTATTTGATTATACACTCAAAATATTCCACAACAAATCCTTTAAATTTAATGATATTCAGAACAGAACACAAATAAAAAAATAACTATAATAAAGCCAAAACGAAATAATTTAAAACAAAAGTAAAAGTAAGTGGTGTTAGGCTCACGTAAATCTCTCTTTAGAATCTAAATGTTGCAACATTTGCGATGTATTTGGATGCTAAACTATTCTTTATTACAGGCTTTGTACTTCACTCACGTTCCAATATCGACGGAAAAAATCATCCTCTTCACTTGTGCAAAAATGTGCTTGGAAAAATCACAGTGGAGCGGTGCTTACTGTGAATGATACAAATTGTACTACTGACTATTTCAACATAGCAGTGTAATTTGTATATGTTAGGTTGAATGTTTTATTATTGTGTGTGTGTGTGTGTGTGTGTTTGTGTGTGTGTGTGTGTGTGTGTGTGTGTGTGTGTGTGTGTGTGTGTGTGTGTGTGTGTGTGTCAGTGTGTGTGTGGGGGTCTGGGTGGCTCAGCGCGATTGAACAGTGAAACATACTCCGTCATTTTCTTCATACAGGACATCATTCAAACGTCAAAGTGTTTACTTATATTTGTGTACACTCGCAATTAAACACAACATTGTGTTTTTGTTAAATAAATTAAAGTAATACGTCCCCCGAAATGGCGCTAATTTTAAAATGAAACTAAAATGCTCACGGCTGCACGGGCATTCATAACTCTGCGCGCCCACGGTGAGGGACGAGCAGAACAGAGCGAACGTTGTTTAGTTCATTCCTACTTCCATAGGAATTAATTGAAAAAGCTCACTCTACTCTGCACCATTATTAATGAATTGTGCAGACGTCCTTATTTTACTTTCGCTTTTTACCTGATTTTGAACACAAGAGGGCAGTATAACACTATGTATGATTTGGAAAAAAAATTTTTTTGACTAAACAACCATTCTGGCTGTTTTTAAACTTAAACATTATTCTCTAATTGCTCTCACCATGCCCGTTTCTGAAACTCTGCACATGTCTACTGTCTAATAAATGTGATGTGTCTGTCGGGTTTCATGCAATTTCAAGTATGTTAAGAGTCTCAAAAGCATCAACAAAGAATAAAAAAGTTTGATGCGTTGCCACGGCAACAGTATCTAAGATATCAATAATCCTTTCTCAGGTCTACATCTGCCGTGTGTCTACATTATACACATAAAGTTTGAAGCAAATTGGGTAAAAATAAGAGGGTGATTTCAAAGCCTTTAGGAAGTGACACACTTCCTGCTGCCAGTTGGTGGCGCTATAACTTTGACTCACAATAGTCACATCCATGTGATCGGACTCTTACAGCGAACACACTGCTGAAGTTTCATCAAGATCAGTTAATGTATGCAGAAGTTATAACACACTTCCTGTTTCCTTTATTCGCCATAAATTCGTTTCCTCGCCACAGCCAAACCGTTCGAGATATCAAAAATCCCCTGGCAACTTTTCATCCTCAATGTCTTGACTTCATGCTGACCGAGTTTCGTGGCGATTGGTTGAATTCTCTAGGAGGAGTATATCGAATTCCAGGGGCATACGCTTCCAAACAAACCATAATAGCCGACTTCCTGTTGGGCTGGGGTAAAAAGTAAAAGTACAAAGGATATATGAATCGATGAGATCTATATGTGTACCGAGTTTCATATTATTACATTCAAGCGTGTTTGATTTATGGACCAAGTTTTCGGACCCCGTTCCAGGGGGCACTGTCGAGCCCCCCTGCCACGCCCGGGTACCAGCTTCAGCCCGGCCCTGATGGCCACGGGTTCTGACCCGTGTGCAAAGTTTCAAGAGTTTTTGAGCACGTTAAGGGCCCCCAAAGTGCGCTGAGAGTCTCAAAAGTATCCAAAAAGAATATTAAAGTTTGATGCGTTGTCACGGCAACAGCATCTAAGATATCAACAATCCTTTCACAGGTCTAAATCTGGCGTGTGTCTACATTATACACATCAAGTTTGAAGCAAATCGGGTAAAGCCTGTTTGATTTATGGACCAAGTTTTCGGACCCCATTCCAGGGGGCGCTGTCGAGCCCCCCTGCCACGCCCGGGTACCAGCTTCAGCCCGGCCCTGATGGCCGCGGTTTCTGACCCGTGTGCAAAGTTTCAAGAGTTTTTGAGCACGTTAAGGGCCCCAAAAGTGCGCTAAGAATCTCAAAAGTATCCAAAAAGAATATTAAAGTTTGATGCGTTGTCACGGCAACAGCATCTAAGATATCAACAATCCTTTCACAGGTCTACATCTGGCTTGTGTCTACATTATACACATCAAGTTTGAAGCAAATAGGGTAAAGCGTGTTGGATATATGGACCAAATTGTCTGACCCGTTCAAGGGGGCGCTGTCGAGCCCCCCTGCCACGCCCGGGTACCAGCTTCAGCCTGGCCCTGATGGCCGCGGGTTTTGTCCCGTGTGCAAAGTTTCAAGAGTTTTCGAGCACGTTAAGAACCCCAAAAGTGCCCGAAAGCATAAAAAAGCATGAAAAAGCTTAAAAAAAGGAATATTAATGTTTGATGCATTGCCATGGCAACAGTATCTAAGATATCAATAATCCTTTCACAGGTCTACATCTGGCGTGTGTCTACATTATGCACATGAAGTTTGAAGCAAATCGGGTAAAAATAAGAGGGTGATTTAAAAGCATTTTGAAAGTGACACACTTCCTGCTTCCAGTTGGTGGCGCTATAACTTTGACTCACAATAGTCACATCCATGTGATCGGGCTCTTACAACGAACACACTGCTGAAGTTTCATCAAGATTAGTTAATGTATGCAGTAGTTATAACACACTTCCTGTTTCACGTTTCTCGCCATAATTTCGTTTACTCGCCACGGCCAAACCGTTCGAGATATCAAAAATCCCCTGGCAATTTTTCATCCTCAGTGTCTTGACTTCATGCTGACCGAGTTTCGTGCCGTGTGTTTGAATTCTCTAGGAGGAGTATTTCACATTCCATTGCATGTGTTTTCCAAACAACCCTTAATAGCCGACTTCCTGTTGGGCTGGGGTAAAAAGTAAGAGCATGAAGTATATATGAACCGATGAGATCTATATGTGTACTGAGTTTCATATTATTACATGCAAGCGTGTTTGATTTATGGACCAAGTGTTCAAACCCCGTTCCAGGGGGCGCTGTCGAGCCCCCCTGCCACGCCCGGGTACCAGCTTCAGCCCGGCCCTGATGGCCGCGGGTTCTGAGATGTGTGCAAAGTTTCAAGAGTTTTCGAGCACGTTAAGGCCCCCAAAAGTGCCCAAAAGGTAGTAAAATAATAATAATAATAATAATAATAATAATAAATAAATATAGCTGCGAGCAGCGATTACGGGCCCAAGCCGGTGGCACCGCAACCCCGGTGCCTTTAGTTACCTAAAGGCACCGGAGTGGCGGTGCCGCCGGCTTTGGCCCTTCATCGCTGCTCGCAGCTATATTCATATATATATTATATATATATATATATATATATATATATATATAAACAAGCCGGTGGCACCGCCACCCCGGTGCCTTTATATATATATATATATATATATGTCTACATTGTTCAATCACGCCTCACACACACACACACACTTTTGCAGAGCCCACACCAATGCAAGCTCTATAGCACACATCTTCTCAAAGGTCAAAGCGGAGTTACGATATTGCCCGTCATGCACAGTAACCGTAAAGGCACCGGGGTGGCGGTGCCACCGGCTTGTTTATATATATATATATATCGTATTATTCTAACTTGTAAAAAACTATTAACTTTTGTTAATATTCAACCATTTCACAACTAACTTTTTTCCATAGATCAAACACAACATAATTATATGGTGGACTGAAACAAAAATTATTAATTAAATAAAATTATTGTTTTCCTCTGAAATAGCAAAAGCATCACACACTAGCTGTACCTGCTCTAAATAAAAAAGAGTAATTCAATAAAAATACAAAATCGAACTAAATAAAATAAATTATTACAAAAACAAAATCAAACCAAAGAAAATATATCTTCGAAAAAAAAAGCGAGTGTCATGAGGAAAGGCGCCTCAGGAATCGTCAGGATTAACTCCATGTGTAAGGAATTTTGATTGATTTTATTTGTCACTTGAAAATTATTGTTAAATGTGTGCCTGCATAACTTTAATAAGATTTATTTTCTTTGATTTGATTTTGTTTTATATAATTTATTTATTTCGATTTTGTATTTTTATTTAAATACTATTATTTATTTAGAGCAGGTACAGCTAAGTGTGCGATGCTTTTGCTATTTCAGAGGGAAAAAAACACATTTTATTTCAAAAAGGCTTTTCAATTAAATAAAATGTTCAAGCTTTGTTTTCGTTTTATTATTTTGTTTGTTTTAAGCTTTGTTTAATTTATATTGTTAATCATCTGACACAAAACAAATGCATAAAGTATCATTTTAACTTTTAAAAAACTATTAACATTTGTTAATAGTACATTGCCTGTCTTTTGTTAATAGGACAAAACATAGTTATTATATTTTATAATATTTTATAAATATATAAAATAAACATTTGTAATGAAATCGTTCAAAAAAATGATATTAGCATTGTTTTAAACTTTGAAACAGAAGTAGCGCAATGCCTGGCCACTCCCGCGCCGCCTCCTTTTCACAATCCGAGGGAACCATCTCCGGAATATTAACCTCACTCCTAGAAGTCCAATTCTCATTATTCATGCCTCTTACCTGGGATTGATTGCACACACACACACACACACACACACACACGCACGCACGCACTCACACGCACACACACACACACACACACACACGTGTCAAGTCACTTACATTTTAGATGCAATATTGACTGTTCTTCTGTTTCAGCAGCGAAAATAGTTAAACAAAGATCACAGCAGAACCATTGCATCTCACAGCAACGTGTTTTCTCATTACTGAATGATTCAGCATTTTGAACAAATTGGTTGACTCAAAGATTCAATGACCAATCCATAAACATCTGTCTCATTCATGAATGACTCAGTCGTTCAAACGAATCGTTTGAACGAATGAATCAATGACCCGCTCATTAAGGCGGTCGCCTGGCGACACCTAGTGACGGTTTAGTGTTATTTGATTATACACTCAAAATATTCCACAACAAATCCTTTAAATTTAATGATATTCAGAACAGAACACAAATAAAAAAATAACTATAATAAAGCCAAAACGAAATAATTTAAAACAAAAGTAAAAGTAAGTGGTGTTAGGCTCACGTAAATCTCTCTTTAGAATCTAAATGTTGCAACATTTGCGATGTATTTGGATGCTAAACTATTCTTTATTACAGGCTTTGTACTTCACTCACGTTCCAATATCGACGGAAAAAATCATCCTCTTCACTTGTGCAAAAATGTGCTTGGAAAAATCACAGTGGAGCGGTGCTTACTGTGAATGATACAAATTGTACTACTGACTATTTCAACATAGCAGTGTAATTTGTATATGTTAGGTTGAATGTTTTATTATTGTGTGTGTGTGTGTGTGTGTGTTTGTGTGTGTGTGTGTGTGTGTGTGTGTGTGTGTGTGTGTGTGTGTGTGTGTGTGTGTGTGTGTGTGTGTCAGTGTGTGTGTGGGGGTCTGGGTGGCTCAGCGCGATTGAACAGTGAAACATACTCCGTCATTTTCTTCATACAGGACATCATTCAAACGTCAAAGTGTTTACTTATATTTGTGTACACTCGCAATTAAACACAACATTGTGTTTTTGTTAAATAAATTAAAGTAATACGTCCCCCGAAATGGCGCTAATTTTAAAATGAAACTAAAATGCTCACGGCTGCACGGGCATTCATAACTCTGCGCGCCCACGGTGAGGGACGAGCAGAACAGAGCGAACGTTGTTTAGTTCATTCCTACTTCCATAGGAATTAATTGAAAAAGCTCACTCTACTCTGCACCATTATTAATGAATTGTGCAGACGTCCTTATTTTACTTTCGCTTTTTACCTGATTTTGAACACAAGAGGGCAGTATAACACTATGTATGATTTGGAAAAAAATTTTTTTTGACTAAACAACCATTCTGGCTGTTTTTAAACTTAAACATTATTCTCTAATTGCTCTCACCATGCCCGTTTCTGAAACTCTGCACATGTCTACTGTCTAATAAATGTGATGTGTCTGTCGGGTTTCATGCAATTTCAAGTATGTTAAGAGTCTCAAAAGCATCAACAAAGAATAATAAAGTTTGATGCGTTGCCACGGCAACAGTATCTAAGATATCAATAACCCTTTCTCAGGTCTACATCTGCCGTGTGTCTACATTATACACATAAAGTTTGAAGCAAATTGGGTAAAAATAAGAGGGTGATTTCAAAGCCTTTAGGAAGTGACACACTTCCTGCTGCCAGTTGGTGGCGCTATAACTTTGACTCACAATAGTCACATCCATGTGATCGGACTCTTACAGCGAACACACTGCTGAAGTTTCATCAAGATCAGTTAATGTATGCAGAAGTTATAACACACTTCCTGTTTCCTTTATTCGCCATAAATTCGTTTCCTCGCCACAGCCAAACCGTTCGAGATATCAAAAATCCCCTGGCAACTTTTCATCCTCAATGTCTTGACTTCATGCTGACCGAGTTTCGTGGCGATTGGTTGAATTCTCTAGGAGGAGTATATCGAATTCCAGGGGCATACGCTTCCAAACAAACCATAATAGCCGACTTCCTGTTGGGCTGGGGTAAAAAGTAAAAGTACAAAGGATATATGAATCGATGAGATCTATATGTGTACCGAGTTTCATATTATTACATTCAAGCGTGTTTGATTTATGGACCAAGTTTTCGGACCCCGTTCCAGGGGGCACTGTCGAGCCCCCCTGCCACGCCCGGGTACCAGCTTCAGCCCGGCCCTGATGGCCACGGGTTCTGACCCGTGTGCAAAGTTTCAAGAGTTTTTGAGCACGTTAAGGGCCCCCAAAGTGCGCTGAGAGTCTCAAAAGTATCCAAAAAGAATATTAAAGTTTGATGCGTTGTCACGGCAACAGCATCTAAGATATCAACAATCCTTTCACAGGTCTAAATCTGGCGTGTGTCTACATTATACACATCAAGTTTGAAGCAAATCGGGTAAAGCCTGTTTGATTTATGGACCAAGTTTTCGGACCCCATTCCAGGGGGCGCTGTCGAGCCCCCCTGCCACGCCCGGGTACCAGCTTCAGCCCGGCCCTGATGGCCGCGGTTTCTGACCCGTGTGCAAAGTTTCAAGAGTTTTTGAGCACGTTAAGGGCCCCAAAAGTGCGCTAAGAATCTCAAAAGTATCCAAAAAGAATATTAAAGTTTGATGCGTTGTCACGGCAACAGCATCTAAGATATCAACAATCCTTTCACAGGTCTACATCTGGCTTGTGTCTACATTATACACATCAAGTTTGAAGCAAATAGGGTAAAGCGTGTTGGATATATGGACCAAATTGTCTGACCCGTTCAAGGGGGCGCTGTCGAGCCCCCCTGCCACGCCCGGGTACCAGCTTCAGCCTGGCCCTGATGGCCGCGGGTTTTGTCCCGTGTGCAAAGTTTCAAGAGTTTTCGAGCACGTTAAGAACCCCAAAAGTGCCCGAAAGCATAAAAAAGCATGAAAAAGCTTAAAAAAAGGAATATTAATGTTTGATGCATTGCCATGGCAACAGTATCTAAGATATCAATAATCCTTTCACAGGTCTACATCTGGCGTGTGTCTACATTATGCACATGAAGTTTGAAGCAAATCGGGTAAAAATAAGAGGGTGATTTAAAAGCATTTTGAAAGTGACACACTTCCTGCTTCCAGTTGGTGGCGCTATAACTTTGACTCACAATAGTCACATCCATGTGATCGGGCTCTTACAACGAACACACTGCTGAAGTTTCATCAAGATTAGTTAATGTATGCAGTAGTTATAACACACTTCCTGTTTCACGTTTCTCGCCATAATTTCGTTTACTCGCCACGGCCAAACCGTTCGAGATATCAAAAATCCCCTGGCAATTTTTCATCCTCAGTGTCTTGACTTCATGCTGACCGAGTTTCGTGCCGTGTGTTTGAATTCTCTAGGAGGAGTATTTCACATTCCATTGCATGTGTTTTCCAAACAACCCTTAATAGCCGACTTCCTGTTGGGCTGGGGTAAAAAGTAAGAGCATGAAGTATATATGAACCGATGAGATCTATATGTGTACTGAGTTTCATATTATTACATGCAAGCGTGTTTGATTTATGGACCAAGTGTTCAAACCCCGTTCCAGGGGGCGCTGTCGAGCCCCCCTGCCACGCCCGGGTACCAGGTTCAGCCCGGCCCTGATGGCCGCGGGTTCTGAGATGTGTGCAAAGTTTCAAGAGTTTTCGAGCACGTTAAGGCCCCCAAAAGTGCCCAAAAGGTAGTAAAATAATAATAATAATAATAAAATATAGCTGCGAGCAGCGATTACGGGCCCAAGCCGGTGGCACCGCAACCCCGGTGCCTTTAGTTACCTAAAGGCACCGGAGTGGCGGTGCCGCCGGCTTTGGCCCTTCATCGCTGCTCGCAGCTATATTCATATATATATATATATATATATATATATATATATATATATATATAAACAAGCCGGTGGCACCGCCACCCCCGGTGCCTTTATATATATATATATATATATGTCTACATTGTTCAATCACGCCTCACACACACACACACACTTTTGCAGAGCCCACACCAATGCAAGCTCTATAGCACACATCTTCTCAAAGGTCAAAGCGGAGTTACGATATTGCCCGTCATGCACAGTAACCGTAAAGGCACCGGGGTGGCGGTGCCACCGGCTTGTTTATATATATATATATATCGTATTATTCTAACTTGTAAAAAACTATTAACTTTTGTTAATATTCAACCATTTCACAACTAACTTTTTTCCATAGATCAAACACAACATAATTATATGGTGGACTGAAACAAAAATTATTAATTAAATAAAATTATTGTTTTCCTCTGAAATAGCAAAAGCATCACACACTAGCTGTACCTGCTCTAAATAAAAAAGAGTAATTCAATAAAAATACAAAATCGAACTAAATAAAATAAATTATTACAAAAACAAAATCAAACCAAAGAAAATATATCTTCGAAAAAAAAAGCGAGTGTCATGAGGAAAGGCGCCTCAGGAATCGTCAGGATTAACTCCATGTGTAAGGAATTTTGATTGATTTTATTTGTCACTTGAAAATTATTGTTAAATGTGTGCCTGCATAACTTTAATAAGATTTATTTTCTTTGATTTGATTTTGTTTTATATAATTTATTTATTTCGATTTTGTATTTTTATTTAAATACTATTATTTATTTAGAGCAGGTACAGCTAAGTGTGCGATGCTTTTGCTATTTCAGAGGGAAAAAAACACATTTTATTTCAAAAAGGCTTTTCAATTAAATAAAATGTTCAAGCTTTGTTTTCGTTTTATTATTTTGTTTGTTTTAAGCTTTGTTTAATTTATATTGTTAATCATCTGACACAAAACAAATGCATAAAGTATCATTTTAACTTTTAAAAAACTATTAACATTTGTTAATAGTACATTGCCTGTCTTTTGTTAATAGGACAAAACATAGTTATTATATTTTATAATATTTTATAAATATATAAAATAAACATTTGTAATGAAATCGTTCAAAAAAATGATATTAGCATTGTTTTAAACTTTGAAACAGAAGTAGCGCAATGCCTGGCCACTCCCGCGCCGCCTCCTTTTCACAATCCGAGGGAACCATCTCCGGAATATTAACCTCACTCCTAGAAGTCCAATTCTCATTATTCATGCCTCTTACCTGGGATTGATTGCACACACACACACACACACACACACACACACACGCACGCACGCACTCACACGCACACACACACACACACACACACACACACGTGTCAAGTCACTTACATTTTAGATGCAATATTGACTGTTCTTCTGTTTCAGCAGCGAAAATAGTTAAACAAAGATCACAGCAGAACCATTGCATCTCACAGCAACGTGTTTTCTCATTACTGAATGATTCAGCATTTTGAACAAATTGGTTGACTCAAAGATTCAATGACCAATCCATAAACATCTGTCTCATTCATGAATGACTCAGTCGTTCAAACGAATCGTTTGAACGAATGAATCAATGACCCGCTCATTAAGACGGTCGCCTGGCGACACCTAGTGACGGTTTAGTGTTATTTGATTATACACTCAAAATATTCCACAACAAATCCTTTAAATTTAATGATATTCAGAACAGAACACAAATAAAAAAACAACTATAATAAAGCCAAAACGAAATAATTTAAAACAAAAGTAAAAGTAAGTGGTGTTAGGCTCACGTAAATCTCTCTTTAGAATCTAAATGTTGCAACATTTGCGATGTATTTGGATGCTAAACTATTCTTTATTACAGGCTTTGTACTTCACTCACGTTCCAATATCGACGGAAAAAATCATCCTCTTCACTTGTGCAAAAATGTGCTTGGAAAAATCACAGTGGAGCGGTGCTTACTGTGAATGATACAAATTGTACTACTGACTATTTCAACATAGCAGTGTAATTTGTATATGTTAGGTTGAATGTTTTATTATTGTGTGTGTGTGTGTGTGTGTGTGTGTGTGTGTGTGTGTGTGTGTGTGTGTGTGTGTGTGTGTGTGTGTGTCAGTGTGTGTGTGGGGGTCTGGGTGGCTCAGCGCGATTGAACAGTGAAACATACTCCGTCATTTTCTTCATACAGGACATCATTCAAACGTCAAAGTGTTTACTTATATTTGTGTACACTCGCAATTAAACACAACATTGTGTTTTTGTTAAATAAATTAAAGTAATACGTCCCCCGAAATGGCGCTAATTTTAAAATGAAACTAAAATGCTCACGGCTGCACGGGCATTCATAACTCTGCGCGCCCACGGTGAGGGACGAGCAGAACAGAGCGAACGTTGTTTAGTTCATTCCTACTTCCATAGGAATTAATTGAAAAAGCTCACTCTACTCTGCACCATTATTAATGAATTGTGCAGACGTCCTTATTTTACTTTCGCTTTTTACCTGATTTTGAACACAAGAGGGCAGTATAACACTATGTATGATTTGGAAAAAAAATTTTTTTGACTAAACAACCATTCTGGCTGTTTTTAAACTTAAACATTATTCTCTAATTGCTCTCACCATGCCCGTTTCTGAAACTCTGCACATGTCTACTGTCTAATAAATGTGATGTGTCTGTCGGGTTTCATGCAATTTCAAGTATGTTAAGAGTCTCAAAAGCATCAACAAAGAATAATAAAGTTTGATGCGTTGCCACGGCAACAGTATCTAAGATATCAATAATCCTTTCTCAGGTCTACATCTGCCGTGTGTCTACATTATACACATAAAGTTTGAAGCAAATTGGGTAAAAATAAGAGGGTGATTTCAAAGCCTTTAGGAAGTGACACACTTCCTGCTGCCAGTTGGTGGCGCTATAACTTTGACTCACAATAGTCACATCCATGTGATCGGACTCTTACAGCGAACACACTGCTGAAGTTTCATCAAGATCAGTTAATGTATGCAGAAGTTATAACACACTTCCTGTTTCCTTTATTCGCCATAAATTCGTTTCCTCGCCACAGCCAAACCGTTCGAGATATCAAAAATCCCCTGGCAACTTTTCATCCTCAATGTCTTGACTTCATGCTGACCGAGTTTCGTGGCGATTGGTTGAATTCTCTAGGAGGAGTATATCGAATTCCAGGGGCATACGCTTCCAAACAAACCATAATAGCCGACTTCCTGTTGGGCTGGGGTAAAAAGTAAAAGTACAAAGGATATATGAATCGATGAGATCTATATGTGTACCGAGTTTCATATTATTACATTCAAGCGTGTTTGATTTATGGACCAAGTTTTCGGACCACGTTCCAGGGGGCACTGTCGAGCCCCCCTGCCACGCCCGGGTACCAGCTTCAGCCCGGCCCTGATGGCCACGGGTTCTGACCCGTGTGCAAAGTTTCAAGAGTTTTTGAGCACGTTAAGGGCCCCCAAAGTGCGCTGAGAGTCTCAAAAGTATCCAAAAAGAATATTAAAAGTTTGATGCGTTGTCACGGCAACAGCATCTAAGATATCAACAATCCTTTCACAGGTCTAAATCTGGCGTGTGTCTACATTATACACATCAAGTTTGAAGCAAATCGGGTAAAGCCTGTTTGATTTATGGACCAAGTTTTCGGACCCCATTCCAGGGGGCGCTGTCGAGCCCCCCTGCCACGCCCGGGTACCAGCTTCAGCCCGGCCCTGATGGCCGCGGTTTCTGACCCGTGTGCAAAGTTTCAAGAGTTTTTGAGCACGTTAAGGGCCCCAAAAGTGCGCTAAGAATCTCAAAAGTATCCAAAAAGAATATTAAAGTTTGATGCGTTGTCACGGCAACAGCATCTAAGATATCAACAATCCTTTCACAGGTCTACATCTGGCTTGTGTCTACATTATACACATCAAGTTTGAAGCAAATAGGGTAAAGCGTGTTGGATATATGGACCAAATTGTCTGACCCGTTCAAGGGGGCGCTGTCGAGCCCCCCTGCCACGCCCGGGTACCAGCTTCAGCCTGGCCCTGATGGCCGCGGGTTTTGTCCCGTGTGCAAAGTTTCAAGAGTTTTCGAGCACGTTAAGAACCCCAAAAGTGCCCGAAAGCATAAAAAAGCATGAAAAAGCTTAAAAAAAGGAATATTAATGTTTGATGCATTGCCATGGCAACAGTATCTAAGATATCAATAATCCTTTCACAGGTCTACATCTGGCGTGTGTCTACATTATGCACATGAAGTTTGAAGCAAATCGGGTAAAAATAAGAGGGTGATTTAAAAGCATTTTGAAAGTGACACACTTCCTGCTTCCAGTTGGTGGCGCTATAACTTTGACTCACAATAGTCACATCCATGTGATCGGGCTCTTACAACGAACACACTGCTGAAGTTTCATCAAGATTAGTTAATGTATGCAGTAGTTATAACACACTTCCTGTTTCACGTTTCTCGCCATAATTTCGTTTACTCGCCACGGCCAAACCGTTCGAGATATCAAAAATCCCCTGGCAATTTTTCATCCTCAGTGTCTTGACTTCATGCTGACCGAGTTTCGTGCCGTGTGTTTGAATTCTCTAGGAGGAGTATTTCACATTCCATTGCATGTGTTTTCCAAACAACCCTTAATAGCCGACTTCCTGTTGGGCTGGGGTAAAAAGTAAGAGCATGAAGTATATATGAACCGATGAGATCTATATGTGTACTGAGTTTCATATTATTACATGCAAGCGTGTTTGATTTATGGACCAAGTGTTCAAACCCCGTTCCAGGGGGCGCTGTCGAGCCCCCCTGCCACGCCCGGGTACCAGCTTCAGCCCGGCCCTGATGGCCGCGGGTTCTGAGATGTGTGCAAAGTTTCAAGAGTTTTCGAGCACGTTAAGGCCCCCAAAAGTGCCCAAAAGGTAGTAAAATAATAATAATAATAATAATAATAATAATAAATATAGCTGCGAGCAGCGATTACGGGCCCAAGCCGGTGGCACCGCAACCCCGGTGCCTTTAGTTACCTAAAGGCACCGGAGTGGCGGTGCCGCCGGCTTTGGCCCTTCATCGCTGCTCGCAGCTATATTCATATATATATATATATATATATATATATATATATATATATATATATATATATATATATATATATATATATAAACAAGCCGGTGGCACCGCCACCCCCGGTGCCTTTATATATATATATATATATATGTCTACATTGTTCAATCACGCCTCACACACACACACACACTTTTGCAGAGCCCACACCAATGCAAGCTCTATAGCACACATCTTCTCAAAGGTCAAAGCGGAGTTACGATATTGCCCGTCATGCACAGTAACCGTAAAGGCACCGGGGTGGCGGTGCCACCGGCTTGTTTATATATATATATATATCGTATTATTCTAACTTGTAAAAAACTATTAACTTTTGTTAATATTCAACCATTTCACAACTAACTTTTTTCCATAGATCAAACACAACATAATTATATGGTGGACTGAAACAAAAATTATTAATTAAATAAAATTATTGTTTTCCTCTGAAATAGCAAAAGCATCACACACTAGCTGTACCTGCTCTAAATAAAAAAGAGTAATTCAATAAAAATACAAAATCGAACTAAATAAAATAAATTATTACAAAAACAAAATCAAACCAAAGAAAATATATCTTCGAAAAAAAAAGCGAGTGTCATGAGGAAAGGCGCCTCAGGAATCGTCAGGATTAACTCCATGTGTAAGGAATTTTGATTGATTTTATTTGTCACTTGAAAATTATTGTTAAATGTGTGCCTGCATAACTTTAATAAGATTTATTTTCTTTGATTTGATTTTGTTTTATATAATTTATTTATTTCGATTTTGTATTTTTATTTAAATACTATTATTTATTTAGAGCAGGTACAGCTAAGTGTGCGATGCTTTTGCTATTTCAGAGGGAAAAAAACACATTTTATTTCAAAAAGGCTTTTCAATTAAATAAAATGTTCAAGCTTTGTTTTCGTTTTATTATTTTGTTTGTTTTAAGCTTTGTTTAATTTATATTGTTAATCATCTGACACAAAACAAATGCATAAAGTATCATTTTAACTTTTAAAAAACTATTAACATTTGTTAATAGTACATTGCCTGTCTTTTGTTAATAGGACAAAACATAGTTATTATATTTTATAATATTTTATAAATATATAAAATAAACATTTGTAATGAAATCGTTCAAAAAAATGATATTAGCATTGCTTTAAACTTTGAAACTAAAGTAGCGCAATGCCTGGCCACTCCCGCGCCGCCTCCTTTTCACAATCCGAGGGAACCATCTCCGGAATATTAACCTCACTCCTAGAAGTCCAATTCTCATTATTCATGCCTCTTACCTGAGATTGATTGCACACACACACACACACACACACACACACGCACGCACGCACTCACACGCACACACACACACACACACACACGTGTCAAGTCACTTACATTTTAGATGCAATATTGACTTTTTTTCTGTTTCAGCAGCGAAAATAGTTCAACAAAGATCACAGCAGAACCATCGAGCATCTCACAGCAACGCGTTCTCATTACTGAATGATTCAGCATTTTGAACAAATCGGTTGACTCAAAGATTCAACGACCAATCCATAATCTGTCTCATTCATGAACGACTCAGCCGTTCGAACGAATCGTTTGAACGAATGAATCAATGACTCGCTCATTAAGACGGTCGCCTGGCGACACCTAATGACGGTTTAGTGATATGTTTAAAAGTATCATTCTTTCCAACGATTGTTAATTAACTCATATTTGAAACATAAGCTATATATATATATATATATATATATATATATATACACACATATATATACACAAAAATAAAATAAACACATTTGAAGCGTGTTTGCTTACTAAATTGTGAGCTGAACGAAAGTTGCAGCAAATATCAGCAACAGGAGTCAAATTTCATTAATCACGAGAGTGAAGAGCTGACTGAAAAGATGATGACGGAATAGGCTATTTTATGTAAAAGCGCCTATTTAAGCGAATCTATCATTATACTCTTTTGTTGTTGTGTTTTCCGTGAAAAATAATAGACTATTGAACTCACAATTCAAGCACGCGCTCTGCACGCGCCACCATTATCAATGTCCGTGTGGACGTCCGCGATCGAACAGTGGAAACATTGGCTACTCCGTCATTTTATTCAAGAAGATCATTCAAACTGCAAAGTGTTTACTTATTTTTGGATACTCGCAATCAAACACAACATTGTGATTTTGTAAAATACATTCAAGAAATCCGCCCCCGAAATGGGGCTTCTTTTAAAATGAAACAAAAATGCTCACAGCTGCACGTCTTGTGGAGACGTCCGTTACTTTCGCTTTCAAGTTAGCGATTTTAAAGCCCCCAGCGGAGTCACGGTGGGAAAATATTCCCATAGTAGCATCAATTGGCCTACCTGATTTTGAACACAAGAGGGCAGTAAAGCACTATGAATGATTTTTTTTTTTTTTTTTTTTTTGGCTAAACAACCATTCTGGCTGTTTTTAAACTTAAACATAAATCTTAAATTGAAAAAAAGGAATACAATGGGTTTACTTCTAATATTAGTATAATTTTATAGAAAAATAAATGGTGTATAATTACATTTTAGAAAGATATGAGACATTTCCTGATTCTTTTTTTGACATAATCCCTCGCCATAGCAAAACCGTTTGAGATATTCAATATCCGTTCACAATTTAGCATCTTTAATGTATTTTCATCAAGTTGAAAAAGTTTTGTAACTGTAGATGAAACTAACCCCCCCCCCCCCCCCCCCCCACACACACTTTTGTCACAAAAGGTGGCGCTACTGAGCCCCTGCACCACGCCCGTTTCTGAAACTTTGCACATGTCTACTGGCTAATAAATGTGATCTGTCTGTCGAGTTTCATGCAATTTTAAGCAATTTCAGGCATGCTAAGAGTCTCAAAAGCATCCAAAAACAATATTAAAGTTTGATGCGTTGCCATGGCAACAGTATCTAAGACATCAATAATCCTTTCACAGGTCTACATCTGGCGAGTGTCTACATTATACACATCAAGTTTGAAGCAAATCGGGTAAAAATAAGAGGGTGATTTCAAAGCATTTTGAAAGTGACACACTTCCTGCTGCCAGTTGGTGGCGCTATAACTTTGACTCATAATAGTCACATCCATGTGATCGGCCTCTTACAGCGAACACACTGTTGAAGTTTCATCAAGATCAGTTAATGTATGCAGAAGTTATAACACACTTCCTGTTTCCATTATTCGCCATAAATTCGTTTCCTCGCCACGGCCAAATCGTTCGAGATATCAAAAATCCCCTGGCAATTTTTCATCCTCAATGTCTTGACTTCATGCTGACCGAGTTTCGTTGCGATTGGTTGAATTCTCTAGGAGGAGTATATCGAATTCCAGGGGCATACGCTTCCAAACAAACCATTATAGCCGACTTCCTGTTGGGCTGGGGTAAAAAGTAAAAGTACAAAGGATATATGAACCGATGAGATCTATATGTCTACCGAGTTTCATATTATTACATGCAAGCGTGTTTGATTTATGGACCAAGTTTTCGCACCCCGTTCCAGGGGGCGCTGTCGAGCCCCCCTGCCACGCCCGGGTACCATCTTCAGCCCGGCCCTGATGGCCGCGGGTTCTGACCTGTGTGCAAAGTTTCAAGAGTTTTCGTGCACGTTAAGGGCCCCCAAAGTGCGCTGAGAGTCTCAAAAGTATCCAAAAAGAATATTAAAGTTTGATGCGTTGTCACGGCAACAGCATCTAAGATATCAACAATCCTTTCACAGGTCTAAATCTGGCGTGTGTCTACATTATACACATCAAGTTTGAAGCAAATCGGGTAAAGCCTGTTTGATTTATGGACCAAGTTTTCGGACCCCATTCCAGGGGGCGCTGTCGAGCCCCCCTGCCACGCCCGGGTACCAGCTTCAGCCCGGCCCTGATGGCCGCGGTTTCTGACCCGTGTGCAAAGTTTCAAGAGTTTTTGAGCACGTTAAGGGCCCCAAAAGTGCGCTAAGAATCTCAAAAGTATCCAAAAAGAATATTAAAGTTTGATGCGTTGTCACGGCAACAGCATCTAAGATATCAACAATCCTTTCACAGGTCTACATCTGGCTTGTGTCTACATTATACACATCAAGTTTGAAGCAAATAGGGTAAAGCGTGTTGGATATATGGACCAAATTGTCTGACCCGTTCAAGGGGGCGCTGTCGAGCCCCCCTGCCACGCCCGGGTACCAGCTTCAGCCTGGCCCTGATGGCCGCGGGTTTTGTCCCGTGTGCAAAGTTTCAAGAGTTTTCGAGCACGTTAAGAACCCCAAAAGTGCCCGAAAGCATAAAAAAGCATGAAAAAGCTTAAAAAAAGGAATATTAATGTTTGATGCATTGCCATGGCAACAGTATCTAAGATATCAATAATCCTTTCACAGGTCTACATCTGGCGTGTGTCTACATTATGCACATGAAGTTTGAAGCAAATCGGGTAAAAATAAGAGGGTGATTTAAAAGCATTTTGAAAGTGACACACTTCCTGCTTCCAGTTGGTGGCGCTATAACTTTGACTCACAATAGTCACATCCATGTGATCGGGCTCTTACAACGAACACACTGCTGAAGTTTCATCAAGATTAGTTAATGTATGCAGTAGTTATAACACACTTCCTGTTTCACGTTTCTCGCCATAATTTCGTTTACTCGCCACGGCCAAACCGTTCGAGATATCAAAAATCCCCTGGCAATTTTTCATCCTCAGTGTCTTGACTTCATGCTGACCGAGTTTCGTGCCGTGTGTTTGAATTCTCTAGGAGGAGTATTTCACATTCCATTGCATGTGTTTTCCAAACAACCCTTAATAGCCGACTTCCTGTTGGGCTGGGGTAAAAAGTAAGAGCATGAAGTATATATGAACCGATGAGATCTATATGTGTACTGAGTTTCATATTATTACATGCAAGCGTGTTTGATTTATGGACCAAGTGTTCAAACCCCGTTCCAGGGGGCGCTGTCGAGCCCCCCTGCCACGCCCGGGTACCAGCTTCAGCCCGGCCCTGATGGCCGCGGGTTCTGAGATGTGTGCAAAGTTTCAAGAGTTTTCGAGCACGTTAAGGCCCCCAAAAGTGCCCAAAAGGTAGTAAAATAATAATAATAATAATAATAATAATAAATATAGCTGCGAGCAGCGATTACGGGCCCAAGCCGGTGGCACCGCAACCCCGGTGCCTTTAGTTACCTAAAGGCACCGGAGTGGCGGTGCCGCCGGCTTTGGCCCTTCATCGCTGCTCGCAGCTATATTCATATATATATATATATATATATATATATATATAAACAAGCCGGTGGCACCGCCACCCCGGTGCCTTTATATATATATATATATATATGTCTACATTGTTCAATCACGCCTCACACACACACACACACTTTTGCAGAGCCCACACCAATGCAAGCTCTATAGCACACATCTTCTCAAAGGTCAAAGCGGAGTTACGATATTGCCCGTCATGCACAGTAACCGTAAAGGCACCGGGGTGGCGGTGCCACCGGCTTGTTTATATATATATATATATCGTATTATTCTAACTTGTAAAAAACTATTAACTTTTGTTAATATTCAACCATTTCACAACTAACTTTTTTCCATAGATCAAACACAACATAATTATATGGTGGACTGAAACAAAAATTATTAATTAAATAAAATTATTGTTTTCCTCTGAAATAGCAAAAGCATCACACACTAGCTGTACCTGCTCTAAATAAAAAAGAGTAATTCAATAAAAATACAAAATCGAACTAAATAAAATAAATTATTACAAAAACAAAATCAAACCAAAGAAAATATATCTTCGAAAAAAAAAGCGAGTGTCATGAGGAAAGGCGCCTCAGGAATCGTCAGGATTAACTCCATGTGTAAGGAATTTTGATTGATTTTATTTGTCACTTGAAAATTATTGTTAAATGTGTGCCTGCATAACTTTAATAAGATTTATTTTCTTTGATTTGATTTTGTTTTATATAATTTATTTATTTCGATTTTGTATTTTTATTTAAATACTATTATTTATTTAGAGCAGGTACAGCTAAGTGTGCGATGCTTTTGCTATTTCAGAGGGAAAAAAACACATTTTATTTCAAAAAGGCTTTTCAATTAAATAAAATGTTCAAGCTTTGTTTTCGTTTTATTATTTTGTTTGTTTTAAGCTTTGTTTAATTTATATTGTTAATCATCTGACACAAAACAAATGCATAAAGTATCATTTTAACTTTTAAAAAACTATTAACATTTGTTAATAGTACATTGCCTGTCTTTTGTTAATAGGACAAAACATAGTTATTATATTTTATAATATTTTATAAATATATAAAATAAACATTTGTAATGAAATCGTTCAAAAAAATGATATTAGCATTGTTTTAAACTTTGAAACAGAAGTAGCGCAATGCCTGGCCACTCCCGCGCCGCCTCCTTTTCACAATCCGAGGGAACCATCTCCGGAATATTAACCTCACTCCTAGAAGTCCAATTCTCATTATTCATGCCTCTTACCTGGGATTGATTGCACACACACACACACACACACACACACACGCACGCACGCACTCACACGCACACACACACACACACACACACACACACACACGTGTCAAGTCACTTACATTTTAGATGCAATATTGACTGTTCTTCTGTTTCAGCAGCGAAAATAGTTAAACAAAGATCACAGCAGAACCATTGCATCTCACAGCAACGTGTTAGTTCAAATTTTAAGGAAAACAAAAATATGATCTGAAATATCGCACATTCATTTAAAATTCATTCAGGTTCAATTACCAAACATACAAATCTCAATGTAATTTAAAGCAAACAATACATTTAAAATATATGGGTTGTATGCAATTTTTTTATATATAAAAAGATATATATCCAAAAATACAAAGCCTAAACTTTAACAAGGGTTAAACAATCACTGTAACAGACACAATCACACACACACACACACGTCAAATCACTTACATTTTAGATGCAATATTGACTTTTTTTCTGTTTCAGCAGCGAAAATAGTTCAACAAAGATCACAGCAGAACCATCGAGCATCTCACAGCAACGCGTTCTCATTACTGAATGATTCAGCATTTTGAACAAATCGGTTGACTCAAAGATTCAACGACCAATCCATAATCTGTCTCATTCATGAATGACTCAGCCGTTCGAACGAATCGTTTGAACGAATGAATCAATGACTCGCTCATTAAGACGGTCGCCTGGCGACACCTAATGACGGTTTAGTGATATGTTTAAAAGTATCATTCTTTCCAACGATTGTTAATTAACTCATATTTGAAACATAAGCTATATATATATATATATATATATATATATATATATACACACATATATATACACAAAAATAAAATAAACACATTTGAAGCGTGTTTGCTTACTAAATTGTGAGCTGAACGAAAGTTGCAGCAAATATCAGCAACAGGAGTCAAATTTCATTAATCACGAGAGTGAAGAGCTGACTGAAAAGATGATGACGGAATAGGCTATTTTATGTAAAAGCGCCTATTTAAGCGAATCTATCATTATACTCTTTTGTTGTTGTGTTTTCCGTGAAAAATAATAGACTATTGAACTCACAATTCAAGCACGCGCTCTGCACGCGCCACCATTATCAATGTCCGTGTGGACGTCCGCGATCGAACAGTGGAAACATTGGCTACTCCGTCATTTTATTCAAGAAGATCATTCAAACTGCAAAGTGTTTACTTATTTTTGGATACTCGCAATCAAACACAACATTGTGATTTTGTAAAATACATTCAAGAAATCCGCCCCCGAAATGGGGCTTCTTTTAAAATGAAACAAAAATGCTCACAGCTGCACGTCTTGTGGAGACGTCCGTTACTTTCGCTTTCAAGTTAGCGATTTTAAAGCCCCCAGCGGAGTCACGGTGGGAAAATATTCCCATAGTAGCATCAATTGGCCTACCTGATTTTGAACACAAGAGGGCAGTAAAGCACTATGAATGATTTTTATTTTTTTTATTTTTTTGGCTAAACAACCATTCTGGCTGTTTTTAAACTTAAACATAAATCTTAAATTGAAAAAAAGGAATACAATGGGTTTACTTCTAATATTAGTATAATTTTATAGAAAAATAAATGGTGTATAATTACATTTTAGAAAGATATGAGACATTTCCTGATTCTTTTTTTGACATAATCCCTCGCCATAGCAAAACCGTTTGAGATATTCAATATCCGTTCACAATTTAGCATCTTTAATGTATTTTCATCAAGTTGAAAAAGTTTTGTAACTGTAGATGAAACTAACCCCCCCCCCACACACACTTTTGTCACAAAAGGTGGCGCTACTGAGCCCCTGCACCACGCCCGTTTCTGAAACTTTGCACATGTCTACTGGCTAATAAATGTGATCTGTCTGTCAAGTTTCATGCAATTTTAAGCAATTTCAGGCATGCTAAGAGTCTCAAAAGCATCCAAAAAGAATATTAAAGTTTGATGCGTTGCCATGGCAACAGTATCTAAGATATCAATAATCCTTTCACAGGTCTACATCTGCCGTGTATTTACATTATACACATCAAGTTTGAAGCAAATCGGGTAAAAATAAGAGGGTGATTTCAAAGTATTTTGAAAGTGACACACTTCCTGCTGCCAGTTGGTGGCGCTATAACTTTGACTCACAATAGTCACATCCATGTGATCGGCCTCTCACAGCGAACACACTGTTGAAGTTTCATCAAGATCAGTTAATGTATGCAGAAGTTATAACACACTTCCTGTTTCCATTATTCGCCATAAATTCGTTTCCTCGTCACGGCCAAACCGTTCGAGATATCAAAAATCCCCTGGCAATTTTTCATCCTCAATGTCTTGACATCATGCTGACCGAGTTTCGTTGCGATTGGTTGAATTCTCTAGGAGGAGTATATCGAATTCCAGGGGCATACGCTTCCAAACAAACCATAATAGCCGACTTCCTGTTGGGCTGGGGTAAAAAGTAAAAGTACAAAGGATATATAAACCGATGAGATCTATATGTGTACCGAGTTTCATATTATTACATGCAAGCGTGTTTGATTTATGGACCAAGTTTTCGGACCTCGTTCCAGGGGGCGCTGTCGAGCCTCCCTGCCACGCCCGGGTACCAGCTTCAGCCCGGCCCTGATGGCCGCGGGTTCTGACCCGTGTGCAAAGTTTCAAGAGTTTTCGTGCACGTTAAGGGCCCCCAAAGTGCGCTGAGAGTCTCAAAAGTATCCAAAAAGAATATTAAAGTTTGATGCGTTGTCACGGCAACAGCATCTAAGATATCAACAATCCTTTCACAGGTCTAAATCTGGCGTGTGTCTACATTATACACATCAAGTTTGAAGCAAATCGGGTAAAGCCTGTTTGATTTATGGACCAAGTTTTCGGACCCCATTCCAGGGGGCGCTGTCGAGCCCCCCTGCCACGCCCGGGTACCAGCTTCAGCCCGGCCCTGATGGCCGCGGTTTCTGACCCGTGTGCAAAGTTTCAAGAGTTTTTGAGCACGTTAAGGGCCCCAAAAGTGCGCTAAGAATCTCAAAAGTATCCAAAAAGAATATTAAAGTTTGATGCGTTGTCACGGCAACAGCATCTAAGATATCAACAATCCTTTCACAGGTCTACATCTGGCTTGTGTCTACATTATACACATCAAGTTTGAAGCAAATAGGGTAAAGCGTGTTGGATATATGGACCAAATTGTCTGACCCGTTCAAGGGGGCGCTGTCGAGCCCCCCTGCCACGCCCGGGTACCAGCTTCAGCCTGGCCCTGATGGCCGCGGGTTTTGTCCCGTGTGCAAAGTTTCAAGAGTTTTCGAGCACGTTAAGAACCCCAAAAGTGCCCGAAAGCATAAAAAAGCATGAAAAAGCTTAAAAAAAGGAATATTAATGTTTGATGCATTGCCATGGCAACAGTATCTAAGATATCAATAATCCTTTCACAGGTCTACATCTGGCGTGTGTCTACATTATGCACATGAAGTTTGAAGCAAATCGGGTAAAAATAAGAGGGTGATTTAAAAGCATTTTGAAAGTGACACACTTCCTGCTTCCAGTTGGTGGCGCTATAACTTTGACTCACAATAGTCACATCCATGTGATCGGGCTCTTACAACGAACACACTGCTGAAGTTTCATCAAGATTAGTTAATGTATGCAGTAGTTATAACACACTTCCTGTTTCACGTTTCTCGCCATAATTTCGTTTACTCGCCACGGCCAAACCGTTCGAGATATCAAAAATCCCCTGGCAATTTTTCATCCTCAGTGTCTTGACTTCATGCTGACCGAGTTTCGTGCCGTGTGTTTGAATTCTCTAGGAGGAGTATTTCACATTCCATTGCATGTGTTTTCCAAACAACCCTTAATAGCCGACTTCCTGTTGGGCTGGGGTAAAAAGTAAGAGCATGAAGTATATATGAACCGATGAGATCTATATGTGTACTGAGTTTCATATTATTACATGCAAGCGTGTTTGATTTATGGACCAAGTGTTCAAACCCCGTTCCAGGGGGCGCTGTCGAGCCCCCCTGCCACGCCCGGGTACCAGCTTCAGCCCGGCCCTGATGGCCGCGGGTTCTGAGATGTGTGCAAAGTTTCAAGAGTTTTCGAGCACGTTAAGGCCCCCAAAAGTGCCCAAAAGGTAGTAAAATAATAATAATAATAATAAATAATAATCCTAAGGAAAACAATAGGGCCTTCGCCTTTTCAAGGCTTGGGCCCTAATAATAATAATAATAATAATAAATAATAATCCTTAGGAAAACAATAGGGCCTTCGCCTTTTCAAGGCTTGGGCCCTAATAATAATAAATAATAATCCTAAGGAAAACAATAGGGCCTTCGCCTTTTCAAGGCTTGGGCCCTAATAATAATCCTAAGGAAAACAATAGGGCCTTCGCCTTTTCAAGGCTTGGGCCCTAATAATCCTAAGGAAAACAATAGGGCCTTCGCCTTTTCAAGGCTTGGGCCCTAATAAATAATAATCCTTAGGAAAACAATAGGGCCTTCGCCTTTTCAAGGCTTGGGCCCTAATAATAATCCTTAGGAAAACAATAGGGCCTTCGCCTTTTCAAGGCTTGGGCCCTAATGATTGTAAGAGGCCTAAAAAATTCGTGGCATGATGTTACGATTGTGTGTCTCAATGCCAACGAGCCGATCTGTGTAGTTCTCAGAAAAGTTCTGGGTGTGGTGTTTGATTGTAGTATCGAGTTTGGAGTTCTCTGTATGTGTACGTTTGTAACAGATCTATGTGTGTCACTGTTTTCAAAAAAATGAGAAATTATGTTACGTTGGTGAAATGGTTGAAAACTCTAGTCAAAAGTCTAAACCTGGTAGCATGCCGCGATTTCCTATTCTGGCTCGATCACCTGTAAATGGAGTTATTGTTTTACTTGATGTATATGTAATGTCTTATCATATATATATTTTTTTTGTAACGAAAAAATAAATGTTGAAATAAAAGGTTTATCCACTTAAGTCGTAATTCTTTTGTGGCCGTGTCTAAGCTAAAAAGGATGATTCTTGTAGAGTAATAATTGAATGATCTTCATTCTTTGTTTTGCTGCATTTAAAAAAAAATACTACATGATTTAAAATATGAAATATTACAGAGATCCTTCAAGATCATTGTAACGGTGTACGGAGGTTGTCTTCAGAAAGCCATAAATAACTATGTCCTGCATCTCACCAGAGAGAATTCAGTCAAAATATTTTTTCATTGAACACCGTTGTATTAGCTTTCTCAGTCAAACACAATACATTGCGTTAATCTGACTTGAAACAGTTGCGTATGACTTAACTCAATATTTTCATGTTTCAGTTAAGTATACCAAAAATAACATTTGATGCTTGTTCAATATAATTAAGTAAATGGAGTTAATCCAACACGATTCTTTTCAACCACTTTTCTTAATCCATTTGGGTGAGATTACATAAATGAATTTAGTTGTGTTAAAATAGCAATTTAGAAAACTAGGAACAGGATTTCCCCCTTCCCATCATTTTCATCAGGATAAAAATTGGTACTTGTCAATGTCTAATGTTCTTTTATGATTATATTTAAACGAGTTTCTGATGTGTTAGTGTTTTTTTTTTTGGAGGTTACCATTGTGGTAAAGTGTAGACTGGTGTGAGGACGTGCTAACAATAATAAAAGTGGTTTTAATAATAATAAAAACAACTACTTTGGGCATGCCTTGGATGTAACAGTTTAGGATAATTGAACTTAATAGTTTTGGACAAAATTAAGAATGTTGACCCGATTCCACTAAATGGCATTGAATTAACCGTATGTGAGAAACTTAAGTTTACTGAAATAAACAATGTGACATACGTAAAACCTGTTGACATAAAAAAGTTGAGTAAATCCTACATGTATTTTTGATTTTCCAACAAAATTTGATTAAACATAACAAGGTCAAAACATATGCACTGGTGAATTGTGCTCAATAGATCCATAACATGTCATGATCCTGGTTATTTCTCCTGATTATTTCTCTCACATTACGCTGTTTCCTCTATGTCACACACCCCCTCGTTATCCTCATCTTTTCCTCGTCAGCTGTTACTCGTTCACTAGTTGGGGCTCTCGCCTCCTTGCACCTGAATCTCTTTTCTCTTGATTAGCGTCTCTATTTCTCCGCTCTCTTCCTTCCTGTCTTTGCCTGAGTATTGCGTTACTGTGTGTGTGCTTTGTGCCATTTAACAGTCTTGTCTCCTGTCCTGTCTTAGTCCTGTCGGAGAGCCGTTAATTACAAGAGAGCCGTTGATCTGAGCCGGAGATTCGCCGCTTGCCTCAAGTCTCCCTCGAGCGCCTTCAACTAGCGCTTCCACTCACTTTTCGGAGAACTCATCCTACAATCGTCTACTAGGATATTTACTATTTAAGTTGTTGCTTCAAGCAGAGACTTTTATTTGAATGTTACCCTTCTTCAAGAGGCCCTAAGTTCTTACAGAGAATATTTGTGTTTATCATTCTCCTGGCAAGCTCTTATTAAATTATACTATTTCTCCGCACCTGTTGTCTGGCTCTCTTACCTCATGACATAACATGCATTTAGAAAGGATGGAATATCTCTTTTTTTGTGCAGACTTTAAGTTAACTTTACCAAAGATTAAAATGTTAAAGTTCAGCCCCAGAAGCATTCATTAAATTGTCTCTATAGTGAAATTAAAACGAATCGGTTACCTAACGTAACCTCGGTTCTCTCTAGAAGAGGGAACGAGTATTGCGTAAGCTAGCTTACGCTACGGGAAAGATTCATCTTTGCTGAGATATTGAAGCCAAAAAATTATTTCATAATTTGTATCCATACACAACGCAGTTCCTCTGCGGCAGACCTAGAGCGGGCTAGCTAGCAGCTCATTGGTTCGCTCAGAGAGAACTGCTTAAGCCTATGGGAGAGCGGGGCTGAACCCGCTTCCAATGAGAGGCGCCCGCGCGCTCATTGCGTCATGGCCCGCCAGAATGGGCGTGGCCATGGTGTATATAACAGTCTCTCCCAGGCTTATATGTTGATTTATTTCAGCGTGAAGCGAAACGCTAGTAGCGCAAGCACGGCCGGGAACGCAATACTCGTTCCCTCTTCTAGAGAGAACCGAGGTTACGTTAGGTAACCGATTCGTTCTCTTACGAGAGGTTCTCTCGTATTGCGTAAGCTAGCTTACGCTACGGGAACACCTGGTCAACGCCGTGCGCGCTATGAATCCACTCATGAATCCCAGGGATATACCGGGGGATTTTTAACGTGGAGTGAATGTATTATGAGGCCGGCAGAGCGGGCACATGAAGTGTACACATAAGCATGTATGGGGCCAGCAGAGCGGGCACATGAAGTGTATAAGCATTTAAGGAGAGCACAAGGGGCGAAACGGTTGTGAGGGACTCCCAGTAATGCAGCTTCTTAGAGAGCTGGTCGTTAGACAGCTAGTAATTTTGCCTGCAAGGCGGGGACTTCCAAGTTGTAAAATCTGACAAAAGTGGACGGGGAGGCCCATCCCGCGGCCACACAAATGTCATGAATGGAAATTCCACAGGACCATGCCCACGATGAGGCCATGCCTCTAGTGGAGTGCGCCCTGATGCCCAGAGGGCAGGGCAGGCATTTAGATGCGTAAGCAGAGGCAATAGCGTCCACTATCCATCTAGACAGTGTCTGTTTAGAGGCGGCCAGACCTCTGGTGCGCCCCCCAAACGACACGAAAAGCTGCTCAGCGCGTCTGAACGCGGCAGCACGCGTAGTGTACAATCTCAGAGCCCGCACCGGGCAGAGGAGATTGGCGTCGCGCTCACTATCGGATGAAGGCAGAGCCGATAGGGAAATAATCTGAGCCCTGAACGGGGTACCAAACGCTTTCGGGACTTAGCCATGCCTAGGTTTGAGAATGACAACAGAATCATTCGGACCAAACTCAAGACACGCGGCGCTGGATGAGAGCGCGTGAAGATCCCCTACACGTTTTACTGAGGACAGAGCCGTCAGGAAAACGGTTTTGAGCGAGAGGTATTTTAGGTCCACAGACTCGAGCGGTTCGAACGGGGGTGCTTTCATAGCTTCGAGGACTATAGAAAGATCCCAACTAGGAACCGACGGGGGCCGCGGAGGGTTCATCCTCTTAGCTCCCCTGAGGAAGCGGATGACTAACTCGTCTTTGCCCAGGGACTGAGTGCGTCGGGGTTCAGCGAACGCCGCGACGGCTGCCACATAAACCTTGAGAGTGGAGGGGGACCTGCCCTTGTCCAGCATCTCTTGAAGGAAAACAAGCAAAGACGGCACCTCGCACGACCGTGGGTCCAGCTGTTTGTCGGTGCACCATTTTGAGAACACAGACCATTTAGACGCATAGAGCCTTCTCGTGGAAGGAGCTCTAGCCTGTATGATAGTGTTTCTTACTCCCTCTGGCAAATTGACGAATAGTCGTTGATCACCCATGCATGTAGCGCCCAGCGCCGTGGATGGGGGTGCCAGATCGTGCCGCGAGCTTGAGAGAGGAGATCTGCTCTGACTGGGATGGGCCACGGGGCTGTCTGTGACAGCTGCGTGAGCTCCGGAACCCAATTCTGACTCTCCCAACGCGGGGCTATGAGGAGCACCGAGTGGCGTGTGTCCCTGATCCTCTGAATTACCTGTGGTAACAGAGCGATCGGAGGGAATGCATAGAGCGGGCGGCGAGGCCATTCCTGGGCTAGCGCGTCCTCGCTCCTCGAAAAATATATTGGGCAGTGAGCGTTCTCTTCTGACGCGAAGAGGTCTACTTCTGCTCTGCCGAATAGCCGCCACCGTACTTGGACCGTTTGTGCGTTCAGGGACCATTCTCCCGTGGAGATGAGGTTCCTGGACAGTATGTCTGGACCGTCGTTCAGATGGCCCGGCACATGCGTCGGTCTGAGCGAGAGCAGGCGGCTCTGAGACCAAACTAGAATGCGGTGTGTCAGTACACAGAGGTTTCTGGATCTGACACCGCCCTGACGGTTGAGATAGGAGACCACAGCCATGTTGTCCGAACGGATCAGGACGTGGTGTCCCCGAATGAGCGGGAGAAAGCGCGAGAGCGCGTTCTCGACCGCAAGCATTTCCAGACAGTTTATGTGTAAGGGGCTTTCCTGAGTCGACCAATGGCCGAAGGCCGGTGAGCCCTCGCAGACTGCACCCCAACCCGTGTTGGATGCATCTGTCGAGATGACTTTTCGGCGGGAAAAGGTCCCCATCGTGACGCCCTGTCGAAACCATTCTGCTACTGTCCATGGCTGCAGCGCCGTGAGACATGTCTGCGTAACCCTGATCAGCCGGCGGCCCGCGTTCCACGCGCGGTGGGGTACACGGCTGTTTAACCAGAGCTGAAGCGGGCGCGTGTGCAGAAGGCCCAGCTGAAGTACAGCGGAGGCTGAGGCCATGTAAAAGATTTCAGAGGTGTGCGGGTGCCCATCTGAAACGAGGCGGCTAGACGCTGAACACTGCGCACGCGCTGTGTAGACAGGCGGGCCGTCATCGTGACCGAGTTCAAATCTATTCCTAGGAAGGAAATCGATTGACTGGGAAGAAGGGAGCTCTTTGTCCAGTTGACAGAGAGGCCCAGCGTTTCCAGATGGTCGAGGAGAACTGCGCGGTGCGACAGAAGCTCCGTCTGTGATTGGGCCAAAATCAGCCAGTCGTCCAGATAATTCAATATGCGCAGCCCCTGGCTTTGCAGGGGGGCGAGCGCCGTATCCATGCACTTCGTGAATGTACGGGGCGCCAGAGATAAGCCGAACGGGAGAACGGCGTATTGATAAACAAGACCCTCGAAGGCGAAACGTAAGAATAGCCTGTGACGGGGATTTATCTGGATCTGAAAATAGGCGTCTTTCAGGTCTAGAGAGATGAACCAGTCCCCCTGGCGCACTTGCGCGAGGAGTTTCCTGGTAGTG
Organism: Tiaroga cobitis; assembly: GCA_030578255.1. Classification (NCBI taxonomy): domain Eukaryota; kingdom Metazoa; phylum Chordata; class Actinopteri; order Cypriniformes; family Leuciscidae; genus Tiaroga; species Tiaroga cobitis. The sequence continues at coordinate 15,471,445 of CM060615.1, forward strand.
AGCATCTTGAACGGTCTCTTCATGAGCGCTCTGTTCAAAGACCTGAGAACTAAAATCGGTCTGAGGCCGCCGTCTTTCTTGGGAACCAGAAAATACGGCCGTAAAACCCCGACTCGGTCATAGATGGCGGGACTCTCTCTATAGCGCCCTTTTGCAACAGCGTCGCAATTTCTGAGCGGAGCGTGCCGGCGGCCAGCGGGCTGACAGTAGATTCGAGCTGCGCGCGCACGAGGCGGGCGGCGGCGAAACTGTAGCAGATAGCCGCTCTTTATAATGCTTAACACCCACGGGGAAATGCCTGGAATGGCTTCCCACGCTTTGGAGCATGCGGCTAGCGGCCGAATGGCTATATTGCCCTGATTGCTGCACATAGCGGGCTGGACACAGTGTGTGGGCGCGCTTTGAATGTGTGTGGCAACGGGATTTGCACTCAGAGAGGAGTCTATGGGCCGTGAAACAGAGCGAGCAGAGAGGGGACACGCGCACGAGCTCGTGGACGTGTTTATGTTCTCTGATGTTAGAGCGGGCTGTGCCCGTTTCATCTGATGGGGCTCTGATAGAGACACGGGATATGTTATGCTTGTGTGTATGGGTGAGCACATGATTGTGGGCACATTTTCTACACAACTGGCAAATTTTCTCTTTTTGAGATTTCTCTGGGTAGCCGCAAAAACGGCTTTTTGTCGCTCGCAAGCGGGCTGGGACACCGGCTTGTTTGTGGCGGTCAACACTACAGCAGTCGGCGAAATAACGGGGACTGGCAGAGGGCGAAGCTTTGACGGCGGTCCGGCCGCAGCGGGAGATTATTCTACCCGTGAGGCTTTTATGCTCTTTTTGAGATATCTCTGGGTCGCCGTGAAAACGGTGTTTGTGCACCTGCAGTGTTTTGTGTATGAGTGAACACAGTGTTGTGGGCACATTTTCTACACAAGAGGCTTTTATGCACTTTTTTTTTTTTTTTTTTTTGATTTCTGTGGGACGCGGTGAAAACGGCGTTTGTGCACATGCAAGCGGGAAAAGAGACCGGCTTGTTGATGGCGGTGTACACTGCTGCAGTAGCCGTGTTAACGGGGACTGACAGAGGGCGAAACCTTGATGGCGGTTCAGCCATGGTGAGAAATAGCCGTCCTTTTCTCAGCTGAGGCTGGTCACGTGAGCGGCCTGCAGCGGGATATATATATAGCCTGAAATCGGCTGCACTTGTGACGCGCGTCGCGTGCAAGTGCGTGTTAGAAACGTGAGCGCTGCAAGCGGGCACGAGACTATTTTTAGCCTGCAGAGGCTGGACTTGTGACGGCATAAAAATTATCTGCGAGAGCCGGAATCGAACGCGGGTCTCTGGCGCGAAAAGCTTTGTGATACACCACTCACAGGGGTAATGACACAAGCACAGTAGCGCGAGCAGATAAGAGGGCGTGATAGCAGTAACAGGTTCGGCCTCAGCGGAACTAACACACTATAACCCATTTGCCCAGCTTTATGCTCGGAAATGAGAACGTTTCTCATGAGCGCGGGAGAGCGCGGCCGCTTTCTGTCACGTAAGAGAGCTGGGCGCGAGCTCAGAGCTGCATAAAGATTATCTGCGAGAGCCGGAATCGAACACGAATCTCTGGCGCGAAACGTTTTGTGTTCCACCACTGAGCCAGGGGTAAAGACACAAACATAACAGCGCGAGCAGATAAGAGGGCGTGATAGCAGAAACAGGTTCGGCCTCAGCGGAACTGATACACTATAGACGCTTTATGTAGCGTTATATGCAGGCGGGAGAGCGCGGCCGCTTTCTGTAACGTAAGAAAGCTAGCCGAGAGCTCAGAGCTGCATAAAAAATTATCTGCGAGAACCGGAATCGAACACGGGTCTCTGGCGCGAAAGGCTTTGTGTTCCACCACTGAGCTAGGGGGAGGACACAGGCTCAATAGCGCGAGCAGATAAGAGGGTGTGATAGCAGTGACTAGTTCGGCCTCGACGGAACTTAACGCACTATAAACCCACTTGCCGGTGACGGCCGGGCTAGCTCTCTTGTAAAGTAAAGAAAGCTAGCCGCGGTTGGCACAGCTGTAAGCGGCTCGTCCCCCATTCAGCGCTCGTAGGCGGTGAGAGGGGGAGGCGGCGTAACGCTTCGAGTCGAGCCCGCAGGGTCAACAACAGAAGCCCAATCGCAGAGGAAACATCCGCCGTTGGCGAGAGAAAGCTCTGCGTGTCCCAGTCCCAGGCAGAGAGCGCAGAAGAAGGCGGGCTCTGGCGCTGAGAGGGACGCGGCATGAGCCGCAGGTGTGCGAGGCATCTTAAAGACGCTCGCTGCTCTTTTAGATACACACACACACAATACAAGAAGATTTTTGGTAAAGGATATGAATCCGTCGGATGGCGCTAGCTTGCAGGACGGCTGAAGGTGGCGAAGACGGCCGGCTTCCTCAGACTCCCAGATGCTCGCTAGAAGGTGCCTTTTCCACGACGGCGGCTTTTCTCAGGACAGCAGAAGCGTGTAGCTCGCTGAAGATGAAATGAATCAACATATAAGCCTGGGAGAGACTGTTATATACACCATGGCCACGCCCATTCTGGCGGGCCATGACGCAATGAGCGCGCGGGCGCCTCTCATTGGAAGCGGGTTCAGCCCCGCTCTCCCATAGGCTTAAGCAGTTCTCTCTGAGCGAACCAATGAGCTGCTAGCTAGCCCGCTCTAGGTCTGCCGCAGAGGAACTGCGTTGTGTATGGATACAAATTATGAAATAATTTTTTGGCTTCAATATCTCAGCAAAGATGAATCTTTCCCGTAGCGTAAGCTAGCTTACGCAATACGAGAGAACCTCTCGTAAGAGAACACAATGTACCAATTGTATATACCCCTACACGTCGACTTTTTTAACAGTAGTCTAAATTCTGGATAAACACATTCCGTCTGTAAGATTCTTTGAGATGTGAAAATTGGATCACGGTTAAACAAAAACAAATAAACATATGTCAAGAAACAATGAGATAATGTCGAGTAATGCAGACAGATGCAAAAACTCTATACATTACAATATCATTCCACCGATAGTGGTTTTGCTGTAACGCAATGGTGTTTTCCATACATGTTGACACTTACCGATGCTTACGCTCAACATAAACAGCTTGTCTATTGTTGAAAAGATGTTGCGTAACACAGTTATGGATATAACACCCAGCATTCGAAGTTATTAAATCAAGTAAATTCTTGTGAATACTGTCGTATATGACCAAATAGAAGACGAGAAGACCTAGAGTTCACTAACATGACATGGGAAACCGATATCCATGGGGAAAGTGTAAAGAAAACACCACACAAACATTACAATCACACCCGACATTACAATAAGAATGCTGCTGTTAAGAATGAAACCGTGGTAAACAGTTTCAAACAGTCTGTTTTAGAAAAATGAGAGCAAAATCAAAGAACATAACTCAATCTCCATACTGCTACAACTAATTGCTGTTTTCTGTTTTTGACCTGCATGGCTTGATAGTCTAAACTTTGTGTTTATATGTGTACTCACTACGATGTGACGAACTAATGTGACAGTGACATTCTGTAGATAATCTCTTCGCTAGCATTTGATAACCATTGAGCTGTTGCTAATCAATATTTATAATTGTAGAAAATGAAGATATGTTAAACAATTCTGGTATTCTGTTGATGAGGGACAAAGACTGTTTTTTGTTTTTTTCTTAAAGAGAACACAAATTGTGAAGACAAGCATGACAGATTGTCTATCTATGACATTCGTAATGCGTAAATTAATTGCTAGGTTTGTTTTAAGTGTAACAGTTGTATAAATGTAACAGAAAAGCATCAAGCCTCACTTTTCATGTTGGGCAAGTATTTGTTTTAAATGGCTCATGTTGTATTTACTGTGATTCATCAGAGATAGATGGGGAAGTTGACCTAAACAAAAGTATCAGCTTAGTCAAATATTCTCAAACAGAAAGACTATTCCTTAAATTAATTGTCATTTATTCCTATAAAACACAGAATGTTGACAGCTCTTTAAGAAAAATCTTCACCTAAAACACATACGGTCCAACATACATATTGTGAAAACAGTATCATCTGCTGTCTGAACAAGATGACTAAACCTATCAGAGTAATAAACCCGTCATTTGCACACTTTTGTGTGTTTATTAAACAGAGCTTTTCAACCCTCTTTTCTTATACCCCGTACACACTGTTGTAGTAAATTGTGCACACGTGATTGTTGCATAAAGATTATGCTTGAATTGTATCCATAGCCTTTACAAGGGATGGGTAACGTTAGTCCTCATATGTGAATGCATTACAATAATGTGTTACAGGCGCTCTTAACAAATCTGTCAGAATCTATTTACATATTGTAAATGTTTACTACGGCTATGGAAGGATCTGGAAGTGTTTTGTTTATTATCGTGTTATGTCTACTTAAACTATTTGCATTGTTGTTGTCTTTTAATTAATTCGTCTTTGCATAAAAACCCACGTATTGATGTTAAACACCACGGGATATAATTTAAAATGTATGTTTGTCAAAAGAAAAATCATCTATATTTTAAACACTGCTTTTCTCAAAACATTGTGTCAGACGTATTTGGTATCATTATTCTCTTGTTCAAAAAGAACCAATGGCTACATATCTTGTCTCTGAAAATGTGTGCAATTTCTGAAAGATACAACTTACCCCTTTAGAACCTGAAGAACTAAAATGGGTGATTTACACATATTTTGATTTGACTTTAAAATTATAAACCATTGTGCTATCTTCAAGCGCTAGGAATTATTTTTTCAGAAAAATATGACTTGCAATAAATTACAGTTATTGGCCATTGGTGTGTGTGTGTGTGTGTGTTGTGTTTGTAAATGTATTTAAATTTTTAATTTAAATAGACAAATAATAGAAACTTTAATAAATTACTGATTTTTATTATTTTTTTAAATAAAGAAAAAAAAAAAAAAAAAAAAGAAAAAAAAATAATAATAATAAAAGCTAACACTTTTAAGTTGAAAATTAACTGTAATGCGTAAGTATTTCTGTGTGTGATATGGGGTTGCACAGTTTTCATTTAGGATACTTTTTTTCTTTTTTCATACACGCACTCATTTACAAATAGTCTACATACATAACTTTACATACAGTAACGTTTACGCACGACCACACATGCTAAGATAGGCTACGTGAAAGAGTATTCGCCATCCACCTCCCAACTTTCATAAAAAATCACCCCAAACGCATCACCTGTTGTCTACCGCTTGAATCGCAGTGTTTTTGTTTGTTTTATCTTTTATTATTTATGCTGTCCAAAAACCCTATCCTGTTGCGCTCCGTATCTCCCTCTCTGTTCAACATTCAAATCCTTCCGCGACACCGCTCTGCCAGAAAGCTGTCGTCATTTGCTGAAGGAAAGCCTGAAATTACCGTAATAAGCCGTATATTGTCGAATGCTGCAATTTGAAAATGTTTTTGATAGTGCAAAAGGTTAAACGGTTACGGTAACAGGAAGACTGCTTGTTGTTGTGTGTCGGTGGACAAAATACTGCAGGCATATCAGATCTAAGACGACTAAGCACAGTTTTTGCTTTAAAATTATAAAGTTTTTGAAGTTTTGACATGTTGATAAGTAAAATAATACCTTAGGTTAAAATTAATACAAAATCATGGGTCATTCTATGGAAACTATCAAATATATTATGTAAATGATATTTAAAAATAATAAACTAGAACACTTAACTAGGATTAAACTACTTAATTTGTTTATTATACTACGATTGACAAGATGTGGTCTGACATCTGTATCATTCATTTTGTAAGGGAAATTTCATGAAAATGTCACTGATGTCCCTTTTTCTTATGGGATAACCCCAGGTGACCCATTTAAAGATAGACTTTATTCAAAGCTGTTCATTTAGATTGTATGCAAAAATGTAACAATTTAGTCTCCTCTAATTATTATGGTCTTATGTGTGGCATTGGTGATTCATTGTGTCATTGGTGCTACAGTCTTTTCTGGCACCTTAATGTCACATGTGACATGATAATAATTTTACATCCATTTAATTATGTTGCACTCAAAGTTAAGATTTAAACGATTGCATCATTACTTGATTTTAACAGGTTTTTTCAAATATGTTCATTGTTATACCAAATACATGTCATTGCAGATTAAACTAACATCATTCAGGTATACAGGTTAACAAACCTGATTAAAATAAATAAAACATAATCTCCTTATTTGCTGCACTATTATTATTTTCTGTAACTCTGACTACATGTGCTTAAACACTTTAATATTATCAAAGAAATAAGGTAACACTAGTGTCAGAATGGTAGGCCCACATGCAGACTTTAAATGCACACACATATAGAATCATTAAGCTGTTATTTATGTGTATTCATAAAGTCAGATGGTGTTCTAAATGTTAGAAAAATACATGAAATTAAAGCTGCAAGCAGCGATGAAAGGGCCCTCGCACCCGTTCCACCGCCACCTGGTGGCTTTAGGAAGACAGAGCACGGTAGGCAATGTGCATTTATGTAGGTAAATATAGGAGTATGTCAATGTCAGTTACAAAAATGTCCTTTATTATGGGGATTATACAATGTGTTTTCACTCAGATAAGTGTTGCTAGCATGTTTTAGCATGTTTCTAGCATGCTTGGAACTCAATGGTATATCTAAATTTGTTGCTAGTACTGCATCACATTGTAAAACATGTCACTTCCTGATGACAGTAGGTAGCGCTATTACTTTAAGTAAAAACTGTCATGTGTTTAGGGCAGGCCTTTTATCAAACATGTGAAGTTTGGGGCAGATTGGACATTGCCTTCTTGAGTAACAACAACTTCCTTTTTTATTGCATTAGCATGCTTTAGCACTTAGCTAAGAATCGCTAGCATGTTTTAACATGTTTCTAACATGTTTATAACTCAATGGCATATTTACTATGTTGCTAGTGCATCACACTGTTAAACATGTCACTTCCTGTTGCCAGTAGGTGGCGCTATTACTATAACTGAAAATTGTCGTGTAGATTTGTTTAGGGTAGGACTCTTATCAGACGTGTTAAATTTGGGGCAGATTGGACATTGCCTTCTTCAGTAACAACAACTTCCTGTTTGATTGCATTAGCATGCTTTAGCACTTAGCTAAGAATTGCTAGTATGTTTTAACATGTTTCTAACATGTGTATAACTCAATGGCATATTCACTATGTTGCTAGTACTGCATCACACTGTTAAACGTCACTTCCTGTTGCCAGTAGGTGGCGCTATTACTATAACTGAAAATTGTCACGTAGATGTTTTCAGGCCATGACTCTTATCAAATGTGTGAAGTTTGGGGCAGATTTGACATTCCATGCCTGAGTTACAGCAAATTCCTATTTAATTGCAGTACTAATAACATAATTTAACATTTAGCTAAGTGTTTGCTAGCATGTTTTAGCATGTTTCTAGTATGTTGCTAGCATGTTTAACACTTGCTGGCACTTTTTTATATATTATTAGGAGTCCACAACAGTGTTAAAAATGTCACTCCCTGTTGCCAGCAGGTGGTGCTATGACTATAACTGAATTTGAGCATGGACATGTCAAGTCAAGTCAAGTCAAATATATTTATATAGCGCTTTTCACAATACAGATTGTATCAAAGCTGCTTCACAGTATCAATCAAAACAACTTAACAATGTTTGTTTATTACTGGAAAAAAAAAAGACATCCAAGTTTGGTAGAGCTGATCAATGATTGGTTAATTAATTTGAATATCCCCAACTGAGCAAGCCAAAGGCAACATGTGTTCAGGACAGAACTCTTATCAAACGTGTGAAGGTTGGGGCAGATTGGACATTGTTTGCCTGAGTTACAGCAACTTCCTGTTTTATGGCGAAACATTGAAATTTGTCAGGCTGCCGAGGACACGCCCTTCGACGAAAACTCAAGATCTTCGCAATTTAATGTTGCAAAGGCCTTAAGATTAGACTCACCAAATTTGAAGATGATCAGATTAAAACTGTAGGACGAGTTCGTTGAAGTACGAGGCCTGAATATGGCAAAAACTGCACAAAAATCTGAGAGGAAGTTCAAAATGGCTGACTGCCTGTTGTGTTTAGGGCTACGCTCCAAGAGACCTTTTTGTAGGCATTGGGCCATTACATGTATGTACCGAATTTCGTACACGTACGTGAAACGTAGCGGGAGGCGCACTCCATTGAACCTTTATAGGTGGCGCTATCGAGCCATTTTGCCCTGCCCAATTCTGAAACGCTTATCAGATGTAAATTTCTGCCAATTCTGACGCGTGTGCAAATTTTCGTGAGTTTTCGTGCATGTTTAGGCCCTCAAAAATGTACTGCATCACAGTGTAAAACATGTCACTTTCTGTTGACAGTAGGTCGCGCTATTACTATAACTGAAAATTGTCATGTAGATGTGTTCAGGGCAGGACTTTTATCAAAAGTGTGACGTTTGGGGCAGATTGGACATTCCTTGCCTGAGTTAGAACAACTTCCTGTTTCATGGCATTAATAGCATGATTTAACACTTAACTAAGTATTGCTAGCATGCTTTAGCATGTTTCTAACATGTTTAACACTAAATGGCATATTTTACTATGTTGCTAGTACTGCATCACAGTGTAAAAGATGTCACTTCCTGTTGACAGTAGGTGGCGCTATTACTATAACAGAAAATTCTCATGTAGATGTGTTCAGGCCATGACTCTTATCAAACGTGTGAAGTTTGGGGCAGATTGGAAATTGCCTTCTTGAGTAACAACAACTTCCTCTTTCATTGCATTAGCATGCTTTAGCACTTAGCTAAGAATTGTTAGCATGTTTTAACATGTTTCTAACATGTTTAACACTCAATGGCATATTTTACTATGTTGCTAGTACTGCCTCACACTGTTAAACATGTCACTTCCTGTTGCCAGTAGGTGGCGCTATTACTTTAACTGAAAATTGTCATGTAGATTTTTTCAGGGCAGGACTCTTAACAAACGTGTGAAGTTTGGGACAGATTGGACATTGCCTTCTTGAGTAACAATAACTTCTTGTTTTATTGCATTAGCATGCTTTAGCACTTAGCTAAGAGTTGCTAGCATGTTTTACCATGTTTATAACATGTTTATAACTCAGTGGCATATTTAATATGTTGTTAGTATTGCATCACAGTGTTAAACATGAAACTTCCTGTTGCTAGTAGGTGGCGCTATTACTATAACTAAAAATTGTTATGTAGATGTGTTCAGGCCATGACTCTTATCAAACGTGTGAAGTTTGGGGCAGATTTGACATTCCATGCCTGAGTTACAGCAAATTCCTATTTAATTGCAGTAATAACATAATTTAACATTTAGCTAAGTGTTTGCTAGCATGTTTTAACATGTTTCTAGTATGTTGCTAGCATGTTTAGCACTTGCTGGCATGTTTTAATATATTATTAGGAGTCCACAACAGTGTTAAAAATGTCACTCCCTGTTGCCAGCAGGTGGTGCTATGACTGTAACTGAATTTGAGCATGGACATGTGTTCAGGACAGAACTCTTATCAAACGTGTGAAGTTTGGGACAGATTGGACATTGCCTTCTTGAGTAACAACAACTTCCTGTTTCATTGTATTAGCATGCTTTAGCACTTAGCTAAGAATTGCTAGCATGTTTTAACATGTTTCTAAGATGTTTATAACTCAATGGCATAATTAATATGTTGCTAGTACTGCATCACAGTGTTAAACATGTCACTTCCTGTTGCCAGTAGGTGGCGCTATTACTATAACTGAATATTCTCATGTAGATGTTTTCAGGCCATGACTCTTATCAAACGTGTGAAGTTTGGGGCAGATTTGATATTCCATGCTTGAGTTACAGCAAATTCCTATTTAATTGCAGTAATATCATGCTTTAGCACTTAGCTAAGTGTTTGCTAGCATGTTTTAACATGTTTCTAGTATGTTGCTAGCATGTTTAACACTTGCTGGCACTTTTTTATATATTATTAGGAGTCCACAACAGTGTTAAACATGCCACTTCCTGTTGCCAGCAGGTGGCGCTATGACTGTAACTGAATATGAGCATGGACATGTGTTCAGGACAGAACTCTTATCCAACGTGTGAAGTTTGGGGCAGATTAGACATTGTTTGCCTGAGTTACAGCAACTTCCTGTTTCATGGCGAAACATCGAAATATGTCAGGCCGCTGAGGACACGCCCTTCGACGAAAACTCAAGATCTTCGCAATTTAACGTCGCAAAGGCCTTAAGATTACACTCACCAAATTTGAAGATGATCAGATTAAAACTGTAGGAGGAGTTCGTTAAAGTACGAGGCCTGAAAATGGCAAAAACTGCACAAAAATCTGAGAGGAAGTTCAAAATGGCTGACTTCCTGTTGTGTTTAGGGCTATGCTCCAAGAGACTTTTTTGTAGGTATTGGGCCATTACATGTATGTACCGAATTTCGTACACGTACGTGAAACGTAGCGGGAGGCGCACTCCGTTGAACCTTTATAGGTGGCGCTATCGAGCCATTTTGCCCCGCCCAATTCTGAAACGCATATCAGATGTAAATTTTCGCCAGTTCTGGCCAGTGTTCGCCAGTTTCGCCAGTGTGCAAATTTTCGTGAGTTTTCGTGCATGTTTAGGCCCTCAAAAATGCGATTCATTGCGGAGAATAATAATAATAATAATAATAATAATAATAATAAACAGAGCAATTCCAAGAGGGTCCTCACACCATCGGTGCTCGGGCCCTAATTAGCTCTTCAAAAGGAGGTGTCATTGATTGAGGTGTCATTTTGGGGTTGCCTATTTCTTACATGCTTTCTCCAAGAAAAAAAGGATGGGGGGAGGGAACTCCCTCAGGAAGTCAGGACGATTTATCTTATCACAACAATCGATGGATAAGAGTGGGGCTATATACAGTGTTGTGCCTGAACGCATTCGTTGAACGATAGTTCATGAACTCGTTGATAATTTAGGCGAACTTGAACTAAACGTACTGTGTTACTGCCTGATGAACGTTACTGTGATCTCGTTCATTCTGTTGTCTGTGAACGCATGCTCTCTCAGTTTAACTTAGTTCAATAGGGTGCCAGATTTCTATAGAACCTTCCAGGCGAAAACCCGCCTAAAACACACGTAAACAGGCCTTAATATGTAGCGAAAAAACACCCAATCTGGCAACACAAGCCACCATGCACCGTGGCCGCCGCTTGAGTCATCAAAACAAAAAGCAGCATGTATGTAGTCGACAAAGCATCGAGTAGGCGTCGTATGATTATTTAAACGAGTTTTATGACAAGGTTGGTAAAGATGAGAAAAAAACTTACATTTCTGTGCAAACTTTGCCCGACGTTAAAATAATTGCTGTCTGTGGTTGTATATGGGATGTGGCAATAATAAAAAATAGCTCGCAGCAACATATGGAAAAAAGACTAGTTCATTTTAGGAACTTGTGAACTTAGTTCAAAATTGAGAAGTATGAACTAGTTCATTTTAAAATTTGTGAACTGCACTTTGAACTAGTTCGTGTATAAGTGAACTTTCCCAACACTGGCTATATAATATGCAACTTTGTGGCCGTTTTTGTTTGAGAACTAAGATAATCCCCAGAGATGCACGTAGGCTTATCTGTTCGGTAACTTTTGGTCAAAAGTGTAAACTCGTGGCTAACCCCCCGCAACATAATTAACACATGTAAACGCCAAACGCTGTGGATCAAAAGCGCAATGAACTCCGGCTAAACATGTTTCTCTTAACACCTGCGGACATCCGACCAGGATGTCACCGCAGGAGGATGTCACACGGCGTCGCTCAGCCTAGACATACCGGAGCCTGTCAGCTACAGACCGTAAATCAGAAACACCGTTTTACTTACAGACATACAGGATCCTGTCAGCTGTCACTGTGAACCACAAACACTGTTTTACTTGATTTCAAGAACACTACGACAGTCGTGAATGACACGTCAGTCATGGGGTGACAGGCACACAAACCTGTACCAGTATATGGCCATAAATCAAAGTCATAAATCATAAAAAGTGACACATGGTTTATGTTAATACTACTCTTATCCTAAATTAACTAGGAAATTCAGTAAATTAGAACATAACTTTTCTAATGAACATTTCACTTTTCAAACAGAAAATTATTACTTTTTCCCTTATCCTCCGTGGTGTGTATGCATATGTTTCATGCTCAAAGGTCCAGTCTCTCAGGAGCCTTAGACAGTCTCCCTGACCTAGTCACCGTCATATCACTTGATACTGGAGGCACTGGAACTTCCCTGAGGTGTGAACGGTTGCGTCGCAGCCATCCTCCCTCCGGGGTCTCCACTTTGTACGAGCGTGGTGTATGTGCCTGACTAACAACAGTCCCTTTTGTGTGTGTGGGTTTGATCCACACGTGCTGTCCAGGCTGGAGCGGTGGTAAGATTTGAGTACGGTGTCTCCGATTGAACGTTTGTTGCTGTTGCAATTTCAACACCGTGTCCTTTTCTCTGAACCTCTCAAGATCGGGCCACTGTGGTTGTAACTGCTCCGATGATATGGGGACTGGTGTTCTAATTCTCCTCCCCATCAGCAGTTGTGTTAGGGAGCTCCCGTGTGCCAATGGAGTGGCCCTGTAGGCCAGCAGAGCTTTATGAAAATCTCCCTCTTTCACTAAAAGAGACTTCACAGTTCAAAACGGCCCGTTCAGCCTCCCCATTGCTGCGGGGGTAACGGGGGCTGCTTGTCACATGGGCAAAGTCATATTCCTGTGCAAACTGAGCGAAATCGTGACAGGAGAATTGCGGACCATTGTCTGTGACAAGCACTTCTGGGCATCCATATCTGGCAAACACAGCTTTAAGTCTGGCAATAGTCTGTTTTGCTGATGTGCTGCCAGGTAGGGAACAAACTTCAATATAGCGAGACAAATAGTCTATTATAACTAAATAGTTCCCATTCTCCCATTGGAAGAGATCAGCAGCAACCCTCTGCCATGGTCTGTTTGGTAGTTCTGTTGTGAGCAGAGGCTCGACTGTTGTTTGAGCTTCACGTGCGCAAATCTCACATCTCTCGACCATTTGCTTTACAGCAGACGTGATACCTGGCCACCAGACTGATTCTCTGGCCCTTGCTAGGCATTTGTTGATACCTTGATGTCCCTGGTGCAATCTCTGAAGGATGTCAGGTCTCATGCACTCAGGGATTACAAGTTTCTCTCCTTTCATGAGCAGTCCTCTTCCTTCATGCAAAACTGACCTATTGGGCCAGTAGGGCAGCAGCTGCTCATGCACATCTCGTCTGTGTCCCGGCCATCCATTTGCAATGTATCGGCTGAGACGTTTGCAGGTGTTATCTGACGTTTGTGTACTCTTAATCTGTTCCAGCTTCGTTGGAGTGGCTGGCAGGCTTTCAACTACGCTGTCCAGGTAAGCTTTGCATTCTCTTTCCAGGTCTTGCTCCGCCTCTGTGGCTGCAGTTGGAAGAGGTGCTCTGGACAGGGCATCAGCTGTTATCAGATTTTTACCTGGAACATGGATAATGTTAAAATTGAATCTGAGCAGCCTGAGTCTGAATCTGATAATCCTCGGCGGGAGGTCATCTAGTGCTCTGGATTTCAGGAGTGTTATGAGTGGCTTGTGATCAGTTCTTATGGTAAAGTCCAGTCCACTCACGTATCCACGCAAGCGCTCACATGCCCAGGTCACAGCCAAGGCCTCCTTTTCTATCTGGGCATATCTTGATTCGGCTTTGCTCAGACTTCTAGAAATGAAGACGACAGGTTTCCACTCTCCGTCTGTCTGCTTTTGTGTCAGGACACCTCCAAGTCCATATGACGAAGCATCCGCCGATACCATGGTTTCGTGATTTGGGCTGTACTGGGCTAACACAGTCTCTGATCCCAATTCTTTTTTCGTCTCCAGGAATGCTTTCTGTTGGGGTGCTCCCCATGTCCAGCTGTTCTCGGTCTTCAACAGGTCACGAATGGGCTTTGTCAGATCTGGCAGGCGTGGCGAAAATTTGCCTACAAAGTTCACCATGCCCATGAAACGGCGAACATCCGCCACATCCTTTGGCTCTGGCATCTCCAGGATTGCCTTTATTTTTCCTGGATCTGCTCTGATGCCCTGAGAATTTATGACATGACCCAGGAAACGGATCTCCGTCAGGGCAAATTGGCATTTCTCATTTAGAGTGAGCCCAGCCTCTCTGAATTTCTGTAGCACTCTGTGCAGCCTGTCGTCGTGCTCTGCCGGGTCTCTTCCTATGACCAGGACATCATCAGTGTGACATAGGACTCCATCAACACCATCAATCAGTTGAGAAATCCTCTTTTGAAAGTGTTCGGGTGCCGAAGATATACCAAAAGGTAACCTTTTGAAGTAATAGCGCCCCTCTGGTGTGATGAACGTAGTCAACAGCATGGAGTCTTTGTGAAGTGGGACCTGCCAGAAGCCTGATGTCGCATCAAGCTTTGTGAAGACTCTGGCTCCTTCCAGCTTGGCCAGTGTCTCATCCACTGCCGGTAAGATGTGTCTCTCTCTGATGACGCTCTCATTCAGACGGGTTAAATCCACGCAAATACGAATTTTCCTGGACGTTTTCACTATAGGGACCATGCCCGCACACCATTCAGTCGGTTCCTCCACACGAGCTATGACCCCCATCTTCTCCATCCGGTCTAGTTCCTCTTTGACTTTGGCCCGGAGAGGAATGGCCACTCGTCGCGGGGCCGAGAGGGCATAGGGTGCCGCGTTGTCTCTCAACTTAATTTTATAACCCCCCTTTAAGGTTACCCAGCCCTTTAAATACCTCTGGGTAAGTGGAGCGAAAGTGTTTTTCTGCGTCGTCAATGCTATTGTGAGCTGAGGGATCATCTGTAGTCTGCGGATAGCTGGGAGGCCCAATAAGGGTATAGTCAGGTCCTTCACGATAAACACCTCCTCCTCAATCTTTCTGTCACCTCTCTGAATGACCACATGCACTTGCCCTTTTACGTCCAGAGGTTGGTTGGCAGGGCCCAGCAGGGGTCTGCACGGCGCTGAATGTCTGCCATATCTATCCTGTTTAAATTCTGTCTCTGTGATAGCAGTCACAGACGCACCTGTGTCTACTTTGAAGCGCAACGGGCCACCATTTATGGTGAGTATTTCAGTCCATGTGGATGACTGTGGATAGTCAACCGCCCCCAGATAAGCCGCCTCATCCACGTCAATTGAATCCATCTTTTGAGCTGATCTGCACACTGCTGCAAAGTGTCCCCTCTTTTGACATTTTCTACACTCAACGTCTTTTGCTGGGCATTCAGTCCATGAATGTTTTGGGGTTTTACCACACTTCCCACACTGTTTTGGCTTTGATGAGGTAGGCTGAGGCTGAGAATAGCTTCCGCGTTGAAAAGGTTTTTTGTTATGAGCCCGTCTTTTACTGTTATGAGACAGTGCATCTATTTGTCCAGGTGAATCAGCTGACCGCAGAACAGCTTGTTGCTTTTTCACTTCCTCGTGCTGCCTCACTTGAACTATAGCTGTAGCTAAATCCAACTTTGGGTTGAGCTGAAGTTTTTCAGACAATTTAGCATCACGTATGCCGACAACAATTCTATCTCGGATCATTTCCTCACGTAAGACGCCATATTTACAATGTTCAGCTAACTTGTGCACTGCGGTGATAAAGTTTTCTGCAGATTCGCCAACGTCTTGACATCGTTTATTGAACTTGGCTCGTTCAAAAATTACATTATGTACTCCAACAAAATGTTCATCAAAGGCTTTCTTTACCTCGTCAAAGTCCTTTTCTTTCTCATCCATCAACTGCAGTGAGCTCAGAATATCATCAGCCTTATCGCCCATTGTATAGATGAGAGAATTCACCTGGTATGCGCCGTCTTTGTCCTTCAGTCCCGACGCCATTCTGAAGCGTTCAAACCTTTTGATCCACGCGGGCCACGAGCTTGGCTCAAAGTCGAATGGTCCCGGTGGTGTGATAGTGAATATGTGGTCCATCCTGTGTGCTTTTAGCTTGCCGCTAGCTGTTATTGCTTTCGCCGACTCGCTCTTTCTCTTGCTCTACCGGTCCCGCGTTTTCACTCTACCCACCCTTAAAGCAACTCCGACTACTTGTCTGTACCACTAGACTCTTTCTGTCGTGGGTTCTTCGTCTCTGACACCATGTATTGTTCCTCTATACTTCGTATTCAAGGACACAACTCTTAGGATGTAAACAGATAACTCTTTTATTTCTCTCTCCTTTTCTTACTTCCCCTTCTTCCTCTCCAGTGCCCCACCGTGGCCATGACATGCCATTACAGTTTTGGTACTGAGGTCAAAGTTTGACCTCAGTTTATTACAAACAAACAAAGACAAATGGCAAAAATGAGGGCTTAATTACACAGGCTAATGAAAAGTATTCTCGTCGCTTGATAAACTTATAGTTGAGCCACTGTTGTGACATGGAATATTTAAACATTTTCTTTAATGACTTTCTGGGCCGTCAGGTTTCATTCCCTTAGGGAGCCTATGGAGGAGTGATCCAGCTGTCACATTTAATCAAAAATATCTTCATTTGTGTTCCGAAGACGAACGAAGGTCTTACGGGGTTGGTACAGCATGGGGGTGAGTAATTAATGACTTAATTTTCATTTTTGGGTGAACTAACCCTTTAAAGCTGCAGTAGGGAGTCTTGAGAAAACGTTGACTTAGCCTGAAAATTTGAACAAGCACAACTTCCAGGTCCCACCCCCTTGCTCTCTGCTGCGCTACAGCCCTCCCTCCACAGCTCGTCCTCCACAGCGGAGCCTGTCGTGAACGCGCAGGCTAGTAAACAGGGCCACCGATGACGGCGGATAAAAAGTTATATGGCACATTCACTAATAGGGACTAAACGTCAATAATACGCTTTACATTGACTATGGCCTGCCCATACTTTGACTACAAACTTGGTCCTCAAATCATTATGTATTTTCCAATAGCCTAACGTTACATGTAACTTTATAACGTTGCACTCTTTCTATAAGTTATAAATAGCTAGTAAGATAACGTTAATATAACGGTAACTAACGTTACAGCATGTAAGTAATTATTCTAGCGATATATAATGCTAGATAAGGTGTGCTAGTACATTATTTCAGCAACATGACAAGCCAGTGAATTAGCAGGTTTCAATTGTTGCTTAGCAGAGTGCGTGACATTTTATCTACATGTTATGCGGCTAGAGTTTTGACACCGAGTCAATGGGCTCTGTGTAATTCTTTCTTTTTCGGTTGTTTATCGTCATCAGTCTTTTTCCTTTTACCTCTTTGTTTTATGAGCAGGTGTCACTCGAGAATTGGCAGTTTAGGTTGTTTCTCCGTCATAAGCACAGCTGCAGCACGCCGGCAATCTTGAGTTTGAACGACGGCTCGCGCTCCGGCGCTCGCGCTGTGCAAGAGAGCGGTGTGATCAGCGCGTACACGAGCGTGACTGACAGTGCTAAGACACTCCTCCTGGCTCTCATTGGTTGTTTCTGACCGGGAGCGTGTATTTCTTGCAAATGGCAATAGGACCACTGGGAGGAGCCAGAGGAGCTTGATTTTTACACAGATTATCTGTCTCATATTCTACTGTCAGGACATAATGACAGTTTTAGCAAATACATGTTTTCAAAAGTTACCTACTGGAGCTTTAAGTGAAGAATGAGAATCATCCAGTTTTATTTGCCAGAATCCTTGATTAGCGTCCAGGACTGAGAATATCTTTGCATTTGTCATGCTGGAGACCACTTCTTCCACTGTCATTAGAGGGTAATGTTCACGCTTTATTGCTTTATTAAGGTTTTCTGGATCCACATAGCCTAAATATCTTGTTCTGTTTCACCACTGTTACCATGCTGTTCACACACTCTGTTGGTTCTGTTTGAACCCATATGTTTTCCATTTTGTCCTACAGAAATTGAACCTTTCTTGGTGGATGAATCACTGGGGTCCGTTTTGATGTGCTGCTCAATTGGCAAGCAACCAAGGCTAGACAACATGTTGTCAAACAAAGTCTTTTAATGGGTCATCTTTAGTCTTTATTTCTTTTATTCTTCTCATCATCCCTAATTTTTCACAGGTTGCGCGTCCAAGAATTACAGGTAGCCTTCATTGCAGTCAACCATTTAAAATTTAAAATTGTGCTTTTGGTTTCTATAGGTGAAGGTAAGTTGAACTTATCACACTGGTGACATCATGTGGCCAGAATATGTAGTAATTCTTTTCTCTAGTGACTTGAACACATTACATTACATGCAGCCCTTGTCTCTAATTTAAATGTAATGTTCTTGTTGTTCATTTTCAGGCTTTCAGCCCATTTGTCTATTTCACTTTGTTTCAGTGTGTGCACGATTGTCATTGTTTGTGCTGTTTGCACATCAATGGTTCCAACTAAGAAATCATCTTTGACCCCCTTGCTCTATTGCGTGTATCTTGGTGTTTTCTTTTGTTGCGTGCCTTGCAAGTTTGTTTATTAGCTGGGCACTCTTTGTACGTTGGTAACCACATCCTGAACACACATGCTTTGGTGACTTTCCACTGCATGCGGTGTACTTTTCTGTTTACTTTGCACTATTTTGCCGCCTCTTGTCTTTGTGTTTTTGACACTTCGTATCAGGCCCGGCCCTAACCAATTTGGTGCCCTAGGCAAGATTTTAAGTGGCGCCCCCTTGCATCGCAGTACAGTACTTGCACTGTTAGTGTAAATATACTCACAAGAAACGTAATAGATTTGTTTTAGACATTCTTTTATTTAACTAAAACAATTGCACATTCAAAATACTAATTATAGTAATAATAATTATTGTAAAAAATACAATAAAATGAAATAATATAAATGAGAAACCTCATTTTAAATACATGATAAATAGACTATAGTGAAAGATAAATGCATGATGTAGACTATAGTGTATAATATACAATGTATTTTTTTCAGATACAAATTATATTACTAATTCATATATTAGTAATAATTACAATTGTATTGTCATTACAATGAAATTCTAATTAGCAGAATGCAAAAGAATCAGTAAACTGCAGTATAATATTGCATGTGGGAATGCTAAGTTATGCTCTAACATTAATGATGTGCACTTTAACACAGCCACAGATGTAAATTTTAACATGATAAACACACTTTATAGACAATATGAGCTGTAACACAATTAACAGCTGGCGTTACAACTATGGAATTATAATTGATTTATTAATATAGTATTTTGATTGATTGCAAGTTGGGCTGGGAAAACGTGAGAATGATGTCAATGAAATTGACATTAATACACCTGCTGATTAGATCTAATATTTATACATTTGTCAGAGGAAGGTACTCGTATTACTATTTTCCATAATAGCGCTAGGCTTATCTGTTAGAACCAATGACTTTTTATATTTTGGTTAGAACTAGCAGATAGTGCTGGTTATTTATAGATTAGCTAACCATGCATGCAAATGACTAATGCCATTATTGATCATCGTTCTGTAACATCAAAATATCATTATTTAACATCATCTTTACTGTAACATTACCTTTGTCTTTGTCGCGTTTTTCCTCTTCTCTTTTTTTCCTCCCCTGGGCACCAGATAATTTGGGCTGTTTGACATTAACTTTTTTTGACGCAATAAAAACGAAAACCGAATGGTGGGTAAAAGTCTGATTGGTGGAGGTGCTTTCCCATCCTGCTTTGTGGCGCATCATGTTTTGTTCTGCACCGTGAACTAAGTGTGTGATCCCTTCAACTCCCCCCTGGTCACGTTAAAGTAAGAATTTATTAGAAAAATTTGATCACAAAAAAAACAAAACAAGTCAATGCCATGTAAATCCCATTATTGCTCCACTCGTTGCAGTGTTAATGAAGTACAATAAAAGCGGAAGGTTCCTTACGCGGCTCTGGCGCCCCCCTAGGGTATAAGGCGCCGGCGCCCTTAGCATTTGCCTATACTGCCTATGCCACGGGCCGGCCCTGCTTCGTATTTCTATTTCTTCAACTAACATGTTTATCTGATTTGACATTAATGCGAGGTCTGCCTCACGCAACAATCTTCAGGGCCGTGCACAGATATTTTGAGGGGCAGTGGCCCAAACCAAGGAAAGGGCACTATAGAAGGGGGTTGACTGAGGCACTATCATCTTAATATAGAGAATGAATAACAAACCTTTTACAATCGTTGTAAATACAATTGTTAGGCTTTAAAGCTGAACTATGTTGTTGTCTAATTCAATTTCTGTAGTTGATCCCATTTATAATGAAACCATCATGCTATTAATCATATCAGATAATAAAATATATTTATTTGTTACTACTGTAAACTTTTTTCCCACTTTTATTTTTATAAATAACTTTGTTTCTGTATTTTAAAAAAAATGTGTTACCATGCGTTTTCTTTCTCAACTGTTAAATGGTTAGTTCACCCAAAAATGAAAATGATGTCATTAATGACTCTCCCTCATGTCGTCCCAAGCCCGTAAGACCTCCGTTCATCTTCGGAACACAGTTTAAGATATTTTAGATTTAGTCTGAGAGTTTTCTGTCCCGCATTGAAAATGTATGTACGGTATACTGTCCTTGTCTAGAAAGGAAATAAAGACATCATCAAAGTAGTCCATGTGACATCAGTGGGTTAGATAGAATGTTTTGAAGCATCAAAAATACATTTTGGTCCAAAAATAACAAAAACTAGGCCTTTATTCAGCATTGTATTGTCTTCCGGTTCTGTTGTGGATCCGCGTTCAGTGACGCTGCTGATGTAAGACGCTGCTGACGTGTGTCTGGTGCGCCCGAGCTTCGTTTACAGTCTGAGGGAGACGCACGCTGTAAACAAAACAATCTTCGCAAACATGTCTAAGGATTTCCACACAGAGGAAGACTTGCATTTTTTTGCCCAGCCATATTTATTTGAACCATAGACAGTAAAAGAAATGGACACAGCGACCCCATAGATTTCAACAGAGAAAGTTGAAGCCCATAAAAGCACTCACTTCCTGATGGCCAAGCGCCCTGCGCAGGCTCAAACTGAGCTTGACGACGTAGTTGTCACGTGAGCAACCGTTCTGACCTTCTAGTAGCTGTGCCGAGACAAATCTGAATTGAAATCCTAAACAAATCTGTTGTTGAAATATTTTGTCCTGTTGCTTTTATGAACTCTCTATCTATGGGCTTCTCCCTTGACTTTATGCCTCCATGTCCACCCATAGACAGTAAACGATTGCCTACGAGCTTCTATTTCTGTCTATACGGTAATGTCTCTATTGTGCGACAGAGCGTCGCATGGTTATGACGCAATCGTTAGCCTATTTTTACAAAAACGGCTTCTACGGGACCATACCGTAAGATACAAACTAATGGAGCCTTTTATCCATTGTCCCGTTTCTTAAGAAATAAATAATGGACAAATTGAGTCTTTGGACGCCTCAGATGTAAAGTTATTCGCTGTAAAAGTGACGCCAAAATGAATGGGAGTCAATGGGATGCTAACAGCAGGTGATAGCCAGCTACAATGGCGGCCCCCAGAGGAAGCTTTAGTTTCCGGCGGATGGATTACCCCCTTGATTTGAACCCGAATACACGGACGCACCGGATTACACGTCAGCAGCGTCTTACGTCAGCAGCGTCACTGAACTTTGATGATGTCTCTATTTCCTTTCTGGACAAGGACAGTATACCGTACATACATTTTCAATGGAGGGACAGAAAACTCTCGGACTAAATCTAAAATATCTTAAACTGTGTCCCGAAGATGAACGGAGGTCTCACGGGCTTGGGACGACATGAGGGTGAGTCATTAATGACGTAATTTTCATTTTTGGGTGAACTAACCCTTTAACGTTCACTTAAACATAACTGACTGTGTTGTCTTGCATTTTAAAGCTGCAGTCCATAGCTTTTTTGGGGTTAAAAATGATCCAAAATACATTTTTGAGAAAATACATAACCAGCCAGTGTTCAAAACTATCTTGCCGTAGCTCGATTCAAAGCGGTAAGCTTGTAATAATGTTTTTAATTCCAGTGGTACTGGTGGATTTCCGCGGGAGATTCAAGCATGTCTTTGCGTCACATCTGTACACATAAAGAAGGAGTCTCGGCTAGTAGGCTATATTGAGTGTGAGGATGCTGGAGGTGGAGATTTACAGCCTTTTCTCACAGCACTTGATATAATTAAACTTATCAATTTGATGGCGGATCCAGAAAGGTTCAAACGACGATCATCAGTGACAACAGATTCACCCGCTGTAAAATGCAAAAGACTTCGTTCGGACTTCGGAGTGGCTAACAGAAAAAAAGAGACTGCAACCGGCCCATGCGAAAACAAGGATACATATCGGAAGGACATTACATGTAGTCACGCAAGGCTGACGTTGTTAACATTAATCTGTGATTCTGAATGACGGTGTCCACACAGTCTATGATCCACACCGGCACGGTGACTGACAGCTACACATTCTCCTCAAACATTGTGTTCATCCGCATGGTATTTACCCCTCACTGTGCCACCTTGTGGAATAATAGAGTAATTGTATCAAACAAAAAGTCTTTGTTCAACCAGTTTTGGTTTGACCAAGGCATTATCTTTGTACATGACATTTTAGATATAAACAGTGAGTTACAAGATTTAAAAAACAAATTTAATAATATTCAATGTTCTCTTAAAGAATATAGGAAAATCTGTAAATCTATCCCAGTGAATTTGATACAGCTGATAAAACACACAATTAGTTTTTCTAATGTCCAAATCAAGCTTCCAAACTTAACGATAGGAGAATTAAAAATTACGGACAAAAAATGTGACAACAAATATTTAAATAAAGCTTTCAAAGGTTATATATATATATATATCTCATGATTATGAAATATTAGATAATCCAACAATTATTTAAAAACTTTGGACATTTTTTAAATGGCCAATTGCACCCAAAGTTAAAGAAATGCAATTTAAAATTCGTAACAACTACTATCCATCTGCGGAGACATTGAGGGGTAGATGGTTTTGAAGTGGACCCTTGCGACTTTTGTCATGAAACCCCAGAACGAACAGAACATTTATTCTTCCTTTGCTCAGTTAGTAGGAAGTTCTGGCAAGATGTTCATAGCTGGTTGAATAATAAAATTAGTGAACTTGAACAATTTACAATTGAAGATATTCTTAATTATAATTCTAAAATGACGAGGGACATTTCACTTTTGATTAACCTTATCATCATTATGGGTAAATAGCAAATACCACATTCACAAAAATAAATGGGAAAAACAATTGCCAAATGTAAACTGTTTTAAAAATGAATTCCGTATGTTTTTATCCTTCTTGAACCTTGTAAAAAATTCTAAACAAACTGTAGAAGCAATTTGTTATGCTGCTGAAATGTTTTTGATCCTGTAACACATGTTATTTATTTGAGAACAATGCCTTGTTTTATTTATTCATTGTCAATCTGCTTTTTGTTGATGCCTTGCCTGTTTTTTTGCAATAAAAAAAAAAAAGTGTTCATCGGCGCTGTGCCTGTCCAGGGTGTTGAAGTACAACTCACATAAAGTTGATAATTCCGCGAAAAACTGCAATTGCAGATTTCGAACAGAGATGGCGACAAAGAGGAATAAACCAAAAATAGTATAAACTTTGCTAAAGTGATTGTTTTGAACAAGCATTAACTTAGACATTATTAAAAACATATTATTCTAGCTGAAGAATTTTTTAAAGGGCACCTATTATGGCATTTAAAATGTTCCTAATATTGTTTTGGGAGTCCCCAACAACAGTTTTACATGCATGCATTTGACAAAAAAACACTTTTGTTGTCTTATAATATGCATTTATTTTTACCGGATTTGCTCACCGACTCCCAAATGATTCGTTCAACGACTCATTTTTCCAAACCCCTCCTTTGCGTGACGCTAATCTGCGGTGATTGGTCAGATGACCCAATCAGTTATTGTTTGCGTTAGCCCAACGCATAAACATATTGATAAAGCACTGCAGTACTATAAGGTGTTGCTCTATTCTTTATGACAACTCCAATAACAACGACAAACGTTTCACATATTTAAAACAAAATTGACATTTGAGACCTAGAAGCTGCGCTGAGCGTAACTTACACAACACACCCAAATACTTATTGAGCATGCTACAAAACACATAAAACTAACAATTATTAATAATACTTACAGGTTGTGATTCGGAGGAGGAAGCTGATCCAAATAAAATTGGTACTGAGCCTTCCTTCAGTATCAACCGGCTCGCGAAGCCACACTTGAAAATTTTATGTTTGTAAAGCAATCGTCATAAAAAATGACGCGAACACAGGACAAGGTTCGGGCTATACTTGTGTGGTAGTAGTAAATATAAACTCTAGCCATGATTCTTCACATGCTCGTCCCTGGGCAGTGAAAAAAAGGTCGCTTTTGATTCGCATTTCAGAACACAGCGTCTTGTTGTCGACATGATGTTTTCAAGTTTACCCTGCCTACCTAGTGTCTGCGCGCACAATGAGTGGGCGCGGCCAATTTGATCATTTTTCGTCTTGACGTCACAACGAAAAGGAAAACGACTCATTGGAAAAACGATTCATTAAATTGACTCAGAGTCGACTCATAATTTTGAGAGACAACAACTTTTTTTACGGGGAACTTTCATATAAAACTTTGCAGGATGTTTTTGTTCACTTAGATCTATGTTACACACTACATGAAAGGTAATTTTCAAAATTTCATAATAGGTGCCCTTTAAACAAAACATAAAAAATTCTCACACAAAATCTGTTCAATTTACTGTCAATCAACGTTGAATTCACCGTCGAATTTGAACCACTGAATTTGTGGAAGCGATCTGCAAAGCGAAATAAAATGGACCGAAAATTGCTTGTTGAATATTAAAGGTTGTATTTTTAAACAGTTTGAATATTTTGGAAGTGAAATATGAAAGGTGAATGGATTATTGAGTTTTTAATAATGAAAATGTATTCACAGCTTAAATATTCAAACGTGCTGAATTACAGCCCATAAAAATGCGCATGGTGATTAGAACCTGTAGAGGGCGCGTTTAATTCTATAGGTGAAATTACCAAGGTGGCGTAGTCGGAAAGTGATATCAACTTGATTATTGTAGCAATCTGTTCGTTGAGCACGGTATCATTAGTGCTCCGCCCCGCCATATAACCCTCGCTTTGCCACAATAAACTCAAAAGTTGGCAGCCCTGTATTATTGAAAAAAAAAAAAACATAAAAAAAAACATCTTGCTTTTGGGAAACGTAGCTTGATTGAGTTGAGCTGAAATCATTTGAGAGACATTTTATTGGACAAAGTGTTTGTTCACAACACTGACAAAAGCAATAGTGTGTGAGACAGTTTACAACATAGCCTAGAGCATGACAGGACATTAGGCATTTGCAAAATCAATACTTACATATTTCATATTTACTTATATTTACATATTTCTGATGTCAAAACAATAAGAATGCAATACATTTAAAAAAAAAAAGACTAATTAGATGCATAGATAGATATCATCAGCCTTTTATCATGGCATCAGTAATGGTGGCATCTTCCTCCAGGTCCACAGTGATTTTCTTGCCAACCAGTTTGAAGATGTTCTCTGGTCTCATGCCATGCGGTTCGGCCACTTTTACTGTCAGCATGTCGAGAGTTAATGTCTCACCCTTCTTCAATGGTTTCCGGGCCACCACTGACTTACCCAACTGCAAGAAAGAACATAACCACTGATTGAATGACGTTTGATCATTTTTTGGTTTTATAATCTGTCAGAATGAGCGTCTTATCTGACCTTGCTGTGACAGGAGGCTTCACAGGGCAGCATCTGTTTGACCGGAGAACCCATTGCCATCTCAACCGTCCTGATGGCTTTCACCAGCTCCGCCAGCTCCGCCGGCTCCAGTGATGCTGCGTGGTCACTGCCTTTCCAGCTCTTATCCAGGGACACATGACGCTCCAGGACCTTTGCCCCGAGTGCCACAGCGGCCACAGACACATGGATGCCCGCCTCGTGTCCAGAGTAGCCGATGGGAATGTCCGGAAACTCCTTCTGGAACTCCTGTGTAGGAAAAGGGTAACAGACGGACTTCACACTACTCACTAAAAATCTTAATGTAAAACGAGTGTAAACTCCAGAACAGTGTTTTTTTTGGGGGGGGGGGGGGGGGGGGTGTCTTGTCTTCAATCCATGGTGAAATAAAAAACCCCTTGGTTAATGAATATTTTCTTCAGTGAATTATGAAGATGAGAATAAGTGATTTGTGTCTTACAGGGATCAGGCTGAGGTTGACGTGCTCTAATGGCAGCGGATAAGCGCTGGTACACTGCAGGAACGTGAAATTGGGATTGTGCTTCTTGACGGTTTGGTAAACACAGCGCATGGTCTCCATAGACTGCATCCCACTAGAAATCACCATGGGACGACCTACACAAATACACCAAAACATCAGCTTCAAGACACGGCTGCTTCTGGGAGAAAATCAGGTCAAAGTTTTAGTCATTATCACATTACACACATGACAAATTCTCTGTAGACTCAAAGCCAGCAACATGAAACTCCAGAAAATCCACACCAGGATTTGTAGGTTTCATTGACTCTGCTCTCTGGCCAATCAGCTGTCAGTACATAATTTCACAGGGACTCCAGAATAACTTCACAAAAGAAGCTTCTCAGATTCAGTTATCGGTTGGGCATGTACTTTTCTCATGTGTGACTCACTGTCTGAAATTTTGTAAATAGAGGAACATTGCGACCTTGGCAGTGAATCTGACAATCCTCCGTCAAAGCAGAACGAGTTTTCAGCAACAACACTTTTCACTTGAAATGGGTGTCAACGTCAGTGAGTTTTACCCTTTTTGGCGGTTTTCTCCAGGTAAGGGATATTGTTGGTGTCAGCTGAGGCAACTTTGAAAAACGGCACATTGATTTCATGAAGAAATTCTACAGCCATCTGATTGAGGTAGGGAGAGGAAAAGTTATGAAATGCATTTCAATCTACTGGGTTTACTATGCTTATATTCTCTTGATATATATAATACACATTGAGACCCTCTTTCATGTGTTCACCTCATCCATCCCTGATGCAGTAAAGAAGATGCCAACTTCATTGGCGAACTGTTGCAGCTCTCTGTACTGCTGGTGACTGAACTCCAGATGCTGTTTATGGGCCCCGTAGGTCGGGCCCCAGGCGTGAGGGGACGTATAGGCACGCTCCAGAGCGAGCTTGGTGAATCTGTGTTCGATCTCGCTCTTTTGAAACTTGGCACAATCAGCTCCACAGTCCTGTGTGGAGATACAGTAGGAAGTAGAAGTGGATTTGTTGACAACAAAAATGAGTTTCACCACATAAGAAATCTAAATCTAAATACAATGTGTGAGTTATAACTCAGGAGCTCTATTACAGAAACGTACACTCTTCGTTATTGACCCAATATTTGAAAAAATATATATTTCCGGAGTGAAATTACCATGGTTACTAAACAGATGGGGCTTTGGGCCGGTTCACACAGAACACGTTTTTGCAGTTAAAAAAATGCTGCAAATGGTCAAACACGTCCGTCGTGTTTAAATTAAAAAACAAAGGGAAAGTAGCTCAGTGGAATGGAAAACGTGTTCTGTGTGAACGGCCCTCGGGATGTTTCCAGGTCAATTCTTCTGTTTATATATATATATAAAAAGTAATTAATAAAGAATTTTTTTTTTATATATATGCAAACTGTGGTTTTATGGTTTCCCTGCTCTTGCTAACATTGATATCTATATAGGCTATCTCACTTCCCCCTCCCCCATGAAAATAACTGACATCAACACGGTATCAGACTTCACATCAGATAAAGCAGTACTTTATACTTTACCTTGGCCATTCGGATCATTTGTTTGGCGATTTCTAAGTCTCCCTGATGGTTCTGTCCAATCTCAGCGATGATAAAACAGGGGTTGGAGCCCCCGATTTTTCTTCCAGGACAAAGTTCAAACTCCGCAGACATTTTATAAACGAATTGTTAAACAGATTTAGAGGCTGGAGATGTGATCACTAGCGTTCTGGCATCAAGCAAAGGGGCCGGAAAGAAGGTCACACTGCCATTTAAAGACGTTCAAGTGCTCCACCCTAACCATTGCCAACCCCCAACCATCCGCATATCTTAAATATATATGTTTATACATTTATATAGATGTTAAACCGGATTAAGAAGCCAAGAATTAATTCAGATGTCGTTGAATTTTGAACACGTATAGGCCACTATGTATTTAGCAGCAAAAGCTAGCAAACTATTTAGCAGTGCCACGTACACCAGCATCTTTACAGGCCCACTGGTGACTTCAGGACAAAAACGTATTTGACAAAGTGCAATAAAAATGTGCCGTGGTAAATTTTTTACATAACAATGGCCGTTGTATCAGATCAGATCAGAGTATATTGAAAGATTAGAAACCTTCCAGTAAAAAGTCAAAGGGTTAGTCAGGGCTTGCCGCTTACTTTTTTCCCAAGGAGCACATGTGCTCGTAAGTTGAAAAATTTAGGAGCACATTGAAAACTTTAGGGCTGCGATGCAAATGCAATGGATTTTTCAAATGTGTTTAAGAGGATATGAAGAGACATTATTAGAAGAATACAAAAAGTACACAATGTTTTTAAATATTGCTGCTTCAAACTGTTTTCAATAATCATGTAATTATTTAGTCCTACTTTAAACTGTAAATAGGCATGTGACAGTTTCAAAACAGTTAATTATCATTAACTGTGACAGTTAATGATAATTGCTGACGCTAAATGAACTGTGCTGGTAGAATCCATGAAGTGACGTTGCAACTCAGAATCTGTCACTTTTCTGTTGCCTGGCTGCCATTTTCTCTGTATCTGGCTAAAAGTGCGCTATTTGAACAACGTAATCACAAATTCATAATAAAATTAAAAGAAATATAATATCTGATCATCCTCCATAACGCAGTCGTTATTTACATCTCATATCATCTGTAAACTATTGTGTTACCAAGGCAAAGACTGACACTTTTGTATTACATTCCAAAGAGCGGCAGTTATCAGCCCCACCGTGGAAAATAAACTGTAACTGTACCGGCCGGCCCGGATCGGCACGGAATAAAATGATGACAATGAGAACCGTTCGGCCCGACGGTGGAAAAGCGGCACTCTGAACGTAACCGCAGCTGCTTTGTTTACGGGTTACTTGGGTAATGTTGAAGATTTTATTATTTCGAAAATAAGTAATTTAGCTATTTATTTGTAGCCTACACTATTATTTCCTCCGTGTGTGACTTTGGTTTGACGCTTGGAAGCCTGAAGAAAGGCTGGAATCGCCTGTGGCAAAAAATTATATTCTGAGAAGAAGTCACATGGTACAAGACCTTTACCCCAAATATCTATAGGGTGTGTTACCATTTTTGTAAAAGGATGTATGGTATATATGTGTAAGCCGAGCAAAAATCTGGAGCAACCTTCTGCAGAAGATGCTTGACTTTTTGTAAAATAAAGTTGAATAGTTCTGGCATCAAAGATCTCTGAGAAGTGATTTCACGAAAGAGAGAAACCACTACAAATGGCACCCCAGATGGGACTTTGCTTAGGAGCAGAAGGAACCACGAAGGGCATCACTGGTGACCGGCACAAGCAACAGTGGCCACTGTACTTTGAGGTGAGCAGTTTTTGCTTTTGCTTAAAGTTTGTGTTGCTCACCGGTTGCCCGGAAGTGGTAAGAAAAGCTTCTTCGAATTTAAAGAACTAAAAAAAAAAATAATAATTTAAAAGGTGTCCAGATTAATTTAATTCCAGAAATAATTGCATGCATTGTCTTTGACAATATCAAGTAATTTGTAATAGCGCGGCGGAGCTCCCGGTAGTGTTTTCCAGTGTTTATGTAATCCGGTGTGGATTGTATGAATACTGGTGCTGCTGATTTGGCGCTATATGGGTTTTGTTGTATACACAAGGATCCGTGTTTGCTTATCATGAGGGCCTCGAAGGATGATAAGCAAAAGAATGCACACAGAGGATTTGTATTTACTGATAAGGACATCAGTTATTGATCTGCGTTTGCTTGTCAAGAGGGCCTTGACGGATTATAAGCAAAAGGCAAGCGCACAGATAAAGTTAATAAAGTTTTAGTGAGGTTTGCCTGGGTAGAGTCCTATACCACTCTGTTGTGTTGAGGAGGTGAATCGCAGAGGTCTATATGGAGACTCTATGTGTGTGTGTGTGTGTGTTCCTGTGTCTTGCTTGACTGTGCGGTTAAAAATAGTGATGACCAACCCTGGTCACTTAAAAGGGACAAAGAATGTGTGAACGGTAGAGGAAAACAATTATTTCAAGATATTAACTTTGCAGATTATTTTAGTATGAAATAAGTTACAATAATAAAATATATATTGAATCAATAAATGTAATGATATATATTAATACACAAACATATATAAGATTGCACGTGCTTAATATATTATATCTTATATCTGAGGACATGCAGAATGGAAAACAATTATTCCATTGCAGATAATTATGTTTGTGTTAAGATAACTTGTGCAGTGTGCTGAAGGTGAGCAAGATTGGGTGACCAAGTTCCAACAGTCATAAATAATTTACAGCAATCTTAGTATCTTAGTTAATGGGAATTTTTGAATCAATAAAAAAAAAAAAAAGAGGAATTCCTTAATGTTGGTTGAGGAAAATGTTATTCACCATGCTAGATTATTTTGAACCCAGCGTGCAAATATAGAAGAAAGATTGAAGTCTGATTTTATGATATAGGGGAAATTATTGAATTATACTCAGATCATCATAAATTAGATTATTGCTGATATTGTAAAACAGAAATAGCTTGCTTTTTTCTGCAACGAAGAACTTGCTTTACTAAAAATAGAATAGGGAAACTGCTGTTGTTAACCAGTGAGATTTTTTTATACAAAAGAATTAGTGAAAAAGATGGTTAAAAAGTGGAATTTAGATAAAGAGCTAATAGCTCAGGCACAATTGGAACTAGTATTTATAAAAGTTCGATTTGATTCACACGCATCTCTGAGTGTTCAAATTTCAGATGGCTTCAATGAAAGTGTCCTGATGAATGGAAGCAACAAGTGGGGAAAGGGCAAAGACACGACAGCAGAGAGAAGAAGAGAGAGTGGGCTTTCAGCTCCCTTCCTGAAGTTGACTTTTTCTGAAAGCTCAGCATGGAGAAAGAATGATTTAACGCTGGAAAAGGTGAAACTTTCACTTGAGACTTTTCCTGAGGGCAAAGAGAAAATCCTGAGATGCAAAACTGTGGCAAGATCTATCAAAAGTCCAAACTGAGAAGAGGCAGAGAAACAACAGAGCCTATATTCCACTCTACAACACCAGGGGCCGGTTTCACAAAGATACACTTTGGCTACGGCTTAGATATAGTATATAGTCAGACTTTAGATAGACATCTAAATCAGACCGTTGCACAAAAGCACTTAAGACTCTGACTAGGACTACACTGCAATGCATTCTGGGTAAAATAAGACACTTTTCAAAACAAAAAAACATGGCGCATTCAACCGCTCAGTGCGGTTTACCCCAGCGGAAGATATGTGTTTGTTGGAGGAGTATAACAGTCACAAGGACATTTTACTTGGGAAATTTAGCGGAGAATGTAGTAACAAGAAGATATGTTTCATTTGGAAAAAGATATACGACAGTTAACAGCGTTAATCCGACCGTTGAACGGAGCTTAAAGACGTACAGAATAGATACAAAAAAGTCGGTTACTGCGGTCCCTAAAAACCCTTTCCCTTCTTCTCATAGCTCTCTGAATAACGTCGTCAGCGAACCACAAATTATGAGCCATTTTCCCTCGGCTGTTTGTAAAGTAACTGATTGTTACTGCTGGTCGCCAAGGTAACAGAGTCTGAGGCCTAAGTTAGCCTGGGGGAAAGGTGTCTAATTTTTTTTGGTCTAAATTAAGTCTTTATCTTTGTGAAACAGTCTAACTTGCATTAAAATAGCTTTGTGAAGCCATCCCCAGGGCCTTTGAGTGACAGCATAGGCTGACGACACATGCAGAGCGACGGCCAAGCAGCTTCAACAGACTGATGATCTAAAAACAGAAGGACAGACATCCCTTCCCTTGCGGGCACCACAGGTGTGGCAACTACAATGATCACTCTAGAGACTGCTTCAAATTTGGTTATTTATTATA
The DNA here is from genome assembly GCA_030578255.1 of Tiaroga cobitis. Lineage (NCBI taxonomy): Eukaryota > Metazoa > Chordata > Actinopteri > Cypriniformes > Leuciscidae > Tiaroga > Tiaroga cobitis. The sequence goes on from CM060615.1 coordinate 15,503,576, forward strand.
TTAACTTTATTCATCTTGATTATTCACTGGTCTCAATTCTTTATGATTAGGCAGCCATGATGGACAATGGGCAAATCTGGCCAGGATGCCGGGCTTACACCTATACTCTTTTTCCGAAGGACATCCTGGGATTTTTAATGACCACAGAATCATAAAAAATTCCAAAGTCCATCCACCACAAACAGTATTTTATGGTGGATAGGCTGACAGGGATGTGATAAGCTCAATTTTTAGATAAGCTCAAACATCTGTTATGGAAACTTGACTTTTATTGTGACGACTTTCAACGTCAACATTACAAGGTCGACATAATGTCTTCATCCAATTTCATGGGCCAATTTTATCTCGTTTCCATTTTAACGATATGACATTTGGTTAGCTATTACTACTGTTGAAAACAAAACTGTACTTTACACATGTCTTATAGGCACTTAAAGCAGCAATATTTGCACGCAAATGGACATGTGGTCACCGCCAGTGAACCGGTACTCACAGTGATCATCGCAGCCCTGATTCAACCACTGGAACTGATATTATTATTAGTATATTTTTAATGCCCTAAAAATGTCTGTCCAGCCAAGACTAAACAGTTAAACCAATTTTATTCAATGAAACGCGTTCATTTCAATAAAATATTACTGAACGTTCATTACACTTAAGACAAAACACTACAGGCAAAAAGGTTTTTATGTAGTTTCCAAAAAAAGGCATTTCTTAGTATTTGAAACTCAAAAGATTTTGTAGTTGTTTTTTTGTTTTTGTTTTTTTACTGTGTACATATCTTTAAAAGCCGTTTTCTCAAAGTGAGTTTTTTCTTTTGCACTGAGCCATAAATCCACAGCAGCACTTACATACATTTTTATTCCTATTTCTCTATTTTGCATTTTTATTTCCAGAGGGGTTTGTTCATATATCATTTGTTCGATTTTAAACATTTTATTCATTAAAACATGTTCTCTTACGAGAGGTTCTCTCGTATTGCATAAGCTAGCTTACGCTACGGGAAAGATTCATCTTTGCTGAGATATTGAAGCCAAAAATTATTTCATAATTTGTATCCATACACAACGCAGTTCCTCTGCGGCAGACCTAGAGCGGGCTAGCTAGCAGCTCATTGGTTCGCTCAGAGAGAACTGCTTAAGCCTATGGGAGAGCGGGACTGAACCCGCTTCCAATGAGAGGCGCCCGCGCGCTCATTGCGTCATGGCCCGCCAGAGTGGGCGTGGCCATGGGGTATATAACAGTCTCTCCCAGGCTTATATGTTGATTCATTTCATCTTCAGCAAGCTGCACGCTTCTGCTGTTCCTGGGAAAAGCCGTCGCCGTCGAGAAGGCACCTCTAGCGAGCTCACGGACCCTGAAGAAGCCGGCCGTCTTCGCCACCTTCAGCCGCCCTGCAAGCTAAGCCATCCGACGACTGTATCCTTTTCTCAATTATATCTGAAAGAGCCGAGCGTCTTTCTAAAGATGCCTCGTTTTTCCTGCGGCTCCTGCCGCGCTCGTCTCGAGGACGGAGACCGCCATGTCATCTGCGCTCTCTGCCTGGGACTCGAGCATGCAGAACTCGCCCTCGCGGATGGAGGTTGCGACTTCTGTGAAAGCCTGCCGTTATCGTCCCTGCGGGCACGACTTCTGGCAGTGAAATCCGCTCCCGCGCCACCTGTCTCTTCGCCGCGGAAGAAGAAACGCCGCTCACAAAGGCCGCCGGAGCCACCAGCGGAAAACCTCTTCTCAGTTTGGACTACACTGCAATGCATTCTGGGTAAAATAAGACACTTTTCAAAACAAAAAAACATGGCGCATTCAACCGCTCAGTGCGGTTTACCCCAGCGGAAGATATGTGTTTGTTGGAGGAGTATAACAGTCACAAGGACATTTTACTTGGGAAATTTAGCGGAGAATGTAGTAACAAGAAGATATGTTTCATTTGGAAAAAGATATACGACAGTTAACAGCGTTAATCCGACCGTTGAACGGAGCTTAAAGACGTACAGAATAGATACAAAAAAGTCGGTTACTGCGGTCCCTAAAAACCCTTTCCCTTCTTCTCATAGCTCTCTGAATAACGTCGTCAGCGAACCACAAATTATGAGCCATTTTCCCTCGGCTGTTTGTAAAGTAACTGATTGTTACTGCTGGTCGCCAAGGTAACAGAGTCTGAGGCCTAAGTTAGCCTGGGGGAAAGGTGTCTAATTTTTTTTGGTCTAAATTAAGTCTTTATCTTTGTGAAACAGTCTAACTTGCATTAAAATAGCTTTGTGAAGCCATCCCCAGGGCCTTTGAGTGACAGCATAGGCTGACGACACATGCAGAGCGACGGCCAAGCAGCTTCAACAGACTGATGATCTAAAAACAGAAGGACAGACATCCCTTCCCTTGCGGGCACCACAGGTGTGGCAACTACAATGATCACTCTAGAGACTGCTTCAAATTTGGTTATTTATTATATTAACTTTATTCATCTTGATTATTCACTGGTCTCAATTCTTTATGATTAGGCAGCCATGATGGACAATGGGCAAATCTGGCCAGGATGCCGGGCTTACACCTATACTCTTTTTCCGAAGGACATCCTGGGATTTTTAATGACCACAGAATCATAAAAAATTCCAAAGTCCATCCACCACAAACAGTATTTTATGGTGGATAGGCTGACAGGGATGTGATAAGCTCAATTTTTAGATAAGCTCAAACATCTGTTATGGAAACTTGACTTTTATTGTGACGACTTTCAACGTCAACATTACAAGGTCGACATAATGTCTTCATCCAATTTCATGGGCCAATTTTATCTCGTTTCCATTTTAACGATATGACATTTGGTTAGCTATTACTACTTTTGAAAACAAAACTGTACTTTACACATGTCTTATAGGCACTTAAAGCAGCAATATTTGCACGCAAATGGACATGTGGTCACCGCCAGTGAACCGGTACTCACAGTGATCATCGCAGCCCTGATTCAACCACTGGAACTGATATTATTATTAGTATATTTTTAATGCCCTAAAAATGTCTGTCCAGCCAAGACTAAACAGTTAAACCAATTTTATTCAATGAAACGCGTTCATTTCAATAAAATATTACTGAACGTTCATTACACTTAAGACAAAACACTACAGGCAAAAAGGTTTTTATGTAGTTTCCAAAAAAAGGCATTTCTTAGTATTTGAAACTCAAAAGATTTTGTAGTTGTTTTTTTGTTTTTGTTTTTTTACTGTGTACATATCTTTAAAAGCCGTTTTCTCAAAGTGAGTTTTTTCTTTTGCACTGAGCCATAAATCCACAGCAGCACTTACATACATTTTTATTCCTATTTCTCTATTTTGCATTTTTATTTCCAGAGGGGTTTGTTCATATATCATTTGTTCGATTTTAAACATTTTATTCATTAAAACATGTTCTCTTACGAGAGGTTCTCTCGTATTGCATAAGCTAGCTTACGCTACGGGAAAGATTCATCTTTGCTGAGATATTGAAGCCAAAAATTATTTCATAATTTGTATCCATACACAACGCAGTTCCTCTGCGGCAGACCTAGAGCGGGCTAGCTAGCAGCTCATTGGTTCGCTCAGAGATAACTGCTTAAGCCTATGGGAGAGCGGGACTGAACCCGCTTCCAATGAGAGGCGCCCGCGCGCTCATTGCGTCATGGCCCGCCAGAGTGGGCGTGGCCATGGGGTATATAACAGTCTCTCCCAGGCTTATATGTTGATTCATTTCATCTTCAGCAAGCTGCACGCTTCTGCTGTTCCTGGGAAAAGCCGTCGCCGTCGAGAAGGCACCTCTAGCGAGCTCACGGACCCTGAAGAAGCCGGCCGTCTTCGCCACCTTCAGCCGCCCTGCAAGCTAAGCCATCCGACGACTGTATCCTTTTCTCAATTATATCTGAAAGAGCCGAGCGTCTTTCTAAAGATGCCTCGTTTTTCCTGCGGCTCCTGCCGCGCTCGTCTCGAGGACGGAGACCGCCATGTCATCTGCGCTCTCTGCCTGGGACTCGAGCATGCAGAACTCGCCCTCGCGGATGGAGGTTGCGACTTCTGTGAAAGCCTGCCGTTATCGTCCCTGCGGGCACGACTTCTGGCAGTGAAATCCGCTCCCGCGCCACCTGTCTCTTCGCCGCGGAAGAAGAAACGCCGCTCACAAAGGCCGCCGGAGCCACCAGCGGAAACATGCGGGCCGCCGCCGCCGCCTCCCGCTTCCCGCTCTCCCTCCCCGCCCCTGCCGGACATACAGTTGCCGCCGAGTGGCCGCTCTGTTGCTTCCGATGACGCCGCGGAGGAGAAGGACTCCTGCTCACTGCTCGTTTCAGACAGTGAAGACTCCGCCCCCGCTGTCACGGATCTGAGAAGTGCTACGGACCTCGCCCTTCGCGCCACTAAAGCCGCCGCACAAGCTCTGGGGAGATGCATGGCCAGCCTGTGTGTTGCCGAGAGACACTTATGGCTCACGCTCGCCGACATGGGAGACTCTGAGCGCGCCGCGTTTCTCAACGCGCCCCTCTCCCCGACGGGCCTGTTTGGATCTGCTGTCACGGGAATCGTCGATCGCTTCTCTGAGGTACAGAAAGCTACTCAGGCGATGAATTTGTTTCTGCCACGCCGCGCTAGCTCTTCCGCGGGCCGCTCTCGCGAGCCTCCCGCCAGAGCTCCACCACAGCGTCCCCCTCCGCAGACTCAAACAGCCCAGCGCAGACAGGGCGGCCGCCCTCGCTCTCGCTCTGACAGCCGCCGCAGACCGCCGCCCCCACGAGGCCCGCGAACTAAGATCACGCTGAAGCCTGATCATCAGAAGTCTGCCTAGCAAAGTCAAGAAAACGACGGTGCTCTCCCGCTGCGGCCGGACCGCCGTCAAAGCTTCGCCCTCTGCCAGTCCCCGTTATTTCGCCGACTGCTGTAGTGTTGACCGCCACAAACAAGCCGGTGTCCCAGCCCGCTTGCGAGCGTCAAAAAGCCGTTTTTATGGCTACCCAGAGAAATCTCAAAGAGAGAAAATTTGCCAGTTGTGTACAAAAAGTGCCCACAATCATGTGCTCACCTATACACACAAGCATAACATATCCCGTGTCTCTATCAGAGCCCCATCACATGAAACGGGCAGAGCCCGCTCTAAATTCAGAGAACATAAACACGCCCACGAGCTCGTGCGCGTGTCCCCTCTCTGCTCGCTCTGTTGCACGGCCCATAGACTCCTCTCTGAGTGCAAATCCCGTTGCCACACACATTCAAAGCGCGCCCACACACTGTGTCCAGCCCGCTATGTGCAGCAATCAGGGCAATATAGCCATTCGGCCACTAGCCGCATGCTCCAAAGCGTGGGAAGCCATTCCAGGCATTTCCCCGTGGGTGTTAAGCATTATAAAGAACGGCTATCTGCTGCAGTTTCGCCGCCGCCCGCCTCGTGCACGCGCGCAGCTCGAATCTACTGTCAGCCCGCTGGCCGCCGGCACGCTCCGCTCAGAAATTGCGACGCTGTTGCAAAAGGGCGCTATAGAGAGAGTCCCGCCATCTATGACCGAGTCGGGGTTTTACGGCCGTTATTTCCTGGTTCCCAAGAAAGACGGCGGCCTCAGACCGATTTTAGATCTCAGGTCTTTGAACAAAGTGCTCATGAAGAGACCGTTCAAGATGCTCACTACCAGGAAACTCCTCGCGCAGGTGCGCCAGGGGGACTGGTTCATCTCTCTAGACCTGAAAGACGCCTATTTTCAGATCCAGATAAATCCCCGTCACAGGCCATTCTTACGTTTCGCCTTCGAGGGTCTTGTTTATCAATACGCCGTTCTCCCGTTCGGCTTATCTCTGGCGCCCCGTACATTCACGAAGTGCATGGATGCGGCGCTCGCCCCCCTGCGAAGCCAGGGGCTGCGCATTCTGAATTATCTGGACGACTGGCTGATTTTGGCCCAATCACAGACGGAGGTTCTGTCGCACCGCGCAGTTCTCCTCGACCATCTGGAAGCGCTGGGTCTCTCTGTCAACTGGTCAAAGAGCTCCCTTCTTCCCAGTCAATCGATTTCCTTCCTAGGAATAGATTTGAACTCGGTCACGATGACGGCTCGCCTGTCTACACAGCGCGCAGACATGTCTCACGGCGCTGCAGCCATGGACAGTAGCAGAATGGTTTCGCCAGGGCGTCACGATGGGGACCTTTTCCTGCCGAAAAGTCATCTCGACAGATGCATCCAACACGGGTTGGGGTGCAGTCTGCGAGGGCTCACCGGCCTTCGGCCATTGGTCGACTCAGGAGAGCCCCTTACACATAAACTGTCTGGAAATGCTTGCGGTCGAGAGCGCGCTCTCGCGCTTTCTCTCGCTCATTCGGGGACACCACGTCCTGATCCGTTCGGACAACAGGGCGGTGGTCTCCTATCTCAACCGTCAGGGCGGTGTCAGATCCAGAAACCTCTGTCTACTGACACACCGCATTCTAGTTTGGTCTCAGAGCCGCCTGCTCTCGCTCAGAGCGACGCATGTGCCGGGCCATCTGAACGACGGTCCAGACATACTGTCCAGGAACTTCATCTCCACAGGAGAATGGTCCCTGAACGCACAAACGGTCCAATTACTGTGGCGGCTATTCGGCAGAGCAGAAGTAGACCTCTTCGCGTCAGAAGAGAACGCTCACTGCCCAATATATTTTTCGAGGAGCGAGGACGCGCTAGCCCAGGAATGGCCCCGCCGCCCGCTCTATGCATTCCCTCCGATCGCTCTGTTACCACAGGTAATTCAGAGGATCAGGGACGCACGCCACTCGGTGCTCCTCATAGCCCCGCGTTGGGAGAGTCAGAATTGGGTTCCGGAGCTCACACAGCTGTCACAGACAGCCCCGTGGCCCATCCCAGTCAGAGCAGATCTCCTCTCTCAAGCTCGCGGCACGATCTGGCACCCCCATCCACGGCGCTGGGCGCTACATGCATGGGTGATCAACGACTATTCGTCGATTTGCCAGAGGGAGTAAGAAACACTATCATACAGGCTAGAGCACTTTCCACGAGAAGGCTCTATGCGTCTAAATGGTCTGTGTTCTCAAAATGGTGCACCGAAAAACAGCTGGACCCACGGTCATGCGAGGTGCCATCTTTGCTAATGTTCCTTCAAGAGATGCTGGACAAGGGCAGGTCCCTCTCCACTCTCAAGGTTTACGTGGCAGCCGTCGCAGCGTTCGCTGAACCCCGACGCGCTCAGTCCCTGGGCAAAGACGAGTTAGTCATCCGCTTCCTCAGGGGAGCTAAGAGGATGAACCCTCCGCGGCCCCCGTCGGTTCCTATTTGGGATCTTTCTATAGTCCTCGAAGCTATGAAAGCACCCCCGTTCGAACCGCTCGAGTCTGTGGACCTAAAATACCTCTCGCTCAAAACCGTTTTCCTGACGGCTCTGTCCTCAGTAAAACGCGTAGGGGATCTTCACGCGCTCTCATCCAGCGCCGCGTGTCTTGAGTTTGGGCCGAATGATTCGGTTGTCATTCTCAAACCTAGGCATGGCTATGTCCCGAAAGCGATTGGTACCCCGTTCAGGGCTCAGATTATTTCCCTATCGGCTCTGCCTGCATCCGATAGTGAGCGCGACGCCAATCTCCTCTGCCCGGTGCGGGCTCTGAGATTGTACACTACGCGCGCTGCCGCGTTCAGACGCGCTGAGCAGCTTTTCGTGTCGTTTGGGGGGCGCACCAAAGGTCTGGCCGCCTCTAAACAGACACTGTCTAGATGGATAGTGGACGCGATTGCCTCTGCTTACACATCTAAATGCCTGCCCTGCCCTCTGGGCATCAGGGCGCACTCCACTAGAGGCATGGCCTCATCGTGGGCATGGTCCTGTGGAATTTCCATTCATGACATCTGTGTGGCCGCGGGATGGGCCTCCCCGTCCACTTTTGTCAGATTTTACAACTTGGAAGTCCCCGCCTTGCAGGCAAAATTACTAGCTGTCTAACGACAGCTCTCTAAGAAGCTGCATTACTGAGAGTCCCTCACAACCGGTTCGCCCCTTGTGCTCTCCTTAAATGCTTTTACACTTCATGTGCCCGCTCTGCTGGCCCCATACATGCTTATGTGTACATTTCATGTGCCCGCTCAGCCGGCCTCATAATACATTCACTCCACGTTAAAAATCCCCCGGTAGATCCCTGGGATTCATATGTGGTTTCATAGCGTGCACGGCGTTGACCAGGTGTTCCCGTAGCGTAAGCTAGCTTACGCAATACGAGAGAACCTCTCGTAAGAGAACGAATCGGTTACCTAACGTAACCTCGGTTCTCTCTAGAAGAGGGAACGAGTATTGCGTTCCCGGCCGTGCTTGCGCTACTAGCGTTTCGCTTCACGCTGAAATAAATCAACATATAAGCCTGGGAGAGACTGTTATATACCCCATGGCCACGCCCACTCTGGCGGGCCATGACGCAATGAGCGCGCGGGCGCCTCTCATTGGAAGCGGGTTCAGTCCCGCTCTCCCATAGGCTTAAGCAGTTCTCTCTGAGCGAACCAATGAGCTGCTAGCTAGCCCGCTCTAGGTCTGCCGCAGAGGAACTGCGTTGTGTATGGATACAAATTATGAAATAATTTTTGGCTTCAATATCTCAGCAAAGATGAATCTTTCCCGTAGCGTAAGCTAGCTTACGCAATACTCGTTCCCTCTTCTAGAGAGAACCGAGGTTACGTTAGGTAACCGATTCGTTTTTTTCCCTCTACGGGCTGTTGACTGAATTTTCTGATTTACGAAGTGATATCAAAGGAGATATAAAAATACCTTCTGTAAAAACCTTCAACTCTAGTATCCACAAAATTTTGAACCTGGCTTTATCCAAAATTCAGATTTCTGTTTTGGAAAATATGCAAATTAGTGCAAATGATGTGCATCTGCATTAAACGTAACATTTCAGAAAACTTGTATTACAATTTTTTTTGCAATTCTTAATGCAATCAATCAACTGGGGAAGTATGGTGATATCATTAGTATACTTGAGCTGTAAACTCAACAACTGATTATGTTAAGTATAACAGAATGTGTTACAACAGATTTCTAGTTCCCAGCATGCATTGCTTAAAACTCTGTAAGGAGAGTAAAAATTTTGAAATTACGTGTTATTTTTTTATATTATATTTTTTGTACAAGATCAATAGGGGGAGATCTGTTATTTTTGGAATTTAAAAGGGTTTCTGTTTAAAATGTAAGAGAATTGAGTTAGGTATTCTAAATTGAAGGGTTTTAATTAGGTTTCAGTTTCTTTTATACTTTTATTTCACAGTACTCATAACAGTGACATGTGAAGGCCAAGTGTGGTAATCCATACTCAGAAATTATTCTCTGCACTTAACCCATCCAAGTGAGTGCACACACATTAGGCGCAATGAGTGAACACACACACTCCTAACAATGGGCACACACATCCAGAACAGTGGGCAGCCATTTTTTGCTTGCAGTGTTTGCTTACCCTGCTCCTGGTGACACAGCAACAGTACAAATATCCAATGTTTCCCTTATTTTGAGAAGATAAATCAGGTGTGTTTGATTAGAAGTAGAACATTTGCATGTTGTGTACCTCTGGGAACAGGGTTGGAATCCAGACAGCAACAAAGTCTCGGCCCAGATCTGGTACACGTGGATTCCACATGGCCCAGATGTGGGCCGGATCTGGGCCGACACTATGTTGCTGTCTGAGAAAGCAACTCTCAATTGTTCTTACTTAAACTCATGCTATTCCCTGGACTTGGCTCATTTCCCAAAAGCAACGCAAGCCTAAGTTGATCGTAGAACAATTGCCACCAATGGTCAGTCCATTACAAGACTAACTCACAAAGACACACACACATACGTTTCTTTGACAAGTGAGAACATCTTATAGCCTTCCATTGTTTTATGGCCTACTCCTAAACCTAACCATCACAGAAACATACGCACATCACTACATTTAAATATAAACATAATTTGGCTGATGTGAGCTTTTGGGTACACACAAAATGGGAACTAGTGGGTGCACACAAAATGGGAACTAGTGGGTACACACAAAATGTTCTCACAAGCTTTGAAATGTTGCCTTGTAAAAGCGAACCAAACCAGGAAGAAAATGCAACATTGTTACAAATTAATTCCCTGTTTTGGGACAAAGAAAATGATTTACAAGTGTGAAAACACCCTAAGACGTTTTTGCTCAACCTGCCTTGCATTCCCCATTGTCCACAAAAGATGAACAGTGCAGAGAATTCAATTAGAATTTAGGGAATTTAGAATGAATTAATGAAGTAGATTTGATAGAGTATCTTGAAAGTGTCCCATGTCCTGCTGCTCTATATAGCCTAATAATGTAACGCAATGCATTTACAAACTGTTAAAAGCAAATGGTAAAAGAGGCCATATGATGCTTTAAATGTTTTCCTTTTCCTTTAGTGTCTGTTTGTGCATGAATAGGATCTGGAAAGTTATAAAGCTCTACACAAAACTTACACAAAAGGGATTTATTGTAACCGAGAACACTGCTCCAGACCTGCCTAAAACGATGTCCAGATATTATGTCCACAATGTGACATGTTAGCATAAACCGCTTCTGGGTTCTACGCCAGAACCCCGGCTCAGTATTGGCCAGCTCTTGCGTCACCATCACACGCATGTGTCGTGGTGCTCACCTGACCAGCGTCGGCCAATAGTGAGCCGGCGTTCTGACGTAAAACCTGGAAGCTCTGCAGTGTGTTTACAATGTCAACAACGTAGGAGGCAGAAGAGGAGACATTTTTAAATAAAGTTGTTATTTCTGTTTGCTTTTGCGCACAAAAAGTATTCTTGTCACTTTATGACATTAAGGTTGAACCACTGTTGTCACATTGACTATTTTAAAGATGTCTTTATTACCTTTCTGGGCCTTGAAAGTGGTCGTTGCGTTGCTGTCATTGGAGTGATCAGAAAGCTCTCGAATTTCATCAAAAAGATCTTAATTTGTGTTCCGAAGATGAACAAAGGTCTTACATGTTTGGAACGACACGAGTGTGAGTGATTAATGACAGAAATCGGAGCTTCAGAAAATTCATTTTTGGGTGAACTAACCCTTTATCTAATAACTTATAAGTGACATAACTATACTGCTGCACAACACTGTCCTTCAGGACATTGATATGAGGACATTTACTTATCACATAGCAGAAGATTAAACATTAAACCATAAAATGATCTGCAATATGTAAATGAATATTGAATTTGAAGAAATTTGTTAATAGAGAGAGATAAAGTAGAACACCGCTGTTTTTTTGCTCACAGACACTCAGGTGTTTTATTCATTCAAATTAGATTCAAATGTCATGTTATAACAGCAACACAAACTGACTGTTTTAAAATTAAACTGAAATACGTTCTAAAAATTGGCCCTGTCAATGCGATCCTGGTTCACGTGTGACGAGCTCTTTTTCTTCAGCATCAGAATGTACTCGGCAAACTCTCGAACGGTTCCGTGGCCGGCGGGTCTCTGACAGGTGTATTTCGCTGCGATGAGATCTGCCACAGGTGCGTCACACAGGACGCCATTCAGCCCCACCTTAGACAGGATCTCTACGTCTTCAGCTTCTGAACCTGTGAGAGAAAACATCACCTCAATAAACAATTTGATCATTTTGCATGTGATTCCGGGGTTATTCACACCAGTGTTTCCCAACCCTGTTCCTGGAGGCACACCAACGCTACACATTTTCCAACTCTTCCTAATCAATCACACCTGAATCAGCTCATCAGCTCATTAGTAAAGACTCCAAGACCAGAAATATATGGGTCAGATAAGGGAGATATCCAAAATGTGCACTGTTGGTGTGCCTCCAGGAGCAGGGTTGGGAAACACTGATTTACACCATTCATTTGGACGTTCCTGTGTCTTCCAGTGTAAAACACAGCGAAATGCTCTAGATCTAAGCTTTAACTGACAGCCTGTGATACATAGATTAATAAAATCTAGATTATTCATTAATGAAGAGCTCCAATTTATTTTCATAATTTCACAAGTAAAAATTAGCATAGTTATATAACATACAATACAAGGCAAAGAGTAAAATGGATTTTTAAAAAATATATTATGTATGTTAAGATGTCTTTTGAATATACAGGAGCTCAGATATTGAATAAAGTATCAATAAATGATCATAAATTAGGTGTAGAGTACAAATCTTGCTTTTTAAATAAGTTGTTTAAGTGAAGAACAAAAATATGTCAATGGCGGGGAAAGAGTTAATTAAACCTTTTCAGTTGCAAACATTTTTTGATGAGTTGAATCAACACTAAACAGCTGAATAATGACAGTCTTTCTAGCAGAATTTGAATTTGTCTCATATTTGATGAAGTCTGCCTCATTAATTCTGTTATATTCCTGATTATTACTGTGAAGCTGCTTTGAAACAATCTGTTTTGCATATAAAGTGCTATATAAATAAATAAATGATATTTGACATGCTTAAAACTGGTTTAGCTGTATTTTTAAAATGACACCCTCACTCATGAAGGCCACTTCATCCCAGCGCAGTTTCTTGCGCAAAAAAAGAAATCTAGTCACTTCATGATATTAAGGTTGAACCACTGTTGTCACATGGACTATTTTAAAGATGTCTTTATTACCTTTCTGGGCCTTGAAAGTAGCCATCAGAAAGCTCTCGGATTTCATCAAAAAGATCTTAAAGGGGTCATGACATGAGAAACCAAATTTGCCTTGATCTTTTGGTATTTAAGAGGTCTTTGTACCATTAAAACCTCCTGCAAGTTTCATAGCTTAAGACGTCCTCCCCATTATAAACGAACCATTTATTTAATCAAGCTCTAAATACAGCTCGTTCTAGATCCTTTGAACTTAGTGACGTCACGGTACGAAGTGACGTACCAGTCGTTTGCATATGACCGCCTATATAAACATAAGATATTTATGATTAAATCTGAGAGGTGCATCACTGCTACATAGGCTCCCTAAGGGAATGACACCGGACGGCCCAGAGAGTCATTAAAGAAAATGTTTAAATATTCCATGTCGCAACAGTGGCTCAACTGTAAGTTTATCAAGCGACGAGAATACTTTTTGTGCGAAAAAACAAACAAAAATAACGGCTTTATTTGACTATTCCTTTTCTTCCTTGTAGGCCTGAAACGAGACTTCAAGAGATTTCCACGACGCATGCGCGAGAACTGAACTGAAGTAGTTGAAGGAGATCGCAATTCTCGCGCGTGCGTCGTTGAAATCTCTTGAAGTCTCGTTTCAGGCCTACAAGGAAGAAAAGGAATAGTCGAATAAAGTCGTTATTTGTGTTTGTTTTTTCGCACAAAAAGTATTCTCGTCGCTTGATAAACTTATAGTTGAGCCACTGTTGTGACATGGAATATTTAAACATTTTCTTTAATGACTCTCTGGGCCGTCCGGTGTCATTCCCTTAGGGAGCCTATGTAGCAGTCATGAACCTCTCAGATTTAATCATAAATATCTTCATTTGTGTTCCGAAGACGAACGAAGGCCTTACGGGGTTGGTACAGCATGGGGGTGAGTAATTAATGACTTAATTTTCGTTTTTGGGTGAACTAACCCTTTAAGCTTGAATAATCAAATGTAAAATAAGACTATAGTCTTCACTGAATAAATTAAATATAATTAATACAATCTATCTGTGTTAAAGCTATAAAAGTGATTTTCTCTTTCTCTTTTGTTGTTTGATTAACATTGGGTTAACAAACAGCTGCGGGTATATTAGGCTGCTATCATTTTAAGACAAATGAGGGATCTCACGCATAGCTCTAACAAAACAGCGCGCGAGTTCCAGTCTTGTTCTTGCGCTTGATGTTTAAACTGACAGGAGTTAAAAACACATGCAGATGATAAACTTTCACTCCATGATGGATAAACTTTGCAATTAATCCGTGAATTGCATGCGTTCCGAACCGAAGCGATCAACTAAGATCCATACGTGCATTCTGTCATCGCATATCCTATGATGTGATTATTTTGCAGATACGCACATCGCGATATCGATGCTAAAACGATGCATCGTGCTGCCCTAATCATGATTAATATATTACCATAAATGGAGAAAAATCCTACTCCAGTAAGTAAACGTGTCCGTGTCCCTAAAAATTTCGGTACTCAAAAGCGCTACCCTCCACGTTTTCTTGTGCGCATCGTTTACCTTTACCACGCATGTGCAACAATAAAGTGCTATATAAATAAATGATACTTGACATGCTTAAAACTGGTTTAGCTGGATTTTTAAAATGACACCCTCACCCATGAAGGCCACTTCATCCCAGCGCAGTTTCCTCTTTTCCATCAGCCGCTTCACATCAAGCCCTTTCTGCTGGTCTCCAATCCTGAGGCCACATCCGGCCCGCTGGGACACTTTCTCCAGGAGAGCCCTGGACAGCAGCTCGTTCACGCTGGATATGAGGATCACCTGATGAAAGTTAGGAAACATCAAATCCAACTGATCCCTGTTTACTTTCTTAATACATGTTCTTCTGCTCTTAATATTGCATGCTATTGACAATAATAGATGTATGAACAAATAAAGTGGTTTGTGAATGGCCATAGGTGTAGCTAGGTGTAGGTGTAAAAAAGGGAAATTAACGGCAGCTGTGGTTGCAGAATTTTCTTTTCTTTTCTTTTTACAGTGTATGGTATCCCATTTATGCATATCCCAAAATTTGTATACAAATCACTGATAAAAATAGATGGATGGATACATACTACTGTAAATTATAAGATGATTTTGTTATGTTTTTAAATCCAAAGTCTGTACATTTGACAGCATTTTAATGTAAAATTATACTTAAAATGTCCTGTTATGTTTACAGTTTTTTACTATAAGGGAACTTCCCATTAATAAATGATCAGGGCCCGTATTCATAAAGATTCTAAGACTCCTCTCAGAAAACTCTTAATTTAGCTTAAAAACTTTTACGTAGGAGTCTTAGCTTAAGAGCGATTCGGGACCGATCTGAGAGCAACTCTGAGTAAGGAATAGACAAAAACTCTCATCTTAGTGAGGAGGCGGGGCTGACCCCCGTTGCTATGTATGACACAATCTTTTGAAGACTGTGATTGGTTGGTTGTCCAAGAAGGAAAAAGAGTGATTTTAAGTAGCCTAGGGTCTATTCTAAGCATTCCCTTTGAAATTACATGTGTAATTTTTCCTATTTGACCGCTCTCACACACACACACACACACATTATATATGTGTATATAAATCCTTTTTTTTTTTTTTTTACCATGCTGTTAATTTCCTATAAGGTATTTGATTGGCTTAGAATGATAAAAATTGTTCCACTCTTTCCAATTACACTGATTGCTGGCATGTCTATTTAAGTGGTGATTTGAATGTTGGTTTTAATGTAACAAACATGGAATCAAAACCAAGAAGGATGAGAAAGCCCGACTGGACAGAGGAACCGTGTTTACTGTTAGCCCAGTTAGTGGATGAACACAAGGTCATCCTTAAAGGAAAATTCGGGCCAGGTTTCAATCTACAGGGCCACACATTTCTTCTCCCTCTTCGTCTTTCTGCCATTTTCTCCTCTGCTAAAGAAACTCTTAAGCCTCTTAAAAGTCCTCGTCCGTACTCCTAACGATTTTGACCTTAAGACCTCTTTTAAGGGTTAAGATACTTCCTGAATTACTTTTTTTTTTTTACTAGGATTTTTTCTTTAATTTTAAGAGTAAACACCCACATTTCCAAGAATTTTCTTAGAATTTTGTCACTAGGAGCTACTCTTTGCATTAAGATTCTTTATGAATACGGGCCCAGGTGTTTACCATAGTATTTACAGTATTTTACTGCTAAAATTTTTTTTTTTTACAGTGTAAAGGTACTATGTCCCATTATTTGTCCCAGCCTACACAACTGTACCTCTATATCTTCTCTCTTTAGCATCTGTACGCCTGCCACGTCTCGAGCATTAATGGCCACAAGATCCTCTCCAGAAACCGACGTGTATATCTGACTGCTCGTCAAACAGCCAGACACTTTACACAGAAACAGCCTGACCGCCGCTTTCTCCTCTCGGCCGAAGTAGCCAAACCTGCAGAAAAGGCCAGCATTTATATCTGCATTATTGTGTTGTCACAAACAGAGTTTGATGAAATCGCCACCTCAGAACTCTCTGCTCAGCGACAGGCCAGTCGATGTCCACGTCGATGTCAACGCTGTGCTCAGGCAGCATTTCATAGTAAGCGATCTTGCCCAGCTAAAACACACAGAACAGATCAAAATAACTGATGCAGGGCGTTTGAGGTCATGAGCTCTCGTGGAGAGGTTTCTTTCACACATGGGACATTTTCTTTAAAATGTTGACTTTTTCTCCCATTAAAGCTGATGACAAGTATTTATGAACATCTTTACGTTTGGCTTTTTTTTCTTCCTACAAATGAAGGACTGTTGTGATATCAGTGATAAGTAAATATTTGTCTAAGTATCTAAGGGTTTTCAATAACAACCAGTTTTAATATTTTAAAGATAATTTTCTTTGTTTTTATATTTACCTTAATAACCATGTATAATCATTAGTCATTTATATAGTTGTAGTTGTCATTTGATTTATCATTTATTTTTTATTTTTTTTATTTGATTTACATAATTTATTTAGTTGATACACACACACAAACACACAAGCAGCAGAAACACTGAAGACACACACACACACACCAGCAGCAGCAGAAACGCTGAAGACCAACACACACACACCAGCAGCAGAAACACTGAAGACAAACACACACACACACACACACACAAGCAGCAGAAACACTGAAGACACACACACACACACCAGCAGCAGCAGAAACGCTGAAGACCAACACACACACACCAGCAGCAGAAACACTGAAGACAAACACACACACACACACACACAAGCAGCAGAAACACTGAAGATAAACACACACACACACAAGCAGCAGAAACACTGAAGACAAACACACACACACATACACACACACACCAGCAGCAGCAGAAACACTGAACACAACAGAGGTACTTAACACCATCACTTCTGCACGGGCGCCGTCCACGAGACGTGTACGGCCTGAAGTGGAACCTGTTCGTCGAGTGGTGTTCTCCTCGCCGAGAAGACCCCCGAAGATGTTCGATAGGGTCTGTGCTTTCCTTCGTGCAGCAAGCGTTGGAGCGAAGGCTGTCTCCCTCCACCCTCAAAGTACATGCTGCAGCTTCAGCATATCACAACCACATAGATGGCAAAACAGCAGGGAAGCACAACCTGGTTGTCAGGTTCCGTAGGGTGGCGAGATGGTGAAATCCTCCTCGACCCCCCTCCATACCCTCTTGGGACCTTTCCCTGGTGCTTCGAGCATTTCAGGATGCTCCCTTTGCAATAAGCAAACGTAAAGCTTCTTTCCATGAAGACTTTGCTGTTGGTTGCACTGGCCTCTGTCAAGAGGGGACCTGCAGGCATTTTTGGTCGACAAATCGTGCCTAGAGCTTGGGCCGGGTGACAACCATGTAGTACTGAGACCCCGGCCTGGCTATGTGCCCAAGGTTCCTACCACTCCCTTCAGGGATCAGGTAGTAAACCTGCAAGCGCTGCCCCTGGAGGAGGCAGACCCAGCCCTGGCTTTGCTCTGTCCCGTTCCTCTGCGTATGTACGTAAACAGAACTCAAAGCATCAGGACCTCAGACCAGCTCTTTGTCTGTTACGGAGGCCAGCAGAAGGGAAAGGCTGTCTCCAAGCAGAGGATGGCCCACTGGATAGTGGATGCCATCACCTTGGCTTACCAAGCACAAGCCGTGCCCTGCCCGCTCAGGTTGCATGCACACTCTACGAGAGGCGTTGCATCCTCCTGGGCGCTGGCACGTGGCTCCACGCTAGATATCGGGCTGGGCGACACCTAACACGTTTGCTATAAAATAACTACTCTTTAAACTAACTTAATAAAATTATGGACAGTGGTTCCACACAATCAAATTATTATGAATCTATGTAAGCTCCTTGTGTTGAGAATCTATGTGAAATATAGTAATGTCCAAACAAATCAATGGAATTGCTTCCCTGTAACTTAAATCGGTTAAGTTTAGTGAACATGCTTTACTTTTTTTTAAAACTGCACTGATAAATAAAAGTATGTCCGATTTCTAGACTACAGAGAGCTATTAGCTAATAATAGAACTTATCAACATTTAAATGCTCAGATTTAGATGCATTTTCAGCAAGATGATTTCATCTGAATCAGTCCACAGCCTAACCAAATGCTCCACTCTTCTCCACAATGGTAACCCACTAATTTAAATGGTTCTAATAATTGCATTGTAATTGAACATTAAACACAATTACACACTATAAAGTCTTCCCCTTTCCTAATTTTCTCAAAAACACATAAAATATCACTTTATTTCAACATTTATTCTCTCTTAGTTCAGCTATATGCAAAGCATGCTGGGAACTAACAAGCACCGCCCAGTTTCAGTTAATGCAACACAGATCATTCATGTAATCCAACCCAAACGGATTAAGTAAACTTTAATTTTATATATTTAAGCAGATTGAACACAATCAAATTAAGTTTGGACAAAATGTATAGCAATTGTGTTGCTTAAGCTAATTCGAAGCAATTTGAACAATATTTTTTTTCATTGCAATATATTTAAAGCATTCCAGAAAAGACTTTCCGAAATATAACAAAAATAAAAAACTTTGCCTTTAGATTAATTTTATATTTTCTCCGAGGCCATGCACATTGCCACCTTCTTCACAAGCCATCTTCATCCAATACATTGGAAATCGTCACATCCGGATTTTTTTGAATCGCGGAATTAAACCCTTTACATTAGTTTAACGATTAATAATTAAATATAGAGGAAAATTTAAAGTTAATTAAACGCAATACAATAGTGTTTTGGTGGTAAAAGAAATATATGTGTTACTTGAACAAAAAATATTGGGGTAAAAAGAACAGTGCCACAAAACCATTTTTTCGAGTATCTATAGATATTATAGCCTATGTTTAGAGCCGGTCTCCTCCCGTGTTCTCACCCTAGACGAGTAGAAACACTGAGAGGCCGTTCACCGTTCATCGCTCTTCAAAATATCTTCCTTTGTGTTCAGTAGAAGAAAGAAACTCTCACAGGTTTGCAACAACTTGAGGGAGAGTAAATAATGACAGAATTTTCATTTTTGGGTGGAGTATCCCTTTAAGGAAAATAGAAAATACTGAGGTGGACTTTTACTTTCTGAACCTGGACTTTAAACCTCTGGCGAAAGTAAACGGCAGATGCTTCATAGCCGACTGCCAGTACATAGCCAAAACGCAACGTAAAAGTCCCAGGCCTGGTCTTCTCTCATCTTTCACTGTCATCACTCCTCCTCTTATCTTTCAGAGCTCCTAGCACTCCAGACTGGTGACGTTCATTAACACTCGCGCCACCGGCCTCACCCCGTTTCCACGGTTTGTGACCTGCTCTTCACCATAACATTAAAACCACAGTAATTTGAACGATAAAATCCTGTGTATTTTTTGTGTAATCGACTGTTGTTTTCAGTGTCTTCTAGTAGCAGCTGTACAGTTTAGTCGACTAGTCTTGCACATCCCTCGACAGGACTAACATGAGTAAATGCTCTTCCATTATTTTTATGTAGTGTCCATTAATCATTGCCAGACACAGATCTTGCTGAGGCAGATGAAATTAATGTCAGCATGGAAATTATCTCCAGAGGGGGGACATGGAAATATTATTGTGCCAGGGTAAATTATTTACATTGTGAAATGGCAGCATTTAAGTTTAAAACCAATACGGAATGGATCCTATGTAGTTTCAGTAGTCACACCTTCAGCTGAAAACGCTTTGTTAGGCAACACTAAATGGACAATTTTGTAATTGTAAATTAGCTCATACTCCCAAACCTTAGATAAGTTTAATGAGAAGGGCAAAATGCTGTAGGTTGGAGACCTGCGTGAAATCGGCCCCCCACCCAATGCAAAACGCCATCAAAATATTCTAATCGTTTGTGCTGTGTTTGTGCTGTAAAAAGTTTTGATTGTGCTGCTTCGGTTTTTTAGACATTAAAAGAATATTTTTAGGTCATTCTGAGGTCACTCAGCCCCCCCGCCCACATGATCCAAATTTACCCCAAATAGTCTCGTTCGTTTGTGCTTTGTTTGTGCTGGTTTGTGCCGGTAAAATTTTAGTTTTTTTTTACTTTTTACAACACAAACCAGCACAGACGATTGAGCATATAGTTTGACTATACGCTTTGCGTTAGGTGGGGGGCCAACTTCACACAGGTAGGATGGAGTCATAAGAACCTTATCTTTTAGTGACTTGGGGTTCAACCCTATGGTGAAGATATGGCAGGTGCGAGCTAATGGGTATAGCTTACACCACCTGGAGTTTAGTCGCCACACGGTCTCTAAGATAGCTGTCTATATCTCTATAAGGGAGTCTGTTTTTCGTTCTCTCTGTCGACGGCCTTCAAGAAGTTCACTGATAGTTCAAGCAAGCCATATCATACCGAGGACAGTCTGTGGCAACAACACTGGCAATCAGAATAAAATAAACTTCAGAGAGACATAACTTCACAATCCTCAATTTCAAGATGGTTCTTTTGGAAAACAGACTACGGAGACATTTCTAAGAACAGACTACGATGACATTTCATGAACAGGGATATTCTGTGCTTTAAGGTCACAATTACAGACACTGAAATGTTTTTCATATGACAGAGCCATAAAAGCAATGGGCTTTACATCCGTTTAGGATGATTTATGGGTACATCACCCTGAAGATCGACTAAGATGGACTCTTAACTATGTGTACTCGGTACAGGGGTAGCGAAGTTCAAATCACATAGCTGTCATAAAAGGTTTAAGCCTGAATATAGATTAAAGCCAGGTTAATGGATAATTCTGGTTAACTATCACACTAAATGGTAGAATCGAGCTAACGTGTTGCCATGATACTTTACTGTATTGGTTCGTTACTGATTGATTACTCAGATTACTTATTCTATCCATGGTTGGAACCTCACAATGGTATGCCAGGGCTGGGTATTGCTCAAAAATGATACCGATTCCTTGACTTCGATACCAGTTCCTGAACGATTTTTTTTTTTATACCAATATTATGAAATCCGTTTTAACAAGATTACATTACTTATTACCTTAAAATGACTCAATGATGCTTAAGCACAAGCATAAACAGTCTAGGCTGTGTTTCCCATACAATAACGATAAACTAAAAGACATGAATGAAATTTGACATAGATTGTATTGAACATCAGCTTGTTGAACTATGCTGATAACGAAGAACTTGTCACCATTATTGGCTAACAATGCTTTTAAGAAACACGTTGAATGATTTGTGCATTTCAAACTGACAATTCTAGCATCAAAATTATAAACCTGCCAGACAACTTGTTTAGGGTATTTTATGACAACAAATTAAACAAATTAAAGAATAGATTTTTTTTTTTTTTACTTTTGGAAATTCCAGTTGTATTAAATCACAGGGTAAAACTGGTTCCAAATGCACAATTTTGAACCATTGACAAAAATCAAATCCTCACAGAGGTGTTTTTAAGGTAGTTGATTATTCTTGGAACAACAAACAGCTGTTCACATGTAGTGTATGTCACTATAGAATAGAAATCATTCTAACTAACTTTATAGTTCATGGTATTTGCCTGCATACAACAGTACTGATTCCATCAGTTTGCTCTTAATGTGAAATCTGAAGGGAATTCTTCTTGGTGAATTTTCCAGATGTGACAAAATTCTTCTAACAATGAGCATTGGTTGTTCTAATGACACACACTTGGTAACAAAGCTTATCTATTCTTTTCTAAGGGATGGAAAGGTAGATGTTACTTGGTTTATCTATTACTGGCAATGCAAGTAGTGGATAGGATTATGACACAGACTAAGAATTCAATCTCTGAAACTGAATGTAATGAGGAAGGTTGTTTTACAAAAAACGAAATGGCTCTTGATATACTGTTAGCCGGCCAGGGAGGAACATGCAAAGTGATTGCAACTGAGTATTGTTCATATATCCCAGACAACACTGTAGAGCAGTGTACAATTTAGCTAAAGTTCTTCATGAACAGGTAGCTAAAATGTTTTGATAATGATCAAAGGTTTGCTTGCATTTAATCAATCTATGTAATCAAATGTTTTCATAAATGATTAAGAGGGGAGAATAAAGGATCTAAGGGTTTTCAATATCAACCTGTTTTACTTTATAAAAGCAACCATACTGTCACTATTTACAACGGAGATCAGACAAAGACTGACTGAACAGACGGAACTTAAATGCAAACACAGATGACAATGATTAACGAAACACTTCAGATAACGATGATTGACTGCAAACTTTTATGGTGCATCTTCTTACTCTGAACGTATACCTTGAAAGTACTTTCCATGACTTTTTGTATTTCAAAAATGTCTGATTTTTAACAAAGTTTTCTTTTCTTTAAAAAAAAAAATGTTTTTAATATTGAAAACATCAATTGACAATCAATCAATCAAGGGACAAGCCTTCTTTTCAAATTACACTGAACAAAATGATAAACGCAACACTTTGTTTTTGCCCCCATTTTTCATGAGCTGAACTCAAAGATCTAAGACTTTTTCTATGTACACAAAAGGCCTATTTCTCTCAAATATTGTTCACAAATCTGTCTTAATCTGTGTTAGTGAGCACTTCTCCTTTGCCGAGATAATCCATCCACCTCACAGGTGTGGCATATCAAGATGCTGATCTATAGACAGCATGATTATTGCACAGGTGTGCCTTAGGCTGGCTACAATAAAAGGCCACTCTAAAATGTGCAGTTTTATCACACAGCACAATGCCTCAGATGTCGCAAGTTTTGAGGTAGCGTGCAATTGGGATGCTGACTGCAGGAATGTCCACCAGAGCTGTTGCCCTTGAATTGAATGTTAATTTCTCTACCATAAGCCATCTCCAATGGCATTTTTAGAGAAAGTGGTGTCTGGCACTTTGGAGAGGTGTTCTCTTCACGGATGAATCCCGGTTTTCACTGTACAGGGCAGATGGCAGACAGCGTGTATGGCGTCGTGTGGGTGAGCGGTTTGCTGATGTCAACGTTGTGGATCGAGTGGCCCATGGTGGCGGTGGGGTTATGGTATGGGCAGGCGTATGTTATGGACAACGAACACAGGTGCATTTTATTGATGGCATTTTGAATGCACAGAGATACCGTGACGAGATCCTGAGGCCCATTGTTGTGCCATTCATCCACGACCATCACCTCATGTTGCAGCATGATAATGCACCACCCCATGTTGCAAGGATCTGTACACAATTCCTGGAAGCTGAAAACATCCCAGTTCTTGCATGGCAAGCATACTCACCGGACATGTCACATGAGCATGTTTGGGATGCTCTGGATTGGCGTATACGACAGCGTGTTCCAGTTCCTGCCAATATCCAGCAACTTCGCACAGCCATTGAAGAGGAGTGGACCAATATTCCACAGGCCACAATCAACAACCTGATCAACTCTATGCAAAAGAGATGTGTTGCACTGCGTGAGGCAAATGGTGGTCACACCAGATACTGACTGGTTTTCGGACCACCCCGGACCTCCCCCAATACAGTAAAACTGCACATTTCAGAGTGGCCTTTTATTGTGGCCAGCCTAAGGCACACCTGTGCAATAATCATGCTGTCTAATCAGCATCTTGATATGCCACACCTGCGAGGTGGATGGATTATCTCGGCAAAGGATTAATTTTGGAATAATTAATGCTTAACCTTACAAAAAAAAAAGGTAGGGATGCACCGATATTACAATTTTGGCTGATACCGATAATTCTTTATATTTGCAAGCCAATAACCGATATATTGGCTGGTAAATCTAAATCCAAATTGTATTTAATTTTTGACAGCCTGATTACAAAAACAAAAGGCTCACCATTAAAAGCCACGTCTTAAGCACTTCAACATAAATCATAAACATACAATACAGTAGCCTAGTTTGTTATAGTTATTATTGTGTAGCGATGATCTCCGGCGTAAAGATGATCACTGGTGCGCTTTACTACCGCATTATTTCTTAACCAAAGGCATCCGACGTATATGAGATAAGTCATATATATATCATCGGCTTTAATATAGTGGCCAAATTTTTTTATTGGGTCGATAACGATAACATTAGAAATGATCATATATCGGCCGATACAGATATACCGATATATATTTTTTTTTAAAAGGTAATAAAAATGAACAAATAAATAACTGTAAATATCATAAGTGGTGTACCAGAATAAAGGGGACAAGGGGCTTTTCAGGCACTAATAATTAAAAAACATGTACAATTTACATTATGCCTTTACATGGTGTTTCTAGGCTAATTAAAATCTTTTCCATGACTGAGAAGTCAAGGAACAGTTTTTTCACCATATTTCGATAACTACCCACCTGTGTAAGGCCGTTTTCCAGGTCCTTTCTCTTATAAAGTAGAAAGAGACATTTTCTCCAGGCCAGTCTTGGCGTCGAGGTCTGTGCGCCACATCGATGTTCGGCGAAGTCGGATTCTTACCCACTAATTACAATGAAAGATAGTGAAGAATAAAGTGAAGGAAGCAGGAAAGTAGTTCCATCTAAACTACCTGTCACTAAACAATTATTTCCTTATGGGAGTTTGTGAGATGTTTTTGTGATACTGTACCTTTCTTGTCCACCTCCTCCCACCGAAACTGGTGTCTGCGCACCACTGAAAACACATAGTCATACCCCTGTCCCGTGATCATCTCTAGGGCTTCTCTGATATGATGAGGGTGCAGACATGGAGACGTAGCCTGAATATGACAGACGATGTCCACCTCTAAAACACAGCGACAAAACAAATGACAAATACAATAAAGATGGAGGCCTTTCTGGCCCGTAAACAGTTTTTAATAAAGGCAAACCCTTACATATTTTACATATTTTAACTGTTTGTAATTGCTATGTATCAGTTCTCCCTTTAAGTTACACAGAAATGCATGCTTTTTATGAAATATCTCATAATTTCAGCAATATGTTCCTTGTTGAATATCATTTTCTCTACAAATTATAATTAATTATTTTTGCTTCCTAAAAATATTTAAAAGAAATATATTTACAGAAAAAATTGCATGCAAATTTTTTTTTTACTAAAGCAATTTAATATTCTTTTTCTTTTAAAATACAAAAACTGAATTTCTACTTGCCTCACTAAGATTTTCACTGGCCCCAAAACACACAAATGCACACACACACAAACGAAATGCACGCACACACACACACACACAAACAAAAACACACCCACATGCACACACACACAAATCAAAAGATGAAGGTTGAAAGGTTTCTAGGTTAGGCACATTTTTATTTGTTGTCAACATTTTAATAACTTCAACCACAAAAGTCAACAACAGATATTTTACTGTAACTTGATCATCCATAACTGTGATGAGGCAAATGTGCCTAAACTAGAAAGACCAAATAACTCAATTTTGAAAGGTTTCTAGTTCAGGCACATTTAGTTGTTTCAAAGATGTATATATTCAAAAATGTATTGAATGATATTATGTTTTATTAACAATTTAATTGTGTATTTAATTAATTTAATGCTCATTTTGAGTAATTTGACCCTCCATAATTATTTTACAGTTGACATTTTTATTTCAAAATGATACAATTTGTTGTATAATACATTTTTCACACATGCATTTTTTTTTTTTTAATCTTTATTTTTCGTGGTGCTTAAGGGAAGCATTACTATTATTTCACATGCTTTTGTTTTCTGTACAAGTTTCAGCACCTGACTCGTCCAGCACTGTTCGCACATACACACCCATGAATGAGGTGTTAAATAACACTGTGAAGGACTTGTAGAAGCGATCAGGAGAATGATGTTCGCACAGCGGGCGAAAAATCCCACTTGCTTTGCATGTTCACAATGTTTACAAAGTCCCATGGATGCACAAATAACACATATATTTATTTATTTTATTTTTTTTTATGATATTGCGAATTTTTTTCTCACCTATAAATTTGGTTGGGGGGGGGGGGGGGGGTCCATAGTTATGATGGCTTATTATTAGCCTATATCATTTTTATATATGGGTTACTATTTGGTAATATTTCCATGAATTGTACATTTCAGACATATTTGCTTTAATTAAAACCTATAGTTTAATTGAGTGAAAATTCATTCAATTTGATTTCACAGTGTTTCTATTATGATGACATATCTTCAAATAAAATTGGGCAATTAAATATATTTAAAGAGTAATTTACCTTTCAGACAAATCTCTTCTCCTGGGATTCTGCTTTGTCTGCCATCAGTTATTCAATAATTATCAACTAAATTGTCAAAATAAAATTTTAAATAAAATATTTGATTTAGTAGGCTATTTTACATGAATGACACTTATATAGCTATAGATTATACACACACACACACACGCACACACACACACACACACACACACACACACACATATATATATATATATATATATATATATATATATATGTGTGTGTGTGTGTGTGTGTGTGTGTGTGTGTGTGTTTGCTATAGGGCCATCTAACCCCCCTTTTACTATTTTACATGTTGTGCTATAATAACTAAATTAGCAAACGTTTCTATTTATTTCCTATAATAACACATTGGCTGAGACATCATTTTCTACTAAACTTATAACTTATAATAAATAGGTCACAGTTTAAAAGTATCCACATTGTTCTTAAGGGGGGCATCTTCCCCCATGTTACATGGCATTTCAAAACCTCAAATATGTCAGCAA
The DNA here is from genome assembly GCA_030578255.1 of Tiaroga cobitis. Lineage (NCBI taxonomy): Eukaryota > Metazoa > Chordata > Actinopteri > Cypriniformes > Leuciscidae > Tiaroga > Tiaroga cobitis. The sequence goes on from CM060615.1 coordinate 15,530,318, forward strand.
GTTATCCATTTTTAGGCTTGAAATGAAAGTAAGATGATGACGAAGGTGTGTCTCACCGGGTCTCAGTCGGATGAACTCCTGGATGGTCTCCAGAGAGCTGGAATAATCGTTGGAAACTTCAGGACTGCGACGATGAACTTTCGCACCCCAGACTTTTGCGACCCGCTCAATTTCATCATGATCTGTGGAAACCCACACGCTGACACACACAGTGACATCAATCATTAAAAAAATAAATAACTCAATTTTACTTACAAAAGACAAATTAAGACTATTTTAATAGAAGACGGAAGCTCGCCGCGGAATGATAATAATAATAAAAAAAGTAGCCTAGGCCTTATTTTCTCGACTTCTTAATAAAAGAATAAAAAATAAAAATAAAAAAGTCAGAATTGTGAGAAATAGGCTAGGCTAAACAATTGCTTTAAAAAATTTTAGTTAGAATTGCGAATTAATTAATGAGCCGCAATTAGCTGTAGCCTATTGTTTATTCGTCGCGGAAATTACCTTTAAAAGCAGCCTAATTGTAAGTCCGCTAATTTTAATCTTAAACATGACGACCAGTGGTGTAAAGTAACGAATTACAAATACTCTCGTTACTGTAATTGAGTAGTTTTTTTAGGAATTGTACTTTTTTAAGTAGTTTAAAAACAGTGTACTTTTACTTTTACTTGAGTACATTTTAAGTGCTGTATCGGTACTTTTACTGCGCTATTTTCCCTGAACCTGCCGTCGCTACATTTATATTAATATTTATTTTTATAATAAGTCATCATGTGACTCCATGCGTGATTCCCGTCAAATCAAATCGCGCGCGGAAAACGCGTGCATCAAACCAGCATCAACAGACTTCGAGACACCTGGCGCCAATTTATTTTGTTCACGAAGTGACTTTCGGAGTGGATCTTGAGCCTGGAGGAAGTTCATGCATTTGTGTCTTCATATAGGCAAAAAAACAGCGCAAGCGTCACACCTCACACGTGCTTCAGTGTGTGTGTGTGTGTGTGTGGTAAATGAAACTGCGCGTCGGCTGCACCATTCATTCACACAGAACATGCAGGATTCGTATTTAAATTGTCTTTGTGGTTTAATATTCACACACACGCACACTATATCGCGATTTGATTTCAAGTGTACTGAACTGCTTTCTATTTATTCCTCAAAAAATTTACAAATTCCGTGAAATTCCGAGTTATAAATTCCTTTTTTATGACTGGATTTTGTCAGCATTTTAGGGGGGCGGGGGTCGTCCAAAACAATGGTAGGGGAAACACTGTATTTTTAGTGCTAGCAGTCAAAAATAAAACTGTTGGAGAAATATTGTAATACACCGGAGTAAAGATAGTTTGCGGTTTGATTTTCAGTTTTCGTTTCGCTGTGGTCCCGCAGTGCGGTGTTGTGGACATGCAAATAATATCTCATGTCGTTATTCATGATTTGTGAATTTGTGTAACGGTGTTTCTCCGGGTCAAAATCTTTTTTTTCTTCTTTTTTTCTTTTTTTTAAAATTGGGTATAGCTCCAAAAGTCGGTCACTTAGGAGTCTGAACCCAGTGTCACCTTGACATGCTCGATTTGTGAATTTTTTCACAGCAAAGCTCTTGTCTGTAAAACGTTTGCTAAGTCCGGTAGACAGGAATGTGGAAAATAGGCGTTTTTCATGTTTAAACAATGGATATTAACAATTTATAATAAACACACACTGCTGGATTACAAAAACACTTGTTTTAGATTGAACCTGATTTGTGAAAACTTTCACAGATCAGTGTGGGTCAGTTAACCCTTCCCTGAGTGATTAACTTGGTCATTCTGATTTGTGAAACCTTTCAGAGGTCAGTTTGGGTCAGTTAACCCCTCCCTGAGTGGTTAACAAGGTCATTCTGATTTGTGAAAACTTTCACAGATCAGTTTGGGTCAGTTAACCCTTCCCTGAGTGGTTAACTAGGTCATTCTGATTTGTGAAAACTTTCACAGATCAGTTTGGGTCAGTTAACCCTTCCCTGAGTGGTTAACTAGGTCATTCTGATTTGTGAAAACTTTCACAGATCAGTTTGGGTCAGTTAACCCTTCCCTGAGTGGTTAAATAGGTCATTCTGATTTGTGAAACCTTTCAGAGGTCAGTTTGGGTCAGATAACCTTTCCCTGGTTGGTTAACTAGGTCATTCTGATTTGTGAAACCTTTCACAGATCAGTTTGGGCCAGTTAACCCTTCCCTGAGTGGTTAACTTGGTCATTCTGGTTTGTAAAAACTTTCAGAGGTAAGTTTGGGTCAGATAACCTTTCCCTGGTTGGTTAACTAGGTCATTCTGATTTGTGAAACCTTTCACAGATCAGTCTGGGTCAGTTAACCCTTCCCTGAGTGGTTAACTAGGTCATTCTGATTTGTGAAAACTTTCACAGATCAGTTTGGGGCAGTTAACCCTTCCCTAAATGGTTAACTAGGTCATTCTGATTTGTGAAAACTTTCACAGATCAGTGTGGGTCAGTTAACCCTTCCCTGCGTGGTGAACTAGGTCATTCTGATTTGTGAAACCTTTCAGAGGTCAGTTTGTGTCAGTTAACCCCTCCCTGAGTGGTTAACTAGGTCATTATGATTTGTGAAAACTTTCACAGATCAGTTTGGGGCAGTTAACCCTTCCCTGAGTGGTTAACTAGGTCATTCTGATTTGTGAAACCTTTCAGAGGTCAGTTTGGGTCAGTTACCCCTTCCCTGAGTCAGTAACTAGGTCATTCTGATTTGTGAAAACTTTCACAGATCACTTTGGGCCAGTTAACCCTTCCCTGGGTGGTTAACTTGGTCATTCTGATTTGTGGAACCTTTCACAGATCAGTTTGGGTCAGTTAACCCTTCCCTGAGTCGGTAACTAGGTCATTCTGATTTGTGAAAACTTTCACAGATCAGTCTGGGTCAGTTAACCCTTCCCTGAGTGGTTAACTAGGTCATTCTGATTTGTGAAAACTTTCACAGATCAGTCTGGGTCAGTTAACCCTTCCCTAAGTGGTTAACTAGGTCATTCTGATTTGTGAAAACTTTCACAGATAGGTTTGGGTCAGTTAACCCTTTCCTGAGTGGTTAACTTGGTCATTCTGATTTGTGAAAACTTTCACAGATCCGTTTGGGTCAGTTAACCCTTCCCTGAGTGGTTAACTAGGTCATTCTGATTTGTGAAAACCACTCAGGGAGGGGTTAACTGACCCAAACTGACCTCTGAAAGGTTTCACAAATCAGAATGACCAAGTTAACCACTCAGGGAAGGGTTAACTGACCCAAACTGACCACTGAAAGGTTTCACAAATCAGAATGACCAAGTTAACCACTCAGGGAAGGGTTAACTGACCCAGACTGATCTGTGAAAGTTTTCACAAATCAGAATGACCTAGTTAACCACTCAGGGAAGGGTTAACTGACCCAAACTAATCTGTGAAAGGTTTCACAAATCAGAATGACCAAGTTAACCACTCAGGGAAGGGTTAACTGGCCCAAACTGATCTGTGAAAGTTTTCACAAATCAGAATGACCTAGTTACCGACTCAGGGAAGGATTAACTGACCCAAACTGACCTCTGAAAGGTTTCACAAATCAGAATGACCTAGTTAACCACTCAGGGAAGGGTTAACTGACCCAAACTGATCTGTGAAAGTTTTCACAAATCAGAATGACCTAGATAAGCACTCAGGGAAGGGTTAACTGACCCAAACTGATCTGTGAAAGGTTTCACAAATCAGAATGACCAAGTTAACCACTCAGGGAAGGGTTAACTGGCCCAAACTGATCTGTGAAAGGTTTCACAAATCAGAATGACCAAGTTAAGCACTCAGGGAAGGGTTAAGTGACCCAAACTGATCTGTGAAAGGTTTCACAAATCAGAATGACCAAGTTAACCACTCAGGGAAGGATTAACTGACCCAAACTGACCTCTGAAAGGTTTCACAAATCAGAATGACCTAGTTAACCACTCAGGGAAGGGTTAACTGACCCAAACTGATCTGTGAAAGTTTTCACAAATCATAATGACCTAGTTAACCACTCAGGGAGGGGTTAACTGACACAAACTGACCTCTGAAAGGTTTCACAAATCAGAATGACCTAGTTAAGCACTCAGGGAAGGGTTAACTGACCCAAACTGATCTGTGAAAGTTTTCACAAATCAGAATGACCTAGTTACCGACTCAGCGAAGGGTTAACTGACCCAAACTGACCTCTGAAAGGTTTCACAAATCAGAATGACCTAGTTAAGCACTCAGGGAAGAGTTAACTGACCCAAACTGATCTGTGAAAGTTTTCACAAAACAGAATGACCTAGTTAACCACTCAGGGAAGGGTTAACTGACCCAGACTGATCTGTGAAAGGTTTCACAAATCAGAATGACCTAGTTAACCAACCAGGGAAAGGTTATCTGACCCAAACTTACCTCTGAAAGGTTTCACAAATCAGAATGACCAAGTTAACCACTCAGGGGAGGGTTAACTGACCCAGACTGATCTGTGAAAGTTTTCACAAATCAGAATGACCTAGTTACTGACTCAGGGAAGGGTTAACTGACCCAAACTGATCTGTGAAAGGTTTCACAAATCAGAATGACCTAGATAAGCACTCAGGGAAGGGTTAACTGACCCAAACTGATCTGTGAAAGGTTTCACAAATCAGAATGACCAAGTTAACCACTCAGGGAAGGGTTAACTGGCCCAAACTGATCTGTGAAAGTTTTCACAAATCAAAATGACCTAGTTAACCACTCAGGGAAGGGTTAACTGACCCAAACTGATCTGTGAAAGGTTTCATAAATCAGAATGACCTAGATAAGCACTCAGGGAAGGGTTAACTGACCCAAACTGATCTGTGAAAGGTTTCACAAATCAGAATGACCAAGTTAACCACTCAGGGAAGGGTTAACTGGCCCAAACTGATCTGTGAAAGTTTTCACAAATCAGAATGACCTAGTTACTGACTCAGGGAAGGGTTAACTGACCCAAACTGATCTGTGAAAGTTTTCACAAATCATAATGACCTAGTTAACCACTCAGGGAGGGGTTAACTGACACAAACTGATCTGTGAAAGGTTTCACAAATCAGAATGACCAAGTTAAGCACTCAGGGAAGGGTTAAGTGACCCAAACTGATCTGTGAAAGGTTTCACAAATCAGAATGACCAAGTTAACCACTCAGGGAAGGGTTAACTGACCCAAACTGACCTCTGAAAGGTTTCACAAATCAGAATGACCTAGTTAACCACTCAGGGAAGGGTTAACTGACCCAAACTGATCTGTGAAAGTTTTCACAAATCATAATGACCTAGTTAACCACTCAGGGAGGGGTTAACTGACACAAACTGACCTCTGAAAGGTTTCACAAATCAGAATGACCTAGTTAACCACTCAGGGAAGGGTTTACAGACCCAACTGATCTGTGAAAGTTTTCACAAATCAGAATGACCTAGTTAACCACTCAGGGAGGGGTTAACTGACCCAAACTGACCTCTGAAAGGTTTCACAAATCAGAATGACCTAGTTAAGCACTCAGGGAAGGGTTAACTGACCCAAACTGATCTGTGAAAGTTTTCACAAATCAGAATGACCTAGTTACCGACTCAGCGAAGGGTTAACTGACCCAAACTGACCTCTGAAAGGTTTCACAAATCAGAATGACCTAGTTAAGCACTCAGGGAAGAGTTAACTGACCCAAACTGATCTGTGAAAGTTTTCACAAAACAGAATGACCTAGTTAACCACTCAGGGAAGGGTTAACTGACCCAGACTGATCTGTGAAAGGTTTCACAAATCAGAATGACCTAGTTAACCAACCAGGGAAAGGTTATCTGACCCAAACTTACCTCTGAAAGGTTTCACAAATCAGAATGACCAAGTTAACCACTCAGGGGAGGGTTAACTGGCCCAAACTGATCTGTGAAAGGTTTCACAAATCAGAATGACCTAGTTACCGAATCAGGGAAGGGTTAACTGACCCAAACTGACCTCTGAAAGGTTTCACAAATCAGAATGACCTAGTTAACCACTCAGGGAAGGGTTAACTGACCCAAACTGATCTGTGAAAGTTTTCACAAATCAGAATGACCTAGTTAACCACTCAGGGAAGAGTTAACTGACCCAAACTGATCTGTGAAAGTTTTCACAAATCAGAATGACCTAGATAACCACTCAGGGAAGGGTTAACTGACCCAAACTGATCTGTGAAAGGTTTCACAAATCAGAATGACCAAGTTAACCACTCAGGGAAGGGTTAACTGACCCAAACTGATCTGTGAAAGGTTTCACAAATCAGAATGACCAAGTTAACCACTCAGGAAAGGGTTAACTGGCCCAAACTGATCTGTGAAAGGTTTCACAAATCAGAATGACCTAGTTAACCACTCAGGGAAGGGTTAACTGACCCAAACTGATCTGTGAAAGTTTTCACAAATCAGAATGACCTAGTTAACCACTCAGGGAGGGGTTAACTGACCCAAACTGACCTCTGAAAGGTTTCACAAATCAGAATGAACTAGTTAACCACTCAGGGAAGGGTTAACTGACCCAAACTGATCTGTGAAAGTTTTCACAAATCAGAATGACCTAGTTACCGACTCAGGGAAGGGTTAACTGACCCAAACTGACCTCTAAAAGGTTTCACAAATCAGAATGACCTAGTTAACCACTCAGGGAAGGGTTAACTGACCCAAACTGATCTGTGAAAGTTTTCACAAATCAGAATGACCTAGTTAACCACTCAGGGAGGGGTTAACTGACACAAACTGACCTCTGAAAGGTTTCACAAATCAGAATGACCTAGTTAACCACTCAGGGAAGGGTTTACAGACCCAACTGATCTGTGAAAGTTTTCACAAATCAGAATGACCTAGTTAACCACTCAGGGAGGGGTTAACTGACCCAAACTGACCTCTGAAAGGTTTCACAAATCAGAATGACCTAGTTAAGCACTCAGGGAAGGGTTAACTGACCCAAACTGATCTGTGAAAGTTTTCACAAATCAGAATGACCTAGTTACCGACTCAGCGAAGGGTTAACTGACCCAAACTGACCTCTGAAAGGTTTCACAAATCAGAATGACCTAGTTAAGCACTCAGGGAAGAGTTAACTGACCCAAACTGATCTGTGAAAGTTTTCACAAAACAGAATGACCTAGTTAACCACTCAGGGAAGGGTTAACTGACCCAGACTGATCTGTGAAAGGTTTCACAAATCAGAATGACCTAGTTAACCAACCAGGGAAAGGTTATCTGACCCAAACTTACCTCTGAAAGGTTTCACAAATCAGAATGACCAAGTTAACCACTCAGGGGAGGGTTAACTGGCCCAAACTGATCTGTGAAAGGTTTCACAAATCAGAATGACCTAGTTACCGAATCAGGGAAGGGTTAACTGACCCAAACTGACCTCTGAAAGGTTTCACAAATCAGAATGACCTAGTTAACCACTCAGGGAAGGGTTAACTGACCCAAACTGATCTGTGAAAGTTTTCACAAATCAGAATGACCTAGTTAACCACTCAGGGAAGAGTTAACTGACCCAAACTGATCTGTGAAAGTTTTCACAAATCAGAATGACCTAGATAACCACTCAGGGAAGGGTTAACTGACCCAAACTGATCTGTGAAAGGTTTCACAAATCAGAATGACCAAGTTAACCACTCAGGGAAGGGTTAACTGACCCAAACTGATCTGTGAAAGGTTTCACAAATCAGAATGACCAAGTTAACCACTCAGGAAAGGGTTAACTGGCCCAAACTGATCTGTGAAAGGTTTCACAAATCAGAATGACCTAGTTAACCACTCAGGGAAGGGTTAACTGACCCAAACTGATCTGTGAAAGTTTTCACAAATCAGAATGACCTAGTTAACCACTCAGGGAGGGGTTAACTGACCCAAACTGACCTCTGAAAGGTTTCACAAATCAGAATGAACTAGTTAACCACTCAGGGAAGGGTTAACTGACCCAAACTGATCTGTGAAAGTTTTCACAAATCAGAATGACCTAGTTACCGACTCAGGGAAGGGTTAACTGACCCAAACTGACCTCTAAAAGGTTTCACAAATCAGAATGACCTAGTTAACCACTCAGGGAAGGGTTAACTGACCCAAACTGATCTGTGAAAGTTTTCACAAATCAGAATGACCTAGTTAACCACTCAGGGAGGGGTTAACTGACACAAACTGACCTCTGAAAGGTTTCACAAATCAGAATGACCTAGTTAACCACTCAGGGAAGGGTTAACTGACCCAAACTTATCTGTGAAAGTTTTCACAAATCAGAATGACCTAGTTAACCACTCAGGGAAGGGTTAACTGCCCCAAACTGATCTGTGAAAGTTTTCACAAATCAGAATGACCTAGTTAACCACTCAGGGAAGGGTTAACTGACCCAGACTGATCTGTGAAAGGTTTCACAAATCAGAATGACCTAGTTAACCAACCAGGGAAAGGTTATCTGACCCAAACTTACCTCTGAAAGGTTTCACAAATCAGAATGACCAAGTTAACCACTCAGGGAAGGGTTAACTGGCCCAAACTGATCTGTGAAAGGTTTCACAAATCAGAATGACCTAGTTAACCACTCAGGGAAGGGTTAACTGACCCAGACTGATCTGTGAAAGGTTTCACAAATCAGAATGACCAAGTTAACCAACCAGGGAAAGGTTATCTGACCCAAACTGACCTCTGAAAGGTTTCACAAATCAGAATGACCTAGTTAACCACTCAGGGAAGGGTTAACTGACCCAAACTGATCTGTGAAAGTTTTCACAAATCAGAATGACCTAGTTAACCACTCAGGGAAGGGTTGACTGACCCAAACTGATCTGTGAAAGTTTTCACAAATCAGAATGACCTAGTTAACCACTCAGGGAAGGGTTAACTGACCCAAACTGATCTGTGAAAGTTTTCACAAATCAGAATGACCTTGTTAACCACTCAGGGAAGGGTTAACTGACCCAAACTGACCTCTGAAAGGTTTCACAAATCAGAATGACCAAGTTAACCACTCAGGGAAGGGTTAACTGACCCACACTGATCTGTGAAAGTTTTCACAAATCAGAATGACCAAGTTAACCACTCAGGGAAGGGTTAACTGACCCAAACTGACCTCTGAAAGGTTTCACAAATCAGAATGACCAAGTTAACCACTCAGGGAAGGGTTAACTGACCCAAACTGATCTGTGAAAGTTTTCACAAATCAGGTTCAATCTAAAACAGGTGTTATTGTAATCCAGCAGTGTGTGTGTTTATTATAAATTGGTAATATCCATTGTTTAAACATGAAAAACGCCTATTTTCCACATTCCTGTCTACCGGACTTAGCGAACGTTTTTCAGACAAGAGCTTTGCTGTGAAAAAATTCACAAATCGAGGTGTCAAGGTGACACTGGGTTCAGACTCCTAAGTGACCGACTTTTGGAGCTATACCCAATAAAAAAAAAGAAAAAGATTTTGACCCGGAGAAACACCGTTACACAAATTCACAAATCATAAATAACGACATGAGATATTATTTGCATGTCCACGACACCGCACTGCGGGACCACAGCGAAACGAAAACTGAAAATCAAACCGCAAACTATCTTTACTCCGATTTGAAATACTGTTTCTTTTTTCTATGAATCTGTGATAAAAGAGTAAGCTACATTTTCAATTTGCAGGATATAAGGTGGACTAACATTCATAGCATAATACTCACTACTCACTACTCTTGAGTACTTTTAAAAGGGCTACTTTTTACTCCTACTTTGAGTAGTTTTTAGGACCAGTACTTTTACTCTACTCTCACAACATTTTTTGACAAGTAACAGTACTTTTACTTGAGTATGCTTTTTCAGTACTCTTTCCACCACTGATGACGACAAACTATCCACCACAAACATTTCATTGATCTCCCAATTTAAGTTGGTTTCATTAACACATTGAAGAACAAAAAAAACATATTAAAGCGATAATATTAAAACAGTTAAGAAAAGCTCAAATTGCCTGTCAACGACTCAAGAGTCCAAGGCGGCTCTCAGAACCCATCCGATGAGAGGAACACCGGCCAGATTCTTGATGTTCTTCAGAGGGATTCCTTTACTGCCACCCCGGGCCAGAATCAGAGCCGCCCGGTGAGGGAGTCCAGGAGAGGCGGTATTAACATTAAGTGACATGGGCATCTGACGCGCAGATGCCAATGGCACATGTCACTATGCATTGGCACATCCGGTGGCACATCCGGTCTCCATTCGCATGTGCCAGTGGATAGTGACATGTGTCACTGACATTATTGGGATGTGCCAGTGGATAGTGACATGTGTCACTGACTTTATCGCGGAACACTGACACTGTCGCGGAACAGGTTGCCGTCTTGTGCACGACACCTCAGTAGTGACTGACAGATGAGCTGAGCAGCTATAGGCTACTGACGTAATTGTGAAACAAACGCCTACATAAAATAGCCAAGGGGGTAATCCATCAGCCGGAAGTTGAAGCCTCGCGGGAGCCGCCATTGTAGCAGAACTTCACCTGCTGTTAGCATCCCATTGACTCCTATTCATTTTGGCGTCACTTTGACAGCGAATAACTTTACATCTGAGGCGTCCAAAGGCTTAATTTGTCGATTATTTATTTCTAAAGAAACACGACAATGTATAAAATGCTCCATTACTTTGTATCTTACGTTACGACCCCGTAGATGCCGTTTTTGTAAAAATAGGCTAAAGATTGCGTCATAACCACGGGACTTTCTGTCGCACAATAGAGACATTACCGTATAGACAGGAGGAGAAGCTCGCGGCAATCTTTTACTGTCTATGAGGCAATCGGGGGGACATGAAGGCACAAAGTCAAGGTAGAAGCCCATAAATAGAGAGTCCATAAGAGCAACGGGACAAAATATTTCAACAACGTTTTTGAGGAATTAGGTGATTCAGATTTTTCTTGGCACAGCTACTAGAAGATTTTCAACTGTCAGACTGTCGTCACGCTCAGTTTGAGCCTGCGCAGTCGCTCAGACATCAGACAGGAAGTGCAAAAATCGGGCTTCAAGTCTTCTCCGTTGAAATCAATGGGGTCGCTGTGTCCATTTCTTTTACTGTCTATGAAAATAGCCTATTTTTAGTGATGTTTTTTTAAATAAATGTCAATTAAACGTTTTAAAGTCAGTATTTTTTTCCTCAAACATGTCAGTTTGTGACATATCGCGACGGTTTAAATTTGTTTGAGTAGCAAGTAGGCTACAGTAAGACGGTAGCAAAAATTAAATTAAAAAACGAGTGCGAGTGAAAAAAACGAGTGAAAAATCTGGCGCGTGCAATGATGACGCAGATTCTCTGTGACCAATCAGCAGTCGGCATTGTTTTCACGTCACATTTTAGTATCGCTTTAGCTCGCTTAGAACCTCGCCGGAGGTGGTACGAAAAAAAGTACCCGAAAGCAGGTACAGGTACAACTTTTACACAGTGGAAAAGCAAACAAAGGCGAGTCGAGTCGAGTCGAGCCGAGCAGAGGCGAGCTGGTACTGTGTAGTGGAAAAGCGCCATATGTATCAGCGTTTTAAATGTTGCCTGTTTCATATCCCCATAAACCTGTTTTGTTGATATGTTATAGCCTAAGCTTTTCCGCCGACAGAGGACGCTGTTTTACCTGGCTCACAATCTCGGAAAAAAACATATCTGCTCTGGGAATTCAATCACACTTTGTAGATGCGAGATTAAAGTACTGTGGCAAGAGCAGCAGAGTAGCTTGCGATCATCCGTTTTTGCACTCAAATTGCATGGTGTTACACACTCCTGTACAGTAGCTGGCGGTATGCACCTAAAAGTTGGTTACAACTTACAATCCGCCATTAATCAAGAGAAGAAGATTGCCGAAGTTACTACACCCTACAGTTTGCTAGCTAGCAAAGTCATCGACTACCGTCGTTTAAGTAAGTACATGTTTCCTTTTTGTGTAACGCAATATTATGTTGACATTGTTTTTAGTTTATCTTTTTAAAATATCTATGTTAGTAATCGTTGTTCTTGCAGTATGCTGCTAGTCCAGTAAGTTAGCTAGAGTGGCTAACGTTAGCAAGTGTTAGCTAACACATGCTGTTTTGCCTTTGTTACAGGACACACTGAGGTTAAGCAATGTTGCTTGTAACGTTACATGTAGAAATGTAATTAGCTACTTACAGTAGTTAGCCAAAGCTTTACATCTAGAAAGACTAAGTATAACTTGTGTTTTTTTCTAACAAAACGTAACATAATAATGTATATAGGTTGTGTAATAAATTATTTTGTTTGTCCGAACAAGTATGTTGCTAGTTCAGTTCACAATGTAGCTACCGTGGTTATATTATAATATTGGTTCTCTTTGATCACTACAGCAAGCTTTATGGAAAAGAACGTGACATACAACATGCATGGATTGGTTTTGTGCACCTCAGACAAGATGCCAAAAAGTATGGTGTCCTTGATAACATCTCATGCTTCCCATTTGAAAACTTCCTTGAGTGCCTGAATAAACAATAGGAGAAAGTCATCGCTCGCTCAGTTATTGGCCCTTGGACTCCCCTGACACCTCGTGTACAGCATGAAGTTTTCTGCTATGAAGGTATATTCTAGGCCTATGTCTTAGTGTCCAGTGTTTTAACCCCTTAACGCCTGAATTTATATAGCTGTATATAAAAAAATGTTTTATGTGTGTTTTTGCCTTTTAAGTAGATGGTAAATAATGTTGAGATTATCAATTTCACTTTTGCACAACAAATAAATCGAAATTTTGGTATGTTGCAAATTTGCAACAGCGGGCATAATGGTCAATTTGGGGTCAATTTGGTATGTTGCAAATTTGCAACAGCGGGCATAATGGTCAACAATAAGATAACAAAAAACACAGTAAAATAACAGTGAAAAAACAATATTTTATTTATTCACCCTTTTTTTAACTTATTTATATAAATCTGCAACAGCAGGTATTTAATAATAAGAATTATGACCACTTTCATGTCACCAACACAATATACACAAATATATTTTTCTGCGTGGTATTCAGTTGATCACAATTCCAGCTGGTTTGGGGGTAGGGATGGCAGTCTTAACAGTATTGAAAATAGTGCCTTTAGTTGTATTTTTTTTTTTTTATGTAGATTTCCAGAGACCCCAGAATGAAAAACAAGCCCTGAGGGAAAGCAATGCACCACCAGGTGAGAACATGCACTCTTTCTTAATTTGAACTTTTTTGTGTGTCCAAAATTACCATATGCCTTTTATTTCGTAGCTTCAGATGACAGCGGCTCACTTCGAGAGCAGGTGAAGCAAGTTGGGACAATGTTGAAGACGTTTGCTCGCACTGGGCAATCAGGTACAACTTGCAAACAATGCAGGCGTTGGTTGTTGGTTTAATTCCCACTGGGGCCCATCTGTACATGTAGTAGACCTCGAGATATAACTGTCTTAGTTTAGTAGTTGAGGGACCAGGACTGACTACTTTCTTTTATTCTGGGAACCCCTGTAGGTGCAGATCAGACCCCAATGCTGCAACGTCTTGTATGGACAACAAAATGGACACTATGCTGCAACATTTTCAGTGCCAATGTGTCAGTTGGAGAGTTATCCCTGCCAGGGGATCTGTCACTCCCCCTAGACACCCAGGAAGATTTGGCATTACTTGACAACAGTATGAGGCAGGATAAAGAGCTCCAGGAACGATTTGTAAGTGTTCTGATTTCGTTTATAACGCCATAGGGTAATCTAAAAAGTAAAATTAAGATTGTACACTGCATATTCTACAGTCTGAATCCACAGCCTTTTACATTTTAAATTTATGAGAAGCTTCAGAGAAATGTAATTTGTTACACTTTTTTTGTACTTTCAGCTTCGGTTTTTGGAAATCGCTTGTGGGAGGGACCAAAAGACAACCGTGTGGTGAATGATTCAGAATATCTTCTCTAATCACCTTTCCATCAATACAATCTGAACTGGAGTAGGGGATAAAGCATGTTTTAGAGACATGTTCCTGAAGACCATTGTTCAAAGTAAGTTAGATATTTTTTTTTATATTTAAGTAGATGTGTATGACCTTATGCCATTCAAATAGAATGACAGATCTGTATTTTCTACAGGAGCCATCCGGAAGAACCCGGTGACCCAGGATGCCACTGATGAGGCGATCCAGGTTAACGTTACGCATTACCTGAAAGGAGCATCTGAATGTGAAGGTGGAAAAAGGCGCCGCGCCGCTGAGAGGGACCCACAGCCGACCCCTTAAACCTAGGCTGACTACTGACACCCAGCATCACTACTGACACCCCAGCATCACTGTCAACTGGAACCCTTTTTTTATCCTGCAGTCAGTAACATCAAGACCTCTAAAAAAGCCTTGTTACAGTGCTTAACTATTCTATTTTTAAATATAGCTTGTAAATCCTAGATTATAAATCTAATACTTGATATCTGCACATTATCTGGTATCAAATATTCTACTTACCGTGACTTCAGTATTGGCTTATTTAATTCCGTCAGTGCTTAACGATTCTATTATAGTTTGTAAATCCTATTTCATGCCTGATATTTGATATTGCACATTAACTAGTACCAAAAATTCTACTTTCATTCCACCAGTGTGCTCAACTGTTATTCTATTAAAAATAGCTTGGAATACTATACCAAGCTACCTCTGATACTTGATATTGCACATTACCTGGTACTAAATATTCTACTTCATTCCGTCACAGTGCTAAACTGTTATTCTATTATTAAATATAGCTTGTAAATTGCAGTTATAATGGTATATTCTACTCCAGAGCTTTACTCTAAATTATTACCACTTATCCTATTGTTAGAAATGACTTGTAAATATGATGTTAAACCTCAAATTATTTGGTATCCTTCACTTTGTACCAAATATCCTCATTACTTGTGTTTACTGGTAATTATTTTCATGCTGACCTCTTTATATTATTACCAAGTATTGTAAGTGTTACAATAGTGTTTTTTTTAACCAAAATTTAATTGGAAACCTGCATGTTAGTGTGTGTGTTATGTATGTATGTATGTATGTGTGTGTGTGTATATATATATATATATATATATATATATATATATAAATAATGTATATTGTATAGTGTATTTGTATTTCTCTGTTATATTTCAGTGATCTGATCTTGTTTTAATGACAGTTACTTTACTTCAAAATGTGGAATTAAAATGCCAAATGGAAATTTGTCTGGTTTGATCAATCATTATTCTTGATAAACTGCATGCTATAATTATTAAATATATATATATATATATATGTGTGTGTGTGTGTGTGTGTGCGCAATAAGCGGCGGGGCAGCTTGCTCGAAAATAGCGTTTGCCTCCGACGGGCCGCGGAAGGTCCGCCTTCGGTATAACGGTATAAAGCTAAATTACCTTTCCTAGGCATCTGAACTGTCCAGCAAACAACGAACGTGCAACAACTGCACAAAGCTGGTGTATGTGGTTTTGAAAAAAAAAAACCCAACATTTTGTAAGTATATACAATTAAATTAGTGTTCCTAAATAAGTAGACATTCTATACATACCTGTTGTTTTTCAACGACCAGGTGCAGGTATGCATCAATAACCTAAATTAAGAAAAATAAACATGAATATAAACAAACTAAACTTTATTTTTGTGAGAAAATAATAAGTAATTTGGGTTTATAAGTCATTTAGACAACCGCCCAATTGGAAAGAAAGGCCACCCATAGCATAAGAATAAATAACTTACTTCATCACTCGGCCCCTTGCAGTGAGTGAAAAGAAGAGTCATAGAGCTTATATGGCCCAACAACTGCTTCAACCTGACCAGTGAC
Source organism: Tiaroga cobitis (assembly GCA_030578255.1). Lineage (NCBI taxonomy): Eukaryota > Metazoa > Chordata > Actinopteri > Cypriniformes > Leuciscidae > Tiaroga > Tiaroga cobitis. The sequence continues at coordinate 15,546,113 of CM060615.1, forward strand.
ATTTGCAGCCCAGGGGCCGTATTCACAAAGAATTTTAAGGCTAAAAGTAGCTCCTAACTGGCGAATTTAGGAGCAACTCCTAAAAATAATGGGCGTGTCACTCCTAACTTTAGGACTCCTAATTTTTTTGACTAAGAGTAATTCACGAAGCATTTTAGCCCTAAAAGTAGCACCTAAGCCTGGGACAGCTTAAAAGAAGTCGAGAGGACTCCTAACTCACTAAGACCTATTCACAAACCGCTTTTTGTGGCATTTCGCGTTGCGATGTTTTGAAATGCGAATGCGGCGGCTACAGGAGCTTCCAATCGCGAGGGAACAATTTTGCATTGTAGGCATAGGGATGCAACAACGCCACCAACAACAACCAAAACTAGGCTACTCACTGCATGTAAACTAATTGTAACGTTTCATTGTGAATCAAATTAAAATGTTCTTCTCTTTGCAAACGTAGGCAGAGGAATATAGTGACAGATTAATTCAATATTGTTGCAAAGATATTGCATCAATCCATATGTTTCGTTAGGCTGCTAGGCTATTTGTTTTTCCTTACTCTTTATTCATTTAGGCTATTAATTTAGTTATTCATCATCTTCCGTCCTTCGCACTACTTGTGTAGCGCACGCATTCTCAGACCTGTCACCTGTCACTCATCATCGTAGGGGGAGGTGTTTGGAATCATTCCCGCGTTACAATCATCAGCCAATCAAGGTGGTCACTTCAGTCAAGCTCGTGCATGAGTAATGACGTCATCCATAGCAACGAAGACTCACTCTTAGTTTAGGAGTTCTCATTTTTCTTTACTAAGAGTAGGTCTGAAAGGCGTTGTGAATAACCTTTAAGAGAAAACTCCTAGCTAAAATCTTTTAGTGCGATTTAGGAGTACTCCTAGTGGTAAGATAAAATGCTTTGTGAATACGGCCCCAGACCTTCATTACTGAAAAAGAAAGACAAAGTTAGTGTTGTCAATAATTTTTCTAATTAATCAACTTTACAGGGCCAACGAGCCAACATAAAATTAACTTGGCAAAATGAACGTGCCAAACATTCAAGGCCGTAGGTTTGGGGGCGTATTCACAAAGAATTTTAAGGCTAAAAGTAGCTCCTAACTGGCGAATTTAGGAGCAACTCCTAAAAATAATGGGCGTGTCACTCCTAACTTTAGGACTCCTCATTTTTTTGACTAAGAGTAATTCACGAAGCATTAGCCCTAAAAGTAGCACCTAAGCCTGGGACAGCTTAAAAGAAGTCGAGAGGACTCCTAACTCACTAAGACCTATTCACAAAGGATTGTAGCGCACACCACCGCCTCTCGCAGTCGTCCGGGGTCCGCGACACAAGCGGGAATGCTGCATCGATCTGCAAACAAATCCTCTCCCATTCTCACGCTTAGTTTTGCTTGATATCCCAGTGCCAAATTTCCCTTTTATCATGTATTTTTTCCAGCACCAGCTGGGCCAGCAGCAGTAACTGATCCTGCGTCCAGTAGGGCTTTCTTTTCCGTTTTGGCGAGTTCACAATCCACCATCATTCAACTATTACATTACTTCAATAGGAGCAACATTTCCTTGCTTTAAGTAGTCTATTTAGGCTAATAGGATGTCAATTAACCAAGCGAGTGTTAATGCAAGTGTCGTTTTTCATTATTAGCCAAGTGGCGGTTTTCATTAGGGTATTAGGCTACCTTGATTTAATTTAATTCACGACTTTTCTCTCTCTGCCTTTTTAGAATTACACTTCACTGGAGCCTGCACAAACATGTCATTATATATGCATTTCGATGGCATTACTATTATTATTTTGTGTAGGACACAGAGATATTTAGATGTCGTAATTCCATGATTTGTTGCATCGGTGTTATGTTCCGCATGATGGCCCTGTCATCTAACAACCAATCACTGTCATCATTGCGAGGAAGCTCGTGCATTAGAATTGACGTCATCCATAGCAACGAAGACTCACTCTTAGTTTCGGAGTTATCATTTTCCCTTTCTAAGAGTAGGTCTAAAAGGCGTTGTGAATAACTTTTAAGAGAAAACTCCTAGCAAAAATATTTTAGTGCGATTTAGGAGTACTCCTAGTGGTAAGATAAAATTCTTTGTGAATACGGCCCCTGGTCTTTAAGTTGGAAGAGACAACAATCCACCCCCTACCCCCACATCGGTAGTATATAATATGCAAAATAATGTGATTGAGTTCGCTGAAGTATTAGGAAGGACAATTCTGTCCTCCTAAAATGTATGCAAACCTACGCCCTTGCAAACAGTCATCATGTCAAAAGTGTACAGGACAGCTAGAGGAAGTGGATATAACTCCAAACAATTTATGGTATCTATATTAAATAAGAAAAATTTAGAAAAATGTAATATTTTGGTAATGTAATTATTACTTAGTTCATGCATTTTGAAATTTTTAGGCATATTTAGGGGGGGGGGGGGGGGGGGGTTATTGATTTATTGGTTATTATGTCCACTTCCTATAAATAACGGTGACCTGTGACCAACAGGTCAAAATGGCCACCATGATTTAAACACTGCAAGCAAGCAACCATAACAACAAGACCAAACTGGTCAGTTAGGCCAAACTGGCAACTAAGGATGAACTGAGATCTCTGTAAATATAAAACCTTGATCCTCTGAGATTTGGTTTACATCTGATGGGAACTTTATTGCTGGCTCTTCATCTGTTGGGGTTAATTTTAGCTCCTTGATGTACCCATTTGTTTGGTCAAGCATTTTAGGAGCAACTTGAATAACAGAAGGTCTTTGTAACGCTGAATCTTGGAGCTTCTCAGAATCATTTACCTTGGTCACAGAATGCGGAGTGCTGAGTGTAGGTGCAACAGTGCAAGGAGGCATCTTGCAAGAACTGTTACTCTCTGTAGACCCACTGATTGAGATAACAGAACAGTCATCAGACACTTTTCCAGTTTGGGTTCTTCTGTATGGTTTAATGTGACCAATGCTATATTTAGTTTTTAAAGTAATCCCTCCAGGTTTGTTTAATGTGACAAGTTTGCCACTGAGTCTCTCAATGATGTAGGGTCCTGAGAAGTCAGGTTCAATCCTTCCTCCTTGTCTTCCATGCTTCCTCATATTCATCAGAAGAACCTCATCACCAACATTGTAAATCAAGTCTTTGTACTTCTTCTGGACCTTTTTAGCATATGCTTCTTTCTGTTTCTCCTGTGATTTACCAATGTTTTCTTCTGCCTGTTTTTTTGGCCTCATCTCTCTTTTTTTTATCGGAAACTACATAATCACTAAAATTTGATTCCACAGGGAGACTGATGGTGGAAAGCTAAAAAACAAGGCAATATAATTGAAGCAATATAAATTCATTTGTGAACTATTTAAATTTTCGCATGTGCATGTATATAATGAAAAGCCCATGGTAGCATGAGAAGAGGCCCTTTGCTAAAAACATGGTTGTTTACTATTCATAACAAACTGTTAGGAATATTAGTGACCCTTATTGTCTGTTGTGGAACAAAGTCCAAAAAATATCATCATTACCAGTTTAAGATCAAAGGTTTTATAACAGATGTTAAAATTGAATACAGTTAATCAATTCAGGGTACCAATAATAAAAACGATATTTACTGTATGATTAGTTTTGTAAAAAAAAAGAAAAAGAAAAAAAGTTTTGCATCTTCTACTTCTATTATACTTCTATCTTCTATTTCAAGGCTAAATTTACTTTAAGCACAATTCTTCTGACATAGGCTAGTATGACAAAATTGCTGAAATGACTCCATAAGCACACTCACTGGCATTTCAACAGGAATCTCTGCAGGGAACACTGCCTCTCTCCCATACATTAAAAGAAAAGGGGAGTGTTTTGTGGTGGTGTGGACCTTTGATCTTAAGGAAAACAAGGTGGCATCCAGATAGACATCCCAGTCATTCTGCTGGTCGTTAACCAATTTCTTGAGGGCTCTAAAATGACACATAAGGGGGAAAGTTTTTTGTTTTTTAGAAGGCTTATAAACTTGGAGTATGAAAGCCTTTTTAGGAATGCATTTATAACTTATTTGGTGCCTTGAAGCGGAAGATGGGTCAAAATGTCATGGGGGGCGGGGGTGCCTTAACTTTTCCTGACCTAGGTACATACAATAATAAAACTTACCGTTTAATGTTGTCGTTGGTCTTTTCATCCAGGCCATTAGTTTGAGGATGATAAGCTGCTGTCACACTTCTTTTGATGCACAACATTTCACAAAGCCTGTGGTTAAGCTTAAAAAATAAAGGGAAAAAAAATCACTGTGAGTAAATGGGTGAAAAGCTCCTTAAAACATAGCTGAATACATGTACTGTATGTGCAAAAATATAACAATATAAAAACAAAGACAATGGGTCTCATGAAACATTCATAAATATACGAGTAAATATGAGGGTGATTTGCGCTTAAAGGGTTAGTTCACCCAAAAATGAAAATTAAGTCATTAATTACTCACCCCCATGCTGTACCAACCCCGTAAGGCCTTCGTTCATCTTCGGAACACAAATGAAGATATTTATGATTTTAGGCTCCCTAAGGGAATGACACCGGACGGCCCAGAAAGTCATTAAAGAAAATGTTTAAATATTCCATGTCACAACAGTGGCTCAACTATAAGTTTATCAAGCGACGAGAATACTTTTTGTGCGAAAAAACAAACAAAAATAACGACTTTATTCGACTATTCCTTTTCTTCCTTGTAGGCCTGAAACTAGACTTCGAGAGATTTCCACGACGCATGCGCGAGAATTGCGATCTCCTTCAACTACTTCAGTTAAGTTCTCGCGCGTGCGCGTCGTGGAAATCTCTAAAACTAAAATAACTATATAAAATAAATAACACATACCCAATTTTCAATGTCAACTGACATTCCATGCCAGTAAAATCTGGCACAGATGGCAGCACGTGTTTTACCAATCCCCGTGTGTCCACCAATGGGCGAGGAATGGAATTCTTCAAAGAGCATCCTGGCTTCCTCTTTGGTTTTGATCACTCTTTTACTTCCATAAAAAAGCTCTCCATCTATATTAAAGAGAAAACATGACTAGAAGTAAAAGGACATTTGGCATGGTTGGAAAAGAAAATCAAGATGGGGACAAATGAATAATAAAATAAACATAATTGAAATGTAAAGTTAAAATAACTACCCTTTAGGTTGAATTTAAGTGCATATCTTCTAATGTTCTGCCTTTTGGACTTATCATACCCTGATGGGTACGATCCCACTGACAGAAGATTATACAGTGCTTCCCACTTATCTTCCATAGCTGTCAAAAAATGCAAGAAAAAAAAAATCACAAATAGATAGGATGGGGGGGGGGGGGGGGGGGGGGGGGGGGGGGGTGATTTTAGATGTGATTTTTATCTGATTAATTGTAATTACAAACATTATATATACATTTATTATATTTTATAATGTAATAATTTCACAGTTGATCTCCAAATTAATGCAAAAACAATATAGAGTAACAGTTATATATTTTAAATATTTGTTTAATGGCGTATTTTTATGAATGAAAACAGCTGTCACGTTATGACCTGCCTGCCGCTGCTGAGAGAGACGCGGATCTCACACGCCTCACACTCTTTACGATCATTTGATACTTTATTTAATTAATTTAAGACTGATCTTATGAGGACACTCGACAAAACGGACATTTTGACATAATTGTGTGTGTTTATATTTTACACCAAACAATCAAATCATATGCCCCGCCCATATCTAGCCTAATGTTTTCATGAAAATGCTAATATGATCAATGGTGCTAGCAGGCTATGAATATGACCGTGAACAGTTCTCGTTACTGCTATATATCTTTGTATAATAAAAAATAACATAAATAGTAAAAAACTTACCTCAGATGAAGAAGTTCTCACGCAAGTAGTAAAATATTATGGGCGTGTTGTTCAGCGTGACAAAAATGACGCAATAGTGATGTGCGCATGCGCAGTAAGCCTTGGTAGGACAATCTGACGGGTAGGATGGAATGTCAGGACACCGGTCCCATTGAAATGAATGGTATCGTGTCGCTTTGTCGCTTGTAGTGTGAACGGGGCTTAAGAGTTTCACCTGCTTTTATACAGAAGTTCTGCTTGTGACGTCATGACGAGGAATTTAGAATGTTAGTGACGCAAAGACGATTTCTTCGCGATGTGATTGGTTGTTGAGATTAGCTGTGTGGCTGCACACTTGCTGCACGTGACGTCACCATAGATAAAACTGTCCCAAAGCATGATGATCCGAGACTTGAGGCTGCAGCACACTTGCCAGACAGCAACAGCTGAAACAGTGCACGGGGGTGGGGTCTGAAAATGTTGCCACTCAATTTTTTCTCTGCCACTTCTGAAATTGTTACAGAACACTTCAGAATTGTAACACGCACACCTGCATATCTTTTGATGCGGAGTATCTGGATATCACTCAGTGTGCATCTGCTTCGTCTGACCATAACTTAGACAGTAAAAGAAAGCGTCTGACTCGCTCGCGACGCGGCAGTGTCGCCGGCGCAGTTTCAGTGCGCTGCTATCATTGGCTCGTTGGAGTGTCAACCAATGCAGCACGATCCATGATTGGACGAAACACTTTCTCTTCTAAAACACTCTTTCTCTTAAGAGAGTATCTCTCGTACTGCGTAATAGCTTACGCTACGGGGAAAACCTCTTTTCCACGAGATATTGAAGCCAAAAATTATCCTTAATTTTTTATTAATGTAAAACGCTTTGCAGCAGCAAGCAGACATAGGCGAAACAGCTCGCGCGCCTATTGGCTGCTCTTGCGGCAAATGCAGCAGCCTATCGAGAGACTCTGCGTGACGTAATGACTAATGGGGGCAATTCGCGCCCATATCGTCACGTCCCGCCAGAAAGGGCGTGGTCTCGCCCTACAAATAAGCTCGGTAGACTGGTACAAGCTGATTTTTTTATCTCTTCAGCGAAGCACACGCATCGCTGGATCCGGAGTGAGAAACCGCGCCGTCGACGCAAGCCTTTCAGCGGGACGAGCTCCAGGAGTCGCTGGCCTCGCCGCCTTCAACTGCCGTACCTGCTGCGCTTTCCGGCGTTCTAAGTATCCTTTTATCCTTACTCTGCTGAGAGTGTTAGCTCGCTTACGTGACGCGACTTACACCTCTCATCACAAAAGAGCTGCGTCTTTTTAAAGATGCCATCCTGTGGCTCGTGCCGCGCCCCACTCAGCGACGGGGACCGTCATGTCATCTGCGTGTCCTGCCTGGGTGAGGATCACGTGGCTATCGCGCTCGCTGACGGCGGATGCCCTCATTGCGAGCTTCTGCCTATGGTGACTCTGAGGACTCGCCTGGCGTCATTCTCCGAGCATTCACCACAGCCCGCCGTGACGCCGCGCCGCAAGAAGCGCCATGCCCAGCACGCTCCTGAGCTCTCTCCAGCCCGCCAAAGCTCGCCGGTTCGCCCGCCAGCTTCGCCGGCTTCGCTCGAGTCGCTCACTGACGGACAACGGCCGCCGTCTGCCGCCGCATCCGTCCACGAGTTCGACGAACCCACCGAGGCGTGTTCTCTTCTGGCGTCTGATAGCGAGGATTGGGCGAGCTCCGTGGATCTCCCCTCCGCTAGCGTTTCCTGCCAAACCACTGGGAAGAGAGCCAGCATTGAGTCTGAGCTGATGCTCTCTCAAGCCGTGGAAAACATCGGCGTCGACTGGGAGGCGCCCGCGCAATAGACTGGACGGACGTTTTCTCGGGAAAGACGAAGCCCCGTCAAAGTCAAGGCCCGCGCCCTTCCTCCCTGAGTTACACGAGGAAGTGACTAAGTCGTGGAACGCCCCCTTCTCCGCCAGGCTGCGTACCTCTGCCTCTGCTGCATTCTCCACAGTGGATGGTGCGAAGGACAGAGGGTACCTCTCAGTTCCTCCTGTGGAACCAGCTGTAGTATCTCATCTCTGCCCGCCCTCCGCTGGACCGCGCGCTCAGACAACGCTCCCATCTAAAGCCTGCCGAGTGACGTCAGCCATGCACGGGCGCGCTTACACCGCCGCCGGGCAAGCAGTTTCAGCGCTGCACACTATGGTTATCCTGCAAATCTTCCAGGCCGACCTTCTCCTTAAACTGGACGAGGAAGGACCCGGAGCGATCTGCGTGGCGGACCTGAGAAGCGCTACAGACCTCGCTCTACGCGCTGCTAAAGCCGCCGCACAGGCCATAGGACGGAATATGGCCTCTCTCACCGTGGCTGAGAGACACTTATGGCTGACGCTGTCTGAGATGACGGAAGCCGAGCGCTCTGTGTTCCTCGCTGAAGAGGCCCATTTCGCCAGCGGGCCTCTTCGGATCTGCCGTCAAGGATTTCGCGGACAGATTCGTGGAGGTGCAGAAGACTTCGCAGGCTATGAAGCACTTCCTTCCGAAGCGCTCGAGCTCCGCTGCAGCCCGCTCAAAACAGCCGTCTGCTCGCAGCTCTCAGCCGCAACCTGCACCGCCCCCCGCCGCCGCTTCACAGCGCCGCCACGCCCGAGACCAGAGACCGCGCTCTCGCTCTGCTGGACGCCGCCCCCCTCAGCGCGGGCCCCGGCCAAGGATTGAGATCAAGCCCGAGGCCTCAAAACCTTCCTAGCCACTCTAGGAAAGCGACGGTGTTCAGATCCCGCTGCGGCCGGATTTCCACCAAAACTTCTCGCTCGTTCAGTTCCAAGCATTGTGACTGTCCCAGTGTATTTCGCAGTGAGCCAGCCGGTGTCTCAGCCCGCTTGCCTGCGCACAAAAGCCGTTTTTACGGCTACCCAGATAAATCCAATAAAGAGTGCATTTTCTGGTGTTCCGGCCACGGCCGATGGTGTTATGAGTGTTGTAAGAATGCCCACGCCCCAGTGCCCATTCCCACACCCAGACACGGCCCGCCACGGTGCAGGGCTAGCACAAATAAAATCGATTCAGGTCGATTGTGCAGACAATGTAGTGAACGCGCCCATGTCACAATGCCCGCTTACACTGCACGCTGCGTGTCCCTTGGTTTCTGTAAAAACAAAACCAACACACATTCAGTCGGCTCTAACCGACAGTGTTTTCAGTGTAGATGTGCCCGCAGTCCCGCGCCCACAGTCTCTCACAAACACACCGAATCCTACGGGATCCGCCCCGCTCACTTTCTCTGCACAATCTGCCATAGAGAAGCTGAGCGCGGCCAGGCTGCCCGCTGTGATCAGCGCGCCCCCCGCCTCGAACGCTGTAAACACGGTGTTGTGTTCCCAGTATACCAGGGCTCTCGAGCTGCCGTTTCGCCGCGGCCAGAGCCCGGATTTCATTCTGCCTCTAGCTATTCATGCAGATGCGTGGTCAAAGCTTCCCGGGGTATCAGAATGGGTGCTGAACACTATAAAGAGAGGCTATTCGCTACAATTCGCTCGACGCCCTCGCTGTCATACGGCGCGTGTCGAAACTACGGTGAAAAACAAAGTGTCTCATCTACTTCGTGCCGAGATTGCAAAACTACTGAGCAAAGGGGCTATAGAACCTTTATCTCAGGCTCAGAGCGAAGGGGGCCTATACAGCAGATATTTTCTGGTACCGAAAAAAGATGGGGGTCTCAGACCCATTTTACATTTACATTTACATTTAGTCATTTAGCAGACGCTTTTATCCAAAGCGACTTACAATTGAGGACTAAACCAAGCGAGTCATCGTGAAGAGGCAAAAACAACGCAAGAAGTGTTCAAAATACAAAGTTCAGACATTGCTCGGAGTAGCATAAGCCAGGCAAGCGAGGATTTAAAGGAAAGGATTTTTTTTTTATTTTTTTTTTTATTTTTTTTTTTTATGTTAAGTGGTCCCGGAAGAGATGAGTTTTCAGTTGCCTTTTGAATGTTGTCAGGGATTCTGCATTCCGGATGACGGTGGGGAGATCATTCCACCAGCATGGAACTGTGAATGAGAATGTCCTGGAGAGTGATTTTGTGCCCCGCTGTGATGGTACCACGAGCCGTCGCTCATTGACCGATCGTAGGCTTCTGGTAGGGATGTACACTTGTAGTAGTGAGTGGAAGTAGGAGGGGGCTGAACCTGTGGTCAATCTGTAAGCAAGCGTCAAAGCCTTGAACTTGATGCGAGCAGAGAGTGGTAGCCAGTGCAGAGAGATGAACAGAGGAGTGACGTGGGCCCTTTTGGGCTCGTTGAAGACGAGACGAGCAGCAGCATTCTGGATCATTTGTAGAGGTTTAGTTGCACATGATGGAAGTCCAGCCAGAAGAGCATTGCAGTAATCAAGCCTAGAAATGACCAGGGCCTGGACGAGAAGTTGTGTTGCATGCTCAGTTAGGAAAGGTCTGATCTTCCTGATGTTGTGCATAGCAAACCTGCATGATCGAGTTGTCTTTGTAATGTGGTCAGTGAAGGTCAGCTGATCATCAAAGATTACTCCAAGATTTCTGACCGACCTTGATGGGGTGATTGAGGATGAATCTAGCTGGATAGTGAGGTCGTGCTGTAGAGACTGATTGGCAGGGAGGACGAGAAGCTCAGTCTTTGCCAGGTTGAGCTGCAGGTGATGTTCCTTCATCCACGCCGAGATGTCCGCCAGACAACGCAGATTTTAGATCTGCGACAGCTGAACAGAGCGCTTGTGAAGCGCCAGTTCAGAATGCTTACGACCAGGAAAATCCTCGCGCAAGTGCGCCACGGGGACTGGTTTATGTCAATAGATCTGATAGACGCCTATTTCCAAATACAAATAGCGTCCCATCACAGGCGATTCTTGAGATTCGCCTTCGAGGGCCAGGCATATCAATACACAGTCCTGCCGTTCGGCCTGTCTCTAGCACCTCGTACATTCACGAAGTGCATGGACGCGGCGCTCGCACCCCTGAGACTTCAGGGCATGTGAGTCCTGAACTACTTGGACGATTGGCTGATTCTAGCTCGATCACGATCGGAGCTCATAGAACACAGGGCCGCATTACTCGAGCACCTCGAGAAGTTGGGCCTCACAGTCAATTGGGCGAAAAGCTCACTGTCTCCCAGTCAGAAAATTTCCTTTCTGGGAACAGTGTTAGACTCGCTATCCATGATGGCACGCCTGTCACCGGAGCGCGGACTAAATATTCAGCACGTCGCGAAATCCTTCCGCCACGGCTCGATAGTTCCGCTCAAAAGGTTTCAGAAAATGCTGGGTCTGATGGCCTCAGCAGCCTCTGTACTCCAGTTGGGTCTGCTTCGCATGCGCCCACTGCAGATGTGGCTGAAAGCGCGGGTTCCGCCCAGGGCATGGACAGCGGGTCTGTTTCGCCTCGGGGTCAATCAGAAATGCGTCGCAGCTCTGAAACCTTAGAAAATAGCCGACTGGTATTAGTCAGGTGTGAGTCTGGGGACCGCTTCGAGTGTGAAGGTGGTGTCTTCACACTGCCCCACGCCTCCACCTCGGGGTGGGGAGCGCTGCACGAGGGCAGACCGCTAGCTGGCCTGTGGTCAGAACGGGAAAAGCTCCTTCACATAAACTGCTTGGAAATGATAGCAGTCGACAAAGCGCTACGGCACTTCTGTCCCCAGGTAACTGGCCACCACGTCTTTGGGTCGGACAACATGTCAGTGGTGGCATACATAAATCGCCAGGGCGGCGTCAGGTCACGAAACCTTCACAGGCTGACGGAACGCCTCCTGGTCTGGGCTCAGCACAACCTGCTCTCACTAAGAGCAGCGCACGTGCCTGGTCACCTGAATGTGGGACCAGACAGACTGTCCAGGAACAATGTCCCAGCAGGGGAATGGTCGCTGCACCCGCAGACGGTCCAGCTGCTGTGGAAAACGTTCGGCAGAGCAAAGGTGGACCTATTCGCGTCCCACGAAAACGCTCATTGCCCGAAGTTTTTCTTGAAAAGCAAGCTCATGTTTGGCCCCGCTGTCCCACATATGCTTTTCCTCCTGTCTCGCTCCTGCCTCAAGTGTTGGAACGAATCAGGGAAAACGGATGCCCAGTGCTGCTCGTAGCTCCGCTCTGGACGAACCAGACGTGGTTCCCTGCCCTGATGCAGTTGACCAGCACTGCCCCATGGCCTGTACCATTGAGGAGAGACCTCCTCTCTCAGGCGAAGGGCTCGATCTGGCATCCTCGCCCGGAGCTGTGGTCCCTGCACGCATGGGCCATCAACGGGTACCCGCTAACCTCCCAGAGAAAGTGTTAAACACGATCGCGCAGGCTAGAGCGCGATCTACCAGGCGGCTCTACTCCTCGAAATGGTCGGTGTTCTCTGCGTGGTGTCAAGCCCAGAGCTTTTCACCTGTGGACTGCGGGGTTTCGGAAGTGCTTTCCTTCCTTCAAGAGCTACTGGATAGGGGCAGGACCCCATCCACGCTCAAAGTATACGTGGCGGCCATAGCAACGTTTGCAAAACAGGTGCCTGGCCAGCCGCTGGGGAAGAACAACTTAGTCGTGCGTTTCCTTAGGGGAGCTCGGAGGCTAAACCCTCCCAGGCCCCCTTCAGTCCCGACGTGGGACCTTTCCACGGTCCTGGAGGCCATGAAAGGCGCCCCGTTCCAGCCAATCTAGCTGTCGGACATGAAACACCTGTCGTTCAAAACAGTGTTTCTCACGGCTCTCGCTTCAGTGAAGCGCATAGGGGACTTGCAGGCGCTTTCAGTAAGCGCTTCATGTATGGAGTTTGGGCCTACTGACTCGAAAGTCATTCTCAAACCTAAGCACGGGTATTTGCCAAAATCCCTCAATACACCGTTTAGAGCCCAGGTAATTTCCCTGTCTTCCCTTCCGGTTCTCAATGAGGAGAAAGACGCGAGTCTCCTTTGCCCTGTCAGGGCATTAAGAGCTTATGTGTCACGCTCGTCTGGTTTCAGACAGACGGAGCAGCTTTTTGTTTTGTTTGGCGGGCGTTCCAAGGGACTTGCCGCCTCAAAGCAGAGCCTATCCAGATGGATAGTGGATGCCATTGCGCTCGCTTACGCGGCAAAGGGCCCGCAGTGCCCCTTGGGTGTCAGAGCGCACTCCACGAGAGGCGTGGCCTCTTCGTGGGCATGGTCTAGCGGGGTACCCTGCAAGATATCTGTACGGCCGCGGGCTGGGCCTCGCCGTCTACATTTATAAAGTACTATAACCTGGAGGTACCCGCCTTGCAGGCTAAGCTTTTGGCGGTATAGAATTCAGTACTATCTGCCCCGCTGTGCGGCCCAGATACTGAGTTTACGTCAGCCCCATGAGTATTGACACATGTATGGCCACCCAGATCAGGCTGAAAGCTTTCACCCTGGCTGCGCGTTTAGTTGTCACATGATTAGCCCCTCTGGGTGCTATTTTATTAGGAATGACGCTTCCAGCCTCTCTTCCCCCACTCTATGTGAGTTTATGGTGATTATGCACTATATGGGCCCCTGGGCTTCGGCCCCGGGGACTTTGGTGTTGGATCCCTGTACGCACGGCGTGTTGCATTGTGTTCTCCATAGCGTAAGCTATTACGCAGTACGAGAGATACTCTCGTAAGAGAACGTACTCGGTTACTAACGTAACCTCGGTTCTCTCTAGAGAGGGAACGAGTACTGCGTATATTGCCGTGCTTGGAATACGCTCTGGTTCGCTTCGGCGATGAAAACCAGCTTGTACCAGCCTACCGAGCTTATTTATAGGGCGAGACCACGCCCTTTCTGGCGGGACGTGACGATATGGGCGCGAATTGCCCCCATTGGTCATTACGTCACGCAGAGTCTCTCGATAGGCTGCTGCATTTGCCGCAAGAGCAGCCAATAGGCGCGCGAGCTGTTTCGCCTATATCTGCTTGCTGCTGCAAAGCGTTTTACATTAATAAAAAATTTAAGATAATTTTTGGCTTCAATATCTCGTGGAAAAGAGGTTTTCCCCGTAGCGTAAGCTATTACGCAGTACTCGTTCCCTCTCTAGAGAGAACCGAGGTTACGTTAGTAACCGAGTACGTTTTCTCTCTCTTATTCTCTTTTTCTTAATTTTCCCATCTTTTTACATATCTCTCAACTCTTCTACTGGTAGCCTGGATCACCCGGGTTACACTAACATCACTGATATATTGAGAGCTCAACAAGGCCTTGAAGAAAAAGACAAGATTTTGGCAAAACAAATGCATGATGGAGACTTTGATATTGCCTTTTCTGGTTTAATTTGGAATGTAACTTTTAAAACGGCTGTATGTGTATGTATCTTTCTTATTATTTGCCAATGCATTATGTTATGTGTTCTATGTTTAAACGTAGAGAAGGGATGTGTAATCTGTGAGTGGATGTGATGCTTCTTTTGGGCCAAGAGCATTAGAGAGGACCCTGTCATAAATTGTAGTCTGCCTCAACCCAGATTCCACTCCAAAATATATTTTAGAATGAGCTTATCCCCAAAATTCCTTAATTATCATAGATATGAAGGAAGTGAAGTTATATTGTTTCCTCATCATTTGGGCTGATCACATCCTAAGCAAATGGTAGTCAATTGTAGAATGGGAATGGGTGTGGGACACAGAGAACCTTCTCAGACAATGTGGTGTCTCAACTTCATTAACATACAGAACACAGCTGTTACAACAAGAGCAACTTCATAGGCTACATTAAGAGTGGTAAACTGTAACAGCATAAAGGGTTTAAGATTTGATGTTCTGGGTTCATTCTGACGCCGGTGAACCCAAGGCGATTCGTGTACCTTGCCACCATTTTTGAGATCTTCGACGTCCACATAATTTCTTCTTTCATCCCCAACCAAATTTCACCCAACCGGTCAGTATTATCCAATCATAAATGTGTTATTTAGAAGTATTTCAGCGCATGAAGTTAATTAGACAAAGACAGATTTCAGGGCTACCTGTAGGCTAAGGCCAAGGGCCATGAGCTAATGATATTTTCTTCCAACCCTCATTAAATCCCACGTTTGTCTGATCCCTTGAACCATATAAAGAACATTGTCTCTGAGAGATAGGTCTGTTCTTAGGACTGAGGAGTGCCCCGAGCCCGAAGCTGAGAGCAGTTCCCCGAGCCCGCAGAGGGGTAACGTGCTTGATAGGCTACACATAATTTAACAAATATAACAAGTGGCCCAGTATAAAAACAATAGAAGTCAATAGAAAGTTCTGACTGTGTGTGTGTGTGTTTAATACATAGGCTAAACTTATTAAACACAAACAAATCAATTGAATATACTAAAACTTGTTTTTAAATCCTTTTCGATAAATAAAAATACAGTAGCTAAATAAATAATATATTATTACTCCTATTGTTGTTAATGCACATAAATCGAAAATTAGGCATATATAACATATAATCCTATTACAAGATCCATCATAATCATTTAGTAGCTGGCAGAACATTTTAGATAGTTAAATAGCGACCTCTGCTGGGCGTTTGCCAGAACAGACAATAATATATTATTTATAATGTAAATTAGGCGTACTCGGCTCACGCTGAACGCCACGGATTGTACAGACTAGTTGAATTGAGCAGTTTAACTTTTTTATATGTTTGGTTGACTACACGCTATATTATATTTTAATAATAAACAGGCTGCAAGTTTGCAATGCAAGAAAATAGTGTGTGCGTGAGGGGCCGGCTCGAGTGTCGACCAGAGGGGCACAGGCATAGATATGGGCACAGGGACCCAAGTTTCTTCTTCTTCTTCTTCTTCTTCTTCTTCTTCTTCTTCTTCTTCTTCTTCTTCTACCCACTAGGCAACTGCACGGTGTATTATTTATTTGTTTATTTTAAACTAATATTTTTGGTTTTATTAGGCTAATTTATTTATAGGCCTACTACATTTGTATTTTAATCTTTTTTTTAATTAATATTTTAATTTATCTATTTTAATATTATTATTATTATGGGGTTTTTTTACACTGTTTTTCCACGGACTTCCTTGTGCCCCTTGTGCCCCCCTGGGGGTCCCCGGTGCCCAGTTTAAAAACCTGCTCTAAAAGATCATGCAAATTCATTATTACATTTTTGGTAGCATTTATACTTGGAAGCATATATTTATACTTGGCAGCATAACATTCATACACATTCGTCTCGACTCAAATTGCATGGGAATCGGCCTGCCCTTTTTTCAACCCATCCCATGATCTATATATTCTTCGCATCGAAGGTTCCGGCGCGCGAGCTCGAGAAGGTTCTGGAGCGCCGCCGTTTATATAACAGCGACAGCGCGCGTTGCGTTCACACAGCAGAACAACAGTCACAGATAGAGACACGAAACCGGCGACACAGCGAACCGGCTTTTCTTCTTCTTTTATTTGTGTAAGTATTATAAAACGTATAACATTCAAAAGTAGTAGTAGGCTGCAGGTGCGAGGCTTTAGTTGAAGTGCTCTCTAGACTAATTCGCGAATTTATGGGACAGTTCAGAGGAATGTTGTGTGACACGTTAGCTTCTCTCAAGAACTAACAGTGATAGCCTATAGGTGACCACTCAGTGCTCTAATGTTGTTTTTTTAATTTAACAAACGTCTCGTGGCATGATTAAACATAATTTAAAGCTTAATACAATGTCATACGCATAGCTTGCATACTCTTGAAGTGAGCAGGACTGTTGATATTATTTTCTATACTGTAGTTGATTCCAATCAAAGATGGTTCGAGAAACCGGTTACTACGACCTGCTCGGCGTGAGTCCCAAAGCCTCGCTGGACGAGATCAAAAAGGCATATCGCAAACTGGCGTTGAAATATCACCCGGATAAGAACCCGAATGAAGGAGAGAAAGTAAGTGGAGGGGCTGAGCCAAATGCAGATACAGTGTAGTGTTTCACGTTGCCTTGTAAATGACAGCGACAGACGCGAGAGGAACTTTCTGGAAGTGTCCCGAACACTCATGTCGGCGAAGGATTGCATGGGATCTATCCACATTTATTGATGCAAATAGTCAATGCTTTGTATTTTTGTTTTGAATAAAGCAGAAAAAAACAAACAACAACAAAAAACAGGTCCCTGATCATATGCTTATTAATACCTAGTTAGTATGGTAGTTTTTGAGTTTAGGTATTGGGTAGGAATTTGGTTGGATTAAAGGGCTAGTTCACCCTAAAATGAAAATTCTGTCATTAATATGGGTTATGTGCAACTTAACTTCCGTATTCTGTAAAACAGATTGTATCGCTTCTAGTTCAGGTCTTTTGTGTGTGCTTCGTGAACAAATTAGCTGTTTTACTAAAGATAACTTGAAAGGAGCGAGCAGAGATGAGCATAACCAATGTCCGAGACGTTTTTCATTTCATCTTTGTGTTCATACCCAAGCAGTTTTCACTGGCAATGCACCAAGTGAACGTGCAAATTCACTCCCTGACTTTTGTCTTTCTAAATGTCTTTCTGGGCCTTGGAAGTGGTAATTAAATAGCTGTCTATGAAGGGATCAGAGAGCTCTCGGATTTCGTCAAAACTATCTTAATTTGTGTTCCGAAGATGAACGAAGGTCTTATGGGTTTGGGAACGACACGAGGGTGAGCAATTAATGACAGAATTAAATTTTTTCCTGTGATCTAACCCTTTAAGGGATGTAGAACATGGTCATGCAGAATAAGGCATTAATATGTACTAATAAACAGCCAATAACCTAGTAATATGCATGATAATAAGCAACTGGTTAAAGGTGAGAATTGGACCCCATACTAAAGTGTTACCAAAAAAAGTTATTTTAGTAAAGATAAAGAAAAAAAGACTAAGACAGACACACATTTGATCTGTTAAATGCAGCATGGACACTGATCAAGGATGAGAAGTGTTTGTCCTGGGATGTGTTTGTTCATGCATTATTAAAATTAGTAATATTAGGATCTTTTCTATTCTCCAGTTCAAACTCATATCACAAGCCTATGATGTCCTGTCAGATCCCAAAAAGAGGGATTTGTATGACCAAGGTGGCGAACAAGCCATCAAGGAGGGAGGCATGGCAGGAGGAGAATCTCCCATGGACATTTTCAACATGTTCTTTGGTGGTGGAGGCAGAATGCAGAGAGAAAGGAGAGGTGAGACATATTTGCACTTATGTCCACCCATTGAATTACGTGTATGTAGGTCCCAGAAAAAGCGCTATATAAATGTAACGAATTATTATTATTATTATTATTATTATTATGTTGTTATTTCCCCTTATTCAGGTAAAAATGTGGTTCACCAACTTGGGGTCACACTGGAGGAATTGTACAAAGGCTCAACGAGGAAACTTGGTCTTCAGAAGAATGTGATCTGTGAGAAATGTGACGGTAAGAAGGTTTATTATTTAATTTGTGCAGCTTTATTGGGAAACTTGTTATTAATATTATTCTTAAAGACCCAATGTTGATTTATTGATTTAAGATGTGAATGGTTGCAGGTTATGGAGGCAAAAAAGGCACAATTGAAAAATGCTCAACTTGCAAAGGAAGAGGGGTTCAGGTCCAGGTGCAACAGATTGGACCCGGAATGATCCAGCAGACTCAGAGCATGTGCTCAGACTGCCAAGGACAAGGAGAGAAGTTCAACTCCAAGGACCGCTGCAAAAACTGCAATGGACACAAAGTAGAGCGCAAGAAGAAGATTCTTGAAGTTCACATTGACAAAGGTATACAACCCCTTCTGTTTCAATTATTTGGAGCAAGTGTCCCTGAAGTATACGAATAATGATCTTTGTCACAGGTATGAAGGATGGCCAGAAAATCACATTCCATGGAGAAGGCGATCAAGAGCCTGGACTGGAGCCTGGTGATGTTTTAATCGTACTGGATTTGAAAGAACACCCTGTCTTCCAAAGGCAAGATGAAAACCTCACCATGACGATGAAGATCAAGCTGGTGGAGGCACTCTGTGGGTTTAAAAAAACAATCCGCACATTAGATAACAGATCGCTGCTCGTCAATTCATCTCCAGGTATTTACTATATACCATTTAATTGTGTATAAAATTAAATTTTTTAAAATAATATTTAGTGAATAAAACATTTTAACTAAAATTACATATATTCCCACATACTATTCATTTGTGTGAATATTTCAATTAATATTTAGTACATACATGTTTAAATTAATTAGTTTAGTTTTGATTCAGTTTGAATTTTTATTGTCTTTTTTGTTTTAGGTCAAGTAATAAAACCTAATGAGCTAAAATGTATTTATAACGAGGGCATGCCTCTGTACAGAGACCCTTGTGAGAAAGGTCTTCTCATCATAAAGTTTGAGGTAAGTCGGTGCCCTGTGTTATACGTTTTTAGTTTAAAAATAAATTGA
Organism: Tiaroga cobitis; assembly: GCA_030578255.1. Classification (NCBI taxonomy): domain Eukaryota; kingdom Metazoa; phylum Chordata; class Actinopteri; order Cypriniformes; family Leuciscidae; genus Tiaroga; species Tiaroga cobitis. The sequence goes on from CM060615.1 coordinate 15,565,277, forward strand.
AAAATGTTCTCTGATATTTAAAAAAAAAAAAAAAAAAAAAAAAAAAAAACGAAAAACGTGTGTGAAAGTATAGAGCTCTACACATTACTTGCGGACAAATATATATATATTGTGGCCACAAATTAAGATTTAATTCTCTAATTTTAGTCAATTGTGGTCATGATTTACTAATTTGTTCCCTCATTTTAGTTAAATCGTGGTCACAAATTGAAAAGTTAGTTCGCAGAAAAATGTAAAAAAAAATTCCATTAATTACTCTGCCTCTTGTCGTTCAAAACATGCTAGACCTGTGCTCATCTTTGAAACACAAATGAAGATGTTTTTAAATTAACTGTTAAAGATGTATGTACATTAATGGACTGGTTTGTCAACATCTCATCCTCAACCTCGGTCAGAAGGTTTGTAAGCAAATAAGTTCATGACAGCTTCAGTTCCCAAGCATTGATTTATTCCAATAAATCCACAAGTAGTTTGTTTACATGTAGTTTTATGAGTGTGCTTCGTTGTCAAGAACGCACACACATCCAAACAAACAACGATGTCTCGTTACAGCCGCAGATATGAACTTGTCCGTGCATGTCCTGACTCCGCCCACATGTGATGTCACAGATTAATTCAAATTAAGAGTTCGACAGGGATTTTATACAGCCGCCCCCTAATTTGTGCAGCAAATTAGAAATTAAATAAGGGTCCCTGTTCTTTGAAGCTATGTGCCGTTGGTATCCGTGGGCATCTCTGGTAGCACTATAAGTTTAGAAACAGGGCGACTGTAAACGCGGTTTCCAACAGTTACTTTCGCTACTCTTATTGTTCCATCACTGCTGGGAACAACTTGGTTTACTCTGCCTACTGGCCAGAGGGCTCTGGGCAGTTGAGAGTCCATAACCATAACTACTTGCCCCACCGATAGATTTGGTGTAGATTTCCGCCACTTCGCACGGGGTTGTAGACTTGGCAAGTAATTCTGAATGAACTGTTTCCAGAAATGGTCAGCTATGACTTGACTATGTCGCCATTTTCTCTTTCCAAGCAATTCTCTTGTGCCATAAACCACTTGAGGGAGGGAGGCATCCCGCCGCCCCATGAGCAAGAGATTTGGAGTAACTGGGTCTGCATCTGATATCTCCGATGATACATAACCTAGTGGTTTAGAATTTAGTATTCCCTCCACTTCAATCAGAACAGTTAACAGTACTTCGTCAGATACAATTTGGTCTTTGAGTACTACTTGAAGACCGGATTTCACGGAGCGGATTTCACGCTCCCAGGCTCCACCAAAATGAGGTGCATGTGGAGGATTAAACTGAAATGAAATACTCTGTTCACTTAGTTTCTCTTTGATTGCTGGCTCAAGTGCAGAGAAACTTTCTTGGAGTTCTCGATTCCCACCTCTGAAATTTGTGCCCTGGTCTGATATTAATTCAACGGGTTTGCCTCGTCGTGCAATGAAACGACGTAACGCCATGAGAAAGGAGTCAGTGTCCATATTATGCAGAAGGTCTAAGTGGATACACCTTGTAGTGAGACACTTGAAAATGATTCCCCAGCGTTTTTCATGTCTTCTGCCTATCTTTACTGTAAATGGTCCGAAGCAATCAACTCCAGTTGACCAGAAAGGAGGTTGGTATAAGCGAAGACGAGCAGCAGGAAGATCAGCCATTTTGGGGTTAACTGGATTACTACGCCATTTCCTGCAGTCTCTGCATTGGTGTTGATATTTCTTTATAGCTTGTCTGCCTCGGATTATCCAGTATGTTCTTCGTACCTCTGCGAAGACACGTTCAGGACCAGGATGAAGTAGTCGGTTGTCGTAGTCTTGTATTATGAGTTTAGTGATGGGGTGATCAGGTGCCAGTACAATCGGATGTAAAGTATCAATCTCAAGTTTCTCAGCTTTGCGAAGGCGACCTCCTACCCGAATTAATCCCATGGTTTGATCATATTCAGGTGACAGAGTACTTAACCTACTGTTGGCGCGTATGACTTTAGCATTCTGCAGTGCATGGACTTCATCAGGGAAACTATCCTGCTGGGCTTGTCTCAGAAGAAGCAGTTCAGTATCAATGCGCTGTGAAGCTGACATTGCGGGTGTGACTGTCCCATGTACAGACTGGTAGGTAGCTTGGACTAAGTCTGCCCATGTTGTGTGCTGCTCTGGATCGGGTAGGGATGATTGAAGTACGGCAACATGAGCACAGAAAAAGACTTTCTTAGCTCATTCTCATCTGATGAGTGTAAGAAAGGCTGTGTTGGCCAGTTTTCTGTTGACTCTTGTAGGAACTGAGGGCCATGAGTCCACTGACAAACATGAGATAGATCATTAAGAGATTTCCCTCTTGTAATATCATCAGCAGGGTTTAGTTCAGAGTTCACATATTTCCAGTTCTCTGAACTGGTCAACTCCTGTATTTCGGCAATCCGCGTGCCAACGAACACCTTGTAATGACAGGATTCAGATTTGATCCAAGTGAGAACTGTGGTGGAGTCTGTCCAGAGAACAGTGTTATGAATGGGTAAAGTAATTTCGGTTGATAGGAGTTTAGCCAGTTGGGCTCCGGTAAGGGCACCACACAGTTCCAGTCTGGGCATTGATAGCTGCTTTTTTGGTGCAACACGGGATCTGGCCATAACAAATGAGGTATGAATTCCTCCCTCCTTGTTCTGTAGACGCAGATATGCCACTGAACCGTAAGCCCGTTCAGAGGCATCACAGAATATGTGTAGCTCTATCCTGTCATTGTCAGGTTCTGGACAAACTGGAAAATAGCACCTCGGCATGTCTACCAAAGGAAGATACTGCAGTTCATTGGTCCACTCCTGCCATTTGTTGAGCATCTCATCTTCAATGCAGTCATCCCAGCCTCTTTTGTTTATCCATAGAGCTTGAACAAGGATTTTTGCCCGGGTGGTATAAGGCAAGATATACCCAAGAGGGTCATATTGAGAAGCTAGCACTCTATAAATATTGCGCATGGTAGGCTCCTCTGTTGATAGTGGCCTGTTTCGATAGCCAAGCTTGTCAGAGAGGCAGTGCCAAGAGAGCCCGAGTGTCGATTCTTGTGGGTCTGTCTTGTTTACGGTCAGCCATAACTCACAGCTTTCAGATCGTGCCTCAGTTGGTAGATGAGCAATTACCTCTGGGTAGTTACTGGCCCATTGTCTTATTTCAAACCCCCCAGCTGATAGTGCAGCTCTCATTTTGTCTATTAGCTGTTTGGCTTCATATGTTGTGGGAAGGGACTGCAAACAGTTATCCACATAGAAGGATTTCAATACTGAGTCTGCTACCTCTTCATTGCTGTCGCGGTGGTCCAAGGCATGACGCTGGAGGGCATAGATTGCACAACATGGACTACATGTGGTTCCAAATGGCAGAACTCGCCACTCATAGATGTCAGGACTCCTCTCCTTTTCCATATCTCTCCACAAGAAGCGCAGCAATGGCTGATCTTCTGGAAGTAGGCGCACTTGGTGAAACATTGAACGAATGTCACCACTGATGGCCACAGGATATTGTCGGAATCTGAGGAGAACTCCCAATAAAGATGAACCCAACGTAGGTCCTGGAAGTAACTGATCATTCAGTGAAGCTTGGTGGAACGGATAAGAACAGTTGAACACAACCCTAGCCTTATTGTTGTGATGCACAAGATGGTGGGGAATAAACCATGACTCCTTTGTACCTTTAGCCTCTTCAGGAGTGAGTTTTATTGCGTATCCTGCTTGCTCCAGTTTGTGGATTTCTTTATTGTAGACGTCTGCTAGCTCTGAGTTTTGGTTCAAACGGCGTTCAGTGGCCCTTAAAAGAGCCATGACTGATTCTGGACCTGCATGCAAGACCTTTGCACTACCTCTGCGAAGAAGAGGAGTTGCATAGCGAGAGACTCCATCTACTTCTATTCTCTTCGTTCTTGTTTCCAGCATCTGAAGAGCATCTCTGTCTTGCTTGGATCGTGTAATGTCTTTCATGGGCTGAAAGGGAAGTATGTCTACTTGCCATAACTTTTCAACATGATAAGACAGATCTTGTGTAGGAGCATGTAACAGCGAGATGTTCAAACAGGTAGTATCCAATGGTTGGTCTAGGAATGTAGTTGGACCCTGGATGGCCCAGCCCAAATGTGTACTAACTGCCACAGGACTGCCTAATGGGCCCATAAGTACTGGAGTTATCGGTGTGATGAGTTGTGGGTAATCAGAACCGATAAGGAGCATGGGCTGTACCTCTTTGAACGGTATAATAGGAACCTCTCTCAGATGTGCAAACTTGTGCTTTAGAGTCTCTACAGGGCAGGATTGCTTGGCAATGTTCAGCTCTTGTGATGTAAAGGCAGTGTGTATCTTGTGACGAATGCTCGGATTCACAGAGGCAGACACTTCAAATGAGACTGATGCACCCTGGATCTCTACTACCTCTTGTCTAATTGTTCTGAGGGCAAGTGATTCATCTACCTTATCCAGATCAAGGTAATGCACTGCTGTGGGAAGAATTATGGTCCTTTCAGACCCATCATCTAGAATGGCATACGTGTCCAATATTCTCCCTTTGCTATGGAGTTTGACCTGGACCACTTTCAACATGACTCGGCCAGAATGAGTAACTTGATCAAGGTAAATTGTGCGGGGTACTGTATTCACAGTAAGGATGCTCTTATTGATGTTGGATGCGATTTCATGGAGAACTGACAAATGTTGTTCACCGCACTTGGAACATGGCTTTTTCAGGGTGCAGTGTGAAGGCTCGTGTCCTCTACCACACCTCCAGCATTTGTTGCTGTCCTTTATCCATGTTGTTATTTGTGCAACACTTAATTTGCCAAATTCAGGACAGGAATTGAGGTAATGCTGTTGACATTTGCAGAAAGGGCAGTACGGCTTAAAGCTTTCACGTTTCTTTACCTTTGTCTGGAGAGATGATGTAGAGGAGGCAGAAGTCTTCTCGTTCGCATGATCCATGCCATAGTAAATTGTGGATTGTACCTTTGGTGGCTTTGGAGGTTTTTGTTCTCTATTCTCAAAACGAGGTCTATCTGAACTGTAGATCTCAGCTGCTCTCCTTGATATCTGAAGCGCTTGTGATTTTTTCTCTAGCCATTCTGCGAACTCAGGAAGCGTGTAGGTTCTGTCAGTGCCATTCTGGAGAATGCCCTTGGTCATACAGTATTCAACGAAGCTATCTCTATGAGATGATGTGAGCTTGGTGAGCAATCTATCGACATGTGAACCACACATAAGTTCAGTCTTGGAAGACCCTTCCAATGTATTAAGGAGACCAACCAAAGTGCTAACTGATAAAGCAAAGTCCTCAAAACCTTGAGCATCCCCTGATCTCAGTGGAGGTGTATGGAGAATGTTGGCAATTTCTCCCTGTACCAGTTGTCGGGGCTGCCCATATCGATGCTGCAAAGCTTGCATGGCTCGAGTATAAGGCATGGGATCATACATGTATCTCTTTGCTATTTGGAAGGCAGCTGGTAATTTGAGATGGTCAAGTAACACTTGAAATTTATAGTCCTCTGTCAAATGGAGATGTGGGCCGAGAATGCCATCAAGTCCCTTTTTTAACAGAGCGAAATCACTCTCCTTCCCAGTAGTGAAATTAATGAGCTTAGGCTTAGGTATTCCATAAGCGGATGCGATAGCCATATCAATCATGCTCGGAACTTGAACTGCTGGGTGTACGGTAGAAGATAAGGGTGCCGAGTATGGCTGTTGCTGAAGTAGTGCGTCTGGGGGTCTGTTAGGCCGATAGCCCTGTGTGTATGGATCTGAGTAATACACAGATTGCAGTGGGGGAGGTTCTGAGTACGGAAACATCGGAGGCTGTGAAGGAGCAAATGCTGGTAATGACTGTGTGATCTGTGGTTGCACATAATTGGGATTTACAGCATTGCTCTGCACAGAGGTCATAGGAAGTGAATAAACTGGCTGTTTGCCGGTTACAGTTCGGTACACCGCAGACATGGATGTCATTGGAGGTACGCATCGTTGTCCGAAGGACTGGACTTGTGGCTGAAATGTCTGCTCAAGATCACCAGGTTGTTGATTGACATTTGACTGATGTATCATACCTGCTGGAGCAGACTCTGGGCGTGGCACATGTAGTGCTACATGACGCTCAGTAACCGGGACAGATGCTGGACGAGACAAGGGCTTTTGGGCCTGAGGTAATAACCCTGGTGGCAGGTGGACTGGAGATTGACTATGTGGCTGAGGTAATCCTGTGGTTGATGAGTGTGCAGGTATCGTTTGAGAAAAGTACCTTGAAATTCCAAGATTACAAGGGCTTTGTCGAATTGGTCTTGTGTCTGCATAGAGAAAAGGCAGGCTGGCACTACGTTGCTGGATGGATTGCTGCTGACTGCCTGAGTGAGAGACTGACCTTTGATGTCCGGCACCTGCGGCATGAGAGTAAAGCAAATCCTGATGCATGCGTGGTGAACCTTTGCCTTGCTCAAGAGACATTTGTAATGTGCTTTGTAGTTCCCTGATTTGCTCTTGAACATTCCATACACACTCCTCCACTCTACGTAACCTTGTTGTCTCAGGGTACTGCTCAGTCAAAAGTCTATCAGGAGTAGAAGTTCGATAGTCCACATCTGGATCAGAAAAGGTCTCACTAATCTGCCTATGGCGTAAATCCTCTTGAAAGGGGGGTGGAACGAGCTGCCGTGGTTGGGAAGCAAGTACAAAGTCCTCCAGATGTCCAGGAATTCGTCGGATCCGGCGAGGACGGAGACTCTGATGTTCTTCAATATAATCCCGAGATGCTGCCATGAGGATGAAATGTTGTATCCGGCTCGAAGGACCACTTTGTTAAAGATGTATGTACATTAATGGACTGGTTTGTCAACATCTCATCCTCAACCTCGGTCAGAAGGTTTGTAAGCAAATAAGTTCATGACAGCTTCAGTTCCCAAGCATTGATTTATTCCAATAAATCCACAAGTAGTTTGTTTACATGTAGTTTTATGAGTGTGCTTCGTTGTCAAGAACGCACACACATCCAAACAAACAACGATGTCTCGTTACAGCCGCAGATATGAACTTGTCCGTGCATGTCCTGACTCCGCCCACATGTGATGTCACAGATTAATTCAAATTAAGAGTTCGACAGGGATTTTATACATTAACTGTGCCTCCATTGACAGTCCACTCAACTACCACCAGAGACTATTTATATAGAGACATGCCACTTCCTCAATCCTCAATACAACTATATAGGGAAAAACCCGTAACGCCAAAGATGGCGGTTGTATGCACATGCCCCGCCCCTCCCGCTGGAAAGCCAATCGTCTGCTTTTAACAGTCAAGCCGGGAAACATGTAAGCCTAACGTCTGGTTCCACTGACGCATGCGCACAGTCGAGGTTTGCGACAGCGGAGACGAGAACCCTTGCGCATGCGTAGTAAACGTATAACCTGTGGGGAAAAAGACCTTTTAAACCTTATTTTGGGGCAAAGTCATCAAACTTTTTCAGCGATTTTTATCATATTTTACTGCTGTTTCTATACAAGCAGTTTTTATGTCCCGGTGACCAGTGAAAGTGCAGTTCTGACTCTCTGCCCATTCATTTAGATAGGAGCCTGGTCTTGTTAGTCCGAAATAGCTGCCCGGAGGCGTTGCCAAGATGGCGGCCGAGTGGCATGACTTGCCTAAAAGGACTTTGCTACCACTGTCATTTCAAAAGGTTTATACGCAGATTGTAAAACTAATCAACATGAATTAAGTGGTTGAGTCAAAATTTCTGAAGAGACTCAATCGTTTTATATCATGAACAGAATTTAGGCTTTTATTCACAAATAAACATTGATCTGTGGACATAAACAGAAGCTCAATTGTACTTGCTTGACGCGCAAGAACAAACCTCACTGGTTCTCGGGGAAGCTCAAACATGCTGCGTAACACGAGAATGAACCTCATTGGTTCTTGCTGAAGCTCAAACGTGCTGCGTAACACGAGAATGAACCTCACTGGTTCTTGCTGAAGCTCAAACGTGCTGCGTAACACGAGAATGAACCTCATTGGTTCTTGCTGAAGCTCAAACGTGCTGCGTAACACGAGAATGAACCTCACTGGTTCTTGCTGAAGCTCAAACGTGCTGCGCAACACGAGAATGAACCTCACTGGTTCTTGCTGAAGCTCAAACGTGCTGCGCAACACGAGAATGAACCTCATTGGTTCTTGCTGAAGCTCAAACGTGCTGCGTAACACGAGAATGAACCTCATTGGTTCTTGCTAAAGCTCAAACGTGCTGCGTAACACGAGAATGAACCTCATTGGCTCTTGCTGAAGCTCAAACGTGCTGCGTAACACGAGAATGAACCTCATTGGTTCTTGCTAAAGCTCAAACGTGCTGCGTAACACGAGAATGAACCTCATTGGCTCTTGCTGAAGCTCAAACGTGCTGCGTAACACGAGAATGAACCTCATTGGTTCTTGCTAAAGCTCAAACGTGCTGCGTAACACGAGAATGAACCTCATTGGTTCTTGCTAAAGCTCAAACGTGCTGCGTAACACGAGAATGAACCTCATTGGTTCTTGCTGAAGCTCAAACGTGCTGCGTAACACGAGAATGAACCTCATTGGTTCTTGCTAAAGCTCAAACGTGCTGCGTAACACAAGAATGAACCTCATTGGTTCTTGCTAAAGCTCAAACGTGCTGCTTAACACAAGAATGAACCTCATTGGTTCTTGCTAAAGCTCAAACGTGCTGCATAACACAAGAATGAACCTCGTTGGTTCTTGCACGCCAAGCGAACATGCTTGCGCTTCCATTTACCACAACTGATGTGTGAATAAAAGCCTAAATTCAATCTGTTCATCATATAAAGCAATTGAGTCTCTTCAGAAAATGTGGACTAAACCGCTCAATTCATATAGATTCGTTTTACGATCTCTTTATGAACACTTTGAAGCGTCGAAGTTTGTGTAGACTGTCAAAGGAGGGACAGAAATCTCTCAGATTTCATTAAAAATTTACTTAATTTGTGTTCTGAAGATGAATGAAAATCTTAAAGGTGCAAAAACTATATTATGTATGATTACATAAAAATGGATACAAACAGTCAAGATGGTGAAAGCATCGAGCACGTAATATGCATGCGTATAATGCCACCGTTTTCACAAATTTACATTTTTGTAGTTTACTCAGAGAAGATTAAAAAACTTGTACTTTGAAACCCATTTAAAAAAAAAAACGCTGTTGTGTAAATTAACGGCCAAAACGCATAAAAAGGTTTCCATTTTTAGTTGAAATCAGCGTCGTGTAAATGGCCCCTAAAACAGGGGAATGAGTTTGATTGAATTAAAACACGGGACAGAATTAACTCAACTGTATATATATATATATTTTTTTTTTTTTTTTTACTTTCTTTCAAACAATGGTTATCTTTATCTTGTGTTGGGATGTCTTGTGTCACATCTCACAGAAACATTTCTTTTCCCTCAGATTGAATTCCCAGATAAACACTGGCTACCTGAGCACATGCGGCCTGACCTGGAGAGGTTGCTTCCCGCCAGAGATCACGTCATGGTGACAGATGATATGGAAGAGGTTGACCTCTGTGAAGTAGATTATGAAACACAAAAGAGAAACTACAGCAGTGAAGCCTACGATGAAGATGAAGGCCCCAGGCAAAGTGGTGTCCAATGCCAGACTCAATAAATGTCATAGATCAGGAACATTTGTGCAATACTTCTTGAAATATGACTTCAAGTCTACACTGAATATTAGGGTGGTTAAATCTAGTTCTTGCAGAGTAATGGGTACATCAAGGATTTCCCCCTACCAAAGCCTTACAAAATGGACCATTTTCTTGTCACCATTGGAATTCTTAATTCTGAAGCATCTGATGAGGAGGAACCAGGAATGTTTTGCAACATCCACCACAAATAAGTATTAACAGACAAAGGAATTATTTTGAATAAAAATATCATCCATGTAGGATTTAGTAGGATTCATCCTGTGTGAGTATGTTCACTTTTATGTTTCTCTGTTAGATGTGATTTGGTCGAGCTGGTGCACTTTTTTACCAGTTAAAATAAAATCGGTATTTGTATATTTTCTAAGAATGTGACTCTGTATGTTTAACTTGTCAAAGTTTCTTCCCTTGAATGTGTTCTATTTTTCACAAATAAAACATTTCCTCCTTTGTTTACTTGTACATAATCGCAACTGAATGGAAGCAATTTAGGAATGGTATATTTTTCATTTATTTAAGCAAAAAGTTCTAGATGAAGATAACATAAAATCTAAGGTGAAACATTTAGTTTTCAAAAAAAATTTCTAGAGCAGCATAACATAAGAATGATTTCTGAAGGATCTTTTGACAATATTACAGTTTTTAATATATCTTGGTCAAATAAACAAACATAAGAATTCATAGCATAAAAAAAACATTTTAAAAATCTTACGCCCCCCAAACTTTTATTAACGGGAAGGATAATATCCTCAGCAACTTTGAATGCGAATGAAAAATGACATAACATGAAGTCAACATGCTGATTATTGCACAAGATGAGAAATTAAACGTAAAACATCACCCAGAATTAAATTGCAGGATGCCGTCGTGTCATGCAGAAGAATCTTTATTTAGAACCACTGAACCGATAACATGGTAGAAAGAACCTGCCATGCACCAATTATAATCACATTTAAAGTTCATTCATTGTAATCAATGAAAAAGTAAGGCATTAAGAAGTTGCACAATTTCTTTGTATTCAAAGCATCATTCCTTTTTCATCCTTTTCAGTGTTGCTTTCTTCTGAAAGAGCAACCTATTTGGAAAAAGAAAACGTAGCTTCATATCATATTGCAATATGAGGCACTGTATCACCAGATAACATTATATGCAGTAACTTCTGATGCAAAAATCAACAGTAACCCTGGACATATTACAAACATACAGTAAATAATACACACCCTCAGTCAGCCTAGCTTTTCCTCCTGTTGGCTGGCAGAGAACGGTTGAACACCCAACACACAACACAACCGTCTGTGCATGACTAAACACAGTTGTGATCTTATAACAACCTACGTGGAAATAAGCAGAAAAGATTACATTTTCTACAAGTGAAATATTACACATAAGGCAAACAAAGTTTCTTCTATAGATCTCAAACCTGGACATTTTACATCCATGAAGTATGAGTTGGGACTCTGCACAAGCCTTTTCTTCTTATGCTGCCTTCGTTCAAAATCAAAGGACGGGTTGAGTAGATCTTTGGCCAGCTGTTACAATAAAAATATATATGAATAAATATACTAATGAATATCTATATCTATATATATATTACACACACACACACACGCACAGTAGTGGGCAAAAGTAATGTCCGGCCTAGGACATTTGACATCTTCACCCTTTATTTAAACATTATTAATATTAAAAATGTGTTAAAGGTTGTTTAAGCATATTGCGTAGTTGTGCTAGAGTCAATTGTTTTATTTGTGATAACGCTGAAACATGCCAAATTGTGTTGTCATGATTTTTGGCCAGGCTATCATACAGAGAAATTATAAACATGAAAAAAAAAAACAACAACATGAACCAATAAAATATTAATAACTGATTATGATGTAGTCAATGCATGCCTTTTTTTCTTGTGAGTTGTTTGTTCTTGTTTTTCTTTACTTTTGGACAGTACAACATTTGTTATATATATATATATATATATATATATATATATATATATATATATATATATATATATATATAACAAATACATATACATACACACACTTATACATAAACACACACACACACATAATATTACTATATACTTACTTCACCAATTTGACAGTTATTTTAATCTCTTAATTAGAAAATCTGCAATCTATTTTAAGCATGCTTTTTTCATGCTTCTGCACACAAAAACAACATTGTTCATCAACCATATTGATCACTTCCCTCTTCGTCAGTCTGAAAACTATAATGACTTACTTTTAAAAACACAAATGAAACATCAATCTGATTCGATCTATCGTTTTGCTCGGTGCTATGTAACAGTTGAAATGTTCCTCGTGTAAAGTGAAACATTAGGCCTTATCTAAACCAGGGCCATGTGAGATCAAAAACTTTCCCATGTTTATCGCACGGTTAAAATAATCAACAGCTGGATTAATATTAAAACGGCAGACGATATAATCCATATTAACAACTGTCAGATGCAAGATTCGTTGTCTAGCTGAGCTAATCCACTTACTGGCATTGTCGGGAGCTGCTGATTTTCGCATTCGTGTGCGCGCGTGTGTGTGTGTGTCTGCTGCTTTCCTCCTCGCTCGGGTAACTGCAGGGTTGCCACGCGCAGCTTCATAAAGTAGGCTAAATCTGATCAGACATGCCCAGGCATGCTCAACAATAAAACACTCCTTTATACATTGGTCCCAGTAAAACTATCTATCTGTCTAAAGGTTCTTGAACAATGAGTCCGAAATTTTCGTATGCGTTTGTATTCTTTAGGGTTCAATTTCGGACTCCGCGTGAAGGACCTTCTATCTATCTAAAAATGATAAAGCTGTATAATTTCCAATTGCAATAAAATAAAACAAATAGACCCTCTGGGTTGATATTTCCCGTACTGGCAACCCTGACATTTCTCAGAGCTCCTAAGATGCAGTTCTTCCTTTATTCTTAGCAGCTTCCTCCACTACAAAACACATTTCATTGTTTGATTTAGTTGTTCTTCTATTCTTCTTTGATTGAAGCGTAATTACGAACGCTGAGTATACGTACATCTACTATTTAATCTATCTGTAATGTACAATCTCTTTAATCTGCTCGTCTACGCCCCCTAGTGGCTGTTAAATGGCAGATTTTTTTTTACCACTGTATATAGGCAATACAATTCTTTTCTAGACCAGGGTTTTTCTAACCCTAACAATACGACCAGGGACATCTTTTTGGGATGGATGGACGCAGGGACGTGCACAGACATTTTGAGGGGCAGGGGCTCAAGTGAAAAAAAGGGCACTTCTCATAATTACGTTTTTTTTTTTTACTTTTTTTTTTTTTAAACTTTTTTAAACAAAAAAAAAACTATATATATATATATTAACACAACTCTGACTTTTTAAAAAAAAAATATTAAAAAAGTTAATTAATGTTATCTTCCTCAAACTCACGCAATTGTTTCATTTTCAAAAGATGTCTACAAAATAATCAGTTCACACAGAAACCATGGTCTCCTTAGTATTCGGTTTATAGAGCAGCAAAGGAAACCATGCCAAAATGTGCATGTTTTCTATGCTACTAGTTTCAATCAAGTACTGTATATATTTGATACACCTGATGGTGACATGGACTTAGTTTCACATTTGAGGGAGGACTGTATCATCATCATCATCAAATAAAACCTTCAAAATCCACATTTAGATGGAGTTTGTTTTAAACCTACTATCCTCCATCTGTTTGCATCTGTAGATTTCTTCTAAATTCACCAATTTAGATTTCTACATTTCAGGGGGAAAGACTCTTGATGTATGCAAGTCATTAACTTTAATAATAAGAATGTTAGGGCATAAAAAGTCATAAAAACGTCCGGATTTTCCATACAAGGTCATAAATTACATTTAGCCACGTCTTAAATTGATATGCTCATTCATTCATTTTCGCGATACTTTTTCTCGATAAAACGATATCAAGTTCGAGTCAATATCGTCAATACTCGATATCAATATCGAGTTTGATAAATGTTCTATAATGTTTATGTGCCAAAAGCGGAACGAAACTCATTTGAACCGCACGCGCCTCACGGACTGTTTATCCGCTCGGCTCAAAGTCCAAACGGCAGCGCGAGCTCACTAGAGCAGACGCGTTTACTCTGATCGGCGCTTCAGAGAGGGAGCGCTTCAGAACTCCTCACCTGATATTTAGATACACTATTCAATAAATATATTTGTTTGACAGGGAAGCTGTGCGCAAACCGGAATATATATTATTTTTCAAAAGTAAAAAAAGCACCCCAGAAAAAAGGGCACTTTCTCTCCAGGAATAAAAAGGGCAGGTGCTCAAGCCCCCTTTGATGTCTATGTGTGCACGTGCCTGGATGGATGGATGGATGGATGGATGGACGGATGGATGGACGGATGGATGGATGGACGGATGGATGGACGGATGGATGGATGGATGGATGGATGGATGGATGGATGGATAGATAGATAGATAGATAGATAGATAGATAGATAGATAGATAGATAGATAGATAGATAGATAGATACTTAACGATCATATATATTTTTTCTAGATACTTAACGATCATATATATTTTTTCTTCTGAACCTTGATGTCCAAAGACTTTCTAAAGACAACAACAATCCTTTAGTATCAATGTCGGTATGACATTTTTAAAAATGTGTTAAGCCACACAATAGATTCATTGTTTTTTGTTATAAATGCAGTGCTTTCTCTATTACCACCCGTGATGTATCTGGGGGGCTCCTACATAGACATAATTATGTCTATGGGCTCATAGAGTGTCACTGTCCTCCTAAAAGGAAAAAATGTCCTCATAGAAACTACATTGACCAATCGCGTACGTCTCGTCGCGCTGACGTCACACAACGAGGCCCCGCCCTCGCTCGAGACCGTATGATTTTTGTGTCAATGCCATGAACAAGGGAAACTGTGCACTGTCATTCATTAAGGAAATACTGGCTTGGTAAATGGCGAAGACTTACGATTACCTTTTCAAACTCTTGCTAATTGGAGACAGTGGAGTGGGAAAGACATGTCTGCTGTTCAGATTCAGCGAGGACGCGTTTAACACCACCTTCATCTCCACAATCGGTCAGTTCACCGGTGATCTGGGTAGAAGGTATTGGACTGTGTCCCGTTATATGCAGGACAATAGTGTTCACATACAGTAAAACTGTAATAATTAAGTTTCTAGTTTCATTTGCTTTGACAAAGTAGGTTTGGAAAACACATGTGTTTTTTTCAGTTAATTATATTATTATGTTTAAAACATCTAGATTTTAGACATGCATAGGCCTTTGATTACATAGCTTATATGTAGACAAATTAAAATATATATTTCTCATAATTTTTTGTTTTATATATATATATATATATATATATATATATATATATATATATATATATATATATTTGTATATATAATTGTTTTATTTTAATATTTTATATAATTTAAATGTATTACCGGTATGTGTTTTTATTTCTATACAAATCAGTATTAAAAACTAGTATTAACTAATAAAATAGGCTATGTAGGTAAATAATCAGATAGATAGATTAATAAATAGATAGATAGGTAGATGGATAGAATCTATATCTGATACAGATCCACAGATACACTCTGGAAACAATGCTGTCGGTGAAGGTGTGAGTGAGAGTCATATTTTGCTGACCACAGCTGTATCTACTTTTAACCTGTCAAACCCTGCTCACTAATGGCCTTACAAGTTCATACAGGAGTCTACACAAGAGAAACATAAACTGTATTATTGAGTTATACATTTTGTGTTTATGCTAATGGGTTCAAGCCACTTAGTAAGTTGCTGTTAGATGTTTTGCTGAAGTGTTCACTGTTCAGGTTTAAAACCTATGACCATATGCTGTTTTCCATATGATGACAAACAAGGAACATGCTTCCCCTTGATGCAGAAAACCTAAGATGCTGTAAATTAATATTTATATGCGTACAGAAATAAGTGCGAAATTTGCATTGCAAATGCTTAAATAACCTTATCAGCCTTTCTCAAATAGATTTTCTATAATTGTTTTTCCCTGTCAGCATTAACCTCATAACATTTTGTTTAATATACGATTAAAACAAGAAAAAAGTTTAAAGAAAAAATGAAAACAGGTGTTAATTTCTTATACAATTTAACTTCTCATGCACATTTATCTTGCTTTAAGGATTTTTTAGACAAAATAATTTTTGCAGTGTGTGTGTGTGAAAGCTGCACAGTTGTCTTTCGTCTGCCTGCACAGAGAGTTTAGTCATTTCCTTTGTCAGTTTTTCCATCTGATTAAAACGTCACCGCCCCCCTCTGCCTTTGTTTGCGAAGCTGTCTTGCAATGGGCTCTCTGAGCCTCGACTTTCTTTCAGACTTCATTTGTATTTACATCCCATTTATCTGCAAAACCAGCACATTCTCTGAGTCAAAACAGCAATTTCCCTGAAAAAAGTAGCTTTTTTTTTTTTAGATGTGAGAAATCATCACGACCACTTTGCATAAACAATATTTTGATGACAAAGTCAGGACGGTGTGCTGGGGAAAGTACGGTTCCTTTGTGTGGGGTCATATAGACTTGACCGTGAACAGAGAGCTGTTGTACTGTTTGAATCCCCATCATGTTCTCGTGATATTCACTCAGCCCATCTCAGCATTCTTCCGCCAATGCAGTTGAGCGTTTGACTGGCATCTGCTTTCTTGTGCCAGGACGTCCATGACCCCAGTTGTGGCCACTCTGCATACTTCCCCACTCTTCTCTGAGCTGTCCACCTCCACTTCCTGTGACTCTCTCTCTCTCTCTCTCTCTCTCTCTCTCTCTCTCTCTCTGTGTGTGTTTCTCTCAGGGTTGTGATATTGCTTAACTAGATTGCTTGATAAATTGCTAGTCATGTCCCTTATTTTAACTGTAGCTAAGCATCTGGTAAATTACTGAATGCAAATCCAATATACAAACTTTCATTGACTGAAATGCCAATGACCTACACAATGTTGGAGTGGTGTTTGGATGTTCTGGCTGTAAAGCAACACCCAAGTCTCCAAATATAATATTCTGGTCTCTAAACTGCAAAAAAAACAAATTTCTTAAGGACCGTTCACACCATGGACGATAACTGTAATGATAATGATAACGATATATTTTTTAAAATTGTTTTATTTAAAAGAAGAGTCCACACCAGAACTACAACAATAACGACGCGATATATCGCCGGAATCACTTTCGCGATGAACGATAAAAACATTGACAGCCAATCAGAATCCATCCCGAGAGAGCTCGAGCATTTAAAGCGTCAGATGACAAAACTGCAGCGTGTGTTTAGAATAAACAGAATGTTATTGTGCGTTGCGTTGCGTTGATGTTGACGCGAATTGTTATAGTTAGCTTCATAGTAATGTTTTTTAATGTGAATGGGCCTTTAGTCAGTATTATGGTCTTGTTTTCCAGTAAACATATCTAACAAGATAAATATTTGCCAAAATGACATAAGATGAAGATCTTATTGTCAGAGAAATCAAACTAAATTTAATGAGGTTTATGCGTAAAACAAGAACTGTTCTTATAAACCTCTTATTTACCAGCCCAGATCTTGAACTACTATATTGTTGTAGCATTTGACATTTTTCCCACAGGAAAACGACATCACAAAGCCTCCCGTTTGACTATAGTTATATTGAGTGTAAGGCATCTTTTTGAATTTCTATTGAATTTGTTTCATAAATAAGCTTAGAAATCTTGATTTATTTCATGAATGGAAACCATCTTTCTACAACGTCAATAGGTTTAAGATGTCAGATA
Organism: Tiaroga cobitis; assembly: GCA_030578255.1. Classification (NCBI taxonomy): domain Eukaryota; kingdom Metazoa; phylum Chordata; class Actinopteri; order Cypriniformes; family Leuciscidae; genus Tiaroga; species Tiaroga cobitis. Next base: position 15,582,772 of record CM060615.1, read on the forward strand.
CACAGAGATTCAGAGAACAACCTAAAATGTTAGATTTGTTGCAAAGTGCACAACTTGCTGCCTGATCTAAGCAACAAGCAATTTTCCACTAACCAGCAGGACAAAAATAAAAAGGCAAGAGGATCAGTTTAACCCCAGGAACTGGGAATAGCTCATTATATCTTCACCACTGCAGTGTAACATTGATTGCACCATTGATTCCATGTGGTGCCAGTCACTGAAGATCTGACGATGTTTCCCTTCTTCTCTGTTGCCAGGAATTGATTTCAAAATCAGAACTATCGAGTTGAACGGCAAGAAAATCAAGCTGCAGATATGGTGAGCAGATATCGTTTGTCATTAATATGCAGTGCCAAGTTGTGTTTTATATATCCTGTTATGTCATCATTTACACTTCATCTTTAGAGATATTTAAAGCTGTGTAAACTCTTAGTTTGTTTAAAGAGATACTCACACCCTAAACAGACTTTTGAATATAGGGAACTGATTCTACACTTAATTAGAGTTGTGTTGCTTTTAAACATTATACCAGTTAGCTTCGAGACATTATGCTATTGTAGACTACTCCTAAAAGCACATACCAACATTTTATTAATCCTGCACACAAATATTCACATTTTTTGTCCAATAAAATGCTCTCTAGAATGACAATGCAACTTGTGAAAATAGAAGTACACTTTAGCACACTTTTAAAATGAATACTTATTACAATTATGCTATAAAAATATAGGCCTATACTTCAAAATAATATACTTAAGTGCGAACTGAATATGTTTTCAGACTCTTAACTGCATGTCATTTGCAATTAAATGAATTGTATTATATAGTTTTTATTAAGTGCAAATTTTAGTTACACTTAAATCTTCTTATTCGGCCCACTTAAGTCCATCTTTATATGTAATTTCGTAATTACTCCTGTTGTCTTTGAAATATGGTTAAAGTGTATTGCTGAATGTACTAAAATACATTTTAATGTCATTTCTATTGAAACTTGTATATGAAATATATTTGTAATTACATATTTGTAATGATGTAGTTGCAATTTTGTACATTTAAAATATATGTGTGCTTTAGCATAGTAAGCAAAACAGAAGGATTTAAAATGTACTTTAAAGTAAAACTTTAAATGTGACATTGTGTACAGTAAATAAGTGTGTTAAGTACACTTAAGTGGCCTTTTATTTAATTCATATTATATTATCTGCAAGTACTACAATGAAGTGTACTTTATTTTTATTACAACTAACTTGCCTATGATTACCAATAGCAAGTAGCTAATCATGGTTTGTTATTTTTGGTTTCACTAAAACTCATGCATTTGCACTTTTTCTGCTCTAAGATTGGATAAGCCCTTCAAACTTCTTTTTTTTAAAACTGGAAATATGTCTTAACAAAACAGTTAAATAAACCAGTTCATGTGCTAGCAATATGCTACTTAATAATATCTAGCCACTATACGAAGGTTTTTGGGATCCTTAAGTGCTGATATTATAATGGTCCTTGAGTGTACTTGATAAATAAGAAGGAAATGACATCACACACTGTAGCTATTCTTCCTGTTAACAGTCATAATGCTCACACACCCTCACCCTGTCCAGCAGACTAATGAAGGATGAGACGTGTAAACAATAGCGTCATGGACATCAGTGCCCTCTATCTTCACATTATACTGGATGTTTAAATCAAAATTTAGGAAAGAACAGGGTGGGATTCACCACAAACCAATGTAAAGTGTTGAGGTTGAGCGAGGTGAAGAAGGAACGAAAAGACAGAAGGACGAGGTGAGGATGCGTATTTGCGTGTGACTGTCTGGTTGTTTTACAGGGACACTGCGGGGCAGGAAAGATTTAGGACGATCACCACAGCGTATTACAGAGGCGCTATGGTAAGACACTACACTGCAAAAAAAATATATTTCTTACACAGTATTTTTGTCTTGATTTCCAGTACAAATATCTAAAACAGGTCAGACTGCCGAAAGTCGCTGCAGAAACAATGTTGTGTTGTTGCAAAGTGCCGCAAAAGCAGAAAATGAAAAAATAAAATGGAGGCATGTTTTGAAACCGGCGGAGACGACAGCATCGAATAAATCCGCACAAACAAGCCTCTGCCGTTTCTGCCGCTGCCTCATAAGACTAAGTAGTCCAGCGCGGAGGCTACACATTTTAGTTAAACTCATGTTGTAAAGAAGGCAGCATCTGCATTGCAAAACCTTCCATGTTGCGGTTGTTATTGTTTTTGGCGTATGCCTACTAACGCAAGTCATTCCCATAGAAACCAATGCATATATCCCGGAAAACGAAAGAGCAGCATGTACACACAAATTCGCTTAGCATTCACACTGTCATTTTTAACACCGAACCCAAGTGAAGTTCTCAAAAGTCCCACTGGGGGGTATATCTAAGCTCAAGTTGAAGCCGCTTTCTTGAGGCCCTCCTCTGCGAACAGCAAGCCAAATACGTTTAACCTTAATAGCTTAAAGATTTTATTGGGAACCAAATTCATGAAAGGTACTGAACAATAAAGGGATTTTCTTACGTATATTTTGTGACAGAACTTACGAACATCTAAAACAATGCTGTGTGCTGAGCTAAACGTGCTCGTTGTATGTGTGCACATATGATGGTATACTGTATTTTTGCCAGCTAAGAGTTCTTCAAATGAACCGCACTAGAGCAATCGCACCAGAGTTCATTTTAATCAAACCAAACCTGCCGAGTGTGAACACAACCTTAACATCTAAAGTCGTTTTGTTATTTAATTAAATGTATCTTGATTTGAATGATTAGATATTTGTACTGGAAAACAAGGCAAAAATACTAAACAAGAATATATTTGCAGTGTACACATATATATATGTCAAAGTTTTGATTGCTGAAGATGGATGTTTCATATTTCTGCTGGCTTTGTTTTCAGGGCATTATGTTGGTATATGACATCACCAGCGAAAAGTCATTTGAGAACATCAAAAACTGGATCCGCAACATCGAAGAGGTTACTGACATTACATATGTTCAACTGATAAAGTAAAATGATTTACATTATAAAACAGATCCGGTCCTTATTTTTTATTGGTCCGTACACTGCTTGTCTAATTAATTGGAGGCCATTGTATAATAGGCTTGTTACCCACGCTGTAACTTCATATCAAATATAATTGTTCAAGTATTTAATACATCTGTTGGAGAATTACATTTCTTTTGACTGCTGAACTTCCCAATCACTCATTTCAGCATGCATCATCTGACGTAGAGAAGATGATCCTCGGAAACAAATGTGACATGAACGACAGGAGACAGGTGTCCAAAGAGAGAGGAGAGAAAGTGAGATCTCTCACATCTTATACGCTTTTACAGTATTTCACACAAATAGATGTATAAAAGAAATCATTTCGAATTAATAAAAAATATATATTGTATTTTATTTTTAAAATGTCATTATTGTAATACTACCTATTTATAGGTGTATTATTTGGAATGAGCTAGTTTGTGTGATATTGGATATTTGTTAGTAACTGTTGTAATGTTTGCCTTTTTTTTTCAGCTGGCAATTGATTACGGGATCAAGTTTTTGGAAACGAGTGCAAAAACCAGTGTAAATGTCGAAGAGGCCTTTTTCACCCTTGGCAGAGACATTATGGCTCGACTCAACAGAAAAATTGTGTGTTTTTTGTAAATCTTCCAAAACAAAGACAAAACACAAATGCATTATACTGGATATCATTTATGATTAATTGTCTTATAGTTATTAAAAAAATATTTCAAATAATTGTAAACATCAATCGTTAGTTACTATGAATCGTTTTAAAACAATCTCAACTGTGGGTAAAAAAAACGGTAACACTTTACAATAAGGTCTCAGTTGTTAACATTAGTTAATGCATTAGCTAAAATGAACTGACCAAAATCATTTTAAAGCATTCATTAATCTTTGTTAATGTTAGTTAGTACTAACACATTGCATGTTAAACAATGTCACAGTGCATTAACAAATGTTAACATACACGCATTTAGATTTTAAATAATGCATTACTAAATGTAGAAATTAACATGAACTAAGATTAATAAATAAATGTTCATGTTAATTAATGTAGTTAACTAATGTTACAAATTAAAAAGCTTATTGTAAAGTGTTACCAAAAACAGACCCTATATTTTTTTAACTGCATTTAGTTTTATATCGGTTCAGCAATAAAAAATACTACTACATATCATTTATCTTCAATTTTAAAAAATTTAAATCTGTTGTCCACCTGTGGTGAAAATCAAGTTTTAAATGTTGTGTATATACCTATGTGGTGTTTTTAATATGGTTTAAGACAAACTATGAGCAAATTCATAAGTCAGCACCATCGCCGAGTATTTCTCCTTAAAACTGCAGTGAACCAAGCAGTCTCAAAAACACAGTTTGAAATCACTGGTGTTTCTGACGTCACAAACTACCTTGTAACCAATCAGGTCAATGAGTGATCGTCAAGGAGTGAATCTCTAAACTGGTGTGAGTGAGTGGAGGCGGGGCTAATTTGCATATTTATAGAACCGAATATACTAAATGAGGCAAGGGTGTAAAGTTACATTCAAGCTATTTTAAGCCATGAAAATTTTTTTTCTAGGAAAAAACGCTTAAATATGTAATTTTGGTGATCAAAGATGAGTTTTAAGGGACAAAATTATTGACTACAGAGGGACTTTAAATCATTTTAAACATGTATAACTGTTACAGTGAATCATACCACATCATGGGGTAAAAAAACAGGCCCATTATTTTATTACTGCATCTAGTTTGATATCAGATCACCAATTAAGTACAAAAAGTCTCAGGATTACTTGTTTTAACCATGGTTTTAACTATATTAATCTTTTTACAACCCTGATATTATTAACCTTTTTTTTTTTTTATAGGTTTTACAAAGCAAAATTAAAATGTGTCTGTCTTTCTATTGCCTAGAATGATGGTGGTCAAGCAGATGGTGGGGGGCCGGTGAAGATTTCAGAGAAGCGCACCAAAAAGCACAGCATCTTTAAGTGTGCTCTGCTGTAACTCATTTGCAGCGCGTGGATACGTTCACTTGCTGTGTCTCTGCGGCAGCTCAGCTGGTATAACATATCACATGAGCCCCTGCAAAAGAGCTGGACCATCAGGCTCAAGAAGGTTCGTGTTTCCAAGCCCTTAAATTCAAGATGGAACAGAGGAATGATGCCGTTTTGAGAGATTACATGGTTCACTCTGTGCTAGAGTCACAATAGGAAACGTCTCCTTTGTTGTGTGGTGATAATCGTGATGATTGTGTCAAAAGATAATGGATCAAATATGAATGGTTTGGCTTTGATATGTTTTTGTAAAATATTCTATATAGACACAGCACTGGCTGGCTTATTTGCTGCTGAAGGCTTAAATGTATCGCGTACAATATTTATGAAGTAGTGAGCGAGTCTGTTTTGTTGTAATATGTTCCTGAGTGTCTTTTATACTGCATATACACTGTTCTTGCACTGGTTCAAAAAATGTAATAGAGAAGATCTGTAAAAAATTCAATTTTTGGAACACTGGTGGGTTAAAAGCACTTTACATGTGTTTTCAATGAGCTCTTCTTACAGGCACATGTCCATGTATAGCACAGACGGACATCAATCCACCCGCTGGAAGGTTGCAAAGATAGAACATGATGGCTGCAGAGCATGATGGGTAAAGGAATAGGGTATCAAAGGGAACACGTCTTACTTGGCAAAATCACAGTCACCCATTGGAAGTGAGTGTCTGACACCGCCAGTCAAACCTGGGAACCATCAGTATTAAGGGAATAAGAAATATTGTGCCCGTGTTGTAGATCCTTAGCTTTAGGGTTATAAGCATTGGGTTTATGTTCAAATTCAGCCCAGCACTGACTTGTGAAAATCCTGTGACATTTTTTTGAAAATTAAGATGATCATTAACTATTTAATTAGCATTTAAAATTAATGCTAGGGTCCTTGTGTCAATTCTACAGTATAATGTTTTGTAACATGATAGAAAAAGAAAAGTCACTGATGCATGTTTATGTAAATCCATTAACGGAAACTGAGCTTTTTTGTATTTCAATTTGATATTTCTCACATTTGTAGCTCTTTTTCATTTTTTGATTGAAAATGTCCAGTGCATGATATATTAATACTTTGCAAACAACTTTTATTTACGGTTTACATTTTTTTTTTCACCATAGGCTCTTAAAAGAAACATAGAGTTGCCAAAAAGTGGTATTATGTGATTTTCATGCTTGACTGTCAATGTGTGTAAGTTGTTTTAGTCAAAGGATCCAGGGTGAATTCAACTGGTTAAATCAGCACTTATGTTTCAAATGTGTGAGACATTTTGGTCTCCTATTGAAACTGCACTAAAGGCTGTGTCAGAAGAAGTAGTACAGATTACAGCAATAAAACGTCCCTATTTGGGAATTACTTCCGACTACTTGTGCTGATATTAGGGACCTTAAAGCCTTGGATCTGTCTCCATTAATCTGAGTTGGACAGATACTGCCGTAGTATTTTGAAAGAATGTTTTGATGATTATCATTTTACTTTGACAAATGTAGCATATATCATGACCACTGATATTCAGATGGGACCATTGTTATGCATGTATTTTCTTTCATATTTGTGACTGTATGACCAATCTTTTTAAAGAGACATATAATGCAACTAGTTACCTGAAAAGCTAATATGCTCGTTTAAACATGTTAAAACCTTAAAAAGAAAATGTGAACAAGAATTTGAAGTGTGGTTTTATTAATTGTAGATTTTTATACTACATATAACCAAAGTAAATACTGTATAAACACATCTTTATACTTTTCAGCTTATTTTTTCCACCGCTGTACTTTCATCTTCTTTTTGTCAGCAATACATCATACAGAACAGTAGATGGTGCTATTAGACAGTCTTATCACAACAATAAACAGAATGCGACTCACATACAACCTGCTAACTTCAAATATTTTGCATTGAGGTAGACTCATTTTGTCTTTTGACTAGTTCAGTTTGCATAGCCTTACACTAATTGTCATTACACTGTATAATACTGTATACTGTTTACCAATCCACATACTAACACATAAATGGCATGATGAGTACCAGAACAGAGAGCAAGGTTACATACTGTAATATAATGTATTTTGTACCTTAAATATATATAATGATGAAAATACTTTTAGTGTAAGCACACAATTAATGAACAGTTTATGATATGGTTTCAGAGATTTGCTACTTATTTAAATTGATTATGACACCTGAGTACATACTGCTAATGTAGTGTTACAGGTGCATAAAAGGAATTGAATGTGTGCATCGTTCTTATCTGAGGAATCTATCTTCTTATTGGACTCCTTTAAGAGTGTCCCCTTTGTATATGGCTACGGCTCGTTTGAAGGTACATCATCTGTTGTCTTCTGTGTGGGTTTCCCTGGATTATCAGGAGAGTCTCCACAGGCTCCAGCAAGGTCTCTTTCACTGCTTGATTCATGGGCTCTTTTCAAACTGTTTCCTAAGGACTTGCCAGGTTTTGTGGACCAGCTCTTGGATCTTCCAGGGAGGAACATTGTGTCCTCTGGCAGAGAGAGGTGGCTACCATCAACTTGGACTTCAGAATCACTGGAAACGGCACCTGTAGTTATCTCCTCTGTTTGCCCTCCATCTTGCTTCTCTGAACTTGTTTCCTTTCCCAGACTTCCTTCAGGATCATCTGGATCCTTTGCTATCTTCTGCTGAGTATCTTTCAGGCGTTTGTCCACTTCGCCACTTCTTTCTTCCTGGTTTACCTGATCTACATTCAGCAATGGCTCTATACCAGTCGCCCCTGTTGAGTGTAGCTCTCCACCCTTTGTCATCCCATCTTCTATTATCAGCTGAACTCTTTCATGATTGATTGGTCCATCCGAACTGTCCAGTGTCTTCTCTCCTTGTTGCATTCCCATCTCCTCTTTACTGTCTATAGTAGAAACTCTCAGCCTCTGTTGCTCAGGCTGGTCAGAATGTTGATCTACCTTGAAACTGTTGCTAAACTTGTCAATCTGGTCTACCAAGGGTCTTACCATTGATACCTTTGGCATCTGACCAAAAAGACTAGGGTGTACCTTATACTCATAACCAGCACTCCAACGTCTTGTAGCTGGAGACGCATCCATTCCTTCCCCTTCTTGATTTGCGTCCCTTTTACTTGCTTGATCAAATGAGATCGTGCTCCTATACTTTCGCACAGTGGACGGGGATGTGCTTTGTATTTCTGTGGGATAGTATCTGAAAGCTTTCACCTTTTCTAGAGGGTAGGAGGTAGTCGCCTGAAGTTTCACTCTCTCAGTCATCAAGACTTCTTTCTGTGTGGCACTATCCAAAGAAGTCTGGTTGTCAGGAACTGAAGATTTAGGAGATTCTGGCTTTGTCCCATCAACCTCAACACCCTTCTCACAAGGGAAGATTCGGATATCCACACATGAGCCAAGGCGTCTTCTTGTCCCTGGAATATCTACCTCTAGATTCTGGCCATATTCCTTTGTGTTGAGGTTTGTAGTGCTTATTGTTTTACTCTGATCTGCCTCTTTTTCCTCGGGTGGACGTTCATCAACACCCAGGTAATAGCGGTAGAGGCTGTACCCATCAGCACTGTTGATGCTGCTGTGACGTTGAAGAGAAGAGGGGTCACAAATAGAGGAGGCTGTTGAGCGTGTCCGGGTCAATTCAGAGTGGTCGATTCCCACCAGTCTTTCCAAGGCATTCACCATTCGGCCATTAATGTCTTCCAGCTGGGCCAAACGAAGGTCCACTGTCTGAAGGGAGGCCTTCATTGTGTTCTCCCTCTCATTCACCTCCTCAAGGCGCATGGACATGTTCTCCACCCTGTGCAGGAACAAGAAGATTATGTTAATGTGATGATCACATAAAAAAGAAGTTTGCAAAAGGGTATTTAAGAAGTTTACCTGTATTAGTGTATTTCAATTACCTTTCATTTGTAACCCTGATACGCTCATCATTTGAAGACAGTTGCTCATCTTCTCTCTCCCTGAAATATTCCTCCACACATTGCTCCTCAAACTCATACAGCATCTTCAGCTCTTCCGGGGTAAGAATAAGCTCTTTATGACAAAAACAGAGAATACAAACAAATATTTATCTCATGTTCACCTTGACCACCTGCATCTTGATCCTTTATAATTTGGTCTTATTATTTTATGAAACTCACTTAATCCTTTATCCTTCTCATCCAGTTCTCCCTCCTTTTTCCTGTTACAGCGACAGCAGAGTTTGCGGAATAGGATGTAGAGGTGGCTAAATATAATGAGTGGTGGAGGTAGCACAGGCCTGTCATGGAAGGTCATGATGAGCTGGTATCTCTGAAATTTCCACACCTGGTTGGAGATGGACTTAACCTCAAAGAACGTGTTGCTTTATTGGGAGGAAACACATTAGAACTATCAAATCAAAACCATTGAACTGTTACTAAAGGTACACCAATGGAGACATTTTGGTAAAGACCAATAGCCACAACTAATTCTTTATGTTCTAGCCGATCCTACACTGTTTGTTTTCACATGCAAATAAGTCATCAAAACATTGTAATGGTAGCATTCTTACTTGAAGACAGCAATGAGCAAGTTCACAAGCAGGATGTTGGCCACTAACAAATAACAGGCCATGATGGCTGGAGTCAGCCATGCTCCAGGGATGCAGGGTGGAAGCTTTTTCCCATCCTCATCATATAAATTATCTCCACAGGGGGCTGTTTAGAAAAAGCTTTCTTGTTACATTATAGTACCAGCGATGAATTTGTTTTGCATTCACAACAATTCCAATGTCATTATACCATTAGTAGTGTTATTTTTCATGAAAACTGTGTTTGTCATTGTGTCAAATGTTCATCGTTGTGCTTACGATTTATTTCCATTGCGTAAACTTCAGGCCATTCCAGAAGGGCAAAATAGAGACGAACAAGTCAGTTAGTGCAATTGGAAACCAATGTGTGCAACAAGAATTAATCAAACACAATATCAATCAAGAGACAGGCAGGATAATCAACTAGAAAACTGCTGCAGTCTGTACAGCCTGAAATACTGAAATAACAACAATTTGACTAACACATTTTTCTGTCTCCAAGTTTGAAATAACTCTAAACGTTCATAACTCAACAAGAAAGCCACTAAGCATGAAGTTATAGGGGAAACTGCAACAAACAACAGGATCACAGAGGTAATGAAGATATCAGTGAGGTGTTAGAATGGTGGATCAGACTGTTATCTATCTACCCTGGAGGCAGGAAACAAAATCTTACTATAAATTCTAGTCTTACGGTCTATCGAATCTGCAAACACCTCTCCATAAATCATCCAATAAGGCATGTAGAAGATGTTGCGGGCCAAGCGCCATGTGGGCTCCTCATCTGGGTGGAGGATGGCCTGTCGTGCCACACCGAAACTCATCAGGACCACCAACATGATCACCACAAAATACAGCATGTCAATCATCTGCAAGTAAAAAAATCTGTACAGTTGATAATCAAGTATACAAGGTCTAAAAGTATAATAACTTTAGTACAATGAATTACGTTACCATTTTCCCTATCATCATGACATAGGGTCCTAGGTACTTGTTGACCCCGAATATGTCCAGCACGCGGATATACCAGAAGATAATGTCCACGCAGTAAATCACACGACCGTAGCCCATGTAGGGTTCATTTTGTAGCCTAAGTAATACCCCGAACAAGAAAGTGGCGATGGCCACCATATCTGTGATGTTCCAGTACTCCTCCAACCACACATTTATCTTTTGCTTGAGCTTGCCTGGTTCAGACATCAAGATCTGGAAGAGAGAGTACCAGAAATAGGCTACAAACTGATTCTCCACAATTGGGTCTTAGTTGATTTAACTTGATTGCATCGATTTCTAGAGCTGGTGATTTAAGGAGAGATATTTACATCTTTACCTGTCTGACTTTCTCTAGCCCTAAAGTGATGATGTATGAAATAACGATCCACTCTTGTAAACATGGCCAACGCTCCATCTTCACCAGTACTATGTAATTGTACAGCATGAGATAGCCAAGGTAGGAAATCTGCACAATGCAAGGCAATTTTGCATTTCAGAATTTTTTTTTTATTAATAATATAACAAAAGTATACACCATTTATTTTATTTTATTGCATTAAATAAAACCATAATATAATTTATTATGCATTTAAAAATATATACTACCCAATCTGTTCTGGGTATAGGCATCCTTGCGACCTTAGGACAAGCGGTTTGAAAAATGGATGTATGAATATTGTACTCACAGTATTGAACCAAAATTTGGTGAAAGGGGCATTGTAGAACTCAAAGATTTTTCTCCCAATTGGAATCTGCCTCATTTTCTTATCGCCTTCCTCCTCATCTCCTTTCTTAGAGGCTGCATCTGCATTGGCGTCCTAGATATACATGAGGAATTTTCACAACATGTAGGCTTTAAATCACTAAATCATCCAGGATTTGTTTTAACCAGACCAAACATAAGATTAAGAAGCCGTTTGATGCAGCAGTAACCTCTCATCTAGAGTTCCCTGACTGACTCTCTCCCTCCCTAGATTAACCATAATTACTCAGTTTGTAATAGATTGTAAAAGTATCTGCACACTATATGATTTCTATAACTAATTAAATTTTTTTCTTCCACTTTCTATCTACATCATGTGTGGATGTGTCACGCAATACCTGTGTGTTTACTGATGGGTTAAGCTCATTATGTCAAGTCAAGTGCTTTCAGTTATGTACACCACACTGATCTAATAGAGGAGAGGTTTGTTTGAATAGAAGGAGTGGTGCAGTTTACCCGGCTGGTCTTATCATGATCTTTGGTGTTCTTGTCCTCATTATCCACAGTGACTTGATGAGACATGTCATCACCCAGACGGAAATCCAACAGCAGGATAAAAGGTGGGAAAATGAGGTTGAGTATCACCTGGAAGAGTTGACAGAAGCAAAATGCATATTACAATCAAGAAATAGCTTAATACCAATTATAAATGTATACTTTATCAAACTTATAATTATTTTGTTTAATTCTATGGTGTGCATATGTCATTTTTACATTTTGTTTACTTTTATTTTTACGTGAATTCTCCATGTCCTAAACAGACCCGAGACATGACAAAATCAGTCAAAAATCACAGACAATCAGAAGAGCGTGTGGGCGGGCTTTCTCTGTAAGCGCACTCACTGCATTCGCAATAAAATGGATAGGCTACCCATTCTTAAATCTTACACCATTTTAGCACGATTAAAATACATACTGAGTGACTGAAACAATCTTTTAAAAAAATCATAGAATACACTTGTTTGTTTACTATGAGTTGACAGTTTGAACATTGTTGTTTCCTTTCATCTATTTTCAAGATCTGAGGTGAATTAGCCAATCCATTGTTGCTTTCGGTAGGCTATGTCTATGATATTCAAACTCACATTAAATTCTTTTTACATTAAATAAAGCACATAATCAGATCCTGAGATTATCATTGTCATACTTTGTAGGCTATGTTGTTCCAGCCACAACGGCGAAGAAATAGAAACTGTTTGGAAAATAGATTTGTCGCGAATCTCCGTTGTGGCTGGTTAGTACAAAAAACTCTGATTACCATGGAAAAGATACATTTTTTCATAATTTTCTCAAATTATCTGGTTAGGACAGTGTATGCTTAGGGCTGTTTCAGAATTTGCATTGATTTCTTATTGTTGTTTAGTGTCTCTGCATGATCCGTGGACTCTGCCCATTATTTTAGTATGGTGGACTTTTGTCCACATTTTGTTAGATATAATATGATAACTGGGAATGTTGTTGTTGTATGGCCAGAATGAGTCATGCCATACCCTAGGTTTTTGTGAAATGCAGCCACTGCATGACAAGCTGCTGTGAGCAAGTAAGACACGCTGCTGCTGCTGCTAATAGCATACATGAATTACCCATAGCATATCTATACAGGTGGAGCAGGGTGGAAGGTGGAGGGTTTTTGAAAGCATGCTGCAACTGCTACAGCTGGCCAAGTATTTGAAGGTTGAGCAGCAAGCTCATTGGCTACTGATAAAGCAGGAACCAATCAGCTGTGCCCTATAGAGAATGATGTGATTGCAAGCAGATTGAGTTTAGCCTGCGCCATCTAGAGTTTCAAGACAGAACTTTGTATTTACATGTAAAATAAATTATTATGAATATGTTCATTTCCAAATAAAGAACTCTGCACATTCTCTTGAAATGTCTAAAAGAAAATTCCTCACCTTCAGCCCTGGGTTTTTACCCATCCTCAGGCTGCCCATCCACATATCAGTGAGGAGCATCTGGCAGCAGGTGTGGGCTATGAAGTCTCTGTGCTTGGCAGCCACTGCCAGCTTCAGACAGGTGGAGTTACTCCAGTTCTTTAACTCGTAAGTCAGCAGTTTCATGGCTAGCTGTTCATCGTGTTTGTAGGACTGATCCAGCAACTCATAAGCCAAGGTTCCAAACTCCCTAAAATTGCCAGAAGGATAATTTTACAGTGTAGAAATACAATTTTGCAGTATTTAAGTAAGAAATACAATTGTTTTGATTTACTGTAACACTGTAAAACAATTTAGGAAAAATAACAAATAGCATTTAACTTAGCATTCATTTAGCAGTTGCACTTGCATGCCTATTGTCAACATAGTAGTGAACCCTACTTGAAAGGGACTTTGCATTAACTCACTTGGAGTTGTTATCGAGGTCTTGCGATATGTCATCCACCATCTCACTCTGAGACGACTCGTGAGCCATAGCTTTGAGGAGCTTACAGGCCACCAAAGCTTTAGCCATAGCCTCCTCGCCCCTCTGCCACAGAAACAGAGACATCTTCTGCCGTTTCATCAGCACTGCCCAGACCATCAGCTCATGAAACGGGTAATGGAAGCGACAGACCTCTGGGTCATCCACGTCAATGTCCTCTTCCTCTTCTTTCTTCTTCTTTTGCTTCTTCTTGCCTTTTGACCTGGGCTCATCATCCTAATGAGGTGAGCAGGATATTTCTATTAATAAAGATATTGTGGTATCTGTCAGAGAATATAATTAAAAGAAGGTCAAATATTTGACGTGTACCTCCATTCCAAGCAGCTTCAAGGCTTTAGGCTACAAATAAAAGGACATTAATTATTTACACTATTTGTACATGATTGAAACATTTACTAATTTTATTAACCTCTACGTCTCACCCTCTTCAGTCCATAAAGATTGTTGTAAAGAGCTCTGAAGTTTTTCCTTGTGTAGTTACAGCGATAGGCTCCGCCCATCAGGTACTCCACTACCAGTCCAATGTCAATCAATGTGATTTGGTAATCCGGTGGAAGATTCCCCTTAAAAATCAAAAGAACAAATGTTATTTCTCCTGAGATGTTTGTCATATTAAGTTTACTAAAAAATACATGCACAAAATATTTTATTTTTACATTTTCTTAAAAAAACATAAGCAGTCGAGTTGAATTAACGAGAATATAAAATTAAAGTCAGATAGCTTTACCTTTTTAACATCTCTTACTACAATATGAAGAGTGTTGGCAGGACCAAGTTTCTGATAAAAACAAACAAACAAAAACAAAACACACACACACAAACACAGGCACACTGAAGCCAAGAGATTGCGTATGATTGAGTAATAATATGAGCTATATTAAAAAATATGACAGCAGGCCTTGCATTTTTTCCCCAGTGGATTAATGAATTGCTCTCATCCTCTATTGTGCTTCCTTTGTGATAAGCTCCAAAATGATAATGGTTACGGTGCTTACAGTGTTGTATAACTCCTCTAATCGAGGGATGGTTAGAAAATGGTGAATGTTTACACCGTTTTCTATCAGGAGCTTGACGAAATCCACTCTGTCCAGAACCAAAGCATCCATCATGGCCTGCTCGAGGGAGTTTACCTGAAGAGGGCGACAGTGAGCAAGAATTTACAGTGAGGAAAAGCGTCTCGGTTACTGATGTAACCCTCGTTCCCCGAAGGAGGGAACGGGAGACGTGACGTCGACGTGACGACGTTAGCGGATCACTTCAGGGAGCCCTATCAACTTCGAGTATCTAAGAACAAGCCAATGAACGTTGGCGTGCGTGAACGCGTCACGCGCCCCCGCCCCGCAGCGCGGTTATAAAACAGGAAGCGGGCGCGAGCACCCACCGTTTTTCACTGAGGAGCCGAGTTTAATGACGGCCGTACAGCGATGGTCAGCAACTGTGGCGGCGGGACGTCACGTCTCCCGTTCCCTCCTTCGGGGAACGAGGGTTACATCAGTAACCGAGACGTTCCCCTTCAGTCGCTCACGTTCGACGTGACGTCGACGTGGCGACGTGGCGACGTTAGGGGATCCCATGGAAAACGCCAACGGTTGCTGCCACATCCAGTGCCCTACGCAAGACTCTCAGACCCCCCATGCTGGGGCGGAAGACCTGCGTAGAGGGAGAACCTGCTGTTCCACATACCCACGCAGTGAACTCTTGAATAACACTGGGAAGCGTGCCTCTCCAGGGGAGAGGGACGCTGCGGAGCCACATCCTGCCCGAAGGGAGGTACCATGTGGAGAATACACATATGGACTGGCCGGTTGGGGCAGTGCAACATATGGAATGTCACTGGGGTGGCTCCACCTAAGGAGGGGGAGGCTACACCAGACAGTGACAGCAGAGCGAGCTCTGCCAAGGGAAAGACACGGGCTCACCGCAGGGAGCTGATCGTGGAAAAATACTCATATGGGATCGCCGCAGGGATCACACATACGAAACCCAGCCTAGCACAAGTTACACAAGCATACGAGCACTAGGCCTGGCGTCGGACGCTCCGCAACGTCCAACTGCCGAAGGGGTGTGGAGGAACTCACAGGGTTCGCCTGGAGGGGAACTCGACTGGAGCAAAGAGCGCACGTATCCGCTCCGTAGAGGGGAGTGGCGCAGCAAGCCGACACTAGAGCGGGAACTTCGGTGTTACCGGCTGGTTGAAGCGAGCACACAGGAAGAAACCGGCTCAACACGTAGGCTATAGAACCTAGCGAACGTGTTAGGTGTCGCCCAGGCCGCAGCTCTACAGATATCTGTCAGCGAGGCGCCGTGTGCCAGCGCCCAAGAAGAAGCGACACTCCTAGTGGAGTGGGCTCTCAACCCAGGCGGGCAAGGCACGCCTTGGGCTTCGTAAGCCAAGGCGATAGCATCCACTATCCAGTGGGCCATCCTCTGCTTAGAGACAGCCTTTCCCTTCTGCTGGCCTCCGTAACAGACGAAGAGCTGGTCTGAGGTCCTGAGGCTTTGCGTTCTGTCCACGTACAAACGCAGAGCACGGACGGGACAGAGAAAAGCCAGGGCTGGGTCTGCCTCCTCCAAAGGCAGCGCTTGCAGGTTCACCACCTGGTCCCGGAAGGGAGTAGTAGGAACCTTGGGCACGTATCCGGGCCGGGGTCTCAGGATCACGTGAGAGTTATCCGGGCCGAATTCCAGGCACGATTCGTCGACCGAAAATGCATGTAGGTCCCCTACCCTCTTGATAGAGGCCAATGCAACCAGGAGAACTGTCTTACAGGACAAGATTTTTAACTCAGCCAATTGCAGAGGCTCAAAGGGTGGTCTCTGAAGAGCCGAAAGGACCAGAGACAAATCCCAAGAGGGTATAGAGAGCGGGCGAGGAGGAGTCAGTCTCCTCGCTCCCCTCAGGAACCTAACGATCAGGTCGTGCTTCCCCAAGGACTTACCATCAACAGCATTGTGATGTGCGGCAATAGCGGCAACGTACACTTTGAGGGTGGAGGGAGACAGCCTTCGCTCCAACCCATCTTGCAGGAAGGAAAGCACGGCTCTGATCGAGCATGATCGGGGGTTCTCCTCGTGAGAAGAACACCATTCAACGAATAGGTTCCACTTCGACGCATAGAGGCGCCTCGTAGAGGGGGCTCTAGCGGAAGTGATGGTGTCAGCTACCGCTGGGGGTAGGTCACCTAGAACCTCCGCGTCCCGTCCAGGGACCAGACATGGAGCTTCCAGAGGTCTGGACGCGGGTGCCACAGGGTGCCCCGTCTCTGAGAGAGCAGGTCCTCTCTCAGAGGGATGGGCCAGGGAGGGGCTGTCGCGAGGAGCACTAGTTCCGGGAACCAGGTCCGGTTGGGCCAATACGGCGCAACTAACAAGACCTGCTCCTCGTCCTCCCTGACTTTGCACAAGGTCTGTGCCAGAAGGCTCACTGGGGGAAACGCATACTTGCGAAGACCCCGGGGCCAGCTGTGTGCCAGAGCATCCGTGCCGAGGGTCCCCTCGGTCAGGGAATAGAACAACTGGCAGTGAGACGTGTCCGGGGCGGCAAACAGATCTATCTGTGCGGTCCCGAAGCGCCTGAAAATCAGCTGGACCACCTGGGGATGGAGTCGCCATTCTCCCGGTAGCACCTGCTGCCGTGAAAGCTCGTCGGCTGCACGGTTGAGCAGGCCCGGAATGTAAACGGCACGAAGCGACCTCAGATGCTTCTGACTCCAAAGGAGGAGATGGCGGGCGAGTTGTGACATGCGGGAGCGTAGACCACCCTGACGGTTGATGTACGCAACGGTCGCAGTGTTGTCCGTACGGACCAGTACATGCTTGCCTTGTAGCGACGTTTTGAAGCGGCCCAGCGCAAGATGTACTGCTAACAACTCGAGGCAGTTGATGTGCCAATGCAGTTGAGGCCCCGTTCACAGACCTGAAGCTTCATGCCCGTTGTATGTGGCCCCCCAGCCGGTGATAGAGGCATCCGTGGAGACCACAGAGTGCCTGGACACTTGTTCTAGGGGAACACCTGCCCGCAGGAACGAAGGGTCCGACCACAAGCTGAGAGTTTGGCGACAGTGCGGGGTCACTGGAACCCGGCACGAGCCGCTCTCCCACGCCCATCTCGGGACTCGATCGTGAAGCCAGTGTTGGAGCGGTCTCATATGAAGCAATCCGAGCGGCGTTACCGCGGCTGCAGATGCCATATGCCCCAGGAGCCTCTGAAATAGTTTCAGTGGTGCCGCTGTTCTGCGTCTGAGCGTACTCACGCAGTTCAACACTGACTGGACGCGGGCCTCGGAGAGACGCGCTGTCATGTTGATCGAGTCCAACTCCATACCGAGAAAAGAGATCCTCTGCCCGGGGGTGAGTTTGCTCTTCTCCCAGTTGACCCGAAGCCCTAGGTGGCTGAGGTGACTGAGCACCAAATCCCTGTGTTCGCACAACTGCTCTCTCGACTGGGCGAGAATAAGCCAGTCGTCGAGATAGTTGAGAATGCGAACACCACGCTCGCACATGGGAGCAATGGCCGCCTCCGCAACTTTCGTGAAGACGCGGGGCGACAGGGCCAGCCCGAAGGGTAAGACTTTGTCCTGATATGCCCGTCCCTCGAACGCAAAGCGAAGAAACGGTCTGTGTCGAGGGAGAATCGAGACATGAAAGTACGCGTCCTTCAGGTCGATGGCTGCAAACCAATCTTGGGGACGGATGCATTTGAAAATGCGTTTCTGCGTAAGCATCTTGAATGGCAGCCTGTGAAGGGACCGATTCAGGACGCGCAGGTCCAAGATTGGCCGTAACCCACCTCCTTTCTTGGGTACAATGAAGTACGGGCTGTAGAAGCCGGTCTTCATATCGGCTGGAGGGACCGGCTCGATTGCATCCTTCGCCAGTAGAACTGCAATCTCCGCTCTGAGAACAGGGGCACTGTCCGCCAGAACACGGGTGAACAGGATGCCCCTGAAAACAGGGGGGCGCCGGGCGAACTGAATCGCATAGCCGAGTCTGACAGTACGGATGAGCCAGCGAGACGGACTGGGAAGCGATAGCCAAGCTCCCAGAGACCGAGCAAGCGGGACCAACGGCACCACAGACGTACCCGGAGTGGGGCAGCGTGACGGAATGCAGGGACCCGACTCGGGCGGCATAGCGGCCCGGAGTGGGGTCTGAACGTGTGGTGCAAGACGTACCTGCTTCCGCCGGAGGGCAGAGTGAGTGTGCGGAGGCGACAGTGCGTCCAGGACACAGCCACTGCTGCCCGCTGGCGATGGAAGAGGGGCTCGGGAGTGACAAGGCATAGCGTCGTCGACTGCCAAGCGCGCCCTCTTGGGGCCCAGAGGTTTCAGAAATTGCTCTTTCTTTGAAAAGGTGGGTACCACTGACCCGTGGGTCAGTGGTACCCAACAAAAAGAAAAGGAAACAAAGGATTCTCCACCCGGCCCTCCACCGGGGGAAGGAGTGGCACGTCCGCCATCTCCTGAAGAGCAACTTGATCCACCTCCGGGCCGCCCGTCTCAGGGATGTTTGCACCGGCGCTTGCCTCCTGGCTTGGCAGCGGCCTGGACGGGCGGGGTCGACTTCCTGCGGCTTGCTGCCCGCTGAGGCCTGGATGATGGCTGCTGCTGGGGCTTAGCGGGAGCGGAGGACGCCGCAGGAGGCCGACCTCGGCGACGAGTAGACGGAGGAGCTGCGGCCGGCGGGCGGGAGGGAGCAGCAGCGGTCCGCCGGGGCAGGATGTGTCGGATGGCCTCCGTCTGCTTCTGTGCGGCCGAGAACTGCTGGGCAACGCTCTCGACCGCGTCGCCGAACAACCCAACCTGGGAGAGAGGGGCATCCAGGAACCGGTACTTATCGGTGTCCCTCATGTCCGCCAGGTTGAGCCAAAGGTGGCGCTCCTGGACCACTAAGGTGGACATCGCCTGACCGACTGAACGTGCGGTCTCCTTCGTCGCCCGGAGGGCGAGGTCGGTAGCCACACGGAGCTCCCGGAGGAGCTCTGGGTCAGAACCACCCTCGTTCATGTCCATGAGCGCCTGGGCCTGGTGGACCTGTAAGAGCGCCATGGCATGAAGAGCAGAAGCAGCCTGTCCACAGGCCTTGTAAGCCCTCGCCGTTAGACCGGACGAGAACTTACAGGCCTTGGACGGGAGGCGTGGGTCACCCCGCCAGGAGGAGGCGGACGCCGGACACAACTGCATCGCGACAGCCCGCTCCACTGGGGGGATCCCCACATACCCCTTAGCTGCCCCGCCGTCGAGGGTGGCGAGGGGAGAGGAGCCACTAGGACGGCTTCGGGCACTATACGGTGCCTTCCACGTCCTAGAAAGCTCCTCATGCACCTCCGGAAAAAAGGTACCGGGGCGGCGCACTGAGAACCAGCACGGCCCGCCCCGAGAAACCAATCATCCAGCCGAGAAGGTTCGGGACGTGGTGGAGGATTCCACGCAAGCCCAACCTTCTCGGCGGCCCGGGAAAGCATAGCGGCCCATTCTGGATCCGGCTCGGACAACGCTACACACCCCGAAGGGGGCAACGCAGCCGAGTCGTCATCTCCAGATGACCGCTCCCCCTCCGATGCTGCGATCGACATCTGATCGTCAGCTGGTGCCCCAAAGGAAACGACTGGTCGTTCCGGAGAAGGACCGAGCCGTTCGCAAAGGGGCGCCGATGGCAACAGCACATGAGAGGCGTGAGGGTCCGCGGAGATTGACTCGGCGGGGAAGCCCTCACGGTAATCCTCAGATCACCCTGGTCATGCGCCGAAGTAGGCCTATTCTGCGGGGCAGAATAAGCACTAGATCGGGGCATAGGCGAGGGGACTGCACCTCCCTTGAGGTAAGCGAGTCTCGATCTAAGTACTGTGATAGTCATATTCCCGCAATGGGAACATGAACTATCCACAAAAGCTGCTTCAGCGTGCCGAATGCCCAAACACGAGATGCAGCTATTGTGGCCATCTGCTGGCGCCAGGCGGGGGCGCATGACGCGTTCACGGACGCCAACGTTCATTGGCTTGTTCTTAGATACTCGAAGTTGATAGGGCTCCCTGAAGTGATCCCCTAACGTCGTCACGTCGACGTCACGTCGAACGTGAGCGACTGAAGGGGAACTAAACACACTGAAGCACTAAACTTAAGGCTAAGTATGTCGTATATGTGGGATTATCTAGTTTGGTAATGGTGGACTATAAACCCTGTTCCAAATGTCTCACTTAAGGACCAGTGATTACTGCAGAAGATAGTGTACAACAAAATAATGGCAAGAAAAAATGTATGTTAAGCAAGCTGCATGAATGTAACTCATGAACAATACTCTTATGAGCCACTTCTGTTTAGTGATTCAAAAACCTACAGCACAAACAGTGAAGTCTGATTCACAATCAAATGACTCTGAGCTGATTCTTTTAATGAATTGGTAACTGCGTCCAAAATCGCATACTTACCTAATATAGCAGACGAAAACAGTATGTGACAAAAGCAGAATGTCCAAATTCACAGTACTGATAAAAGAGTAGGCAAGAAAGTACCTGGATGACCTTTTACTTCCAGCGAGATTCTGGTGTGTGTGCATATTATAATCTATAGAACATACTTTTTTAGCAGGTCTAAAGTAATTACTCAAATTCAAAATAAGTACCTACTCAACAGAGTATGCGATTTCGGACGCAGCCAAAGACTCAAGAACTCTGGAGTTACTGGATTGAATCAGTCTGACAAATCCTTCATTTCAAGTTGCGTGTACTTAATGTTCACGAGGAAAACCAGCAAGACTTCATATAAAAATGGGTTATATATTATATTATATACAAAATACTTTAATGATGGTGGAAATGATGGTGCAGAGGGACCATACTGTCTTACCCAGTTGAGTAGTTCTAACTTTCTGGGATCAGTTTCCTCTGGTTGTTCTGGTTTGGCTTTGCCCTTGCCCTTTTTTCCTCTGGCCTTTCCTTTGTTACGTTGAGTTGCTCCTTTCTGCTTTTCGCGAGATGGTGCTGTGCTGGTGGAGATGCTAGCAAGGGCACTCGCCGGCTATGAAAACACATTTTACAACTTAAGAAAAGTCTCTGGGAAATAATTGTCGTCTTATTTCTTGGGTATATTTTGAAAAGTCACATATTTCACTCACTGGTAGGTTGTGCCCATACACAAAGATTTGGTTGCGTGCTATGTCAACTCTATTCCAAGCCAGAGCCAAGCTCAGCTGATCTGGAGCTGATGCGTTCGTTCCTGAATTACAATGAACACATTTAAGCTAATTTTTAACCATGGACCAAAATTGTGGTGAAATTTTAGAAGGTCTGCATTCTCTCAATACCTTTCAGTAATGCAGTGAGGATAGCCATTTCAATGTCATCTTGTCCCTCAGCGCCCATTCGAAAGACTGTTATCTACACATAACAAGTTAAATAGGGCAGGAGAACTAACACTTGACACTTTTTAATACCTTTATTTAGGGCAAGGATGTGAGCTCATTCAGAATTACGGTGATGAAAATTAATGAAAGATCTGTTTTCATGGATGAATGTTTGGCTTAATTTGATCAGAAGTATTAACTCTGCATAACTTCATAGCTCTCAAATTAAGTAATACTGCTTTACTTGTCTAAGATGTCTGGTATCAAATGCAATTACCTCGGAGCTGCAGTCACATGCACGGTATAATTACATGTAATCACGTTGACGTGGATGAGTGGCCTTATTTCAAGACACTCCTGAGTGTTAGCATTCATTGCTAATAAGAAACTTATGGTTGAGTCTGCAGTTAGATTAGTATCTCATGGCCACAATAGGTTGCAACACCTAAACACTTAATATTTTGACAATGGATGTATGTCAATTTTTTTAATGTTAAATATCTCTGTTTAAGTAAACCATTTTTTACACAAATGGTTTGGGGAAACATTAGCATGCTTGTTTTCATACTAGCATCGGCTAAGCTATCAATAGTCACTTTTAATAGTGTGCTTGAAAATTTTATGTACATTTATGTCCCTAATATCCATATAAACCAAAGGTTTTATGTATGTACTTGGACTTGAGCTCTTAACATACATTAGCATCTCATTTTATGTAAAACACTGTTGTGGAAGCCATTAGCCTATCTAATGCTAGACAACATGATGTGATATCACTGTAATAAGCAGGAGATGTACAGTGTGGATTAGAGAGAAATGGATCCACCCTCCCTCCCTCCCCTCGTATTCAGGAACAGGGTGAATGAGCGTAGCTGGTAAGCAAGAACAGGTGGCACTACACTGATCCTAGTCCAGATGTATAGAGCTACAGATTATCTCCTGTCCTGTGGCAGTATTACTAAATACTTAACACATCACTTACCCTCAGTTAAAGCTGCAGTGGCACAAATAATTACCATTAGCCGAGCTCCCAGTTCACTGGGTCACCCTGTATGTGAATGTATAGGTAAAAATCTGGTGATTGTGAAATAACTAATGGACTCAGAAAGCACTTCTTTTCTACCAGATAATGTTTTAAATTTCATGCTTGTCATCTGTTGAATAACAACGGTCTCATATTTGAAGCAAAATCATTAGTCGCTTCTGATAAGAGTGTCTGCTAAATACATTACATGCAAATGTAAGGATGATGTGATGTGATGTTCCTGATTAATACAACTAGGGAGCAGATGTAGATGAATGCATGAGACAGACACATGAATAAAAACACATGACAAAATGAATAATGAATGAGAATGTTTATTGATGAAAGTTTGCACAAAAAATCAAAAAAAAAAATTCAGTAAATTTTTAGTCTGATCTAGCTGGTCTCCCAGCTGGCCAAACTGGTCTCTATAGAACAAGCTGAAAAGCCAATCTAAAACCACAAAACCTGACCAGACTGAGAGACCACCTAAGAGCATCTTAGACTGTTTTTTTTCCATCAAGAAAGAAATTGAATGTGTTTTTATTTAAATGAATATTGGTCTACATTTGTTACATGATCTTACGCCATTGTAAATACTTACCAACTCCCTCTTCTTCATGCATTCAATGACCATTAACAGAATCTGCCCCGACTGCATTTTGTTGTAGTTAAAGGTTTTCTGGATGGTGACCAGCAGTTGCTCTTTTGCGTCCTCGTTTACCAGTCTGAAAATACAGTTTTGATAATGATAGATAAACAGATTGGGCAACTAATTCTCAGTGTTCCTATTAATGATGGGTCAGTACTAGAAGTGTAAGGGATTATGTTCAGGTAGCTGGTCATTATTGGAACATAAACCCTAAAGGCCAACCGAGACGCTTTCAGGGTGAAGTAAAAGGGGTCTGATCTTGATTACATCTATGCATCAATTAAATAAATAAAAAACTATGGAATTTTGCGACTGACAAATCGGAATCAAGTAATGTATTCAAGAGATCTGTTTAATAATGATTATTACTCACCCTTCAATCTCTGAGTATTTGTGGGCGAAGGAAATAATATCAGAGGCTCGACCACTGCCATCACAAACCACTACAGGCACAGGCGGTTCCTCACGCAGGCTTTCTAGGACGATGGAGATGACATTGGGACCCCCCTCCACAATCAGACACACCACCGGCACACCCTGGCCCAATCCTAACACGCATACACACAAAAAAGCAATTCACTTACCTAAATGTTTTGATTTTCTTAGTACAGGGATTGTGCACATATCAATATAATATTATTACAAAACATTAGCCTGAATGTTTGAGCCTTTTGGGTGTTGTTTTTTAAATCTTATTTTCAATTACTCCAAATGCATGCACATAAAAAAATCTAAAAGCCCTTTTGTGATTAACAAAAGGAGCGGTATTTAAAAGTCGGAAATTTGGCGAGTACAATCATTTTAATTTGCTGCTCCCAGGTCTGATCCTAGATCAGCCGATGACGATGTGAGTGGTGACAGCTGAGCCTCCCTTTGCTGTCCCTGCCTTATCACAAGCTCCAGGCATAGGATGACAAAGGGAAACCCACAGGTCACAGACAGCAAAGCCTTGATCAAACTTGTAATGGCATGGAGCATATCTCCATTGGTCCCTGACCTCATCACTGATAATCAGGATATATCTTGTTTCATTCAAACCCTTAGCGAGCTTTCAAATGCACCCTCTTAGGAGATCAGAGGTACATTAGACCTAAAAGCAGATAAGATTCGCTGATGCTACTGCACTTACGCGTGTTAATCTTCTGGAGTGAAATGTGTTTCTCCAACTGCCTGCGTAGTTTGACCTCCGCCCCGTATTTCCCACATGTGCCATTATCGGATAGTATGAAGTGCGAGTGGCTATTGTTTAGAACGGCAAGTTTGCTCAGAGGGTTGGAGATGGCCTGGTATGGTTTGTTCACCTGAAGAGGAACAAAACATTGCGGATGTCAGTAGACAAGTATGAAGCTTCTACTATTAGTTGACGTAGCATAACTCCTCAGAATATTAGTTTAAGTTACAAGTTCATGAGCAAGATTATGAATTGTATTAGATACCGATAGATCATGCTTACATCTTTTCCAATTAAATCCTCTTTGCTCTCCAGGATTCCCCATGGAGCGATGCCTATAGCGCAGACCTTCCATCTGGATTTAGAAGAGTGGTCCTTCAAAGCATCTCCAACGTGCCGGATTACTCCTACATTGTGAGAGTAACATAAAACAAATTAAGGAAACTCTCTTAAGCACATCTGATATCAAACAAACCACATATCCTTAAGAAAGTGGGCACCTCTGATCCTGTCATGCAGAGTTCGTCTCTATCCCTAATTAAACACACTTTTATTTTCTACTTTTTATTTTCTAGTAATCCTGAAGATTTTGGTTAGATTTTTCAGGTGTGTTTGACAGGGGATGGACCTAATCTCTGCAAGACAGTGGCCCTTTAGGACTGGATTTGCTTGTCCCTGTTGTAGACCATAAATACCCACCGGTGCTTACTCCACCAGTGAAGATCCATGCTCCGGTAGTCACAGCAGCCTTGATCAGGCCTTTCCCAAAGACTTGCTTTAGTTTGGGCTGCAGGTCAAAGTTCTGGAGACCACCGTGAACTGATATGAGCAGCGTGGGCAACTCCAGCTGCCATTCCTTCACCATGAGATGCAGCAAGCTGTCCGGCTTAGTATCATGCGACACCCGAATATACTGTAGGAAAGATTGCATTTTAAAACTAAAGGCAAATTTAACTGTCATTCTTGTTTATTTTCAAACTATGTTAGCAGGTTCATCAATCTTTTCCTTTAATTATGTAACCACAAAAGTGGTTTGGTTGGTTATTTAGACTTTGTCGGATGTAAAACTCAACTCTCAATGGGGAATTTATTGAGAGTTAGTTTGTTTATTGCCATGCACTCACAGGTAGTTAACGAATACGTTTTCCATTGAAATACCAAGTGCAAAAGTAGCACAACTAGTAAGTGAATTCACCCAATAATGTTCAGAATAGATACCATGGCTTTGTTGACAAATCCTCCTCCTTGAAATTCAATGGTGCCATAAGCGTCAGTAGGGGTGGTGTGGGTGTGTCTGACCACAGACCATTTTTCTTGAGGAGGGTCCACTTGCACAAGATGGTTCTCTTCTGATGGCTTGTTGGTGACGGCGCCTAGTGCAATGGCCGTGTGTTGAGTCACTAGATAACCACAGGCGCACCTGAGGAAAATCACAGCAGAAGTAATGTTGGAGGTTTGTTTTATTGTATGCAACAAGATGTGGCTCAATAAGCTGACATTTCATCATTGAAATAATTTGGTTGGAGGGTACTGTCTACTCTTTCTACGCATATAGACCACCTATCAGGGCTGTGTCTAAACCGTGGTTGGTGTTGGTACACGCATCAGTGCACATCCTAGCATCCCTCCACCTACAGGAAGTGTGGTGGACTGAACTACACCGATCTCTTCATATTCAGCCCTAAAGCATGCCCACACAGTGATCTGTAAAAGGGCTTATGATGTCACACAATCACCCCTCATTACATAAGAGTCTAAAAAGCCTCAAAACAAAATCAGTCATAGAGGTAATTTGTCTTGCACAATATGTAGTTGGTTGCAGGTTCTTTAGCTCACCGGGTTAGATCCTTGGCTGGAAATATATGGATACATTCTCTTTTGTAAAAGATTCTCTCAATCCAAGCTCTCTGGCACTAGGAAACAGAGAAGAAAAAGTAAATATGGTGTAAAATTATCTGAAAATATACGTTAATGTTTCACAATTCAGATTATTAAAATAAAATAATAAAATAAAACAAAACCTTTCTGACCCTCAGAAGCAGATAAGGCAGTAAATAAAGTGAACGAGTCTTCGTATATAGGTTTTAAAGTTTCATAATTCACATTATTATGAAATTAAAATAAAATAAACAGTAGTTTGGTTCTAGAAACAATTAAACAAGCACAAACCTTCAACATTACACATATACAGTATTTAATGTACCATCCATTTTTACCATCAGACCTCATATTTCAACATCAATTACAGCAATAACTGCTTTTAGTCCCACGAGTTTGCCTAGAGTGAATGGAGTAAATCCTCTTTGCAATGATAATCCCTACTAAAGTATGAGTGGTACAGTAGGCGCAAGCGTAGATGTACATATTTTCTCTTCGATATTTTCTGTATATGGCAAATGGATAAAAATGTATAACTATGGGAACTTCTTGTGAAATGCATTTGTTCACCATTATCACAGATCAAAGTGCTTTTAGTAATATACTACACCGATAATGCTGGTCATTTACAGTTCCCATAGTTATAACATTGTAAATCAACTGTTGCTTGTGGTCAGTATGTGTAGATATATCAGTTGAATGAAAGACCATCCAGAGAGTCTAGGCTGTGGACTGTTTTGCTTGCAATTATTAGTGCATAGCAAATTAGAGTTCAAACCCTTTTCCGGATATTCATCTCTTTTTTTCTGTTCAGTGCCATGGAAACCCACCAACATTTTTAGCTTTTGCAAAAAAGGCCGTGCCAGCTTTGTGATTGTCCTCTTGCTCTGGACAAAAATAACCTTTGGTTCAAAGCAATATCTGTCTGGGCTTTTGTTGTTGGTTCGGCCCTAATTAAGACGAAAACTTTTGAGGCAAATCTCCTCCGAAAAATCAGTCACAGGGCAGTAGCCAAGATAGGAAAGACAGAACATGTTAGAAACCCACCAAACCATGACATTCCATTGCAAAATTAAAACTTTAAAGCAATGAAAACTTATATTATTTATATATATACATATATATATATATATATATATATATATATATATATATATATAAACAAACATTGTTAACAAAGATGTTTTTTTGGAAATTGCTCATTGCTGTTGCAGGGAGAAAACATATAACTTGAGAATAATTTACCAATATTTTCTTGTATTTCAATACTGCGATCTTGTAAACCCAGTTCTGATCATTCCTATCCCATCCTCACAGTAGCATCAGTAGACCATGGATCCATGGGTTCCTTCTGTTCACCTAGCGTTAGCTAGCAGGGGTCCTACCTGTGGAGCCTCTAGTCGACGTTAAGAAGGTGCCAACGGGAAACTTTCTGCATCCGTGTCCCTCCTGGAGCTCTGCTGGCGAGGGGTGCTCTTTCCCAGAGCGCCAGCCCTCAATGAATCCCACAAGACATGAAACTTCATCACTTTATGAGGGGCTGTTCATATGATGAGCATGTGAGCAGGCTCTTTGTTCGGGCCACGTCCCATGACTCCAGTTCAAGGTAATCCTTTTGGGAGTCCCATGACCCCTCTCTCCTTGCCCACAGGGTATTTTCATCCCTCGCTGGAGCAAAGCACAACAAATCTACTTTGATAGCTTCACAACCCCCACGAAACACACTCCTTAAGCTCAGAAAACCTTTTGCGAAGGCTTTTCTACCTCAAACACTCTTCACAAGTTGATGAGAGTCAGGTTTGTATCTAGAAATGGACAGGAATGGGAACTCACCAAAGCCTTTCATTAGAAAGTGTCACCCTCCTCCGACCACTTTGATTTCAAGCCCAATTTGCATAATTGAGAGAATTGGGCATTCTTTTGAAAAGAGGCCTAGTTAAGACATGACAGGACTCCAGTTGGGGGCAAGGTCATCCAGCACTAATTGTTGTTAATCTCTATTTTCACCAACCATATTGTGGAGGGAAAATGGTTCTGACGGACTAACAATCACGTCTAAGCATTGGTGACTCTACTGACTTTATTCTTTTAGGGAAGAATCTTTTATACAAAAAAAGAGAAGTCTCCACCAACCATAGTGAGGAACACTACTCAGTAGAAGATGTTTCATCTGTTGATTTAAGAAGATCCAATTCTTGTGAAAATATTAATAATACATTGTGAAATAAACTAGTGGTTTGGTTTTATGAAGCGATCAGTAGTTGATAAAAGAATATCAGTACCGGTAAATCATTCTAAGGTGGTTTTGGCTGGTCTCCCAACCTGGTTAAGCTGGTGTTTAGCTGGTCTACTAGCATGGTCAGCTTAAAATGCCCTCAAAACAGACCAGTCGGAGAAATTTGGCCATGCAGGCAGATTATTTAACATTGGGCTGGTTACATATATTATATTATTCAGCAGGGTTGCTTGGTCAACCATTGCAAACATGGGGATATTACACCCAAAATTAAGATGTCCATTGAGCTCTTCATGGGTCCAATAGAAGTGCTGAGATCATTGGTTTAAAGTGCTTTTCAATGGGTTATTTCCATCTGACTCTTTCAGCATTCTCATACTGTCCTCAAAATGCACGTGGACTACTGGTAATTAAAGCTCTTGACGACAAAGGGCTCTTGCCACTGCAGTAGTTCAGCCAGTATGACGCACTTATTTCGGCTTGTTTAAACTCATTATCCACAGCAATTAAAACTCAAATCTGCTGAGCGCTCATCAGCTTTGTTAGTTTTCTTCGGAAAACGGACAAAAGCTCTCTGGAAGGAAAAAAATGATTTTCTTGCTCAAATTAACAAGGCCTATAGCAAACCTGGCAACAATCAACACCATTGAGTCTTTCCACACAGTCAGACATCTCGCACATTGTTGCTTAACTAAAAAGGCATTTGTTCATAAATAGGATTGCAGCTGCGATTTGTGAGAGCTGAAAAGGGGAAATCAGATTAAAAGTTTATGCAAAACTTTCCCACAGTTTGTGATCAAGTCTGCATTTTCACATTGTAAAGGCAAACCCCCCAAAGACATGGTAAAGAAATACCTACTCTCTAAAATTTGATATAGCTTAGCCTGTTAACACACTTCATGCATTGTTTGAGTTTCTTCAAAACCAGACACTGAGGATCACATGAGAGGGCAGCAGTCCGGTGACCCATTCCTTAGAACTAATGAGCAGTGTGGGATTTGATTTGTGCTCACAGTTCAACTCACAACTTTGTAAAAAAAAAAAAAAAAATTCTATCTATCTATCTATCTATCTATCTATCTATCTATCTATCTATCTATCTATCTATCTATCTATCTATCTATCTATCTATCTTGTATATTTGTGAACATCTAAGAGAATGACAAATATCTTTGAACACTGTGTGAGTATTAAATTTTGTGCCCTAAATCCTATTTGAAACCTACAGTAGAACTTTCTCGTGGATGGATGTTCTCTAAAT
Organism: Tiaroga cobitis; assembly: GCA_030578255.1. NCBI lineage: Eukaryota > Metazoa > Chordata > Actinopteri > Cypriniformes > Leuciscidae > Tiaroga > Tiaroga cobitis. The sequence goes on from CM060615.1 coordinate 15,613,125, forward strand.
CAGTCTTGACCTGTGGGGTTCCCCAAGGATCTATCCTTGCCCCTATTTTGTTTTTCTCTATACATGCAAATCGATGTGCCTTTTACGCAAAATGACAGCCATGGTTTGAGTGCTTTAATCTCTTTTTTTGTCAGGTATTAAACCATGGATGTCACTAAATTTCTTACATTCTTACAAGGAGAGTAAGAAAAGTGCAAAACCTCTCTTTGCGAAGGCTTATAAGAGTTAAATGGGGCTAGTCTAAGTTTCATTTATGTGTTTGTTGCATTTTACTGTCATACTGTTGTACATATTGTACACAATGGTCACCTACTGTTGTTTTTATTGTGCTTTATAAATAAATTGAGATTGAGATCTTTCTTGTCAAGAACTTTTTACGTCATTTTAAGATGAAAAACTATATGTTTTTTGGTTTGCCGTAATTTGTTCTGATGGTTCAATGCAGTATTATTGAGGTTATACCAAGTTTGAAGACAATTGTCTGTAGAGCTCTGGGCAAGTTTAACATGCTTAACCTTTTTAAAACAGTACTTTTCCTCTCTTACTCTGCCTCTAAAAAGACTCATTGTCTCTGTGGATTTGAAAATCCAGTTAGCCATCATCACATGAGACCAACATGTCACTGATTAGCCTTGAGATTTCTTAGTCATAAGACACATTTTTTAGACAACTATGTTTGTGTGAGAGGGTTTTTCTCTGTCTGGGAGGGGGGGGATTCATGCAAATGTCAAAGGAAGTGTTTAAATAACCATATCCTTAGACTGGACACAACCCCTTAAAAAACTTTCTGTTGTCTATATGCAGGTGCTGTCATCTTTTCCCAATTATTGTAGTTACTTTTCTTTGTGAACTTTGTTTTTCACTAGGCAATAATAGCAGTATTACATTTATTCACTAATCACACATTCATAAACATTCACAGGAATTTGATTTATGTATTCTGACTCATTTACCCTCTACTGGAAGATTTTACTTTGACTACTCCTACATGTTTTACGGGAGTCCAAAATGTGCCTCTTGGCAATGGCACAAGAGTCTACCGCTGTAAAGATAGGCTATATTCGATTCCTTCTGAAGGGTATATTTTCTGTGTTAATCACATGAAATTGGACATTTGAAAGTAGGGAGTTAAAGTGCTTAATCTTGCCTAGATGCTGGTGCTCATACTGGGCATTATGGAGGATTAGAGGCAGCAGAGGAGCATCAAACCACAGAGATGCCGCTCATTCTGGTGCTTGCTGGAGAAAGTTGCGTTACTTGTTCGGGCTTAGTGCCCTTTTGGTTTCTCTTGCGATCGTTAAGATTAGGATTTGGATTAGTAAGAGATTTAAAAGATGCAAATCTGTTTTATATAATGTATCTCTAACTTCATGTTTCGCAACATAGCAACAAGTTAAATTTGCTTTTTAGCTTCATGGGAGCAGCCGTGGTTAGTGGTGCAAATGTAGAGATAATCTGCAAGTTTTAAAGAGGGAAATCAGTTTTTTAAATTTACAAATAAATGTTTCACATATCCCTTTGCATATTATATTATATTATATTATATTATATTATATTATATTATATTATATTATATTATATTATATTATATTATATTATATAGATTATTATTATACATTTTATTTATAGGTGCCTTACATGACACTCAAGGACACCTCACAAACACAATAAAACAATCAACATTAAACAACAAATAATCATTTTTACAGCCACACTGGACAAAAGCATCAAAGCATTCACATAAAAGCCTGCCTAAAAAGATGGGTCTTAAGGCAAGATTTAAAAACAAGAAGACTTTCACTGTTTCACGCATCCTGTGGCAACAAGTTCCATAAATAAGTTCCATGACTAAAGGCTCGGAAACTTAGAAGCTGTGCGAGTTGGAGGGAGAACAAGAGTGAGTGCAGAAGATGATCTTAAAGTAGGAGTGTTGATATGAAGAAGGTCAGACAAGTATAGAGGGGCAAGATTACGGAGTTCCTTGCAAGTAAGAAGAAGGATTTTAAAATCAATACAATATTTAACCGGGAGTTTGTAGAGAAGCTTTGAAGACAGGCCATTACAAAAAAGGGAGTGTTACAGTAATCAATACGGGAAGTGACTAAAGCATGAACAAGCGCAGTGCTCTTTAGTGAGAGAGCCGGATGAAGTCAATTAATATTACGTATGTGGAAATATGCAAAGCGAATGACACTGTTTAACAGTGTATGTGCTTCGAATGATAAAGTACTGTCAAAGATGACACCCAAACTTTTAACCTGTTTAGAAATAGATACTGGCAAATTATCAATATTCAAAGGGGAAAATTTAGATTTGGCCAAATTGGTTTTTGAACCAACAAGAAGAATTTCAGTTTTACTGCTGTTAAGTTTAGCAAGATTTTATGTAAACCTCTCTTTAATCTCAGCTATACAATCTGAGATGATAGATGAAGGAAAAGTAGAGGTAGGTTTGGAGGACAGGTAAAGTTGGGTTATTTTTGACATAGTAGTGGAATTGAATACCAAATTTCCTAAAATATCACCAAGGGGTAGAAGATAAATAAATAAAAGAGGACCCAAAACAGACCCCTGTGGAACACCAGTATTTACATACGAAGGCTTTGATCTAAACTGCTTCAACTGTACAAATTGAGTATGAATATATTATGATAATAGTTTACCAAGCCTCACTAACAATTCAAAAACAAGTTAAGAAGCATATGCACAGAAATATTAACAAGCAGAATGATTCTACATCTAAGTCAAAAAGGAATGTCATGAAAAGAATTGTAAACAATATGTAGCCCAAGCTGATTGGACTGTCTTCTACACTCTGCCCCATTCTTACAAGCTGATTGGACGAAGACTAAACCCTTCAAGTTTATGTCTAAATAGTCTTTAAGTTTTAGCATTTAGTTTTAGTTATTGTAGTACTTGAAAATGTATTTTTATGGTTTTAGTTTCAGTTAATGATAAGAATCCTGCTGTGAAAACCTGGTTCAGTACCTGGTCACATACCCCTGACTTCAGAAAAACATACTTTCACTCTTTTCAATCACCTCTAGATAATTAAATCATATAATAGGAAACAGCCCTTAACATCCCTAAAACCAGTGGACACTCTTACCTTCTGTGACCCTGATGGTGTGCGTTTGATGGAGGCCCGTGTGATGGATCCACTGGCTCTCCTGCCGCCCCTCTCCATGTGTCCGGTTCGCGTTGCACCTCAAAGACTCATGACCGTGTCAGACCCTCTAAGACCCTCTTTTGCTCTGTCTCTAAAGCGGTCCCAGCACTAGCAGTGTAAAAGCTCATCTCCTGATGTTCACTCTTTGGGTTCTCCCACCCTTAACTGACAAGACAGAGAGATGCAGATGAGGATAAAACATCTCTCGATGACACGCTTGACACATAGACCCCGTTTCCTCCGCTTGACAGCCTGTAATCAGGATTAATGCAGCCAGCTCTTGGGAGCTTGCGACTTTAATGGGGGAGAGATTTAATAAATGGTTATTGAAGGTAAATCTACTTTGGGACACTGTGGCCCAAAAAGGTTTTGAAGAACTTTGTGAGGATATGTCTCCTGGACTGAAGACTTGAGTTGCAGGAAGATAACAGGTACACTACCTGAGATATGTCAGAATGTCTGTGGTATAGTTGTATAGTGAAGAGAAAGTCTGTGAGGATGGAAAGGTTTGAAAACCGTATAACAATATTTACCTGCTTAAGATCATGATGATCTTATCACAAATGTCCTGGTGTTTTTTTTTTTTTGTTGTTGTTAAAGTTAAGTGAACCATTTTAAATAGTTCAATACAAGAGTCTAGCACTCTACAACCAAGGGATTATTTAAAATAAATAAATAAATATGAAATGAATTTCATTTTTTTAAATACATGCACACAGAAATAAGAGTCAATCAAATGAAACCTGAAACAAATGCGCACCTTCCAAACCTTTCAAATAAATTACATTGAGAGGAACCTTTCTGTAAATGCAGTGTGAACATTTGAAAAAGTAAAATAGAATACTGCCCCCTTGTGCTTATTGTTGTTATTGTATGTGTGTTCAGGGTCACTTTTTAATAAAGTGTCCATGTTACACACACTTTATATTAATTACTAATGTTCAAACAATAACCTGTATTGTTAGACACAATGCATTATAAACATTATATCGATTACCCTACATCTCGTTTCACTATAAAATGCTCCTCCTTTTCTTTTGACTAATCGTGGCTGCCCAGAACAAATAAATATCAGAATGCATTTTAGAATATTTATGAGTGTATACCTACATGTATAACATGAGTTTATAAGATGCCTCGTAATGCATAAAAAGACAGAATTATGTAGGTCAAATTTGGAATCTGTCAGCTTAAACAAGTTTCTAATGTTACATAATAGTAATGATTTGTTGATAGCTTGATTTTGTATTATTTGTGAGGCTTTGTGCTTACTAAAATGACAATATCATAATTAATATAAAAATCAATCCAAAAAAATGGCTTCATGCACGAGGGGATTTAAAACAAGCCAGGACAAACACTGATATGTTTACAGGCTAAAATGAAAACATCTACTAATTCCTCCAACACTTTTGATTAAATGCCACAGATGAGTACATTTGCTAATTGAATCTTGGATGTAGGCCTACAATAATTTCACAACAATAAAATCTGAAGTGCCTAAAGATGAGCTGAGTCTATAGCAGTCATTCTAGCTCTTACCTGTGCTGAATTCTGAACTTCACATCAGATTATATTGTGGTCTAAACAATGAAGGTACTCCTCAAACAGAAGTGCCTCCCCTCCATGAAACAATACTCAAAGCGTCTCCATTGCTTTAAGAACAGATAATGCATCATTTCTCCTCGTAAGCAGACACAAATGAGCTTTATGGGCGCAGATGGCTACGGCGCACATTCTAATTCCCTACAACTCCTGAGCCTGTTGTGCTCACCAGAGCTCTCCAAAAAACACTGAGGCCTCCCATATACAGAATGTAGTTGCTGAAAACAAACTATATGACTTTTTAACATGAAAAATGTAAAAATGCATGTTGCCCCCTGAAACCACGGGGTTGTAATTTGAAACAGTAAATGTAGGCCCATTTACCCTACACCTTTGACCCGTCCTGAAAAAATAAATATTAGAATGCTTTTATTTATTTTATTTAACATGTGAAGACAAATCACATGATCTTCCTCTGAGGAATGTGCTGAAACCCAATCCATCATCTTTATCTGGATTTCCATACACTTACATTGACCAGAGACCTTAATTTACAATCCAGGATTAAGAACATGAACGTTTCATTTGTGCTGGTAGGGACACATCCAAGTCCAATTTCACATCCAGAATGAGTTGTTTTATATAAAGCTAATGTACAAGATTCCTTACAAGATTCAGATTTTATTCTGTTCCTTATTTTAGAAACAGTCAGACAGACAGGCGGAAATGACAGCCAGACACTGTAAAGTACAATAAAATAATTTTGTAAATATTAAATATATAAAATACTTTTGATTTTGTGTATATATATATATATATATATATATATATATATATATATATATAGGTTATTATCACTGTCTATCAGGTGTTTAACAGTCTCTGTACCCATACATTGGGGTTGTGATATATTTCTTACCACTAGATAGCGCTCATACAGCATTGTTTCTCATATATCTCACATATTCTAACTAGAAGTTGCTGGTATGAACTTGCACTGGCTGATTTGCATAAGAGACAAGTTTTAGGTCAACAGTCCAGGCTACTAAGATACTAATTTGCTTTCTGTTTGAATGTCTCCTCCTGTTGTACTCCTTGTCAACAGACACTTTCTGTGTTAAGCAACAGTCTGAAAATGACTCATATGTTTTTCAGGCAATTATGTCAGGTATCTTTGCAGAACCAGTTATCACAAGCACCTTGCTGGTGGTCATGTCCATGAGTCAATGTCAAGGCAAACTGCAGAGGGTCACGTAAAAAGTCTGTATGGACCCATCAGATTCACCCAAAAGCTCAGATTTAGGTCCAATAACCTTTCAGAAAATCGGAATCACCGCTTGGTCCACATGGGAAAAATTAATCCAACCGGTCACCCGAACCATCAAGCCGACTAAACAAACACAAACAGACACAAAGTTCATTGTGTTGTAGATCAACAGCTGTCATGAATGCATTGTTTTGTTTTCTACTTGTTAATTTCCAAATGTTTTTACCCTGACATGTTTCCAAAAAGAAGGAAAACATAGTAAACAGCTGGCCGGCAGGTTAAAACCCCCCAAATTAGTTCCATATGTGGCAATCTATGGAAAACACTTCTTAGACATGTATAACAAGGCCAGATGTCAACCTCCTTTAAGTAAAAAACAAAGCCAAGTCACAGAATAAAAGAAGTGGGTTCAAAGTAAATGTGCAAAAGTAACCTTACAGACAATATATTACCAGCGTAAAGAGATATTTGTTATTTGTTCCAGCGTAGTCAGATTACAGGCAGCTACGCATTACAAAGATGAATAATGCAGCAGGTGTCTATACCTGGAAGCTGACAGCCCCACCTGGTTACTATGGCCACAGACAACAGCCCCAGCAGGCATAAAGCGTGCGTTTCCGCTCCTTACCCTCTCGTGTTTCGACGAGGGGTGGGGGTTGGGAAAGTCGTAACTTGATGGACACGAATGGTGAATCACCACAGACTCTCATGTTCTGAGAGAATCATCTCAGAGAAGGTACAAGAGATGGAAGTTTGGGTCTTTCAAAATTAATGTCATCCTGCAAAAAAGGAAACACAGGCCAGACAAGCATCAGAGAGAAAGGAAAACTTTACACAGAGCTCATATCAGGGCATGCCACGGCATGTCAATTTCTCCCAGCAGAGCTTTGAGACCGGAGGATTTGAACCTGTGGCTCTAGCTCAACTAGTCAATCTTGTATGAAGTACAGCGGAACGTACTGGATATGTCAAAACAGACACACTGGAGAGACTGCTATGAACTCACAATCACTAACCTTGTACATTTCACTTTGTTTGTTTTTCTTTTTATTTCCTCAAACTCAAAAAAAAAAAAGTGAATTAAAGTGCACAATTGGTCTTTTTTACTGGCAGCCATAACAAAGTCCCAGTATCGCATGCAGTGAGGGACGCACCCGTTGATTACCACATCACTGCATACTTTGAGTGTGAGACCATCACAGGCACGCGCCTCTCCTAATCATCCTCACCTTCAGGTAAACATACTCACATTTGTTGAAATTGAGGCCAGTGGTTTCTAGTTGGTTTTCTTGAGACCTGAAATTAAAAGGCTGCTTACATTTATTTAATTACATTAAATATACTCCATGCCATTTTTCACATTTATTAAATGAATTTCAGTCATGACAACTCTCGGAGTGGATTATTTCAACCAGCATTTATTGGCATGGGGCATGGAATATACATAGGCTTGATTTTGGCGGACAAGCAAGAAGCTGCTGCAAAATGGCAAAACCTTCATAGTAGATCTCTACAGGTGGTGCTGTGGAGGGGGAGGGATGGACAGAAGTTTTCATAAATCGCACAGCAGGGAGATTGCAGGCTAGGGTACAAGATATATGATTACGTGGGTTAGGAAGCACTGAAGAACAGTTGGAAGAACCAATCAGTGCTCGATTAGAGTTTCATGCCTGAACGTATTTACATAATTTGACATTATAATAATTAGAAAATTTACCCAAGGCTTTAAAATGAAAGAAAATCTTGTGAACATTTAAACATCAGCACAAAAAAAGCATGTGTAAACTTTGTACGAATAGAGTGAAACAGTCGAGATCCAGAAGTAAAACCTCCATTCATTTTATCAATAGTTTATTTTTCATGAAAACTTATAAAACCTTAAAGACAGCCTTACTGTGAGCTATAAGTTTGTTAATCGATGGCATTTGCTTCTGAAGCCTACAGCCTGCATTATTTCACCTTAGTTTTAAAATAATCGTGTTTAACAGCGGAATTTGTGGTCAAAAACTACATTACCAATGATGCTGTACAGAATATTCCATCAATTGGAGAGTCTTAACGCTCTCAAAATATTTCAATATATATGCATATTTTGCAATAAATTTAATATATATATATATATATATATATATATATATATATATATATATATACAAATAAATAATCAACATTTTTAAACGTGTTGTTTAATATTCCTTCTTTTTAATTAAATTATGCTGTTTACAGTGCTTCATGGGATTGTTAATTGTTGTTTATTTTTACTCACTAAAGCCATTCTTAATACCTTTGTATTTTTGTCCGACTCATAATAATTTTTTGCTTCAAATCAAAGTTTGAATGTTCATATCACATTTTTTCCATACAAAAAAAGCAAAGCAAGTATTCTAAGAGCTGTCAAACACAAAAAGAAAATACAAAAGAATGTCATGCTATATTTAAAGCTGCAGTCCATAGCTTTTTTTGGGTTCAAATCTTTCCAAAATACATATTTAAGAAAATACATAAACAGCCAGTGTTCAACGCTATCTGCTTGCCTTAGCTCGATTCAAAGCGGTAAGCTTGTAATAATGTTTTTAATTCCAGTGGTACTGATGGATTTCCGCGGGAGATTCGAGCATGTCTTAGCGTCATTACGTCACATCTGTACACATGAAGGAGTCTCGGCTAGTATAAGCTATATTGAGTCATTACGTCACATCTGTACACATAAAGAAGGAGTCTCGGCTAGTATAAGCTATATTGAGTCATTACGTCACATCTGTACACATAAAGAAGGAGTCTCGGCTAGTATAAGCTATATTGAGTCATTACGTCACATCTGTACACATAAAGGAGGAGTCTCAGCTAGTGGGCTATATTGCGTGTGAGGATGTTGGAGGTGGAGATTTATAGCCTTTTTTTTCACAGCACTTGATATAATTAAACATCAATTTGATGACCATTCGAAAACAAGGATACATATCGGAAGGACATTACATGTAGTCACGCAATGCTGACGTTGTTAACATTAACAATTTGAGAACAATGTATAATTTGCACAGTTTTGCGTGATATGATAAGCGATTTTTAGATTTAATCAGCGTGATTTACTGCAATGTCAGAACCAGAACAAAAGTGGATGTTACTTACTTGTTCAGATGACATTTTCCGGTGAAAATTATGATGTTGGTCATACTTCCAAAAAGAATAATCTGTGATTGTGAATGCCAGTACCCACACCGGCGCAGTGACTGACAGCTACACACTCTCCTCAAACATTGTGTTCATCCGCGCTGTGCGGTGTCGAAGTACAACTCACGTACAGTTGATAATTCCGCTTATGACTGCAATTGCAGATTTCGAACAGAGATGGCGACAAAAGGAAAAACTGCAGACTGCAGCTTTAATTAATAATTGGCTCATTTAATATTCTACCAAATAATGCCCTGCAGAACATGTTAAACAGGGAGGTTTATAATACCTGGAGAGTTACCTGTTAGCATTTAAATGAAAGGTGCTTGTCTAGTTCACAGCCTAAACCATTCACTAGTGACTATCCTCAGCTGTGAGGAAAGATATAAGTCCGTTTCATGCTTTTAAGAGACCTTTAACATTAATCAGGTACTGGTTTATAAGTTGGCCACAGACACCAAGATGCCTGTTTTTTTTTTTTTACTTTCCTTAGAAGAAAAGGTGTTTCACACTTTTAGATTTCTCTCTCTGTAGTACATATGCAACCTTTGTTATTGCTAGGAGTCATAATTAGCCATTTTCTTTCCACATAATTGTGTTTGTACTATTAGTGTGAGGACCATTTTTAAGTGTCAGATGTTCAAAAAAGTGTTCGTCTTGACTGACTGCTACTCAGCAAGCCCTAACAAAGCAGTAAAAAAACAACAACAGTAATGAGGTTTACAGCTTGTTTCCTGTGTGGAATTGTGTGGGTTGGGGCGGGTGGGAGGGAAGGAACACGAGAGACAGACAGGGAGAGGTGTCATATCACTCTCATGAGAGACCTACTGTAATTACACTGGATGTTTTAGGTAACCATTCGAGTGGTGCAGTTTCCATGCTGATTCTGATGTTTTCCTGCTTTTCTTAAAAGACTTTCTCCTGATACACTCTCGATGAATATTCAAAGCACAATGTCCCTTCCAATGAAACTCAAGATGTCCAATATGAGTTGTTGACGCCATTGCTTATACACTCATGGCAAAGACAGCACATTACTATCATTTAAATTATTCATAAATATACATTTGGCAATAAAGAGCTTTATAAAACCTATGAAATCTTGCCATGTAAATCATTTACTTTCGGTTCAACTTCTCAGATGCTAGAAATTTATATTTTCTGAAGAAAACAACCACCTCCAAGTCTCCATCATATTCTATTCCTTAGGCCTAATCCCTCCTTCATTTTAAGTCTATGGGATTTTTTAGTTCGTTTTATTGCTTACCAGGTAAAAAAACAAAACAAAAAAAACCAAGTCTAATCACAACAATTCTCATGATTTGAAGTATATTTCATGTTCGTAGCAGTACAGGCTACGTGCCACGAGTCATGAGAAGGAGGGGGAAAAAACATAATATTCTTTAGATATTATGTAGGTATTTTAACGACAGTTCTCTATTCCCAAACCTTTCCGAGGGGGCTGAACCATCCAAATAGAGCAGGTGTTCTGCATTGACGGGAAACATAGGAATAGGTGGTGTCCGTTCTGTGCTGCTTCTAAGGTGTAGCTGTCTACGTGTCATGCCCCAGATTGGAAGGGGGCTGGTGGAGGAGGAGCAATCCAGCGCAACGTCTGTCTCTGGGTCTTGGGAAAGAGAGAATTTGCCCCTGAAATCATGAGGCCTCATGGGTGGAACAACCTCAATGTTTCTCTTCAGTACCAACCTACCTCCCTTTTTTTTTTTGCTCTGTCGGTTTTCAGCACAGGGCTCACATTTAGGGTAAACACTTCTCAGAAACCCTGAGGGATACTGCATTCCATGAATCCCCCTCTTCGAGTACTAGAAAGGGTGATGGGGAACAGTGAGCCGTGTAATTGTATGTTCCAATCCCTTTCTACTCGGAGAACAAAGTTGGACAAAAGGTCATGCCCCCAAACAGGACACTCGGATGAGTGAGGGGAAATCCCTCTGAAGAAGCTTCCTCTTGTTCACTAGCTTGGAATTGATGAGCTGTGATGGATTTGATGGCCAGTGAGTTGTTGGTGTCCTTAAATTTGTAACTTGTGTGATCCTGTTAGTTATTTAAGTAAACAAAGATTTTCAGATTGGCTATTAAGTCTCTTTGACCGGTCAACTGTCAGCACTGTGTCCGATTTAACTTAAAAATCTGTCTAGCGGAAAAAAAGAGTGGCTTCTCTCCTCAGAGTGAAGGGTTAGGTTAAGCCCCTGTTTTCTTTCAGCAGTGGCCTCTTATGACAACTAAGTCAACTTCCAAGGTTCAATTGGAGTTGATGTGCCTTTACAAAATAGGAGAAAACTACTATTTCAAGATCTCTCAAATGTTCTGCTAGAGGGACATTTTTGTGCAAAAAAAGGGGGGAAACTTCGGTCATCAAATCTGTATTATTTTGTTCCAAATCTGTATGACTTACTTTCTTCTGTCAAACAAGACTGCACTGGTTTCTCTTTTCCAGCAATTATAATACATGAGGACTGAAGCTTTAACACTCAAGAACTGAAAAGATTTGTCCATCCATTCCACCATCCAGATAGTGACCAGGCTCAACCTTGCTTAGCTTCAGTGGGCAGCCAGTCTTGGGCTACAGGGTGATAGCTGCTAGCTGCTGGTTTATGAGTGTAGACTGGGATTATTGTGTATAACAAGCATGGATGGTCAATATTTGTTCCACCTAAGCCAAAGGATGTTGTCAGCTACTCAGCACTAGCCAAATTAGGCTTTGTCGTTGGATTACAGAAGCGTAATCATTCTCAACATGGCATCTCAAAGTCCCATATATTACAGAACTGTAATCCAATTGAAGTATGATACCTTAAAACATTGTCTATTCACTTCCATTATATAAAATGACTGGCCACAATATTCTTCCAAAATCGACTTCTTGTGTTCTAGGCAAGATTCTAGAAAGTCATACAGATTTGGAAGTGAGTAAATGACAGAATTTCCATTTCTGGTTGAACTATACCTTGTTGAATTCGCACCAGAGCGAACTACTAGTGTGATGTTTGTGTCACCAGTGGGATGTTGGAGGAACAACAAATCTGCTGTATGGGTAATTTCCAAGACTGCAAGACAACAAGAGACGAAAATAGACATGTCTACTGTCTGCTACTCACGAGACAGGCATATGGCATTACTACACATGTCTACATTGCACATGTTTACATTAACCAGCATGTAGTATCCTATAACTAACCTAAATTACTGTGAGGCAAACCCCATCTCAAACCACGGCCCATCACACATGCATTTTACAGTAACAAACTCTCCATTATACGGCCATAATGTAAATAAACAAGAATATAATCACCAAAGATCTGTATCAGTCTCGATAAAGCTTGACTGACTCACAAGACAAAGACTGACTATCACTCTTAAAAATAAAGGTTCCAAAAGGAGGGTTTCACAGTGATGCCATAGAAGAAAGTTTTTTGGTTCCCCAAATAACAGATCTTAAAGAAACCACATTTTTTATTAGTATGAAGAACATATTTATAATCAAAATAACCTTTTTTTTCCCACTACAAAGAACCATTTGTGTGAAAGGATCCATGGATGTTAAAGGTTCTTTATGGACCTTTATTTTTAACCTTTATTTTTATTAATAATAATAAAAATAATGATGTGTTATATTTATGTTAATTACATACATTGTTCTTGTAATTACATGCAGGTATTTCTTAAACTATATCTACAATTCCACTGTGGACCCTTCTCTTATACCATAACCCTTAAAACCGACCCATACCACCAAACCTGTCCCTAACCATACCCGTATCCCACCTCAATAAAAAGTGTTTTGCAATACAATATGACCACAATAAGTACATTGTACTTAATATTTGATGCACGTACATAGTAGTTAACCCTTTCACACGTAAGTTTAAAATATTCTAAATGACCCCCCAGCGTGAGTTTTTCAAGGCAACCGTTATTTAGAACTTGTCACTTTAATGTTTCTATGGTGACGCGTCATTGCTTGTCACGTGACACAGCGCAACCACAACACCGCACTGAATGAATGATGATCTGCTTTTATGTAATTTTTCCTTTTTTATTAAAAATATTCACAAATGTATTAGCTATAGCATGAAACACTGATATTCCGATTGTCAAATATGTGCAAGTGGATGGGTTTTGTTGTTTAAAGTCGGCATGAAATCAAATTGGACAAATCTTCTTTTTATATGTAATATTGTAGTGTTTATTATAAATGATTTATCCGTGCACTTCATTATTTTTTTTAAATTCATGTACCCTTGAAATCTTTAATCAAATACATTACCCTTCCCTCCTCCATCGAAACGACCTCTCTCTCTTTTGGTCACGTGCGGCCAGATCCGATGAGGGTGCGGCTAACGATGCACCGCCTCTCAGAGAATCGCATTCAAATTGTTTGCAACGTCAAAGTCCTTTTAGGCAAGTCATGCCACTCGGCCGCCATCTTGGCAACGCCTCCGGGCAGCTATTTCGGACTAACAAGACCAGGCTCCTATCTAAATGAATGGGGAGAGACTCAGAACTGGACTTTCACTGGTCACCGGGACATAAAAACTGCATGTATACAAACAGTAATAAAATATGATAAAAATCGCTGAAAAAGTTTGATGACTTTGCCCCAAAATAAGGTTTAAAACGCCTTTTTCCCCATAGGTTATACTTTTACTGCGCATGCGCAAGGGTTCTCTCGCTCTCTGTCGTGCGCGCGCTACTGCTCGCTCGCTCTAGATTCCGGGAGATTTGAACTAATTTGCGGTCATCAGTGAGCCGCTATCAATCTGCGGGAGACTCCCGGAACTTCCGCGAGACTTGGGATGTCTGATATTTACACAACTAACACATATCAAATCTTTTCAAACAGTAACATATTTTCCGCTGTCGCAAACCTCAACTGTGCGCATGCGTCGGTGGAACCAGACGATAGGCTTAAATGTTTTCCGGCTTGACTGTTAAAAGCAGACGATTGGCTTTCCAGCGGGACGGGCGGGGCATGTGCATACAACCGCCATCTTTGGCGTTACGGGTTTTCCCTTTATAGTTGTATTAAGGATTGAGGAAGTGGCATGTCTCTATATAAATAGTCTCTGGCAACGTTCAACCTCCAACGATCCAATCAATTCCCGAAGGATGAAATCAAGCCCTGCCCTACATTTTTTCTAATTTCAGAAGCCGTTTCACTTGGATATATGTCACGGCAAGGAAAAAATGACAATCTCAACTTCCGTTTCACGCCGACTTTAAACATCTTTATAACGATCGCGTTAGTTGAGCTGTATGCACAATGGGCGGCGCCATTTTAGTTTGTTTTACAGTTCAGAGAATCGGATCTGTTGGATTTACAACACGTCAATTCCTCCACTTCTCACAAAATACATGAAAGTAAGTGGCCGGTGAACTGGGAGAAGAATAGGGTCAAATGTAAAGCTACTTACACAATGTGCATCTGAAATGAATAAAACGTGTGGTCTTATTATAATGGAAAGGATTATTATTGCTGCTTCCATAGACATCAGTGTGTATTTTACAAACTCAAAATCATTGTTTTGCTAGTACTTATGTGTATTTAAATGTCTGAAACCTAAAATAAACATTATGTGGTTGGAAACACTCAATAGTTGTGATATATGACAGCACTGAGTGCGTCTGTCTCTGGCTTAGCGCCAGCCAACGCACGAAAGCACGTTTGAATTTAGCAGTTGATCACGTAATGCACTGACCGTTCTAATCACACCGGTGTGATCGTACGCTCCAGGGACCAGCCAAGACTGATCACACCGGTGTGATCGTACGCGTGAAAGGGTTAAGGACACCTAATATAAAGTGTGACCCAAAGCGCTTTACATATGGAAGGGGGGAATCTCCTTAACCACCACCAATGTGCAGCATCCACCTGGATGATGCGCACCAGCTTATTGGTGGACAGGAGACAGAGTGATAAAGCCAATCAGTATGGGCATGATTAGGAGGCCATGATGATGGACAGAGGCAATTACACTTGCTCTTTTTCAAAGAATTTTAATGACCACAGAGAGTCAGGGCCTCGGTTTAACGTCTCATCAGAAGGATAGCGCTTTTTGACAGTATAGTGTCCCCGTCACTATACTGGGGTGTTAGGACCCACTCAGACCACAGGGTGAGCACTGAGCACCTCACTAACACCTCTTCCAGCAGCAACCTACTTTTAGAGGTCTCCCATCCAGATAGTGACCAAGCTCAACCTTGCTTAGCTTCAGTGGGCAGCCAGTCTTGGGCTACAGGGTGATAGCTGCTAGCTGCTGGTTTATGAGTGTAGACCGGGATTATTGTGTATAACAAGCATGGATGGTTTTATTTTTATTTTATTTGTTCCACCTAAGCCAAAGGATGTTGACATATGTATTTGCAGATGATAGGGCTAGGTAAAAAAAAACAGTGTACTGCAAAATAATGACAAGAAACTTTCAATTGGGAGGTCCTCATGGGCTGCATGAAATATAGGTGTCATTGATTGCTCCTCTGTGGCTCTCTCCGATCGCCAAAGGACACTGTCACCTGAGTACTGAACTTTATTTCCCATCAGCCCCGTACCTAGGTCTAATCACCGGCACAGGTGTACCCACTTTCCTCCTCCATATAAACTGTCTCTGAACGGCTACACATTGCGAAGTCTTGTTCTGAGCTAACTTGTTTTTAGCTAACATTTCCGAGCGTTATTTCTACTTTGATTGCATCCCTGTTTACTGACCCTTGCCTGTTCGCTGTTTCACGTCTCTTGTCTGCTGCCTGCCTCGACCCTTGCCTGGTATTGTTTATGATTCTGGATTTCCTATTATACCCCTGTTTGCTGATCTCTGTAATGTATTTCGCCTGTCTGACTACTCTTCACTAAATACTGCAAATGGATTCGAACGTCTCTGACTCTGCATCACAATAGGCCTATGAACAGGTTTACTTTGGTGAATCCTAAACATACAGCACCTCTTTATAGAGAATCAAAACCATATGTGAGATGTGGACTTTCCGATTCATGAACAACTGACTCTTATGAATCAATTATTTTAAATGTATCGAAACCAAACAGCAGGATCAGTGTGGTCCAATTCATCAAAAAGAAAAAGAAAAAGAATAGACTCTTATGAACTCATTCTTTTTAGTGATTCATGCTTATAGTTTACGCTAATTCCAAACCAAATTACTTTTTTGAGGCTATTCTTTAAATGAATTGTTCAAAAAGACGAGTTATTGGTTTGATGTAGTCTAAAAAAACACTGCTATCTATATTTTACAGAGTTAGCAGAGAGAGGATTTCTTTCATATGTAAGCAAACTCGACATTACGAGTGAAATATAAATGAAATATACTCAATAGGACTGGAATCAAATAAAAAAATAGCCTATTGGAATCGAAACCTTTGTGAATCAGAAGCTAACCGAAACAGGAAATTTGAATCGATATCCAGTCAGAGTAAAACTCCCTCATCAGATACAGAGGTGTATCAAAGGCCAATGTAACTCTGTAGTGAAAAACACTGTGCAACAAGGGACATTCAGAAAACATGTCCATCTTTAATGCTTAGACTTGATTCTGTATTTCAAAAATAACATTTCATCGAAGCCATGTATTGGAGTCAGCCTAGCATCGGTTTAATCTTGCTGATGATAGCTGTCTTGCCTTGTATTTATGGGACCTTATCTGTGGATGTATTATCTGAAGAACAGATGGTGTGTGTGGGGAGGGGGGTCACAGCAAATGGGAAGGAAATGTCGTAATTGGCTATGCTTCAGCAGAGTGGACAGAATATACCTGCTCAAGTTGACTGTGGGCAAAGGCTAAATGAGATTAGTGTGTGCCATGTGGTATCTGTAGAGAAAGGAGACCCAATATACTTGCAAGCTTTAGGGTTCATTTTAAGGCTAAATCGTTCATTCATATTATCTAAAATATATATACTGCATATTTACACAAAATAACACCTTGATATTTTGTTGTGTCCATATGGACGACCAAAGGCTATCCCTGTTCACAAATATTTGACCCACATTCATAATGTCCTGAACATTGTGCTCTTTAGAAGAACCTAGAACTAGCAGAAGCATATTTTAGAAAGAGGAATTCCCCGTGACAACATTTGCCCAATATTTACCAAGAGTTAGTTGCTATGCAGCATAAAGGGAACAAGAATTTCCAAATAACATTTTGTATATTCTCATTACTCTGTATTACTCTAAATTATATATAGTTAAAATATGTTATGCATTAATACTTGGGGTTAGTGATCTGAATAAACACCTAACTATAGGGATGCACCAATTTTTTAATTCTGGCCAATACCAGAGTTATTTCAGTATAATTTATATATTTTTGTATAAATTGGTAAATTTTTTATTAGATTTCTTTTTTCATTTTTATTTTAGTCCGTTTTAGTCATTTTGTTGTGTGTTGTGAGTTGTCATTATTATATATATATTTTTTAAATGCCTATAATTTTTATCACGTTTGAAATCATTTAGTTTTAGTTATTTTAGTACTTCAACGTTTACACTTTTTATGCATTTTGGTCATTCAGTTACATGACAATGGTGTTTTGGCGGCCTAAAAATGCAAGCTTTTGAAACCGGGTTTCAAATCGTTCGTTTTTGAAATCGAAACCGTTATAGTCTCCAAGTAAACAACAAAAACTTGAATTTGTGAAAACGGTGACATCATGCGTATGCGTAATTCGTGTTCAGTCTGCATGTAATGTTTCTTTACACAGTGCCATATCTAGAAACTCAGTGGGCTCTTTTAACTAGGTACAAAAACACCCAAAAGACCCAAGCAACATGCTAAAAAACACACAGAACACCTTAACAACACCCTGCCAGCCACCCGCAACTCTCCAGAATCACAACTGCAGGTTCTGAACATTAAGTACCATCGTAATTTCATCGTATTTCCACAGACTTCTTGTGCAGCACAATCTCCTATCACTCATGTGTAAGGACAGGAACTGAAAGTCTTTTTGAAAACAAAAAAACAATCTAAACAGTATTGAGTGACATAACTAGCACTGCACATCTATAAGAGATAGCAGCAGTTTCAGAGGTCAATAGTTTCAAACATCATTATAACCACCATACAACGGTTTGCTTGTTCATCCAACACATTCAGCCTGAGTAGGTTTGTGTTTTGACATGACAAAACATTGCACAGCGACGATCCTGAGTATCTAATGGCAGTACAAATCACCCTCATGGGTAATAAAATGTGAGGCCTATAGGCAGGGCCTCTGCTTTTCATGACTCAAATGGTTCATCATTGAGTTGTCAGTCCTGTTCTACTATCTGTCTGGGTCTGCTTCAGAGGGACGTGCTCCTTCCGTAGGGACTGCTGTCTCACTGGTAATTGTAAGTGGGTGTGTTTGGGGTTGTGCTTTAATTTGCATGGTGCCTGCTGTCTGGGTGAGGCTCTGACTGAACTGACTGAACCGAAACCCATGGATGTTGGTCTCATGCACGGGTCCTGTAATTGCTGGTTTGCTAGAAGTGGACCAAGATGGGATGTGTCTTCAGGTAGACGGGGGGTTGTGATGAACTGGAGGATCTCCTCCACTTATTTTACACATGCCAGTAGCACAGTTAGCTATGGAAGGTTGTTTCCGCCACAGAATAAAAAGTAAAAAAAGGTAATATCTCACAATTCTGACTTTTTTCTCACAATTGTGAGTTTATATCTCTTTTTATCTCAGAATTGCGTGATATAAAGTCACAATTGTGATTTTAAAAGTCACAATTGTATCACAAAGTCGCAACTGTGTGTTATAAAGTCAGAATTGTGAGAAATAAATTTGCAATTCTTTTCTCAGAATTGCATGTTTATATCTTGCAATACTGACTTTATAACACGCAATTGGGAGATCTAATGTCGAACTGGGAGACAATCTTGTCTTTTTTTCCTTAGAATTGGACTTTATAACACGCAATTGCGACTTTATTTCACACAATTCTGACTTTATATCTCGCAATTCTGAGAAAAAAGTCGCAATTATCTTTTAAAATGTTTTTTTCTTTGGCGGAAACAAGCTTCCATAGTTAGTTCCATAGCTATTTTTCAATGATCTCAAAGATAAAACGGTAGCACTAAAATGAATACTAAAAGTTTTTTGTGATATATAAATCTAAATAAAAGTAAAACCGTAATGTCTGTTGTCATGTTTTATCATTGTACCACCTGAAACAGATTGTGACCTATTATGCCCTTTTACAAATTCTTGATTTTGTGGTCAACTAGTACTTGTTTTCACATATTTAACAACCTTACTACACACTATAGAAAGTTGAAAAGCATAATAGGTCTTCTTTAAACAGAATTACACTGTTAAATAATATTCAGTAAAATGTACGGTAAAAAGCTGGTGACAACAGCTAGATGGAGCACATGATCATACACACACAAAGAAAACACCATTAGTTAACACAGATCAAATAAAGTCAAATAAAAAATATCTAGGTGAGTTGTTTGTGACTGAATAGGTTAGTCTGCATTCAGTGCACACAAGGGAGCTCGGTCAGGTTTGTCTCTATGCATCAACACCCCCATCTCCCCACAGACTACAACACTGAACCCAGCAATTGAAAGATCCACCTCACTCCTCTCTCTGTCTCTTTCTCCCTCCTCCTCTCTGTCTGCTATCCCCTTTCTCTGGGGTCGGGCCAATCCCACTGCACCCGAGCGTTAAACTCCAGCAGACGCTGGTGGAAGCCGATCGCGTCCGCTTTACTTTGCTTTTAATCACATTGTTACATTAAGCTAATGAATGACATCAGCAGTTGCTTTAATAATATAACCATACTAGCCTGGAAAAACCCAGACAACTTCCGGCAAATTTAGATTTGCTCTGCAAGTTAGTCTGGCAAAGAGCTCATTCAAGCCCATTTCCAATCCGTTAAAAATCAAGGCACCAATCAGAAACGTTGGGGCGGGCTTTACACGATGACGACAGCGCTGGGATTTTGAAGAAGATTATTTTGTAGCCTACATTACAAAGATGGATGCCGCCGTCGAACATCACTCGTTCGAATCAGCTATCGCGTCTGTTTTAAGCGATTTGAACGTTTCCTTTTTGTTAAAAACCGAGCAAAGAACAACACTCGGAGATGTTTTTCCGCCGCTCTGCATACGTCATCTCCTTCATCGCTCTGATTGGTTTTAGGTCTATACGCGACCTGTCCGCGATGTCCGTTGGTGACGCCCCTCTGGAAATGATTTGTCTATGACGCTTTGCCAGACCATAACTCAGTTACAACTGAGAATGGTCTGGTTTTAACCAGGCTAACCAGATACACATACATCGCTGCAAATGCAGGGCATGATGTGACTAAGCCATTGCAAACTGCCTGTGGCATGTTGGTTAAAGAGTTTCCTGAAAACAACAGGTGTGGATGTGAATCATGCAGATACAGTGTGTTTACAAAGATCAAGAGCAATGACAAAATAGGCTTACAAAATCATATGTATTGACATGGGGATTTCGAAGCATCAGGAGTGGATTTAAATGTTGGCTTTCACCTGAGATGTGTCGTGGAAATTCTTTATCGACTTTAAATAACTTTAAATAATTATTGAAGGACAACTGGAGATCTCGAAAGTTAAAAGCTTTTATTTCTTGCAAGAAAGGCAGTTCACACACAGACAGAGTCTGACATGAGAAGGGCGAAGAGGCTGGTCCTTTTCGCCAAGTTATATAGGCTACCCTAAACACATCCTGTGTAGGCTGTTTCAGAAGATTGCCTTTGTTGCCTTAAAAGGAAATGTGTTTGTTCAAGATCTCTTGTTGGACATAAATTTGTCTAGACAGACCAATGACATCTTCGTTAAGGTTTCCTGTTTTTAGCTACTGCTCAAATTCACACCTTTTGCCTATCTCTTGTTTGATCAAAAGCTGCACACATACATTTCACACTTGAAGTACACAATAGGTCACTGGCTACTTGGTCTTCTGTAGCCCAGAAACATTTTGTTCCAGAAAGCTTATCTTAACTTATGCATTTCTAACAGCCTGGCCACATCTTTAACAATGTCCTTCAATACCACAAACATCCTCCTCTAAACATATATGAGTACATAAATCTTCAACGTCAATCAAAAGTTGCACACATCTAAAAGATAAAAGAACACATCTAAAAAGTAAAAACACATCTAAATGTAAAATTTCCATTACATTCCACCCCATGTTCATTTAAAGAACATACACACAATTTGACATTTACTTCTCCATAATCATAGTCTATCCCCTTTTGAAAGTCTTTTTCTATTTTAGCAATTGGAAATACCTAAAATATATTTAATATTATTATTCATTCATCACTATAGAAGTTTACCCAATTATCTATTCAGGCCTAATTCGGCAAAGTAACTTATCACCTATTCTCTCTTACAAGAGCACAACTATTACAACTACTAAATTTTATTAGCATCTATGATGTCTCTTTTTTTTCTTCAGTTCTGTACTTAGAATCCCTATAATCTACAAAATTAAAAGATTTTCTTCTTCTTAATTTATGTGTACCTGAAATATTTTCAAATTAATCAAATCATGAGATCTATCTCAAAACTCAGTCGTACAGTTTGATTGAATCAAATAAAACATCAATAAACATTACACAAATAAGCTTAAACCATTAGTCCTCTCGTTGCCCCACGGACGTTCCATCTTCACCAGAATGATTCTTTGCGAACCATTTCATGGACTTTCCCGCGTTGGCAAGGGAGGTACGTTACCAGCACGTCCTTGATCCCCCACTTCACGCTGTGCGTTGTCGTCGGCGTTTGGGGTTGCTGAGGCTAGTTGGTGTAGCTTAAATTGAGATGCTTGGACGGAGATGTCACGCTCTCCAACCCTGCTGATAGTTGCAAGATTCCCTCAGATCACAACCGCACTCCACTGGACCTTGTTTGTGGAGTGTGCCATTTCCTGGCTGCTTTCACCTGTTAATGGAGACCTTAACTATTTTTGTTAGTGACAACATGTATTAACATAATCTGCTTGTCTGGCTGGTCGTCCTTTTTTGATGAGACCTGTGAAGTTTAATGTTAAACAGTAACAAGAAAACATTTTATACATTTGGAACAGAATCAGTTCTGTTCGATGGATTCATCATGACATCCTGTAGAAGGAAGAAGTTAATGTGGAGTTGACAAGGCAAGCTTTCTTGCTCTCTGCCTTCCCAAGGTTATACGCTGCGCATGTGTGGCACTGTTTCTTTCTGCCACAACAATAACCCATATTTGATTGACATCATTTATTTGTCTCTGGGTTTCTCAGAACACCTTTTTTCATACATTCACATTCATACACATTCACACACTTTCACACACCCCTCTTTGATCAGAGCTAGTTCAATATAGTCAATCATGACATGATTAAAAGGTTTGTCTGGACTTGGATGCCCCACTAGTTTCATTGCCCCACCCTTACCCACATTATTTGTAGCGCAAATCATGCATCTGCTGCAGTACTCCTGGGCCACTGTGGAAAAAAAAACTTTAAAACTGTGGGAAAAAAAACTTTAAAACTGTTGTAAACCAGTTATTTTGCATACATCTCAGCATTCCTCCTTTTTGACATGTGGGCCAATCCATGTGTCAATCTTGCATAAGCTGAAAAGAAATGTTTAGGTAAACATGGTTTTCCATCAGGTCCCATCCAGACACCTGCAATGTAATTGACCCCTGCTTGTTTCCAATGTTTCTTGTCTATGTCTGAGCTGAATTGTTGCATAGCCTGAATTGCACCCAGGCATTCTGGGCGCTCAGCCAACTTAAAGAGGTGTTGCTGAAAGAGGAAGCAGAGCTGCAGCCTTTGCAGCTAGGTCCGCCCCTCCGTCACCCTCAGACACGTCATCCCCTCAAGTTGTATGAGCTTAACATTTACAAACAGCAATAGCAGAGGATAATAACAGAGCGTCCAACAATTCTTTTACCAAGGAATGATTCAGGATCGGCTTATCATCAGCGTTCATGAACTTCCTGTGTTTCCTTAATGCCCCAAAAGCATATCTGCAGTCGGTGTATATGGTGACACGTTTATCTTCAGCCAGGGTACATGCAGTGGTGAGTGCCACCAACTCAGGCCCCTGAACTGAAAAGGAAGGAGGCAAAGCTTCCTGAGACAGGATATCGTTGGATGAGACCACAGCGTATCCAGCTCTGTTTTTTCCAAACTCGTCACGACTCGATGAGCCGTCCACGAATAAGATGAGATCAGAGTTTACCAAAGTCTCACTCTTCAAATCCACTCTTGGGTTGCAAACTTCTTCCAAAACACTAATACAACAATGAGGCCCCCCCTCCCCCTCGATGGGTAGAAGGGTGGCATGATTTAGCACTTTATCAGTATAACCTGAAATAAACCAAAAAAGGACATAATTTGTTTCTCTGTTGTAGGTTTTGGAATATTCTGAATGGCTGTCACTCTTTTTCTGAGAGTGACTTCCCTGCAGCTGACAGGACATGGCCTAAGAAGGTGACAGACGTCTGTGCCACCGCCACTTGACAAGGGTTAACCTTGTGTCCCTGTTCAGCCAGGTGTGTCAACAGAGCCATTGTTGCAACTTTGCATACCTCCATAGATGGACAGCATAGCAAAATGTCATCAACATAATCTCGTAAATGTATACGGTTTAGCACCAAAATTGAAAGCGAACCAGAACTGAGAGTCTCTATCAACTGGTACACTGAAGAAGGCATTTGAGATGTCCACCACAGTGTAACAGACTGTCTTGGGCGGAATTTGAGACAGTATTGTATAAGAATTTTGGTACGTTCGGAGCTCTGGCCTGAACAGCATTGTTGACCGCATTGTTTTTTTTCACAGGAAAAATAGGTGTTCTGACAGGTGAATCTGGACACGGCACAATCACGCCCTTTTCCAGTAATGAATTGAATACTGGGGTGATACCATCAATAGCTTCCTGTTTCAGAGCATATTGCATTTTCTTAGGTCTGTAGTCACTTTTTGGAGTGACTTCAACAGGGTCACACCCTTTAATCAGACCTACATCGTATTTGTCACGTGCCCAGAGTCCCTGTGGAACTGTTTACACACCCTCCGGAATAGAAATCTCCTTTTTTTATATATATATATATATTTTTATTATCACACAACACTTCAACAGTCCTAATTCCCTTAATGTATTTTCTTAGTGACTGTTCGTAAAACCCTGTGCTCTCAGATTGTCAGACATTTTTGTCAGTGGTTTGAAACCAATCTGTTAACGAGTCACATTGTTTTACAAAAGGCCCCAAGTCTCTCCACTCTGCAGTCTGTGGTTTTGCAAGTGAGATGTGAGGGACGGCCCCCTCCAACTCATACAGTGATGCTTGGCTATCTGTCAATTCAATCTTCACCCCACACCACTTGTCTGACCAAAATAGTTCCGAGGTCTGCAGTTCCTCAATCTCCACTTCAGTCCACTTTTCAGCAAAAATTTAATCTGGCTCACTGCTAACATGACACTGTACAATGCAAATTACTTTCTTCCATGAAATCATGGTCAGGAGGCATCTTATTTGTGGCGTTTTTGGTTAGACCACATTGGGGAGTGCTCCATTCAAACGCATACATTATTTCAGCAGGCATTCGTATCATAGTCATATCAGCAGTGAGGCCACTGTCATCACAATACAAGTTCAACTCTAATTTACACATTAAATCTCTAGCCAGCAAATTGCACGCAAAAGCAAAAGCATGCGAAAATGAGTGATCTCCAATCTGACAAGACAAATCTGCTGTATATGGTTCCCTCACCAGATGCCCTGTGGCACTTCTGGAGGTTGTCCATTTATCAGATAGTACAGTTAAATCAGGCAATTGTTCATGTTTAATTATGGAGTTTGTTGCGCCGCTGTCAATTAAAACTTAATTTTCTTTCCCTCGACACTAATGTCAATCATTGGTAATTTTGCAAATGCTTTATACATTTGTTCAGTGTTTGCAAGCAAGATTTCTTCATTGCAAGAAGCAGAAATAGAAATAAAATTAGACATAGTTACCACCTGGGAGTCAGACCCCTCACCGTCGCTCCCCTCCCCCTTTCAATCTCCCTGATTCTTTGGTTGTTGTGGTTGAAATCCTCTTTTCCTTGGAGGATTTGGACAGTCCCTTCTCCAGTGTCCCTTTTGTCCGCATTTAAAACAGGCTTCAGAGTCTATTGCGGGTCTGTTACCCACTCCTCGTCCTTTTCCTCTTTTACCTCCATCTCCACCTCTTCTCCGATGATTTTCCATCATCAAACTTCCCATTTTCAGCAGAGCAAGTTGAGTGTCTTTGTCAGTCTTTTTCTGCTTAGTCTTGGCTTGATCTCTCAGCCACTGTTGTTGATGGGTTGCGTGTCGTCGGATTTCTTCCAGGCGCGCTTGATGATAGCCCACACAAGATGTTTTCACCTTTTTCCCTAATTCAGAGTCCAGGCCATCTAGGAAAACAGTTTTTAAATATTCTTCATACGTACTTATGCCGGGCGGGACCACAGCTCCCTCGGCTGGTGGACCTGGTTCAGTCAAACCACTGCACCGGTCAAATACTGCTTTCAGTCTTTGAAAGAAATCTTCGGTGTCCTCTCCGTCTTTCTGCTTACACGCTCTGATCTTGTCGGTGTGGACGTGAGTTGGAAAAGCTGTTGCAAGTGAGGTTTTTAGCGCGGTGATTTTGCCCACGTCCTCCCAGATTGGGTTCACTGACTTCGATCATGGGTGCTTTGATCATCATCTCCTCATACTCCTCATCTTCCTCCTCCGCTGTGTTCCAATCGTCCTCCGCATTCAGGACCAGGAATCTTTTTCCTGAATCACCTCTTGTCAATGATCTGGTTTGGGGTCTAATAACTCCTCTACCTCGACCTGTCCTTGGTGGTTTGTCCTGGAGCCCTCTTTTGAGTCCTCCTTTTGTCGGTGATTTAGAATCAGCAAAACTTTGTGTTGGAGGAGCTTAGGCAGGAGGAGCAGAGGGGAAAGTAACTGAAGCTGTCAGGTTTGGATATACAGGGTGTAACTTATCTTCTTTTTCCTCTTCCTCGGGGTGTTGCCCTTCAGCCGTTTCTGGTTGTCTTTGCGGTCCCATGTCAGGGGCCACTAGCTGTGGTTGGTGGGGGGAGTAGGGAGCCGGACAGCGGTCATCCTCAGCCAGGCGGGTTTTCATGTATCTCATTTCCTCGGAAGAATAAGAAACAGAATTTAGTAAAGTTTTTCTGACTTCTATTGCCTTTGTACCTCTACAATCTGCACTTTCTAATGGTGCTAACACTGCATTTATCTGTTTTCTTTGTCTAATAATTGCCTCATTTAACCATAAATCTATGATCCGAGCATCAAGGTTATAATTATCTTTTTCTTTTCTTTTTGGACTTATTTGAGTCCAATTTTCCTTAGTCTTTTGCAGATGGCTTACACTCAAACCTCATAAAAAAACAAAAACCCTATTTTTCAAATCATCGGTGGTATCCTATGATGCCACCTTTCTTTGTTTCTAATTCTAACCCTAACTATAGTTTGCTTTCGAGAAATCCACTGTCTCCAATGACTTTTACTATTAGTACTACCCATTTTTTTTTATTTCTTCTACTCAACAGTATTTATATTTGCGTATTTTTAAATTTTTCCCCCGCGTGGTCACCACGCGCTACACTTACTGTATTAACTATTTTCCCCAGCGTGGCCACCACGCATCTGCCTTTATTCGTCAATAAAGGACTTTTCCACACTGCCCGCATCCGTCGATGTAGGTCTTTCCCAAACGTGCCTCCCTTAAACTGTTCGAAAATTACTGTCAGGCTTATTTCAAACAGGCACCTATTTGGGGTTTGAGAATTCTCGAGCTTATCTCAAAACTCTGGCCCTTCTGGGAAAACATTTAATACTTATTTGAGAAATTACTATCAGGCTTATTCTCAAAAATTCTGACCCTTTTAGGAAAATATTCAAATACGCAAATAATTAAATTTTCTCTCACCGTCTCTTTGATGACCGTGTGAGTTCAGTTCTGGGAGTGCGTCCCCCTCCGGTCGTCGTGATGAGTAGAACAATTCTCTCTCCTTAAGATTTAGGATTTGAGCCGCAGAGTATGACCTCTCGGGATGATCAGTCAATTGTTCCCCTCCTCACGCCGATCGTTGGTTAGACGAATCCCATCCTCCTCGTCGCCATTTGTCGTGGAAATTCTTTATCGACTTTAAATAACTTTAAATAATTATTGAAGGACAACTGGAGATCTCGAAAGTTAAAAGCTTTTATTTCTTGCAAGAAAGGCAGTTCACACACAGACAGAGTCTGACATGAGAAGGGCGAAGAGGCTGGTCCTTTTCGCCAAGTTATATAGGCTACCCTAAACACATCCTGTGTAGGCTGTTTCAGAAGATTGCCTTTGTTGCCTTAAAAGGAAATGTGTTTGTTCAAGATCTCTTGTTGGACATAAATTTGTCTAGACAGACCAATGACATCTTCGTTAAGGTTTCCTGTTTTTAGCTACTGCTCAAATTCACACCTTTTGCCTATCTCTTGTTTGATCAAAAGCTGCACACATACATTTCACACTTGAAGTACACAATAGGTCACTGGCTACTTGGTCTTCTGTAGCCCAGAAACATTTTGTTCCAGAAAGCTTATCTTAACTTATGCATTTCTAACAGCCTGGCCACATCTTTAACAATGTCCTTCAATACCACAAACATCCTCCTCTAAACATATATGAGTACATAAATCTTCAACGTCAATCAAAAGTTGCACACATCTAAAAGATAAAAGAACACATCTAAAAAGTAAAAACACATCTAAATGTAAAATTTCCATTACAGATGACGCATGAAGAAAAATGGAATACTTACCTGTGTGAATTTGGAAAGAAATATTATAACTCTGGCCGATATCACAAACCAAATAGCCGTTATTAAAATTTCACACTATTTTGTCAACATAAATTTTAACAAAAACACAAAAATAAAATAATTGTACATGCTACAAGTGAATGTATGCATCGCAACATCATAATGTACAGTATGAAAACAGTGTGATTTGTGAAAGATTACATTTAATAGTGTTATCAATTTATTAGTGTTTAAAGATTAACTTTAAGTGAGTGTTAGATAACAGCAAAGGTAATCTAAATATATATGAAATGAGCATGAACAATTCAACATCTAAAATCAACCAATACCGATATATTAAAAAAAATCTCTAATATATAGCAATGCCTTTAGAGGCGCAAAATGAAAAATATTACAGTACTGTGATGTAGCTAGGCTACAGTCGTCATTAGAAAGTACACTTAACATTACCTAACCAAACTAACATAAAATTATGCCTGTAACATGTATCCAGTGTGTTGCGTATCAAAAAGTCAAAGATGATCAATGAAGATGACACTACACTGCTATTATGTTTTGTGCCAATTCTAACAGTAGGCTACAACATATTTAGTCAATACAATAGCACTAATGGATACAGAAATATGGTTTACTATTGTAGCCTACTGTATAGCCTGGAGTCATTCTGATTTCATGAACTATGTTACAGTTTGTTCTCTGCCTGACAGGTTTCATGACTAAACTAACTTAAGTTTAAGCAACTTTCATTTAAAATTGCATTTCCAAACACATGTGATCTTGAGAGATTACTGTTAAGTAGGCTAATACTCTTGAATTTAGGAAATTAGGATAACCACTTCCTGTTAAGCCCTCCGGTGTAATCAATACACCACGTATGACGTTTGTGCACACGTTCCCACATCCGACCTAGACAGTCATCTGATGCACGATGGATATCAGTTTTATAACGATGTTTGTTTGGAGTGTGAATGCGAAGCTGCGCGTTTGGCTAGCATCGCGTGTCTAGCAGAGCAGTCTAGCACAATTTGGTGACGCAAGGGAGCTATTAATATCACTGGAACGGGATGTACTCACTTCTGCAGCGGGTCACTTGAGGACAAACAGTGAACAGTATTTCTTGAGCACTGCAGCTTTTGGCTGCGAGAAAAAAAAGATATTTAAGTTTTCTCGCTGGATTAACACACGTTTTGTCGTGTGAGAGAGCACATGGGTTTGAGGGGATAAAGAGTTGAAGGCTACGCAGCCTCTGAGCCTCGCCCACTTTTGAACCCGTTGACTCGCTGCACTCCGATGAAAACAACCATACAAAGAATGTGCACTCAACGGGGGAGGGTTTTGTTTTCTGTCTGAGGGGAAGGATACATCTTATTGTAGCTACCATTATGATACTTGAACTGAAGTATTAATAGATTGTGCATTAAAAATCTATTTTAATAGTAGGTATACATAATTTTTTTAATGCTTCTGAAATAAAAGTAATAGTTCGACACAAAATGAAAATCATTTACTCTTTCTCTTGTGTCAAACATGACCCTTTCCCCCTACTGATGTATGTCATTCTTAAAATATTGAAAAGTAATGGGGTGCTGAAGCAGCCATGCTCCAAATTATCCCAAAACATTATCATAAAAGTTGTCTATACCATTGGTGTTTGTAAAAGTGATGAAATGACTGATTCATGAATGTATTGTTTTTTTAGTCAGATTTTTTCAATGAATAAGTTGGTATAGTTCACAAAATCAGTGAATTGCTGCATCCCCATTCGCCTATACACTACGGCATAAAGCATGTCTCTTTTTGTGAAGGAAAAAAAAGTATGTATTTTTGAGAGCGGCCCTTAACTCAATCTGCTTGCAATCACATCATTCTCTATACATACAGTCGGTTGCGCGTCATAGTTGGGGGGCGTGGTCGGCGTGGGGGAAAACACTGCGAACATCATGTGTATTTCAATGAGAAAATGTCTTATTGCGAAGCATTGACGCCGGCCGACCGGCAACGATATATTGATAAATTAACTGCAATAGGGTACGATTGCCCATATTTAATTAAAAACTGGGCCAATGACCCGACCAAATGGCCGGAGGTGTCGTTTCCAGACATATTTTGCTATCTCGTTGAATCTCCAGGTAAGACATCGCGGTAGCTACCGGTAACATTAGCCTATAAGTTATAGGCTATAACTCAATCATATGTTGCATACTATAACTCCATAAAACCTTGTCACTTACCAATTGTACATACGCTTCACTCAAAACTATTAATGCTTTTGTAAAACGGTGTCAGTAGTACGAAGTTGCCGAGGGACTGTTCTGACAGGTTCACGGCTGGCGTCATTACGTAGCGAGTGGCCTATCAAGCCAATCTTCAGCTGATAACGCCAATGTGAATGAGACATCCCTTATGAAAAACAACCATTTATGTCTAAATCATATCAAGTGTTTCTTAGCAGACGCGTTTTCATGCGACTAGTTTAGTTTCTTTAGTTTCGACAGTAGTTTTGCTTAAGGTAGAATGAAAGGGTAATTATATATGCATGCCATTTTCTGAAACAACTTTACACAGTTTTGATAACGTTAATAATGAACACAATGTTAACGTAGCCTACCTGTGATGAAATGCCGACTGCATACATACACATGCTTAGTCTTGGGATTCCACAACTTCCCTTGATTATCCTCTCGCCTAATTGCTTGTAACCATTTTGTCCTCCTTTCCGGTTCTGTGCGTTTATTGGGGATGATGTAGAACTTCAATTTATCATTTGTTTTAATATTGGCAGTACAGAAAACGACACAACAACTCTTCGGCATGATTTTCGCGTGTATTTTCAATGAGCGCCAAGGCAATGTTTTCCCCCACGGGGTGAATCGACACCACGTGACGGGGCGTTCCCGGGGGCGTTCCCAGACCAACCGACTGTATGTATAGGGCACAGCTTATTAGTTCCTACTGTATCCGTAGCCAATGATCTCACTGCTCAACCTTCAAATACAGGCCAGCATTTGCTGTTTTAGTTTGCTTTCATAAACCCTCCACCTTCCCCAGCTCCACCTGTATAGATCTGCGACAGGTAATTCACGTACGCGATTTTGTGCAGCAGCAACAGCATGTCTTGCTCACAGCAGCGTGTCGGCAGTAGCAAGTCTCGTATTTGCTCTGCAGCAGCAGCAAAAACCAACATCAGTAGCAGCAGTTTAGCGGATCAATTCCGCCATTAGTCAAGACCAAACATATCAACATTGTCATATCCATTACCATGCCAAACACTTAGAGAGTTGTCATGACAGAAATGCATTTTATTGATTTCATTGTGAATGACTCATCCATATATGTTTTTATGTTTACGTTGTAATTGTTTATCAAAATATTTGTAGACTTCTCTCTAGTGGCGTATGCTGGACCCAATTATTCCATCGGCATAAACCCCGCCCCTTTCTTACAATTGACTGTAATAAGCTTGCATTCATCTGACTCATCTGACTCCATCCAATCAACAACCAGTGGATTGAACAAAGTCCCCAGCCCACATTTTTTTTATAATCCATTTCAAAGGTGTTCGCTACTTCCCAGACATTGTGTCTTATTGTATCTGACCCATTTTAGTTATAATTTTAGGTAACACTTTATTTCGATAGTTCACTTTAGACATTCTACTAACTATAAGTAATTTTGGAACTACATGTCAACCTACTGTCATTAGAGTATTAGTAGACTGTATGCTATGCTTAATATCTGCTAACTCTTTATTTTGATAGTTCCCCAACATATATTCTACTGACAATTGTCACAGTCTGTTCTGTTCTATTTCAGTTATCATGGGCATTCAGTTTATTTTCACGTCACATGCCTTCCTTTGTTTGAATTCCCGCCATTTCTTGGTTACCATGATCACCCCATTATGAGTTAATTCTGTTCAGCTGTGTTGCTTGTTTCCTAGTTTGTGTTCCTTTATAAGTTCTTCCTTTTCAGTTACTCCTTGTCTGTTCACCGTCTTGGTTAGTGTGTGTTGCTACCTGATCGTCTGTTTGCCAGAATTAGCTACCATTAAACCTGTCATTTTGGATTTCTTATCCTCGTCTTTGTTTGCCTATTGCAACCACCCGTGACAACTATAAGTCAACTTATTCTACTAACCCGAACACCTAACCATAACATAACAGTCTACTGACAGTATACTCTAATGAGAGTTATTTGACATGTAGTTGCAAAGTTACTTATAGTTAGTAGAATGTAGAATGTCTATAGTGGACTATCGAAATAAAGTGGAACCTTGAATTGGCAGTATATTTTAGGCAAAATTTCAAAGCTTTAGGCTATACATTTTCTGAATAAATAAACGGTAACACTTTACTTGAAGGGGTGTGCATAAGACTAACATGACACCTTCATAATCATGACATGACACATGTTATGAATATGAAGGAAGTTTTATGCATGTTTGTTACAACTGTCATTAAGTGTCATTCGCTCAGTTATTACATTTTTAATGCAAATATGACATTGTTTGAGATGTCTTTGTTATGACACCTTGACATAAACCAATACATCATAACCTGTCAGTGTCTTAGTAATGTCAAGTTGTCGTGACAAAGACAACACAACCTGTCATAAACATGACATAGCAGATTAACTATCAAACTTAAGAAACCACTTAGCTTTATTGGTTAACATTACATTAATCTGTCAGGTGGTTGGTTTTGACATTGGCTGTCATGAAGCCATTATAGCTGTATAATGACAAATTCAATTTATACTACTGTAGTTGAGGTCACGAAAAATATTCATGACACAGTTATAATGGACTCATGACAGCCAATGTCAAAACCAACCACATGACAGTTTAACTTAATTTAATGTCAAGTTGTCATGACAAAGACACTGACAGGTTATGATGTTATGGTTTATGTCAAGATGTCATAACAAAGACATCTTAAACAATGTCATATTTGCATTCAAAATGTAATTATTGAGCGAAAGACACTTAATGACAGTTGTCATAAACATGCATAAACCCTACTTCATATTCATGACATATGTCATGTCATGGTTATGAAGGTGTCATGTCAGTCTTATGCACACCCCTTCAAGTAAAGTGTTACCAAATAAACAAACCAAAAAAGTGTTACAATCATCTCTGGTTATTCCCTAACTATGAGCTCTTGTTTAAGATAATTCACATTATTGCCTGTGATTTATCCACACTATGTTGTGCAACTCGATAACAGTGGTTCTGTGTACAGTGCTCGATTGTTTATGTTTCCAAAGTCCAATTTTGAATGCAAAGAGCGCGTGTCAGATGTGACTAATGAATTCCATTCAAGGCAATAATAACAAATACATTACAACCTCAGCATGTGAGAACATGCAATAATACATATACCTCCTGCACGCAATAAAATCCATACATTACTCAACAAGGGTGAGGTCAGCATGTAATGTTGTTATTTAAGCCAATGAACTGGATTTGCTTGTTTATTGAAAAATGCGTTCTTGTATGTGGGTATATCTCGTGTTAGCTATAATTACATCCACATTTCACATGGATACCTATAGACTGTATATCACAGTCCTTTGGAGTCATTGTTAAGCACCAAAAGAACAAGCTACAAAGCCACAGGCACTGGAAAATTACATTCATGTGCTACCAGCTGCAATTTTCATTTTGGTTTCATAAGATTTCCTGACAAAAATCAAGTTTGAAAGCAGAAATGCACACCCACTGCATTGGCTTCAAGTAATATAATTAAAAATATAGATGTTTAATGCAGACCTGGAGTTAAAGTTTCCATAAAGAGTAAGTGGTCATTTTATGTTTGTGTTTAGCCTGGTTTTTAGTGTGGTCGGTTTGACTGCCCTGAGAACATTTCCTTCAAGCACAAATAAAAAATAAAATAAAAAATAAATAAAAAAATCCAAATTTTTGTTTTGTTTTTGAAACGATATTGAACGAGGACAGTATTAAATAAATTCTGATCTAAATCGTTTGTGTTCAAAATACCATTTAATGGTTTTAACAATGATCTTGGTGTTTTTCAGTGTGGCAGTTGACTTCAAATCCAGCCTGTGACCTCTTTGTGTTTCAGAAGGATTTGTTCTCATTTAATGAGAGCTTTGTTAATCTGTTCTCTTATTAGCTGCTAGAGGGCATGGCCTGTTTGGCTCATCATATGTTCACCCTATTGACATCTGCAGCGGGGTGTGGATGTTGGAATATTGATGTTCTGTCAATTTCCATAGTTTATCCTGAATGACAAAGTTGGGGTGGGTTGGATGTTATATGTGATTATTGATTGTGCCCCAATAGACTGCAACAGTAGGGTACAGGAAGTAAGAAAAAAGCCCATTCATTCAATAGATTTTAACAATTAGAATAAAAAAACTTTTAAAAATTTACTGGACCATAAGTGTCAATTTGGTGGTAAATCACAAATCAATGAATTTTTTCTAGGTTAAATACAAATACATAAGTAGTTTAAAGGGGTGGTAAAATGCCTTTTTCACAAGATGTAAAATAAGTCTTTGATGTCCCCAGAGTGTGTATGTGAAGTTTTAGCTAAAAAAAAACCACAGATATTTTTATATAGCATGTTAAAGTTGTAATTTTTTTAGGGTGAGCAAAAACGCGCTGCCTGTCCCTTTAAATGCAAATGAGCTGCTGCTCTCAGCATAGGGGGCAGAGCTTCAACAGCTTGTGTCCTTTTACTACACACAAACATGCACTGAAAATGTCAATGTTTATGTTCAAACGGAGTCAGACAATAATGGAGAGACTCAAGAAGAAGTGACAACATGTAGTAAAGGACATTTCTGAGTGGTTAGTTGATGAATTTATGTAGCTTGTGTGTAGTTATCTTCTACTCACTGATTACCATATTCTGTCTTGATAATCTATAAATTGTTTTCAGGGGGCGGGGCTTATGTAAATTCTAGGGTTAGTGATGTCACTAACCCTGGAGGGATGTGGTGTAGTCCCTACCAGCCGTTTGTTGTAGTCCTTAAAAAACTATTTCTTTAAAACCAAATATCTCCCTTTGCTTTGAACTTTCAGCGTTGTAACTTTGCAGATGTTGTTTATGCTCAAACAGCAACATTACACACTAACTACAGTTAAAAAAGTGAAATCATATTCAACCACCCCTTTAAGACTGTTGTAGGGGGAGCATTTGTTTGTTCCATTAGGTAATTTGTAATGTTTTATTGGATTGACACTTAAACGCATACCTTGGGTCTTTAGTGACCTAGGACGTCATTTGCTACCCTCCTCCTCATTCATTTCAACCTTCTTAGTATTCCTCAATCCATTTATTATAAATGATACACAAGAAAAATAATAATAAAATGCCTGTTTTTCCATTAATTTTTTCTACAATTGTGTAAGTATATTTTTTTCTACACAACAATAATTTAATCTTTGATGACTGAATAATGCAATTCACCTTTATTCCACAAGGTGGCAATGTCTGCTAAACAATGATGATGTGATGTTTCACTCATAATTACCACAGGTAGAAAACAAAAGAATAGGAAGTATCATCAGCAAAACTTGAAATGGCTCTGCGATTTACTGCAGAGCAAGTTCTGATTGCAATCTAATATTAGAGTCACTGTGACTTGATGGTGGATCTGGTGAAGAAGCTGTCAGCGATGTTGAAAATTATTTCGTTTTGAGAATATGTTAGAGACTGCAAATATAAGCCAGATGCTGAATGTACTGGGAAATGAGCTCCGATGAGGACAGTGATGATGGTATAAGACATCTGCTCAAAATGAACCCTTACAAGCTCAAAAAGATAACAAATATGCTTTATTTTATTCTTCTGTAATTGTTACTTTAATATCAGGAGAGTTTTAAATTATCACGACAGGTCGAGATCCATCAGTGTTAGATATAGATCCGGGTCACTAAAGACCTGAATATGTAATAATAATTAGTGAAACATTTTGGCATGTAATGGTTAAAAATTAATTCCATCAAAGAATAATTACACCTTGCACCTTTTACTCGACTTGAAATCACTATAAAGAAAATGAATGGGAAAAATACTGCAACAAAGGCTGCTAAAAAAGTGGGTGGTCACTGTGGAACTCCATTATGGAAAAAGTCTTTTAATAAAAGCCAACGGTCTTTTGCTAAAGAACAGGAACAACAATGTTCAAAGTTCTACCTTGAGTATATTACATACATGTGCCCTAAGGCCATGCCATTGTGTGATGTAGGTTACACGAGCATAATGCACATAGTGTGCATGTAGATTACATATCACTGCTGAGTTTGAATAGAGGTAGGCAAAAGGCCCTCTACACATGCCATCATCAAGGCGTGCTAATGCAGAGCCTGGGGTCAAACTGTGCGGTTGAATGGAGAGAGGGAAAGAGAGACATAGGGATGAGGATTTCCTCCATCAGACATGTCCCACCAGCCCACTGACTGATGCCTCATGAATAGAGCTGCTCCTTACTGGCATCTACAGTGGGAGACTTAGTATAAGTGTGTTTGTTCCAATGTGTTCTTTTTAGTATTGTGTGGTAGACGACAAAGTCTTTTGCTGCAGAATTGTTTCAGAGTGGGTTACTGCCAGCCTCAGCAAGCATCCGCCAAATAAAATCAATCTACGCTTCACTTAGCCTGTCACTGACTTTTGCTAATGAACATAACTACATTGGTTATTGAATTTGAACAATCAAAATGTTAGCATTGAAAACACAGCAGATTGCATTTTTATGCCAATGTATTTCCTGTTGAAACAGGAAGTTGGGGCCATATTAATGACTTTCTTTAAAAAATACAATTGTAATCAAAATGATTCAACCCCCATTACAAATTTGGTTTGTTGGCAAAATTTACCGACTTCCAGCTGTTTGCAATGAACAAATCAATGTGTGTGAATGTAAACCGGATGTACTATTGAAATAGCTCAACACAACAAATATTTCTAGTGGTTTCCCCAAATTCAACTGAAAATGTAACTTTTAATGACTCTTGCAGTCTCAAAGTTATTCAACCCCCTGTATAGAATCCCTTACAACAGCTCAAATCTGCACAACAGGTGTTGTCTCAAGCACACCTGATGCAACTAATCAAGGGCTTCATTAATTGCACCAGGTGTGCTTGAGCTAGAATACATGAAATATCTGAACTGGCTAGGTTTGAGTGTCACGTTTAACTGCATGTTAGAAAAATGGCTTAGTCAAAAGAATGATCCAAAAAGGTAAGAGAAGATTTCATCGCCCTTGACAAAAAAGGAACAGGATCCAAAAAGATATCGAAGGCACTAAATGTTCCTAGAGACACCGAGGGAAGCACAGTCCGCAAGTTCAAAGTTAAAGGATTAGTTCACTTTAAAAAAAACTTTTGCTGATAATTTACTCACCCCCATGTCATCCAAGATGTCCATGTCTTTCTTTCTTCAGTCGAAAAGAAATTAAGGTTTTTGATGAAAACATTCCAGGATTTTTCTCCATATATTGGACTTCAATGGGCCCCAAACGGTTCAAGGTCCAAATGACAGTTTCAGTGCAGCTTCAAAAGGCTTTAAACGATACCAGACGATGAATAAGGGTCTTATCTACCGAAACGATCGGTCATTTCAAAAATAAAGTTTTATAAGCACAAATGCTCGCCTTGCTCTGTTCTGTGATGACTCTGTTCTGTGAGACCTTTTCAACGTAATTGCGTATTACATGACGTCACGAACGTGCATCACAGAACAGAGCAAGGCGAGCATTTGTGCTTATAAAACTTGAACTTTTTTATTTATTTTTTAAATGACCGATCGTTTCGCTAGATAAGACCCTTAGAAGCCCTGAGGCCTAAGCCCTTTGAAGCTGCACTGAAACTGTCATTTGGACCTTGAACCATTTGTTCGTGTCTGGACAGTGTTATGTGAGAAAAAAAAAACACAGGACAGGTTAATCACAACAAAAATAAATGACATATTAGGTGGGTGAGGGTGATCCTCGCTACGATGTGGGACATCAAGTCATCAAACTGGGCGCAGGACAGGTGGAAGTACTGCTGAAAGGCATCCAGGGGCAGCTCCTGGAGCAAATGGTCAAACTCGCCAAACTGGGAACGCCTCCGGAGGGTCTGGTGGACCCAAGACCCGAACGTTGACCCCTACGCCGCTGTTCTGCTCTCCAGAGCAAATACAGAGCGGTGACTCTCTCGATGAATGCTCGATCAATATCAGCCATCTTGCAAACAGTCAACCGCCTAGCACTTGCCCCTCCCACAAGAAGCGGATTTCGCCTCAGAGGTGTGTCAATTTCACTTCAAACTTAAATTCTGATTGGCTGGAAACCTTAATTCTGATTGGCTGGGTGACGTTTTGGGAATAGGAGGTGTTTCTGGTGCAGCCAGGGGTATAAATTATAGAGAACAGTCACCGCTTACTCAGATTTCATCGGGTTTCCAGCTGGACAACTACTTTCACACTACTGTTTGGACATTGTTGTATTTATTGTATATAAAAATTATACATTTTATACAAACCTTCACTGTTGTTAGCTGCCTTTTCTCTCTTCTTATGTGCTCTTTCAATGTTCTTTGTTGGTGAAGTGCATGTAGCATTCTCTGTGAAATCCAACATTAGCCGGCAAATCTTGGACGTCTTCGGAGTTTAGGTTAAATGCCAATATGGCTTTTCAGCTACTGTACTCTCTATGGTTTGCAAGTTCACCCATAAGTGTGTACATTGCACAAACTTTGCCCAACTTGTCTGGGAAAAGGGGGTTACAGGGCTTTTTACACTTGAAGCTAAGTGTTAAATTACACCTAATTTTTACCTCAGTATTACTGAACTATGTTACTAAAACTACATTTTTTTTATGATTAAAAGTTCAAAGAATCAAAGTTTAATTCTCAAGAACGCAGCTTCCTGGTCACCAACAAAGACTCATTGGGCTCCACTCATCTTTGGTCTTTATTTACTTTGGTTGTCAACAAAAATGTTTTCTAACATTATGATTAGTAATCCTGCTTATTTGCCGGTTTAAAAAAGTAAGAGTTTGTAAGGACATTTTGCGTCCAATTTTCATACAACAAAGTGGAAACAATGTCTGTAGTACATATATGATTTTTTGACATGACCTCAGCAAAAAAAAAAAAAACGTACACAGCGGTGAGGTAAGTATTAAATTCCTAATTTCGAGGTCCGGCTCCGGCCCACCGCCTACATGAGGCCACGGGAGAGGATTAATAAATGGCAGTGAAGTGACGCAACTGATACTAGTAGGTCACGTGATAATGACAACATGATAAATAGTACATCCGGTTTACATTCACACACATTCATACTATATAGAATGCACTTTTTAGTAATAACTTATTCAAAATTAGTACCTACTAAAAACATTTTCTACTTGCTAGACATTTAGGGGCCGGACTTTCTAATTCTAGAGAGCATTTGATTGGAAAAAAATCTGTGTGGTGCAGGATAAGTCATCAACATTTTTGGTCTGTTTTCCCAGACGACACAGACTATTTCAAATATTTATGTGACATTAAAGTGACTTAATTGTTACAACTTGAACTGTAAATGACAATTCGCTACTTTATTGCTGAGATAGACAAAA
Source organism: Tiaroga cobitis (assembly GCA_030578255.1). Lineage (NCBI taxonomy): Eukaryota > Metazoa > Chordata > Actinopteri > Cypriniformes > Leuciscidae > Tiaroga > Tiaroga cobitis. The sequence goes on from CM060615.1 coordinate 15,652,692, forward strand.
TAACTTTGTGGCATGTGCAACCTAAATATCCCGCTGGAACAAAGCCAAGTTCTGGACTGATTGAATAAACTGCAGTTTGGAGTTTTGGGCAAAAATCAGAGACGCTTATGAATTTTTATTTTTAGGTGAACTGTCCCTTTAACATCTATGATACATTTATCTCATTGTTCTCATTTTATCTAGAAACTGCTTAATATATTGTGGGATGTTTGTTCTGGGGTGTTTGTGACAGTGCAGAACAGTGTGATTCACAGGAGTCATTGAGGTCAGAAACCATGCCAAGGACAAGGGAGGAAATTTCACCATGTGAAATGATTGACCAGTCAGTATATTATGCAAGAGCACTGTAGATGTTATTCGGGAAGTTCATGCAGGTTGTTATTCTCACGATCAGGTTTGTTTTGTAAGTATAAGCACATTTGTTATATGTCGTGTGCTGCTAAAGTCTGCAGAGGGGTGTTGTTGAAGTTGTCTTTGGGAGCTGATCTGAGACCAGATCTGTGGTTTGTCTTTTGATGGTTAAAATCTGAATTGGTCTGAGACAAAGCTGGTCCAAGATCAACATATAAAGACACTGTCTAAAGACGAACAGGAAGAGTTGTTACATGCATGATGGGAAATGATACGTTTCCCAACTCTAGATCAAAAATACAAAGCTTAACCACAAGTAAACAGCCTCTGAGTTTCACATGTGACAGAGCTGCTGAATTGACATTTAAATGCTACAGTAAGGTCAATGTAAAAACACACAAAAACATAACCGAGAGAAAGAGAGAAAAGAAAAAAAGAAACGGCCTCACAAAATCCTCTGCAGCAATCAAGCCCTGGTTATCGGAGTTGGGCCTTGATGAGAGTGCAGGTCATTTCTAATTTATGGCTTCCACAGAAAGGAGACAAACTGAACTGTATTATGTGACCTTCAGTCCTTTGAGGTGTGTTTGCCAATCAGACACTCAGATCACGATGACACGTTGTTAGGTAGCGTGCAGTCAAGTGGTGATTATGATAGACACTGTTAGAGCTGCCACATTATTGTCCTTCTCCGCTTGTTTAGTAAGGGAAAGGAATCACATGCACAATCTACATGAGTCATGACTGGAAAGTATCAGTTTCAACCTATAATGACTGCGTAAAACGTATCAAGTTGCTTAGGTAAAGGTGACAAGGCTTTGAAGGAGTTTGAGGGAGTCCGTCTGTCCGTTCGTCCATCCGTCTGTATGTCTGTCATATGTCTGTCATATGTCTGTCTGTTTGTATGTCTGTCTATCTGTCTGTATGTCTATGTCTGTCTGTCTCTCTGTCTGTCTCTCTGTCTGTGTGTCTGTCTCTCTGTCTGTCTGTCTGTGTGTCTGTCTCTCTGTCTGTCTCTCTGTCTGTGTGTCTGTCTCTCTGTCTGTCTGTCTGTCCTAACCACTTTTTCTCTTGTGTTCCACAGAGGAAAATAAATTTAACCTATATTGACAAAGGCAGAAAGAGCCTCATTAAGTCAACTTCTGTATAAACAATAAAAAAAGTTTATATTAAATTTCCCATGTGTCATACAAGGAAACAGTCTAATCAGCCCACACGGCTATATGGGCCTTGTGTTCTAGGACAGCATGGCCTTGATTGGGCAGTTCCACCTGTTCGTACGGTCAGGCTGTCCTCACAAACTGTTTGTAAGTCCAATGGGATTACATCTCAAAAGCCAGAGAGGACAAGTGTAACAATCATCAGTAGCCTAATGATGCAGAGCCCCAGGGGAATACAATATTTCTTGATAGTATAAGAATGCCTGAGTCATCTCACTCACATGGTGAAATCGAGAATGTGATTCAACACTCCTGAAACGTTTTATTGATTGTTGAGAGAAGAACACAAATGTTCAATGTGTGGGACATTGAGTTTCATTTAAATGTTCTCACTGGCATCAAAAATGCATTTTGCTGAGTGGTAAAAGTCAAATTGTATGGTGAGGTGTACTTATACTTATACATCCTGTGGTGTGTTCATGGAGAAACATTGCTCAAGAATGTTAGGTCTATCTACACTTATTATTGAATCACAGACATGTTAATTTAAATGCATTCTAATATGCAATGCACATTTAGGTGCAGAATATCATTTACAGAATATTATACAAAGAGAAAAAATAATTCTGTAAAATATATCAAATTAATATAAAATAATAACACAATATAGAATGAATTACAATGATGAATAAATATTTTTATATTATTTATCTTTTTAGGGGACATTTTCTTCCATTTGAGACGTGAGGCAGCCATCTTGTGAAATTTGAACTGCCGTCTTGTCGGTATGGTGTGATTTGCTTCAGAAACACTGCATGAAATGCAAGAACAGCCAGTTCTTGTGGTGGTGAAAGAATATGTAAAGTAATACAACCAGATGGCTCTCTGAATGCCATATAGCCTTGCTCTCAATGAACACTTAGAACTTTCCAGAGAAGTCCTGTGAATAGGACTGAAAGAGAGTACATTGCTTTCCCACAGGAGAACAGTGCATCGTTAGAGCTGAAATGTTGGGCTTCAGCCCTATATTTTCTCCTCTCCTGCTTTCATATAATGTAAAAGATTAAGTAACTTTTGAAACACTGATCTCCATCTCCATCACCCCCACAGTCTGCTTGTGTAATTCAGGAATATGAATATATTTTCCAGTCTGGGATTCAGTGTCTATGCGCTATTTATTTAGAAAAGTTTTGTCACTTGGCCCTTGGAGTGTCTGACTTGAACGGGAGCCGACTGTATAAATATTTTACAGTATTCCATACTGTTTCCATTCTTGGGGTGGGTTTAATGAGGTTGAGCTATAGCAGTGCTGTTCTGCCATTCAGTAGATCATTTGATATAGCGTTGACCCTAATCCTGCTTTTTTTACATTGCTAATCTTGATCAGAATGCTTTGAGAGGGTGAGGGGAAATCTTTATTGCTTTGCTTCATTCACACATGATGTAGACCATTTTTCACTATATGATAACCACCAATTAATTTACCATTTAAATTAGGCTATGGATAAAAATATAATGCTTTAAAATAATCTCCTTCCTGAGTGGAGTTCCTTTTTATACTTGGTAAAAGTTTGGTGGGGGCAAGTAAGGTAGCGAACTCCGGGACACGTCGCCATCCAATGAGTGCGCGTGGCTCGGATGACGTTGCCAAGCGCTACCGGCCGACACGCCCCCAGCATGGATACAATCAGCACTAATCGGCGCACAGCATACTGTCACTTTATCGTCGTGAGGACTACAGCCACGATGGGAGTTTTGATACTCAATCAAGACAAGTTTTCAGAGCTCTCATCACCGGAAACTTCTCTCTAAAGGAAGAAAGCATTCAGTGTCGCGTGCTCACGGCTTGATCTCGCATGATTTTCATGCAGGATGTCAGTGTTGCTGAAAAGCCGGTAAGATAGTGCAAAGTGAGTTTGCTTATGAGAGCTGCCTATTCAGCACCACACAAAGGGGATCTACTGAGTTCAGTGGTCTGCTGTCATTGGGTTTGAATGTCATAAAGAATTTCTACTCTTAAAACGAAATGGATCACTTCGCAGCAGAGTGCCTTGTGTCAATGTCCAGCCAAGCAATTGTCCACGGTCCAAAAGGGAATAGAGAGATCAAGCCCGAAACTGCGTCTGCACAGAGGAATGGAGAAGAAACCAGGGAGCCTTTGAAAGACAACTCATCTCTTTTTGTGGTGGCTAGAATTCTGGCGGATTTTAATCAACAGACCCCCACCAATTTTGCCGAGCAGGCAAAAGTAAAAGAGGAGAGCACGCCACCAACAGCAACCCCGACCAGAGATGATGGGAACTCTGCCACACCTACCACCATCACCGGCGACCCTGCTCTTAAACAAAGAAACAAACGATTTAGGGGGCGAATTGAACAAGAACCCCCACAGAAAAAGCACAAATGCCACTATTCAGGTTGTGAAAAAGTTTATGGCAAATCGTCCCATCTCAAAGCCCACCTAAGGACACATACAGGTCAGTTTCCATTCCTGCCAAGTGTATTGCCGTTTCGCAGATCCAATGTAAACATCGTGACACATTTGGGCACATTATGTTCCCCACAAGCTCAGTTTTACTTGACGGGACAACTGTTGTCGCACTGAATACGATGGTATCTTTTATAAAACGTGCATTTACTCTAACTTGTCCTTCAAAGGGAATAGTATATTATTCGATGTAGCCTCGTAAATATTGTCACGCCCACCATGAGGAAGCTATATGGTAAACAGCAACAGTTCTTCTCCCCCAGAGCCTCGCCTATATGAGCCACCTCAACACACACACATACAAGCCCACCAGTTTGGAGTTTCAAAAAGCCCTTTATTGGTATGATTTTTCTGCGAACAATATTCCCAAAGCATTAATACACACAAGAACGGTGACAGCAAAGAAAACAATAAAATAAAAAATTATAGTAATAAGAATACTATAAAAGAAAAATTCAACAAGACATTATAGCATAACACACCATTTACAACAGTGCTCGTGCATACAGACTTGTTGTAGCCTAGTCTCAATACCTTGGCATAAAAAAAATCTGCACGCAATTAAATCTAACACTGCAGCAAAGAAGCCAGGAACCCCATGATGTAATCACTCATTAAAGTCTTGTAGTCTATAGTTTCAGGAGTCGATGGTGGTGGTGGTTTGCGAAAAGTGCACTGGTAGTAGCTCGCGGTGCCAGACAGACATCAACGGTCCAAAAACAGCAGATTCGCGTATACTTCGTTTTTTTTTCTTTGCGTTAGTCCGTTAGTTATTCAAGGGGGTTGAAAATGAAAACTGAATAAAAGATGGGGGTTGGTGAGACTTCTGCGGTTGCTTGTTTGACTGTTAAGCTCTTTGTTGTGATGTGCCACACCCCCGTCAGACAGACTGCCAGCTGATCTGGCCAGCAACAGACTCGACCAGCCGAGCGCGGAGCCGCGCAGACAGAGTGCCCGCCCTCAGCGCACACCTCAAGCCTTTATAATTGACCGTTAGAATGGAAAATACATTTAGAAGAGTAATTACACGTTCTGTACCACGTGTTCACGCGTCGTGGCGTGCAAAGCCGCCGCTATCATTTTATGTGTTGCTGTCTTCGTCAGACAAGATAGACTTCATGACAGGAAACCCTGAGCTAAATCGAAACGTTCTGACACCTAAGGCATTATGGCCTCAGATCAAAAATAAATCGCATAAGCGTGTAAATTTTGTCTGGGTTTTCCGAAGCACAACCTAGTTAAGTTACTAAAAATGACGAATGTTCACACCCAGCAATGTGTTTCTGTCAATCATCTGGTGTCAATTGTGTGATGGTTCAATTTTGATACACTCAGTCAGGCCTGGTTTCACAGACAGGGTTTAGATTAAGCCAGGATTAGATTTTAGTTCAATTAGGACATTTAAGTAGCTTTTATAAACGTGCCATAGGAAAAAAACATGACTGATTTGCATCTTGAGACAAAACAATGGCAGTGACATTTGAGAGATGTCTTAACTGAAAGCTACTAGCACTGACAACTCAAACATGCATTTTAATTCTGTGACTAGTTTATTATCATCTTTGCCTGATTTACCAGATGTAGAAGTTTAAGAATGTGTAATTGTAAAAACTCATGTTGGTTGATCACTTATTGGGGGAGGAGTCATGTACACATTGTTAAAAAAAAAAGTTGCTGTCTTAAATTTTTTAAGTACAATATATATATATATAAATATATTTTTTTTTACAGTGTACTTATTTTCAAACTAGTTGTTTTGGGCAATCCACTGACTGAAAACATGCAGTTTTGCACATTAATGAATCGATCTTAAGGTAGTCCTGTATACTTTTTTTTTAAGTAAAGCTATTGTGCAAACTGAACAAGTAAATCACAGCACATTGTTAGGATTCTAATTAAAGCACTACAGTTACAAATAAATAATATAAAAAGTAAAACAATGTAACACAAATGTGAGTAAACTAGTCATTCTCACTAATCCAAAATCTATAATCAACCAAAGTGACTCATCTCATGTGGTTCTGGTGTTCTAAAAATCTGACATATCTGCTTACGATGACTTTAAACTGTCATCTTTGAAACTTCAACAAAGGCAGCACTTCTTGTCAGGTATAAAAAACAACCAGGATGTACTAGCAACAATAAATGTGTTGAAAATGTTGGTTGCACATCTTGTCTTGCATGCTTATCAGGATTTGCTGCCACCACAAAAATAATATCTTGTGAGGCTGGCAAGACTACCCCCAAAACCATATCTTAACAATTAAAAGAATGTTAATAGTGTAAACGATTACATAGATGCATTAAAATAATTATATAGTGTGGATTGACCAGATTTTCAGTACACGCCTTGTATATAATACTCTAACTTAGCTTTGAAGTACTTAAAGGGTTTGTTCACCCAAAAATGAAAATTAAGTCATTAATTACTCACCCCCATGCTGTACCAACCCCGTAAGGCCTTCGTTCGTCTTCGGAACACAAATTAAGATATTTATGATTAAATCTGAGAGGTTCATGACTGCTACATAGGCTCCCTAAGGGAATGACACTTGACGGCCCAGATAGTCATTAACCCTCTGGGGTCGGCAATCACGCCGGCGTGATCTGCTCACTTTTTTTCTTATCAGTGCAAAACAAACTCAAAATACTTTGTTGATTTTGATCTTACATATAAGTGTTACACATCATTCAATACTGTTAAATGTCTTCTTTTTTTGTGTACACTCTTATTAACATCAAAACCTTGTGTTTTTGTAAAATAAATAAAATAAACAGGGTGCGCTTTCAGCTCACAGTCTCCTCAAAAATCTTTCTGAAACGCGCCCGAAAAATGAACTGTAACTCAAATACTTGTCACAGAGACACGAAAGATTTCTCTTTATGAAGCTGAAATTCTCTTCTTTTAAATGAAGTAACTTATATAAAAAAAGCAACTATTCTCAGTTGATGTAATCTGTATGAAAAGAGAGAGATGTCGGTCTTTTTCCTTTCACCTAATTATAGCGTATGACGTGTTAATGTGACGACGCCCACTGAGAGCGCGTGCTATTCAAACGTTAATGTTGAGGCAAGCCATGAAAACGCCCACATCAGAACGCGCTAACCTTTATCTCGTCTTGCTGCGCAGTGAGGAATAATTCCTGGAAAAGTTAACTCAGTTACCTGTTTCATTCGAGGAGCACGGATTCAGCTGATGTAGTAAGTCATTTATTCTTAAGTGCTTTGTTCTAATCGTGTTATTGAATAGTGTCTGTAAACTGCACAAAGACTGTTTAAATTTTAAATGCGTGTCTGTGTGCGAATGAATGGACGAATTCACAGACGCGCGCACGCTGTGCGTTCATTCACTCTCGCTCCTACATTAGTAAGACTACTGAGATTTGTTCTAATCGCGATATAGAATAGTATCTGTAAAACCAAAAAGACTGTTTAAATATGAATCGGGTGTCTGGGTGTGTTAACAAACGAACACACAGATGCATAGCCTACTGTTACAGACGAAATAGATTAGAAAGTTTTTACTATAAAATAGACATCAAATAAGCTTTAGTTAGACAGTTTCTGCTCATATGTTAAATATATAGTAGCCTATGTTTTGTAAAAAATAAACTAATCAACTGTTATCCAATGCAAGCTTATAATAGCCTACTTTATATGGAAAAAAAAATTCTTTTCAAGATGTTTCCAACTCTAACTTTGAACCAATTCTATACAATGACCCATATAACCTATTTGACCAGGGTTTGTTTCCAGGTATGACTAAAAATGGGTTTTTGACTTTCATTTATATTTTGATTATATGAAGAGTTCAGATGCAAAAGCCTCTGGTGCCATTTGAAATTTTCTTCTAGAATGATAATTTTTATCAAGCTTGTACATTTTAAGTTCAGTAATTTCACTTAAATGACAATTATTAGGTAATCTTAATTGCCATTTAAGTGAAATTACTGAACTTAAATATATAAGCTTGATAAAAATGATCATTTTAGAAGAAAATTTCAAATGGCACTTAGAGGCTTTTGCATCTGAACTCTTCATATATGTATGTATGTATGTATGTATGTATGTAGTCCTTTCAATTTTTGCTTGTGCAACACCTGAATGAAAGGCTCATTATTATGCGGGTCAGGTGAGAATCACCTAATTATTCATGATGGGGCTTGGACTGTTCAAGGCCATTCGCATATTGCCTTGGCAAACAAAAAAAAGTTTTTCGCAATAAAACCCAATTCACAGTTTTATGTGAATGATTAGGCAGGATGTTTTTCAGATCATTTTGAAGAAAAAACACTAGGCACCAACATCCATTAGTCAAAAGTTTTGTGGACACATATTTATTATGTGTTTTGTAGCCTTATTTCAGAAACTTTCATTTTTAGTTTTTTCAATAACCACGCATAAACAATATTCTCTCAAATATACAAACATGTACATACATATTATATCACATATTATCATAGCCATGTTTGTGCTAAATATAGTGTAATTTCACCTGTGCCATTAATATGTTTTTAAGCAACTGAAAAAAACACAAATGTCACAGCATGTCAGAACATCTCAAGGACTCCAAAAACACCTCAGACCCCAGAGGGTTAAAGAAAATGTTTAAATATTCCATGTCGCAACAGTGGCTCAACTATAAGTTTATCAAGCGACGAGAATACTTTTTGTGCGAAAAAACAAACAAAAATAACGACTTTATTCGACTATTCCTTTTCTTCCTTGTAGGCCTGAAACGAGACTTCGAGAGATTTCCACGACGCACGCGCGAGAATTGCGATCTCCTTCAACTACTTCAGTTAAGTTCTCGCGCGTGCGCGTCGTGGAAATCTCTTGAAGTCGCTTGATAAACTTATAGTTGAGCCACTGTTGCGACATGGAATATTTAAACATTTTCTTTAATGACTCTCTGGGCCGTCAAGTTTCGTTCCCTTAGGCAGCCTATGTAGCAGTGATGCACCTCTCAGATTTAATCATAAATATCTTCATTTGTGTTCCGAAGACGAACGAAGGCCTTACGGGGTTGGTACAGCATGGGGGTGAGTAATTAATGACTTAATTTTCATTTTTGGGTGAACTAACCCTTTAAGGGTGTGTCATCTACACGGTTACCGTTTCTTTTAGTTTTTACTTTGCTTGATAATAGGTTTGGCCTTTTACAGTATATATAATGACATGTTTATGTCGGAACACACCACATACCACCCTGCATTCAGACATATTGTTCTGTAAAACTCTAGCTCCAGTTGTGGTCCAGTGAGTAAGTCACCTAGAGCAGATAAACAGCACAATTCATCATTGGTGATTTTGTTTATGGTGTGCATTTAAGACCTCCCTCACTTCCTGTCTTTCTGTTGGGTTATTCTCTAAGTTCCAGACTTTAGATTGGGTTTCACTGTAGTCACCGGGCTGCGATCTGACCATGATTCGGTTAAACAATGAGTGTTCCATCTCATTTGTTTTGGTAATCAGAGAAGGTGGGTCATTTGAGTTCGGGCTCAGCCAACCTGCTCTGTTATGGAAGCCTTTCTTAAGTACTCAGCGGATTTTCCATCAGTCTCTACCAATGGAGCAAAGAGAGAATGGATCTTTCTCCCAGCAACACACTGGTTTTTTAACTGAAGGGGGAACACAGAGTTATAAAAACAAACTTGGGGGAGCCAAAAAGTACTAAAGACCTCATTTGACTTCAGCAAACGCCCTGAATTCCCTGCTGGTTCTGGGTTGAACCCTGCTTTGGATCATTTGTTTTAATCCAGAAGGAATTGGGCACAGGGTTGCATCCAGCTTTCTATTCAGAGCACAGTGTGGTCGATGGAGTCAGTCATATAGTACAGCGGTAGGATAAAAGCTTAGGCTTTCCTTCATGCGCAGAGATGCAGTCACTCTAGTCAAACTGCTTTCATAAAAACGATTAGTAATTTCTGACAAGTGCAACAGGTCTTGATATGTTTCTTTGTTGCATGTTTCTGTCATGGCAACTTAGTAATAAAGTGTAAATATTTCATTTGTTTGCAAGACTTTTGCAGTGTTCTTGTGCTCTACGGTTGAATGAGTAAATCTTGGGGAAAGGGTGGAGGGCCCAACCATCACAAGTGCAAGCTTGCTGGAAAAAAAAAGGCGTTTTATGATAGAACTGGAGCAGATGTACTCTCACGATTATACAACATTGAAATATTGCAAAGGGCTCAACTTAATGCTTTGAAATGCACTGCCGCAAATGCTGTTGTTTAAACTGTAATGTTCTTAAATGGAAGGAACCTTTGACTTTGTACTTTTGAAGACATTATTGCATTAATAAAAAACTAAGTCTTTTTAAAAAAGTTGTATGTCCCTTCCCAGGAATTAGTTACTAGCTCACATATCTTTGTAAAGCACTTGTTTGCGGACTGAAAAGACCCTTTCCATCTCGCTAACTATCTCAAACCACATACGTTTGCCAAGTTAACAATTTTAGGTTCAGGATCTATTTGTAGCTGTGTTTTCTTTTTAAAGACTATGTATTGTAAGTTCTTGCCCTCAGTAATTCTGTGGTAACCTGTGCTTACAGAGTGTCCCTTACTTAGGTAAAATAGTCTGGTAAAATAACCTTCTTGTGACCTTTCGAGAGGATGGTTTCAGTTTAGTCTGTACTAGCACCGCTTCTGTTGTCTGGGTGCATTCTGAACTTTTATCTCCACTGTTATAGTCAAGTTAAGATTAGAACTTGGCCTAGGAGAGCATCAAGTGTAATGTTTGACAGATGTTTTATGGCTGGGCAGAGTCTCAAGGCAAGAAAGGAGGACACACATGAAAAGTTGGAGAGGGTAGAAAGAAAGGAAAATATTCCAACCAGCATGTGGCTGAATGAGGAAGGGCTCATTAATCATCCTAATAATCACAGATGGACAGATTCAGAGAGATGCTTGGTTTGCAAGCATGAGTTTTTAACTGTAATGGTGCACAATGTGCTTGCAGATGATAATTTGTAACATGTTCATTACTTTATTAGACTGCAGTTGACTTGTGATGAGAAAAGGAACTTGTGGTAGGCATATGCAGATGAAATGGGTGTGGGGCCACCCGGGAGCAAAAAAAAAAAAAAAGAAGATTTTCATGAAACTTGCTGGTTTCGGTTCAGGAAGTGGAAGTGACATGGCTTGAGAAGAAAGCCAAGGCCATGACTGTGACGTATTCTGGCGGTTCAGTATGCAAAAAAAGACATGGTGTCCTTTCAGTGCATGTGACTTTTCTCGTAAATGTAGTTCCTCTGAAACTATTCTGCATGCGACTGTGACACCTGACTTTCAAAGTGAAACTGCTAGATTAGTACTTTACCTCTACAGTATTCGGTTTCTACACATTTAAAGATTTAATGCAATGTAAAAAAACAAACATTATTTTCCTTTCAGCATTAAAGAAATATGTTGGGTTCAATAATGCTGATTACTATATAATCTATAAATATAATTTCAACTAGTCAAAAAAAAGGTACTTACAATGGGGCCAATTTTTTGAGAATTTAAAAGCAGAGAAGCACATCTGTTCAAACTTGTTATTTGATTTGTAAATCTGTTTAAATAATAATTTTCAAGCTGTATGCAACTTTACATAAAAGATTAGTAAGCATTTTTTTTGCAGGTTTCCATGTGTTTTGTTTGTCTTGTGGCTGTACTATTATTTTAATGTCCCTGAATATGGAGAATTCACTTGAAAATGTTGGGGAAAAAACCCCAACAACAACATTATGCCACAGATGCGGTCACCTGATCTTAACTTTTACAGAAATTGTACCCGAAATATTCCTTTGGCTTGCATTCGATTACATCACTTTCCCATATAATCCTGGCTGTTCAAATTCACCATAATTGTGTTTGTTAGCATTCTCTTCTGATGCTTTTTGAAAGTCAAGGTTAAATGATAAAGTTCATTAGGTTCACAAATTGCTTTCAGTGGCAAACCCATGACAGATCCTCGTGATCAGAATGGGTACATGTGGCCCCTGTGTTCTTGGTTAATCTCCCTCACCCCATAATTTAATCTTTTCCCGGTACAACTCTATGTCATCTGGGCCCAGATCCTAGACTCATTATTTTGATTGGGATACTCAGGACCTGAATCACTAGTCCTTGTGCTCATGGGAATATCTCCAAGGAAGTGGAGGGGCATGTTACCACATCAAGCCACTAAGTACTTGAGAGAGTCTTGAATATTGATATCACGCATCAGATCACACTGTTGCATGATGTGCTGTGCGAGGGAGATTAAATGAGATCACCTCCAAGGCCTCAGAGGTTTTTTTGTAATCCTCCCTAGCATTGAGATGGTAAGTTTGAGCGAGTGGAGCGGCGGGACGTAGAATATAAGAGCAAACGGAGTACACAAATTTCTCATTCTGCTGAGTGGGTTGGGGAAGAGAAGGGGAACACAGCAGGTTGAGGGTATAAGGTTACCAGACAGCTTTGTCTGATCTCCTGTGAATATGAGGAGGCGGGGTTCCTCTTCAGACCGAAAGAGAATAAGAGGACAGAATTGGTCACAAATTGATGGGGAAGATTGGCTCTTGAAAGCAGCTTTGTTGGGAGAAGGATGCTAACAAGTACATTGTCCCACTAAAGACAGGATTGGCTTTTTACAAACTGATAATCTCACACTTATCCTTAACTAATTTAACAAGAGTGTTCAAATTAAAACATGTCTAATTTGGAATCACATCTCGGCATGATGTAGTTCTGTTGTCCACCACTTGCCGTGACTGTTATGAATTACGTGATTATAGGGTCATTAGGAAAGGTCATGCTGCCTCTGTGTGTGGCTAGTACGCATTAGGTTCAATCCCCAGCAGCACCCCTCTTTAACATACACATAAACAAAGCCCATAATAACATATTTCACAGTTGGTTAGCTTTTTTGTTCGGACGGTGAAACATTATGTTCCTTACGTGATCCTTTATATTGTGTTCAAGAGTCCCAGGAGATACAGTAGTGTGCACAATGTATAGATGACATTGTTTTGCTACAGAATTCAGCGTATGGATAAAAACAGTGTACATAGTCAAATGTTTTCATTCGAACAATAGATCGGATCATTGGTTAAAGTGCACATTTAAAGCACACCATCCTCCCACGTTTATAGCAAATACGTGCAAAATTAAACTGACTCGTCAGCCACTTTTCTTTCCTCTGCACTGGGTTATTTACAGACATGACATCCTGTGCAGTCATCCTGCCCGTGGTTCAGGTGGAAGGTTTTAGAGGATGGGCTGGACCTTGGCACTTTTGCCCTGTGCTGGGCACAGTGCCATGGCTGGGGTGGGTCTGGGCGCAGTGTGAGGGTGATTGCTTCACAACAAGGAATCTGCTCTCTCTGACTAAAACTATTTTCCGTTCCACACCCCTGGCCTGATACCTTGTTACCAGAATATATGTTAGATGCCCAAGAGTGCCTGGGCTTGGCTGACCCACTTGTCATTCAGGATACACGCAATGCTCATTAATTGGGAAGGATGTTAAGCAGGGGTCACATGAGTTTTATGTGTGTACTTGTGTTTATGTTTGAGAGAATAGAACAAAGAGAAGTTAAAAGAAATTAGTTATAATAGGTCAATTAGCCTTTAAAAATATCAGAAAAATAAGTTCAGGTTGTAAAATGTCTTATGTTGCTACACCCCAAAAATATATTTTTTATTTTTTTAAATTACATTTTATTTTAATGTGTCCCTGTTACAGTGTAATTATACATTTAAGTACTGAGTAATAGTAATTAAATGTACTTACTATAGGGTTAGTGTAGGATTAGGGTTTGGTTTAGGGTTAGTTGCATGTAATTATGCTTAATTTATAGTTATTACTGTAGTAAATACATGTAACGTGTAACAAGGTTGCATTAAAATAAAGTGTTCCCAAATGTTTCACCTCATGGCATTTTTAGAGCATAATATTAGCATTTTAAACTTTTCTTAAATGGTATACGTTTTTTTAAAAATCCATATTAAACAAACATGAATGTCAAAAGTACATTTCCAAGAACATGTGCTTTACTAAATTTTTATTTTTATTTGAAAGATTTTAGCCTTTATTTATCGTGGACACTCTTCATGACATTAGCTATGTTTCCATCCACCTATTTTTATGTGCATTTTGGGATATTGCATAAAAATGCCAAGAATCACATAAATTCAAATAATGTTGAGTCTGGTAAATTGTTATCCGATAAGAAACCATGGGCATAAACTACGATTGAAACACATTTACAGAATAAATTCCTTGATGGCCTTCAAAAAAATCATGTCACTGCACGATTGGATGGCATAACTAGACTAACCAGCTGGCCGATCTTTATACGTCTTAGACTACTACATTCCTAAACAGCCGGCATCTTCCTCCGAAATGCGTTTATTGCGTTTTATGCGATATGCCCATTTTGCACAAGTTAAATTCGCAACTTTGGATGAAAACATAGCTAGTGACCCAGTTGTCTGTACACACCGGTTCTGTCCACTTAGCATTTCTCATTTCAGTGAAGATAAAGTCTCTTTGTGTCAGATTTTTACAGTCAGCCTCCTGTGTGAATGGTAGAAACCATGCTTTGGTGCATCTCTCTCTCTCTCACTGAAATATGATTGGCTGAAGTGCTAAAGCCCCCTGGGTGTTTCATCATGCGCTTATCCGCCCTTTTGCAGTCATCCATCTCTCCTGAAGCAGCCCGCACTGACGGGAATACAGCTCTCTTATTTTTCTTTCATATGAAGAAAAGCATACAGTCTTTAGCTACGATAAAAACCAAAAACCAACTCAGAATTCACCATACATTGGACCAACTCAGCCATAGTTATCTCACCATAGAGTTGATATTAGGCCTCAGCTTCCTATAAGTACCTTTCGTACTCTGCTGAACTTATGGTTATTTAATTTAGCTTTGGCAGCGTCATATAAAAGCCAGTCTGTTCCTACCCAACCATCCCCCATTGCCCTGTGTCCTCTCCACCCACCCGTGAGGGTGTAAGGTGAAAGAACTGCTGAAGCGTTGTATAGTTTGAGCTATTTTTCTTTCATACATTTACTATGTATGGGTGTCGATTTCTCTGTGCAGGAAGAAGAGGATCTGGAGCTAGTGTGGAGCTGTATTTTCAGCTTGCTAAAGCATTAGCCGCTGACTTAGAGTCTCACGCAAACTCAACGTGGGGCGCTAACCCTGCAATTTGTGGGTGGGGATGTACTGTACAGAAAGGCAGAAGTGTGGGGGTGGGTACAGGGTGGAATCCGTTGCCAAAGCCCTCCATTGATGTAGGTCACTTGCTCAGCTTCATCTGCTGGCAATCTGATTTGATGATTCTCTGCAGTTGCAGAAGCAATGCATGCATTTGGGTTTTTGAAATGAAAATTGAGGCGAGCCACAAAAAGAGAAGGAGAGAAGTTGTTCTCTGCTCTGTGCCAGAACCTTGGTTGCCTCCTAGGCTTTTATATTGACATTAGCTCTTTCCATTGAGATGTTTGACCCCTTTACTGTCTAATAAATCTGTATGTGGAGGACCCGGGCCTGTGTGCTCTGCCAGGCGTGGCTGTAGGATGAAAAGGATCATTCAGTGGACAGTCATGGGGGAAGGGTTGGCTTGGTGGTTTCGCATAGAGAAGATCTCACTGTCAGAGGTGTCTACTCAAGGTAAATCTTCAGAAACGAAATATGTTCAAGGTGTAGTTCACCCAAAAATGAACATTTACTCTATTTACTTTTTGTTCAAAAAAATTATAACTTTTGTTTTCTTTTGCAGAAAACAAACAATTAAAATATAGTCTAAAGCAGTGGTCGGGAACCTATGGCTCGCAAGCCACACCTGGCTCTTTGACAAAAATCTTGTGGCTAGCCAGGTCTCTCACCCTTTACCAACAAATAAATGAATACAAATTAGACGCATCACTAGAGATCAGGTTTCTGTCGAAAAATCAGCCATTTACAATTCATTTGTTTTACAGCCTACCGAAGTTAATGAAAAGTTTATAATACTAATATACACTCACCTAAAGGATTATTAGGAACCTGTTCAATTTCTCATTAATGCAATTATCTAATCACCAATCACATGGCAGTTGCTTCAATGCATTTAGGGGTGTGGTCCTGGTCAAGACAATCTCCTGAACTCCAAACTGAATGTCAGAATGGGAAAGAAAGGTGATTTAAGCTATTTTGAGCGTGGCATGGTTGTTGGTGCCAGACGGGCCGGTCTGAGTATTTCACAATCTACTCAGTTACTGGGATTTTCACGCACAACCATTTCTAGGGTTTACAAAGAATGGTGTGAAAAGGGAAAAACATCCAGTATGCGGCAGTCCTGTGGGCGAAAATGCCTTGTTGATGCTAGAGGTCAGAGGAGAATGGGCCTACTGATTCAAGCTGATAGAAGAGAAACTTTGACTGAAATAACCACTCGTTACAACCGAGGTATACAGCAAAGCATTTATGAAGCCACAACACGCACAACCTTGAGGAGGATGGGCTACAACAGCAGAAGACCCCACCGGGTATCACTCATCTCCACTACAAATAGGAAAAAGAGGCTACAATTTGCAAGAGCTCACCAAAATTGGACAGTTGAAGACTGGAAAAATGTTGCCTGGTCTGATGAGTCTCGATTTCTGTTGAGACATTCAGATGGTAGAGTCAGAATTTGGCGTAAACAGAATGAGAACATGGATCCATCATGCCTTGTTACCGCTGTGCAGGCTGGTGGTGGTGGTGTAATGGTGTGGGGGATGTTTGCTTGGCACACTTTAGGCCCCTTAGTGCCAATTGGGCATTGTTTAAATGCCACGGCCTACCTGAGCATTGTTTCTGACCATGTCCATCCCTTTATGGCCACCATGTACCCATCCTCTGATGGCTACTTCCAGCAGGATAATGCACCATGTCACAAAGCTCGAATCATTTCAAATTGGTTTCTTGAACATGACAATGAGTTCACTGTACTAAAATGGCCCCCACAGTCACCAGATCTCAACCCAATAGAGCATCTTTGGTATGTGGTGGAACGGGAGCTTCGTGCCCTGGATGTGCATCCCACAAATATCCCACCCAACTGCAAGATGCTATCCTAGTATCAATATGGGCCAACATTTCTAAAGAATGCTTTCAGCACCTTGTTAAATCAATGCCACGTAGAATTAAGGCAGTTCAGAAGGCGAAAGGGGGTCAAACACAATATTAGTATGGTGTTCCTAATAATCCTTTAGGTGAGTGTATTTCAGGTTGTACCGGCCAAAGTGTGTATTCAGTGCTGTTCGCAAGTGTCCAGACAGCAATCAGCGGCAAACCACTTACATTTCTATGGTAACCTAGAGCTCCTGCACTCCGATTCAAGCAGCTACACAACTTATTTGTGGTAATGGTGAAAAAAAAAGAAGAACATTTTTAGAACAGCAGCGAAAATATAAAAGTATATAAAAAAGTGACTGGACTAAAATGTATCCTTTTATTGAAAATGGTGCTCTGCTGTGCCAAGAGACATTTCGAAGTATTTCACTGGGTGTCGTGTTTATATCCGTATGATAATCCGTGCAGCTTTCAGTGGGGGAACTGTTTGAAGATATTAAAAAAGACACATGGATGAATGAGAAAGTAAATAACGGGATGTACTTGATATTAAAAAGAAATATTAAAAGCGCAATAAGCCGTGAAAGAGAACTGAATCCGCTACTGACAGGATGCTTTCTGTGTGAGCACAAGCATAGTAGCCTTTGTCTTCGGTTATGCACATAAATATGCCAAAATGCCCACCTTGGTGGGTATTCACGTAAACACATTTGATGTAAGCACTGCGTTGTTCTTCACTCACTCATACACACACACACACGCACGCTCGGGTGATAACCGAATTTTCATTTTGGGTGGAACTATCCCTTTTGAGTTTTGCATCATTCAAGGATGTTAACAGAACCTCAAACAGCTTTGATTAATGTTTGGACGATTTCATGGTAGATATAAAGGTTTACAGGTTTCTGTAGATATAAAAATATAATTTTAGCTCAGTGTCTTGACATTTAGCAGGCTTTGTGTCTGTACGAGTGTCAGAGCAATGGGTGACCCCACCCACCTGCTCTTGTCTGTTACCATTTGTAGGCTTATGGCTACAGCTGTCTTAATTATTTTAACTCCATTTAACGAGGGACATTAAGCTGTGTTTCAAAACAATCCTAGTGGCCCAGTTAGGCCAGGACTCGCAGAAAGGTCTATTCCAAGGCTATAGTCATGAGTAGGACAATGCTGTGATATGCGCTCCTCGCAAGGTGGGAAAATAGAGAGTAGGGGACGTAAATCTGCAGCAGTTGTGGCTGCTTTCTCATATAATGTGTCTTAGACCGTGTGTGCACATGTGCTGTAGAGACTGGGAGGAGTGAGTTATGTCTACTAGGCTTGATTGAAATGCCTGATGGTGAAGGCTCTCTTGCCAGACACAAGGCCAGCACTATTGTTTCTCAAAAGCATTAAAACCCTGGGAGGAGAATGTGCAATTGAACAGCAAGTGTTTTTTTGGCATTTTTCATCAAAAACAATAGAGGATGATAAATTAAACAGTTTCCTTTGTCACAATGTCTCTGGACAAGTCTGGACAGTCCTAATCGTTGCACCTGACCTAGCCGTAATGTCTTTGTTACACCCACATCCATTAGCATTAATCCTCAGTTTCTCAAAGTCACTGGCACGAACAGAGTACTGAAAGCCTGATCTGACTCACCAAGTCTCAATGTGGTTAGTCCCCTCCCTCCATTTGCACATACGTGTGTTGTACTTCTGTTTTTCATTCCCACACTGAATGCTGGAAAATTTTCGCTCGGTCAGCAATCTGCTCACTAGACCTTCACGAGATTAATATGAAGTTGTGTCTAATGCAGATATGACGATAATTTGCTAAATTACCCACAATTATAGTGTAAGTAAATACTATGTTTTTGCCCAACTTTGTGGTTTTTGGTCTCCATGGTGTGTTGCGGTCTCTGTGAACTCACTTCTTGGCAACCTCGGTGTGATGGAGGGCATAACCCTCTCCCAACTTGGTTGCTGATGGGATTACATCCACTTCCAAAACTCCCTGCTCCTATGGGGTAGTGATGAGGTAATCTTGGCAAACATCTCAGCCTTAGCAGAAAGTGGAAGCTGGGTAGTTTTCAGAAATTACCCAGTTTGCTGTGCTGAGACAAGCTTAGAACTTACTTGCAGGCAGTTTAGGAACCTTTGGGATTGCGAAGAGGCCTGTCTAGGTCGTCAGTGTCCCAAAGCAGTCTTATCATGAACATTGAGGGCTTTAGCTGGCAGATTCCTGTATGACCCACAATGAACAAATTACAACCTGCTGTGTAAGTGCTGCAACTACATGTGTGGTGCCATTTTGGAGCTTCTTATGGTTTTCCATAGATAATGAATCCAGAGGACGACCAGAGACTAGGACTGTACCCCTGATTCAGAACTTCTGATCTAATTGGGATCACCATCTGCAACATTGGGATCGAATACATATGATATTGAAAGCATCGTGTCTTGTTCTAGTTTACATCTGTATTTGTTGTATTGTTTTTGCTTTGCCTCTGGCTAAAGGTAACTGAAGGCACATGTATACTGTCTGTAAAATTCTTGGCAATAAACCTTGCAAAAACGAGGACAAATTCACAGTAACCTTCTAGATACTTATGGTTATAAATAGGTGTTTTATACTAATCTAAGATCCCCTGGTCCTGACCGGACATTCCTGCAAGTTAAAATGAACAAATAGCAAAAGGTTTCTTCTATAAACTCATGTCTTCCATTTTGTGTGGGCATTATGCATGGGTGTGGTTTGGTATCTGTAGGATTAATGTAAAATCTTTGTCTAATTACCTTTTAGTATAAACATTTTCTCAGTTTTCCGAATGACAGCAGCTGACGTGGGACTTGCAGATTTTAATCTCTGGAATACCTCATTTCAGAGCTTGTTCTAGGGCATCAAGTGTGTGCTGCCCTTGAGCAAGCCTAGAGTGCACTTTGAGCTCATGGTTATAAAGGACTTGTAAGACCTCCCACTGGAGGTCCTCCCTGCCTGTCTTAATGTCTGCCTGCCTTTCTCACACAGTGTCTGGCTGTCTCCATTCCTACCTACGTCTCTGCCTGTGTAAGTGGCCTCACGGTTGAAGAAACCTGAGGAATTTTATCTCACCCACACAGAGATGCTGGTAGCTCTTGTTGGAACAGGTGAGCGACACCAAGTCTCCTGGATCGACATTCAGTCTGCACTTGTATTGCTCAGATAGTGGCCTGATCAGATGTCTGTGCCATAGACTGTTCACCTCAAAAGGCCCTTTTCTTCAGGCCCTTTTCTTCTGTTTCCTACAGATTCAAGGGAGTCTAAAGTTGTTCTTTATTCGGGCACGTTTGCGATTGTGTTTTTGTACATGAGATAAGACATAAGTATGAGTTTATTTACTGACCCAGTGGCCCTGAAAGGGAACATTTATGTAAGGCAGCTGTCTGTGACATAATGGTATCACCTCTGAAGGGAAACACTGTTGCTCACCTCTGAAGGGAAACACTGTTGCTCAGTTACCTTCATTATGGGATGTCCGTACTAGCAGGTGTGATGTAACTGCTGCAAACGGTAACTGGGTCACTGCGTTCGTTAACATGGAGGTCAAATCTTAATCTCTCTTAATTACTGTCCCCAGTTGCGAAAAGACGTGGTCACATGCAGAGCTGGTAGCACCACACCAGAGAGGCTGTAGCCCATCAGTATGATGACATGCCAATGCCTATGGCATACAAACCATTATTATTATTAAGACACGTTGCAATGCTGTGATTAAAAAAAATTAACCATGGGCAAGGGGTCAATAAAGTATAAAGTTTACATACATTTTGGCATGGATATTTGCATGAACAACATGACACATTTTCACCATGGGTTGCGGACTCACTATTGTTTTCCCAGAGGGACAAAAAGCAGAAGCGTCCTCATTGTCCCTTTTGCATGATTCTTGATGCACTGGATAGTGCCGTAGCAACTTCCATCTGTTATGAAACTGCCCCATGCTGGACAGTGCTATCTTTTTACATAAGCCTACTTCTGAGCCACATCAAGAGTATCCTCATTGGTGATAATATTCCCGGAAATGTGTCCTAGTTGAAAGTTATGGTCGCACCATGCAAGCAGAAAATTAAGATTAAAATAGATGAAAAGCTTAAACTTAAAAAACTTTTGAACTGAAATAGATATGTTCAAGTTGAAGTACCAAAATTATTAAACTAAAACTGAAATAAAAATGAATTAAAGCTGTATAAATAATAAAACAAACTGATAAAATGGCAAAAACTAATTTTAAATTATTAATAAATACTATAATATGATATAAATAATATTGAAATACTGACCGCAAAGATTCGAATTTGAGATTTTTTTTAAACCTACCCTATTCAACTGCTTTGCTCACATGAGGATTAGATTTACTTACACCTGTGCATTGTATTGATGTCATCATTCACACCATTACATGGCCTAGGCCTGCTCATCTCTGTTTTAACCTGTAAAATATTCATACTATTGCAACTCTGTGTAGCTCCTCCATTTTTGTCCCTGACTCTTCACACACACTTTACAACCTTGAATTCCCACAGACGCTTTCGTGAATTAATTAGACTGTAAATTACAGGTTGGCTCCTGTCGTCACTGAAGGAAGAATCTTAAACTGTCCAACGCTCTGTCCCATTCCTACTACGCTAATGTTAGATCTTGTGTATTTATTTTTATACGCCACAATCATGACAAGATCCAGGATGTTTAAAAAAGGTCAAACAACAGTGGCCCTCTCAAATTAGTTCTCGTGGGTGTGGCACATTTGTAGGTTAGAGGATTTAAATTGTGGTTTTGTATACTTAAGGTATTTTTGGATGGGCTTGAATATGTGTGTGGCAAATGAGTATCAGATGATGTGTTTTTGAAGCAATGAGAGTGCTGAGAAGTTATTTGCTTTACTTGGAGTGGGAGTGAGTGTTTGTGTGTGCGTAACTGTGTATTTTTGTGCATTTTGTCGCATGGGTGTGTGGGAGGATATAATATATGGCCGATACAAGTGAACTTACACAGACATTGTTATGGACATAAAGTTTCACACAGATTTTATTCTCGTGAGTGTGTGAAGGTTTTATTTGTTGACAATGTTGAAAGGGTCTATGTGTGAGGTGCATATGCAATTTTGTACGTGTGTTTGTGCAAATGGTGGGAGCAAATCTGTCTGAAAGTGAGTGACAGAGAAAGACAGTCTAGACTCACTCTGCTTGCTGTTTCTCCCACTTTCTCAGTGTTTTATAGTAGGGGGAAGGGACCCCAGCAAAGCTGTCGTCCCACACATAAATTTGGTATCACGTATATGTTTCGTTTGAAGTTGTTTTTCTTTGGGGCCTTAAGGGGAAACCACAAAACAAAGTCAGCAGCAAAAAGCTGTCTGGATCACTGTATACTCTGTCTAATTTAACCAAGTAATGACTGAGGTGTCTGGATATTTTTCCTGTTCTTTGCTTTTCAAAAATTATGCAAAGTGCAGACACAGAACCCATACGTTTTTCAACGGTGGTTTCTTTGTGGTGGCACTGCTCAGGGAGTGAAACGGCTGTTGAAAAGCTGGTAAAATAAGTAAAGCAGTTCGCACATTCATGGTGGAAGACAACAAATGAAATGGAACTAAAATGCATGTTGTATCTGACATGTGGGCCCTTTTGTGCACAAAGAAAGAGGGCGTTGGTACCACATCTACTCGCCTTACATGAAACTCTGAGGAAACCGCACCGAGATATATGGTACCATCTGGCTTTGGGTAGATTTGTGTCAAAGCCCGCTTTTATTGCCTGAAGGGGAAGGGGTAGGGTATAATTTCCCATGCTTTTGGCTCATTGCTAGTTTCATGTTTGAGTACAAGTTGGGGCAGGGTACCAGAGTAGAGACTGTTAACCTGCCTAATTAAACTTGCTGTCTGGCTTTGCAACATGTGGCGGTAATGGGGGGGAAGAAAAAATACTCTGCTAGGCCGTTTCGAGATGTGTGCCAGTTCCACATAAACCAGCGAGTATGTGTTTGTGTGTCCATCAGTTATCTCAATAATGAGTCAGTAAATCCCATAAGCCTCTTTGGAGCAGTCAAAATGATATATGTCCCCCATGTATTCTCATGATTCTCCAATTAGCATGATGCAATACTTACTGGACTGGAACATATGGTTCATTTTTAATGCAGTGCATTCCTGGTTTAATGTGTGGGCTTTTCACTCAGCTTAGCGATTGTAAAAGGAAAAAAATTAAGTTTTTTGGAGACTTTTGCTTCTATAGGAGAGGATTAGCACATTCTCACGAGCCGCTTCTAAATAGTTGTGCCACATCAAGTCTTTCATGTCTGTTTAAAGACTGTTCATTTTGGGATTGAAAAGCCATCAGTGGAAGGTAAACCCCTGCATGACCTGGACCTGAATGGTCTGGGTCATTCACCGTTGTTTTTAGTGTGAACTGATCTCGATTCTGTGGTGGTTTAGCTGTTCTAGTGTGTGAACTTGGGTTGTATGGGACCTGTATGGCTTTTGTGCTCTGTACTAGGTTTGCCTTTTCTTCAGTGAATGCTACACGTTAGCATACCAAGAGAAAACACAAAACTGCTTCAACATCAGTGTAAAAGAGCATATTATACCAATGAGGCATGTCGGCACGGGCTTAACGGGGGCCATGTAGAATAAAAAGGCCCCAGTAGGACTTTCTTTATTGAAAGAGTTCATTGTCCACATAAGGACTGAAAAAAAGAAATAGGTTCACATCAGTTGGCACCGCTGGCCCTATTTTTCGCTGTTAGCGACGCGTGGTGGTGTTTATGATGTGGCCTCCTTAACACCTTGTTTTTTACTTTTTCAAAAACGGATTCAAAGTCTCAACAATCACATTTTCTGAAGCACAGCTGCAACTTATTTGTAGATGCTTGTATATCTTTAGTGATTCTTCTGTTTTGAAAGTATCACATATGTCTGACTGATCATGAATGTATGTAATAACTCTAACAGCTGTGTGCTCTGCTTGCTTTTTTATGTTTGTCACAGGAGAGCGCCCCTTTCCTTGCACCTGGCCCGACTGCAGTAAGAAGTTTGCTCGCTCTGATGAGCTGGCACGGCACTATCGCACCCACACGGGCGAGAAGAAGTTCGGCTGCCCCCTCTGCGACAAGCGATTCATGCGGAGCGACCACCTGATGAAACATGCACGCCGTCACTCCGACTTCCAGCCGGCCATGCTGAAGAGGCAGCATGGTGGTGGCAACGCCACCGTTTCGGGCAGCACGCATCCCGGCTCCCTCAGCGATTACAGTCGATCCGATGCCTCAAGCCCCACCCTTAGCCCCGCCCTCAGCCCAGCCAACTCGCCTTAACCTGGCCGCACTTTCTGCCCACAGCGCCTGGGTCTCCAGGCTGATTTTTTTCTTCTCTATCCATTGTTTTTCTTTCCCCCAAAAAATAACCGGCGTAATAAGCGCCCATGCTAAACCCCGTCGCTTGCTGTGGTGTACTGTACTGTACATAACTGCTTCTTGTAGTGCAATTTTCTTGTGCAACCCCTAAAAGAGAAAAAAAAACACAAAAAAGAAAATGCCTTTTCCACATGGCAATATTTACATGATGTACCATATGTCTGTATTTTTATAGCTTCTGGCCACAGCCTCTTTCCATTATGTTTTTTTTTTTTTTTTTTGTCGCTGATTCTTTCATATACAACCGCTCTGTTCAAGTGAACTAAAAAGTTGAAAGGTTTGACAGGTAAAGATGTTTCTTTTTTATTTAAAACGGGTGAGGGAGAGGGGCACACACACACCTCAGGATTCAGAACAGTTTTTTTTCTCCTTTAATACTCACATTGACTGCACAATACAAGCATCACTTTACTCCGAAATTCAACAGAGGTTGAATTTTGCGCCCTGCTCAGGGATGGCCTCGTTAGCTTGAAAGAATGAACACGATGAAGATAAACATACATTAAGAAACAGCCTTACACTTGGACAAAAGGAACTTTTGCACTTTTTTTTTTTTGAGTTGGTTGGTTTTCACATCAGGGGAAGCAAATTCTGGGTTTTAACAGTCATTCATACTCTTTAATGTTTGTGAATCAGTCTTTTAAAGAGAGTGGTAGAACCACTCACCAGATACGAAGGGTTGGGGGGTAATTCTGTCTTGAGACTGGAAATGACTTTATTTTCAACATCTCAATCTCCCGATAACCCTGTACTCACAAAGAGCTGTGCTGTTTCAAAGGGAATCCTCTCAATATAGCATGAATGTCGTGATCAATCCACTTTTACATGCTTGAGCCACCCAATGAAGAGAACAGACAGCACCACTTTTCCCAGTGGACTAAACTAAACTTCCCTTGAAATTTTGGAGGCTGAAGTTTCAAAGCAGCTGTTTCCTCAATAAAAACAGCACATTCATCAACTTCAGGGTTTTTCACTACACTACGACACATTCAAAGGGACTCGTCTGGATGTACACCTACTTCAGATAAAAATAAAGACAAAAAGCACATGAGCAGAATCCACCAAAGACCAAGGTGTGAACGAGAGAACAGTTTTTTTTATTCCACCCAGAGGAAGAAGGAAGGGAGGGAGGGATGTTGGCATTCTCTCAGGTAACAGCAGAAGTCCTGGCAGCAGAAGTCCATCTGCAGAGGCCTTCCACTTAGGAAACTGCATCATCCTACACAGGGCTATTCATAGCACACTAGCCAGGGAGACGAGAGCATTACAGTGGAGCTTTACGCACTCTGTCTCGCTCACTCTAGCTGATGAGAAGGAGGGGGCGTATGAGAGAGATGGATGGAGGGCCAAAGTAAAAGTTAAAAGAAAGATATCAGTGTCATAACCAGGCACCATGCAACAATTAGTAAGGTGAATTGCTGTCATATTTGAAGATTATTATACAGCTATGTGAATCTGGAATTTGGGCCAATGAGATTGCAAAACAAACGAAAATCAAAACCATGTAATTGACATGGCGAATGCCAAAAATCGGCTTATTAATCAGCCTGGTTGGTATATATTGGTCTGTCTGACATGGTTATTGGATGATGCTGGTAATCACAAAATGGAGAAATATTGACAGAATAATTGGCCTCAGCTGCATTTTCCAAAAACATTGTGAGCCTAAGTAGATCGTAGAGTCCACTGGTGCCAATGATTTCTAAAATCTATTTAGGCTTATCTATAAGATACTGTTATCCGATACCGATAATCTCAAAGTTACCAAATATTGGCTGATTAATCGGCCTAGCCAATATATATTTATATATATATATTCGTCTGTCAGACACTGTTATCGGCAGAATGGCCAATTATCAGCAGATTAACTGGGCTTGCTGATATATCAGTCGATCACTAGTTAGGACACAGATAATACAACTCGATGTAAATTAGATTGTCAGAGTGTGTATGATCAGGGCCAACTCACTTTATGGTGAGGAGAGCAACAGGCCTCCATGAGAACAAAGAGTGCTATCTGCAGGAGGCAGGAAAGAGGGGGTTGACCCATAGCGAGACAGATAAAGACTGAAGCTTTATCAGGAGCTGAACACTCCAGCAGAAGAAACACCCAGTCAGCTCCCTCTCTCTCTCCCTCTCTCACAGAAACCTCCCTCCCCTCTGCACTACTCCCCTCTCACCCGCCAACAGCATCCCACAATGCATTGCAGGAGCTTAAAGAGGGAAAATGGCCTCGTCTGACTGGATAGCATCCAAGCAGCCGGGGGTGGGGGTTGTAATAGAGGAAGTTGAGGCCCAAATCATAACGTCTCACCGACAATGGTCATGATATGCTATCAGAGTTGAGCATGTTGGGAATTTTCAAATGAGATGTTATCAGTGTTTTTTTTCCTCCAGTTCGGCACTGTCGATTTCTCAGAAGAGATCAGTCACACTTTCCTTAAATGACTGTACTTTTTCACAAGCAGAGGGAAACAATCGCACATCTTTTTTTTTTTTACTGTTACGGAGCACTGATACATCAGTGTGTCCACTCATTACCTCAATGAACAGCTGCTTTCAAACTTAACTCAATAAAAACGGGGCTTTAGGCGTTACTACTCGATTTGTACATATTCATACATATCAATTGAAAAATGAATTTCCCGTCCTTTGTCGCTTCAGCCTCCGAGGATGAAGGCACACCATGAGAAACTGTCGACCGGGCCTTACTCGCTCAGGCGAAAGGCATACAAGACCCTTTAGGAACTGAGGCACCACTATCAAAACTATTGTGGTGCCGCCTCATTCAAGGTCTCATTTTCCCACACGCGCAATGTTCCCAAAGTGACACTTTAATATTCGTTTAGTAAATTTCTGTAACAGTTTTTCACTTTATATTCATAAGCTCATTAGTCAAAACCAGCCATCTTGTCTTGTCTCGTCTCATATTATCTTGCACGTTTTCCTTGCACAGCCTCCATGCCCAGTGCGGGGAGACCAGCATCAGAGCCACCCAGCTGGACGAGCGCTCCGGGGTTTGAGGAGCAGGTGGGGAGGCCTGTGAATGCCAGGCCTTGTCCCCCCTTTATCCTTCGTAACAGTCCCCCATCCCCCTCCCAGGGCCTCTCTCAAAAAAAAAAAAAAAACACATAATCACGGCTTTCAGCTAAAGAAAACAGCCCTAATCAAAATAAACAGTGCCACGGCGGCATTATTTCTGCAATAAACCCACCCGTAAAGCCGTCTAGCTGGGGTTGCACCCTCCCCTCGCCCCAACAGTCATTTCAGATGCGACGTCAACCATCGCCATTGCGACGTTGCCAACTTAAGCATATTTCTCCTCCAGAATTTCACATCAGCTTTACTTCCAAAGAAAGCTGGCCACATATGTTCACTGTGTGCAAGAATCTTTACTCATTTGTAGACATTTTATATTAGCATCTGTTCAACCGCCCTTGATTGTATCTGCAAATTCCCCCAACTGCTGGTTAGGAGAGGGTATTTCAGGGGAAACAAGGGTGAAATAAGGCCGGTCTGAACCAACCTCCTCTTCATTAGTACTTCTCAAACCCGGTAAAACATGTTGGGTATCATTCAGTGAACCTTGAAAACCTGAAACTTGCAGGCAACAGAAGTCTCTCGCATTTGGGTACTGGTTAGATAGAGTATACACGACTAAATATATATATTTTTCCTTATAATATTTACTGAAAAAATTTATTTTCTCAATGGAAATTCAGTCAGCCCGGGTTAGTGTGAATTACATGTAAAACCGAACACGTGTGCTTATGTTTCTGTATTTTTCACTGTACCGATACTACTTGAATGCGAAGCAAGACCATTGAACACAGGTGGAAACATGTCTAGGTCATGACAAGTCAAACTGTACCTGCTACGTTTCTCGGCTTACAACCCATGGATGTACTCATTTCCCTTTATTTGTTATATTTCTGCATTGTGGTGTATTTTTTCTGATTTTCTTTGTGTTCAGATCTTAGCTGTTATTATTATTTTTATTACTGATATTTCTTGCAAAGTTTGTTAGTGTTTCATAAGGCTTTCTTTTCGGTCTGTTGCAACGATGCTAGTAAAATTGGACACTGAAAGCTCTTTGTCAGGAGCAGGATATAGGTGTATAACCACCAAATTAAGAAACATGGAGGGTAAAAGGTGGTTTTAGTTGAAAAAAAAAGGGAAATATCCTGACTTCTCAAAAGCATTGCGTGAGACTGAGTGCGATTCGCACAATCAAATTCGATATTGCATTACCATAGAGACCACCGCATTGTGAGTAGATAGTCACATTCATGTTTTATTGTTTTCTTTATTTAACGTTAGAATTCCACCTATGTGTTAATTTTTTTTCTGTCATGTATCTTTTCAAACTCATACCTCTAAAGAAAATCAAGAAGGTTATGAAATTGTTTTTTGTTTTGTTTTTTGATGGGGGGGGGGGGGGTTGGGGCTGGGGGGGGGGGTAGGGGAATTCATATCTGAAAGAATTGTAAATTTAAAACAATATTTTTTATGAATTATCAGGGTCTTATGAGCGACAGAGCATCATATTGAAAGCGAATCATCTTTCGTGAAACTCATTTTACCAGTGGATTGCATAAACCCACACTCCCGACTCATCCAGAAACGATTTGTTTTGTATAAGGCTATTTGTTCACAAAATCCAACTAATGATTTTGATTACATTTGAATCCTACATTCAACAAACTGCATGTTAGTTCAATAAAACGTGCCAAAGGCATTAGAAGGGTGATTTTATTTGATCATATACAGTGATAGTCAAGATAAAAATGACCTTGTACAGTTTTCTACGAGTGTTGTACGTTTTTATGTGTATGTAGCGGGGTGAATGATGTTTTTAGATTCGCAAGTATTTCTAATTTCCCCCCTTTGCCGTGATCTCGATGTAGTTTTTGTTTCCTTTAGTTGTTTTTCTTAATTTGTCATTGTTGTACAGAACAAATGCACATATTAGTAAAAGTGAAAACTCAGATATTAACCTGTCCACCATCCTACGTGAAAGCTCTACCATTCCAAAGGATTGCAATTACATTTGCTATAAATATGCTGCTTATATCCAACCAATGCATCAAAGCTTAATTTCTTTATGTATTTATTTAGCAATTACTCTTTTTGACTGTGATATATGTATTACATGACTTTTGTTACTATAGTTCAATTTGGTACTTAACTTTTTTCCTCTTTGCTGTCCTTCTGACATTTATTTGTTTGTAAACTGCTACATACTCTCTTTACCGAAAGAAACAGCCATGTTCTGATACATTAAACAGAACCCTTGACCCTCTCAGAATAGAGAACAGACAAGATGGCTTCCATACAAGTGTGCAGTTATCAGTTCCAATATTGTCTTCCCATGCAAAATAAAGTCAGTTTGAATAACTGATGTTCTCAGTGCTGAAGGAGGATGACGTTTTACTTTAAAGAGCTGTAGGATGCGATTGCCAAGGATGCTGTAGTGCCACGACATGTAATTTCGCCCTCACTTTTGGCAGTGGGTGCATTGGAAGTCTCTTATTGAATTCTTGTTTTAAAGACGTTACCAAAGGCTTCAGGATCGAAATAATGAATGTTCATGCCGCGTTAGTTGGAAAGTTTCAGAAGAATATTTGTTTTGCTGAAAGATTCTAAACAAAAGATTAATGCACCCTAAACTCATTTTTAGTGGAATCAATCAAACTAGGCTGTTTTCAACATGGATATGCAAAATCAACTATGTTTGACTTGGTTAACCGTTATTTACACATTCGAAGCCATTGGAAAGGCTTTTTTTGATTTAATATAGTCCCAAGGAATACATATCTGGGAATAAATCCACATACAAAACAACTGTACAGCATTGTCTTTATATTCCCACCGTGCAGTCAAAGATCTCGTACTGGTGAAAGTTACACTGTGTTTTTGCAGTTAGGTGTTTCTCCAAAGAACCTATGGATGTTTAAATGCCATTCAGTGATTGTGTATCCAGGTTAACAAAGTTTCAGACATTGATGCGCTTCGGGAATCACTAGACAGTGAGCGTAACTTCAGAAATGGATATTTACGATGCCATGGGCTGAAAAGTTTAGGTCTGCGTAATGGTAACCTCTAATGGTGGATGTGGATTGAAGTCTTAGCCGTGGCTTAGTTTCGACTGTTGTTTATGTTTCGTCTCTTGCTCCGCTCAGGAGACACTAACTGCTTTTGAGGGCTGTGGTCATTTCTGTTAGTCTGGTCGTCTGCCAAATTGTGTGGTTGGGTTCGCACAACCTCACGCCTGTAAAAAACGAAGGGCGACCTAACTCTCCTAATTTGGGGAGAATCGCGCAGACGACCCTCTACCGAACACAGAAACTCATTTCAAATTAATACGCCAACATGTCCCATATAATTAAACCCCGGTCTGAAAATAAGACACTGTGAAAGAGCCATCTGAAAGACTGAACGCATTCTCGCTTCCATTTGACTTTTTTCTCTGACACCTGTGAAATCATGTGTTCCCGATATGGGAATTGTTCCCGATATGGGAATGAAATTATTTCAAATTCCTCCCTCTTCATACATACCAGTTAAGCACATCGTGTGCTAACACTCTCCTATTGTAGAGATCTCAGTAAATGTTGTATATTGAATCGTAATGAGGCACTAGCGGCCTCATGCTGTCCTGTAGACGTTCGCCGCGTGAACTCGACTTGCCTTCCTATTGTACGTATTCGTCTGTATTTTAACAATCTCTTTTAACGACACCGTGTGATGCCTGCTCCAGTGACTACATTGCGCTGGGTTTCTATTTCCCAGCACCTCTGTACTTTGTACAATAGCTCTTCTTTAGCAATGGCCAGTTCTGTTCTCCATAACCTCATTCAAGACAACTGCCGCATAATGAAACTATTTTTGATTTTATTTTGATTTGCAATCAACCAAATCACTACAGTGAAGTATTACAGTTGTACAGTTCCTTGAATTATTCAGATTATATTATTGTTGCTGGTCTATGGTTGCTCTGCTGTATCTTTTTATGACCTATTTTTTTTTTGACATGTTAGACAATATTGTGACTATGTCCTATGCAAATATGAGAATTAACAAGAATTTGTCAAATAATGTATGTTGTCTGTCTTAACTTGTATGCATGAAATAGTGAAGTTTACATTTGAGAATAAATTCATAAATAAGAAGCATTACTATTGTCTCGTTTTTTTGTTTACCAAGTGTATTTTTTTACATTTATTTTGTACAATATAGATTTAATTTGAATGCTTAAGCATAGAGGTGAACAGCTATTTAAAATGTTCAAATAAATATAATATTTACATATTTAAAAAAAATAGCAATACAAAAATCTTTAATTGAATCCAAGCATTACATTAATTTGAATAAATTATTTTAATAAAAATGTTTAAAATGGATATTTTACAGTCAGCCTGTTATTATCGCATATAAACCTGGATAGGATGATATAAGGGTATGATATCATAGCCTTCATAAAATTTGTTTTTTAAGTAAAAGTTGTCAAACAGATTTATTCTTATCAAAGTTATCCGAATTAAGGCTAGAAAAATCCATCAAACTATAATGACTTGCTTATTTGTATGCTCAGTAGGCCTAACTTCAATACAGGCTATACTCCTTAAAGATACCCTTGACATACACCGTATTTGGCAACCCTAAACGCACTGCAGTCCCTGGCTCTGAATTTCAAAAGCTCTGGCATGAAGAGCACAATTCTAGGCAGACTTAGCATCACATATTCACCGAACCCTTTAGTGCACAGCCAATGGCTGCACTTGTTGCTCAGCAGGATGCCAATAAGAACCAAGAACAGAGAGATGCCTGTTGTGTAGAACGATGCGCTCAAACACGTCCGTCTGCAGGAAGTAGCCTACAGTGTTTTTGACATTTGTGCACTCATGCAAATATTTACTGTAACTGATGCAGGGACATGTAAACAGAGACCACAAAACAGGTGGCATTTGTGTTTTCTTGTCATTTGCAATACTGAACAAGGCCGGTGTTAAATATAGAGGGTCAAGATGGTGAAGAGCATTGTGCCTGGAACATGTGCGCTGCATCATACGAATATATGACTTTACACACATAGCGTATGATACGCTATGTGTGTAAAGTCATATATTTCTCCCAACTGAAAATCTGGACCATTGCAATATCAAATAAGGGCTGATTCAAAACTAGAGAATGAGTGGCCCACATTTTGTCCCACTCAGTTATGTAATGAGCAACATTTTCAAAATTCACAACCACCCACACTGAGTGGCCTTACCTTTTCTGGTTATTCTCATTTTCAAGCTTCTTAAGAAGAATGAAAATGCTAAAAATATGCTGAGAGAAGGCCAGTGTGTTCTGCTCACCTCCTGTCGCTCTGTCTGTCCACGAGACACTTGTGCTTTCTCCTACTTTCTCCCTCTTTCTATATCACAGACACAAACTTAGTTTCACACTCTCCTACTTCTGTTTTTGATCTAAAACTTTTGAACGGTAGTGTATGTGTGAGCGCGCGCGCGTTCACGAGAGCAGCACGACGCATGCGTGTTGTGAGGACGCGTGAGCAAGGCTGCGTTTAACTACACTCGCAAACTTCTGTTTATATAATGTTATTCTTTTAATAGCAAAATTACGTGTTCACAAATGTTAATTTTCTTGTAAAAAAGAAGGAAAGAAAGAAAGAAATGGAGCTTTATATTGACTCAATTCGATTTTCTATGAAGCAAAAAGCAGTGAAACAGACAGTTAATGTCTTTATGAAGATCTAAATTAAACCCCCTAGTGTGCAACTCTGTTACATGTGTTATATTTTCTTGTAGCCTACTGTAGTATTTGTAACATACTCTTCTTTTTTGTTAATTAAAAAAGTTGCAATAAAGATTAAAAAAAACTCGCAAACTTAAAAACACTTCCCCTCGGTGGAATTCCCGCCACCATTTTGAAGTGTGTTTACCTTGGTGGAGAAGGGGAGATTATTTGGACAGACCCTCGATGCCTCGATTTTGAGTATTTTTGAGAATATGTAGGCCTACACTTCAGGCAGATCCATAGACCACAATGCAACACGATTGTGACGTCACTGCAGATCATGCTTAATTTATCCCCAACCCATACAACTCTAGTGTATGAGATTGGAGTTATCTCGGCATTTAACCACATTTAATACTTGAAGCTACCTTGACTGTTTTCACGAGTTCACACTTACATATAATTAGAGTGGATCCGATTTAATGCGAATTTGGCGTGCTGTCCAAAGCTGTGTTTTAGTTCTCTCACCCTCAGTGAATAATCAAACTGCAGTGAGAGAGAGTAAGACAGACAGACCATGTGAGCCCAGAGAACGAACTGTTCCTCTGCTGACTGTGTGTGTGTGTGTGTGTGTGTGTGTGTGTGTGTGTGTAGTGCCTGCTGGTGGGTGGAGGGGTAAGGAGAAGGAGAGAAGATAGCTGAATCTTTTCCTTTTATTTCTCTGTCTCTATCTGCTCTTCTATCTGCTACCAGCTGGGATGCTAAACGGCAGCTTGTGGTCAATTGATGTGAGGTCGGCAATCATTTGACAAGCATTTCATTCAGTTTTGTGGCACTGTGGCTTAAGAGCATCAGTGCGAGTCTGAGTTTAAACCAGAAACGGGTAAACTGCAAAGATAAAAGAAAAGAAGGTATGTGTGGGTGTGAGAGAGAGAGAGAAAGGCAGTGAGATAAAAGAGTGGGTGAAATCATGTACTAACTGATCAGGATTCGAGCTTCATGAGCTCAGACTGTGAGTGGGCGTCTCTGTGGGTGCCGTCATGGTGTGATGCTCTTCTGTCCCTCACATCAGGGGCGTAGCACAAGATCCCGGGCCCTATGTATAGGCAGTCCTGATGGGCCCCCATGTTCCAAATAAAATATATTCCAGACTTTTCAAGGGCCCTCTCTCCCCTTGGGGCCCTGGTAATCAGTACTGGTTTTACCCCCAGTCCGACGCCCCTGCCTCACATACTCCAACATGGCAAGGGGGCGGCACCGGGTGGCACTGGCGCTAACTGTACGCCCGTCCAGGAAATGATACTGCTGATCTCCCGATCACCCTCTCGCTTACACACTTCCTGTCTAGCTTTTCTCTTCTTTCAATGTAGGCTAAAAAGATGCAATCTTGCAAGACTTATGAATTTCAGGCATAAAGTTCCACTGTCTATTGGCTTACTCTAGATCATTTAGCCTATTAAGCTGGAATCCTTCATACTATGACCCCATATTCTGTTCTGCTGACTTTTGTACACACCATTCAGTTCTCTGAATATTTCAGAGACAAAACACTGAAACAAAGCAGAATATACAGTTGTACAGGAATTTGGAAGCATTATTTTGAGGCTCTTTCAGAACTCTTTACTTAAAGGAACAGAACATCTAAAGATTAAGTAATATTATATTAGTCATATGAACTAACCCAGATAGCAACATAGTGTCGGCCCAGATGTGGGCCGGATCTGGGCCGACACCATGTTGCTGTCAGGGAATTTTATGATGCTTTTATGTTGATTTACATGCTTTAGAAGAACACTCTTGCATTGCATGGAAAAAGAATGACCAGCACATTCTTCAGGATTTCTCCTTTTGTGTTCCACAGAAGAAAGTAAACGATGACAAAAATATATATAGGCCTATAGAGGGAATGCATTAACGTCACTTCCCCGCCGGAACACGCCCCCCTCAGCCGGACTGAGTGGCAAAAGAGCTGCTGCGTGGCTGGAGTTAATTGGGGAAACTGCGAAAACGCGAGTAAAACAAACTATTATCCGTTTAAACTAAAAGTTGGACTCGATATAGTGTTCCTTACAACTTATCAAAGATCCAGTGATCCATGGATATTGACATGCAGCCAGGAATCGTGCTTCCTGACATTTATATGTGCCTGATTTCGACGCCGGGGAAATAAATTAAGAAAATTTGCCTGTAAACGTTTTATATAAATACAATATAGATATGTCTAAATCCGAGTGATCACTTACATTAATGTTATACTGTATATCATCATATCGGGTCAGTGTTTATTTAAAAACATCCAATTATGCAGAATATAGTCTGTTTTATAGCTTTTTGCAGTCTGTAAAAATATACAGTACCTCAGATTTCTGGTCAAATCTAGTTGTACAGTCAATCGCAAAGCTCTTTCCCGTTTTAGATGTGTTTTGTGTGTTTTTCACGGCATTCACGCTGAAAACAAATGCTGCCGCTCAGTCTTTTTGCCACTTGTGGTCGTGACGCGCATTCACTCCGGCCGACGGTGACGTCATGCGCATACCCTCTATATATATTTTATGGTGGACTGTTACTTGAAACAGAAACACTGATTTTTAACAGCTTGCTATAGCTTCAAAGTTTCAAAGGACCAAGCCAAAAAAAAAAAAAAAAAAAAAGAGAAGAAGAAAAAAAAGAGAAGAAAGAAAAACTGTCGTCAGTTTCCAATGCGCAATACTGTGTAGTTATTATTATCTCAAACTAAAACTATTCAAATGTTTTTTTGGTAATTGAAATTATAAGCTGACATTTTTGTTATATATTTATCAGATGAAAAACTTAAACTTAAAAAAAACTTGAAAACACTTTTAAACTACAAATGTTGCCTTGGCAACATGAAATTGAACTTAAAGGAGAACTCCGGCGCAAAATGAACCTTTGGTCTAATAAAACATTGGTACCTAGTCAACCGTTCTCTGAGATTTGTTTTCATGATAATCGAATGTAAAGAGTTTTATCTCTAAAAACTGTTTAGCGTATAACGCTAGTAATGGGGGCATTTAATAAGTAAAAAGAAATCGCTAGTTAATACCACTAACAAGGCTCAAAATAGCCCCACACGAACACAGTAACATAATGAGGGTCCCTACATGCAAAACGAAGCATTGAGAACTTTGTAAGTGTACAGACCGTTTAATAAGAAGATATTTTATAAAGACAGTCCATTTCGTGTATACAGACAGGAGCCATCTTTGGAAAACAGTCTCGACTAGTCAAACCACGAACGCCATTCATACAGTTCAGAAGTTCACTGAACTACATACAGTTCAGCTCACTTAGCACGTCGTTCGTGGTTTGACTAGTCAAGACTGTTTTCCAAAGATGGCTCCTGTCTGTATACACGAAATGGACTGTCTTTATAAAATATCTTCTTATTAAACGGTCTGTACACTTACAAAGTTCTCAATGCTTCGTTTTGCATGTAGGGACCCTCATTATGTTACTGTGTTCGTGTGGGGCTATTTTGAGCCTTGTTAGTGGTATTAACTAGCGATTTCTTTTTACTTATTAAATGCCCCCATTACTAGCGTTATACGCTAAACAGTTTTTAGAGATAAAACTCTTTACATTCGATTATCATGAAAACAAATCTCAGAGAACGGTTGACTAGGTACCAATGTTTTATTAGACCAAAGGTTCATTTTGCGCCGGAGTTCTCCTTGAACTGAAGTTAAAGTACTAAAATTAAACTAATTACTAAGTTGAGGTAAAAGTAAAACTTTAAAATAAATTAAAGCTAAATAGAAATATTTAAAAACACAAACTAATAGAAATGACAACAGCACATAACAAAACTAAAACCTAAACAAAAATTCAAATGACAATACCCCATTCCACCCCATGGAATCCGCGTGTATGTGGCCTAGATATGGGCCAACTGTCTGGGACAAAAAAAGCAAATTTGAAATATTAATAAATGCAATAACAGTAATACAAATAACACTCATGCATTAGATTTGACTAGATATTATGGATTTTATTATTTATTTATTATTTATTAGTATGGTTAAATGTTATCTCATTCTCTCTCTCTCTCTCTCTCTCTCTCTCTCTCTCTCTCTCTCTCTCTCTCTCTCTCTCTCGCAACTTGTTAAAATCAAGATAAAGCCAATATATAAACTGACAGGGAAACTGTGTAAATTAAGACTTGCTTATGCTTAATTCTTATACCTAGCAAATTAACCAAGCAAAGGGACCATTATCATTCAATCAAGAGAAAGCTCCTTCTCTCTTTGTAGGGCTGGGTTGAAGCCTTCCTGAGACACAGTGAGCAGGGAACATCTGTCTCTGGAGACACATAGATCACAGACACAATTCATCTAGTATCTATAAGCTAAAAAGGCTTGTGTATATCAGCCGTCTAGGGTTGTACAGTAGGTGGACACAGTTCTGAAACCAATTAACACTTCAAACTTCTGCATCAAAGCAGACATAGATGTGAAGTTCTTTCATTTAAGGTGCTGTAAATTATTTTTCATTGCCTTATAAATCATTGCCTAGCAGGGCGGCTAAAGCCTGGTGCACACTGTTCTTCTACGACTGCACAAATCAAACAAGAAAAACTACCATAGCTAAAATTGTACTTACAATTTCCTGCAGACCTCAGCAAGAAAGACCAGAATCAAGGTAATTTCTTCATCTTCTGTCTATCAGTCGATTTAAAATGGTCTAGACCGATCTGAATATTTTTGTCCATTATAAAAGCACATAAACATACCTAACCAGTGAAAAACTGCAGCTTTTTTCAAGATGCAGAGTTGATCCATTCTGTTACAGTCAGTCCCCTTGTTTTAATTTAAATGCTTGTCGATCTTGGCAGAAAATAAGCATACATATTTATTAGAAGCTTCACTTCCTCTGGTCTCATCATGTCAGAGCCAAAACAGACACCACTGTTACCAACATAAAGATGATAATTAGCATTTCTGATAAGGGTTTTTGTTGGAAAATTGTTTCCATACAAATGGCAACACAGATCACAGGGTGTGTCTCCATCTCAGGCCTTCTCCGGTCTCTGCCAAAAGAGCAAAAGCTGTTGATGGTTTCAATTCTAACCGTAAATCTTGCAGACGCACACACACACACACACACACACACACACGAAGAAAAGACAGGTCTTCTTTCGCTGTCTCACTGTCTCTTTCAGAATAACCATTGAAAAGACACTCCCACCAGTGAGTGTTTTGGTTGTTTCCTTTCTCTGCTCATACACCGCTTACACAGGCTGGGCTGATTCACCTGCACAAAGACCTGTTCTCCTCCAATCTTTCTAACATCTTGATCTTTTTTTGAATGGCTACACATAGACAACTAGTGTGCAAAAAAAAAGGCCATCAATAGAGAAAGAAACTAATCAGAAGCATATAGTTATGGGATCAACTAACAGGCTTAATGAGGCCATGCAAACCTGCTAAACGTCTGATACTGTGAAGCTGCTTAGATATAATCTGTATTGTGAAAAGCGCTATATAAATATATTTGACTTGACTTGACTTAAATGTTGACCCCTTGCTGTAAACAGCCTATAGAAGAAAAAAAAAAAGGTTGGGAACATGGTTAGGACAAAAGCTCATATTTCATGGAAGAGATGAGCTTTTAGCACACAAATGTACATTTACATTTATTAATTTAGCATAAGCTTTTATTCAATGAGACTTACAAATGAGGAATACAACATACTAACCTGCTAGCCTTGACCCCTTGTTATCCACCTTATTTTGCGATGCGGAATTAAGCTATTTTTTGTGAATGTGCAAGACTTCAGATTAATTTACTGCTACATTGCTACATTATTTTTTTTTGCTGACTAGCCACTGTGGCTAGTGGTTTTCTAAAGTTACTTGCCACTCAGAATTTTCACTGGTCACAATTTTGACATCGGGGAAAAACGGCCTTATAGATATTTTTAATAGTATCTCATAATTTGGCAGCAGGTATATTAGGTTGCTGTCACTTTAAGATCTGATGTACGGATCTAATATACTGTTGCGAACTCAACCGTTCACTTAAAACATAACATAACACACACTTTGGGTGTCTGTGAACACAAAATCTGCACCACAAATTCAAGCCCTGTAACAGCAACAATATTCATCCGGAGCAAATGAAACGAGTGAGTGAGGGGAGGATGGTTTGTGTGTCAACTTGCTGTCGGAGAGATAAGAGAGCGAGAACGTGCAGCTGGTATCGTGTATCTATTCTGTGTAAAATGAGTAGCCTATTGGAAGAGGTTTCAGATATTCAATATATATTGATATGTACTGAAAAATCTATATTTTTGACAACACTACATTGTACTTATTATTTCAGATGGCTTTTTAAAGCTACACTGTGTAACTTTTTTAGTTTATTCTTAGCTAAAAACACTTAGTTCTTTCAAAAATATATGTGCTCATTAATGTATATTTACTTCGTTCAAGTAATAAAGTATTCTCATGAGTGTATAATATGCCATTGAAAATACATACGGGTAAGGGGTTCTAATGTCGGTCGCCATGTTGCTCCTCCATCTTGAAAGTACTTTAGCCAAAGAGGGACATCGAGCTTCGCATTTCGCGTTTTAACACTCGATGGCACCGTGTCGAGGAGGTCGTACTGGAAGCCATGTTAATCTTGGACTTCATTGGTCACCGTAGGAGTTAAAACGAAATCGAAATTGAGAGCAACAGAAACTAATATTCACTGGATGGTCATATACCTTTTCACCGCTAGATGGGGGTAAAAATCACACACTGTAGCTTTAAAAGACTACTATTGTAAAATGTATTTATTATAAAATTCAAGCTGCCAAAGTGGCTAGTAGGAGTGACTGCGTGCGTTACACGTCACTGTTGAAATCCACCCGCATTTGGCGGGTGTTAATGTCAAGCCCTGGCTATGGGGAAATAACGTTAAAAATAAGCTGGATAAACAGCCAACAGAAAAAGAAAACGCATGGGGGAAAGTCAGCACAAAAATAGATTTATATGGAAGATCCTTTAGCTTTTAGCATGCCCACCAGGCTAATGTAGCTATGCTAACCTTCTAAACTTGACCCCTTGCTGTAAACAACCCACAGAAAGGAGAGAGAAAAAAAACACACACACTAGAAAATACTTGGGAAAATGGATAGGACACAGAATTACATGGAGATGTTTTAGCGTTTAGTGTGTTAACCGGGCTAAAATAGCCATGCTAACCTGCTAAACCTTGCTGTAAACTGTCTACAGAAAAAGAAAAAAAAAAACTTTTTTTTTGGTTTAAAAACATGAGGATGATTTACATGGT
Organism: Tiaroga cobitis; assembly: GCA_030578255.1. Taxonomy (NCBI): domain Eukaryota; kingdom Metazoa; phylum Chordata; class Actinopteri; order Cypriniformes; family Leuciscidae; genus Tiaroga; species Tiaroga cobitis. The sequence continues at coordinate 15,693,230 of CM060615.1, forward strand.
AGATATACTTTAGCTTTTGCTCACTGTAATGTAGAACAGCGCCTGTTTAGGACACTGTGCTATAGGCAAACTATAATAATTGACACAATTGAACTAAATTAATTGTTTATGCTGAATATTTTTCAAAAGAACAGAATTATTCCCACTCCTTTTCTTGTTTTTCAATTTTACATCCAACACAGCACATACATAACAGACATTTCGTTTTTTATTCTGATTATTTAAATTAATCATTTAAATTATTTATTGAACATTTGTTCAACAAATAATTTAAATTATTCATTTAAATGATCAGAATAAACGATTAAACAGCTGTTAGGCCTGTGTATGTACCGTGTTGCATAATTTAACATTTTATACGTTTATTAATTATAATGTTTATCCACAATTTTTTTTATTGAACATTATTTATTGAAAATAATGAACACTTATTTTATTGCTGTTGTTGTTTTTATGATTTATTACTATTTTTAAAAGCAATAAGCCATTCAAGGCTGCATGTTACCATAAAATCACCACAGGCAAGCTTGTTTTACAGTAAGTACTCTGCTACAGTAAGAACCCCTCTTTATGTTAAACAATGGCTTATTGCTTTAACAGTATTAAATCTATTTGTGGTATCAACAGTCAGGAGAGTCACGATTGTAAAGTGTTTCCGCTGTGGAGCGCGTACAATGGTACACTATCGCTGCCTCGTGCTGCTACGTACTGTAAGGCACAATAAAGCATTGGCTGCCGTGTCACAAGACCTCTTAACGTTCAGTCCAATAAACACATGACGCCATGCCATGCCCAAGTTGAGCACATTCTCCGTCTTCCTCTCCACCAATGCAGGAAAGACATGGATCACAAACAACATTTTAGCAAAGAACTGCATGACCTTATACTGTCTCTCTCTCCTGTTTTTCTTCTCGCATTTTTCAGATTTTTTTGAAAAACTAAGCCGTTGAAGAGAAAGTTGGATTATTGACATGTGACTTCTGAGAAGAAAAATCGCAGGCAGGGTGATGTTTTGAAGAGAGCTGCGCACAAACGCAAACTAGGTCATGGAAGAGCCGTACAGGGGCCGTTCTGCTGATTGATAGATGGCAGTGTTTCTTTGCATCTCTGTGCGTGCTGCCTTGAGCGGAGATGAGATCATGTGGCCTGCTTGAAAAGAAAAACATCTTTCCCCTTCATGCTTACCCCTTGAGAGGTCAGGGTGCTACACGGATGTCAGTAGTATTTTGGTTTTCGCATTCAGAAAAGGTCTCAGAGTTTTCTAAGAAAAAGATCTAAGTAAACTCACATGTCTCTTTGAGAGGTTCAGATGAGATAACATCTCACACTGCTTGAATTTGCCAAGTTTCTGATCAAAAGTCAGAGCAGTGGTGTGGACAGAGGGGGGATGGGGGGTGTTGGGGGACTTGAGCCCCTGCCCCTTTTATCGCTAACAGTAAAGTGCCTTTTCGGTCGTATTGCGGTCTGTGCACGCCACCGAGTCGGAGGTTTTAATATGAACTCAAATACTTAAATTGAATTAACTTGAATCATGATTTCAGCATGTTTTTACAGTGCAAGTTCCAACAATCGGGAGGTTAGGAACACACGTTACGGGTCATTTTATTTGATAACTCCACAGAAGCAGTGGAACACTAAAAGATTGTAAATAGATGACCTGGCGAGTTCCGACAACAATCCCATGAATTGTCGCAATAATCGAAACAGGCAAAGAAAGACCAAAAGCTCATAGTTAAGCTGCCTTTTAGACTAGTTTTCTAAACGATGTTTGAGTTACAATTCCGTTTTGGCTGTTTATAGTAAACATACACATGTGAGCAAAGAAATCTAGACAAGCATTTTACTCTTACCTGACACTGATATTAAAATGGGCAGTCTTAGCAGTTTCCACGATTTGGCTCTATTTATTGATTGTATGTTATTTTTTCGTTGGATACCATCCATATTGAAACTAAATGAAGCATGCCGATGATTGGTGCGCAAACGGTAGCTCAGGAAGGTCAAAAATACTCGAGGAAAAGCGTTAGAATAATACAACATCAGCAATCACAGACATTCGCATTCGGACGGGATTAGACATCTCAGAGGACCTCTGAGTTCGCAGAAAAACAGTAGGTAATTTGCTCTGGAATATTTACTGAGGTTGTGTGAGAAAAAACACAGACTTGCCAGATATCGGATGGGATTAAAATCACAAAGTACGTCTGTGAAACACAAATTTCTCGAATGACCCCCTGGAAAACTAGTCCCGTCCGAATAGGGCTTAACTCTCCTGACTGCTTTGTCGGACAAAATGGCGGATTCGGCGAATGATGATTGGTCAGTAAAACTCCCGGCGAAGGTTGACTTTTTTGCGAATGTCAGAGATAATGTATAGTCATACAGTTGTTTTGTGTACCAGTGCTTCTGTACGATTGTAAGGTAAAAAACCTTGACAGTCCACCCACACGAAGACCACAATCAATGCTTAAAAAAACATTAATGAGATTTCCATTATTACTAAATTTAAATTTGTATTGTTTATTTTATCAGCATACAAGTATATAAACAAAATGAAAACTCTCGACTACTTGATACTAAAAGGACCCCTTTTTAAATTTGAAATCCACTGACAAAACTACAGTGAACAGGTTTGCTGAATGCAAAGTCATTTTTACATCTCTATGACAGCTGGAACAGTTCAGTTCTTGGCAAAGTGCCCTAGCTTCTACATCAGCAGAATTATATCTTCCCTTCCATGTGCCAGTAGATCAGCTCTCAGTAAAACTTGTGGGTGTGTCTGTGATCCTTTTGCAAAAAATTCGAGAGTATCTTATTTCACGACAGTCGTAAAATCACTCACGCATGATGCAAATGACACTTGTCAATAATAGATAAGCCACCGGTGTATTTCGCAATTCATAATATCTCAGAGTCTCAAAGGTAGAGGGGCTCAAAATGTGCATGACTAATATTTTAGGGGTGACCCAAATTATTAAGCTATTTACCTCCCTTTCTTTAGAGTGATCTGATTTGTGCTTTAAATCCCAGGCCATTAAAATCCTTCTATGTACAGTATGTGAAGAATGTTCATCTTAAATGAACGTACAACATAACAGAAAGTTCACTGTCAGGGCTAGGCTTTTCGAGCAGATGTTAGACAGGTGACTTGAGGGGCAGCTGTTTGGTGCTGCGTTTCATGCTAATGCCATGTTCCACGACTGACAGCAAATACTGCAGGGATATGGAAGCTGACCACCACAAGACCTGCAGTTTCTATACTGGATTTTATTCCAGTTTCAAGGCTCAATCCTATGAGAAGGCAGACAGTCTAATATGGGTGTTGTATGCTGTAGACTGAACAGCAGCCTAGGGCACTGCTCAAATTACAGAACGTTGAGGAAAAACACACACGCAGGCACGCAAGTCTGCTAGCACTCAAGCACACACCTTTCTTCCACAAGAACAATTAAAAGAACCACACGGACACCATAGTTAACAACTAATCTTATTTTGTCTCTTTTTCTCCTGCTATTTACATCGGTACCTAATGTGCAAATTAATAATTTAAAGTAGTGTAAAACTCTCAAATGAATACAAAATCATATTTTACAATTCCAGAGACAGCGAGAGTCCATGAGCTTGTCCAATATAAAAGAGGGTGAGGAAAAGCAGGAGGATGAGAGGCAAAAGACATAATTGTGGAGGTGTAGAAATGTGGGAAGAGAACAAAGCAGTGGACATCCTTGGCCAGGAAAGACAAAACACTCACAGAGACACGGAGTGGACACTGCCACACAACAAAACACAACAAGCGCTGCTCTTATGATAATCTTGTCCATTGAGTAGAAAAGCACTTTGTGTGACCTTTGCTTAGCAGAGGCACACAAAGTGGCTAACACGCTAGTCATGCTAGTTAACTTGATTGGTGCAGCTACCTGTAACATCCTGATTTTCTAGCACACAATGAGAACTAGCACTGTGAGCTGTGGTACATTTGTATGTTTGTTAGACAGTTAGTCAGTCAGTAGCTTAGCATGTTGTTGTCTGTGACTGTTTTTGCACTGCCGTGAGCAAAATCTGACGTAAATTAATATGAGCTTAAGTCAAAACTAAATATTACTGCACCAAGCAACATATGAAAATTTTGTCCATTGCTTGGTTTAACTGGACAGCTCCACCCAAAGTGCAATCTAATTGGTCTATTAAACGTAAAACATGTTCTGATTGGCTATATGAATTTGTTGTGTCACCACATTTTTCATTTCCATTGTAGACATGAAAATTGCAGTTTTATATATATATATATATATATATATATATATATATATATATATATATATATATATATTCCACACTGCCTTGTTAGAACATGATTTTACGCTGCTGTGTAATATACGAGTCAAAAATCTAAAATGCTTTTCAGAGGTAGTTTTGAACCTTTAAATAACCAATTTTACATTTATAGATTTAGTTGCTTCTATGTATATGATTAAGACTACTATACCTGAGGACAAATGAAATAGAGGTTAGGGACCTTTTTGGAACATGAGAGGCAAGCATGGCAGTGTTAGCATGAGTTAGCTACAGAATGTTGATGAGCAGTTGCCAGTTGCTTGTAGCCGAGCTGTGCCAACAGGTATTATACAGTTTACACATACACAGTTTCATAAGCTTTCCACCTTCAGTCCAATGCTGAAGTATATACTGATAGGGTTTGCATTTCATACTTGTATCCTCAGTGGTTCTTGTAATTTAGCATTCGCTAGCATGACTGTTATATATTGCAAATACAGACAGCAATGAGTGGAAGTCAAATGCTTACTGTATCAGATGTCAAGTAGCACACAATAGTGAGGTTTCATTTGATATCATCATGATGGAATGCAAACCCTCCTATGAAAAGGCTTTATATTACAATATAGTGCATGATGGAAAGTCACAAGATCAATTTGAGAGCACACTTTGATATGCAACATATTGAATATTTTCCACCATAATAATCCTTGTACAGCAGACCTTTTACAATCATATCGATATCCCTTAGAATCATATGGTGAAAAGTAGAATATGGCTGACGTCATGAATGCATAGATAAAAGGGGGGAGGGGTGGCGGTTGTTAACAAACTTATTGCTTTCAAAAAAATCAGAGTGCTGAACAGTGGACCTCCTCCCTTGTAATTATTTGCAATGCACAGCAAAGTCAATGTTATTCGGTATTAAGATTCCAAAGAGCTATGCTGTGAAGTATTGCATTATAATGACCTCTAAACTGAGTTTTCCTTTCTATGATTTGGGAAACTCCATTAGAGACTGACATATGCTTTTACATCTCTTTCTGCATGTACAAGGAGTTTTACAACACAGATTGAGCAAAATGGACAGTTGAGAGCTTTTACTCTAGAACAAGTAAAAGACTGAATTAAATTGGACATAGAACAAACAATAACACAATCTCTGGCCAAAGCTGTAAACTGATTCTGGTTGCACTTCCTGTCATTGTAAAGCAATGTCTGTCCGATATTGAGAGTAAAGTAACAAGAATACAAGGAGGCCGATCTTAAATATAGTAGGAAAATGTTATGCCAGTTCTTTGTATCACTTGCAAAGTGCAAAAAGGTGGTGGTGTTGCTGTTCTTTTCACGCACATTAGGGGTGGCTATATATGTGTGCATGTTTGCAGGGCTATCCAGGTCGGTGCACCTTCAACTCTCGTTCCCTGCGTTTCAGCTCCTCTCTATAACAGTAGGAGCAAAAGTTCTCTGTCTCGGGTCGGCCATAGAAGGTGCAGTTCTCCCTCCTGCAGCGTTTCTGCTGAAAACAGTACATTGGGCAAACACCACTCTGCCCTTTGGTTTTGTCCTGCCCCAGCCAGGCATGGGGCATCGGGTCCTCATCTGCGAACTCCAGACAGTCCCGGATGTCGCCAGTGTTGAAGCCGTTGGTATAAGTGTGGGACTTATGTTCCCCAGGCATGTTGTACGGTAGGGTGTCTACGGCATTGACAGTACGGATGCCAGACAAGCGGGCTGGGCTGTAGCTCTGAGAGGACAGTGAGCGGTTTTGCTGGGGGTAGGTGGCACACGTTTTGAGAGTGCCTATCATTGGCTTGTAGGACTCATCTTGATAGCTGGATGACTGCACATTGACATCCCTCAGGTGGATGACACTGTGCCTCTGGATAGGTGGTGTATGGCTATAGTGAGCTGAAACAGGGACTGCTCCGGGTCTCTTAGCACCGTTACTAGGGGAGGAGAAAGGGACAGGGGACATGGAGGATCCTGGGATGGAGACTGGGATGGGTATCGGGATAGGAGAAGCAGCAAGCTTTGGGCTTCCCCTTTCTTGGACCTTCACAGCCAGGGAAAGATTATGGCTAGGGTGCAACACCGGTGAGCAACTCTCAGGTGGAGAGCTATCCGAACGCTCCCTTTGGAAAACACTCTCCTGCTCAGGCTTCTTTAGTGCCACCCCATTGGTCTGAGGCTTCTTCTCAGCCTCCGCCTTTCTTTTCTGTTCCTGCTCAGCACTGAAGCGTTCTTGGGCACTGCTTAGGTAGAAGCTGATCATCTCTTCATGAAATTGGTGTCGATGGCTGGTGAGCAGCAACCCAGCAAAGATGAATTTACGCTCACCCTGCATGGCTGCTCGAAGGATGTTCAGGCTGAGTTTGACATCTGTGCTGTACTTCCAGTTGTCCAGTGTCCGATCACCCGAGATTTTTCCTGATCCTGGCGGTCTCTCAACAGGTGAGCTACCAGAAGCACGGTCTGTAGGCGAAGGACTGGTTGTCTTCTCTGAGGAGGATGTGCTGGCTGACTGGCCTGACTCCTCTTTGCTCCCTTTTCGTGTTTTTGAGTCCTTTTTCTTAGATTTCTGCTCTCCATTCTCTACCGTTCTACCATTTGTTGAGGTGGACTTGCTGATCTTGCCATGGACAAGTCCTCCAAGTCCACCCATATTCTTCTTAAGCTTGATCCCCAGAGTCTTGCTGAAGCTGCCCAGTTTGTTGGCCACTGAGTCTGCCCGTGTTTTGTCTTTGTCCTTTCGCTGCTTGTCCTTGTCTTTCTCCTTAATTGACTTTCCATTATTGAGGTTGGAGTTACTGCAAACAGACTCCCGGTCCGAGTCCATGGATTCTGCCAGAGACTGTACATCCTCACCTGCAGAGGCAGTTGGCGACTCGGGCTGAGCCAAGGGAGCCTGTAATACACAGATCGGTCATAAGGACTCAAAACTGAGGTTACCTTTAGCAAAGTAATGTTGTCAAATATCAAATATTACAAAACATGGGGGGGGGAGGGGAGGGGGGGGGGGGGGGGACTTCTCCTGGAGGGCTACCATCCAGCAGATTTTAGTTCCAACCCTAATCAAACACACCTAAACCACCTAACCAAGGTCTTTATGAATATGTGAAAAAAAGGTCAAGTGTGTTGAAGCAGGGTTGGAGCTTCAGGGGGTGGCCCGAACTGCCCCTCAAAATATATGTACATGGCCCTGCCTCCAGGAGAATTTTTGTCAACTAATAAATGGATGACCACTTACCCTTGATTCAGAAGGAATTCGAATCCATGTTACATTCATGTAGTTGTGCAGAAGGTTTAGTTTAGCTTCCAGTGATAAAATAAGACTGGAGTGAGAGGAGAACATAGTCAAACATCTTTTCTAAAAACCTGATTTGTAGCACAAAATGTTTTTATCAGCTCGAATGAGGCCTGCTGCAATTTCTTGTCATCTCTTACGTGCCAGTGAAGGAATGGTAGAAATTACAAACCATTTGAGGCATGCAACTAGGAACTCAATCAGTGCATAAATCTAGTTTCCAGAGAATGACAGCAATTAGTTTGTATTCATCAGTCCATTATGGAGCCAATGGAGTGGGGGCCAACTCATTACAGTTGCTTTATCGCAGATGTTTGTTTTGTGTCTCAGTTCTTCCTTCTGTAAATCATAGCTGGGGTGGTGCTGCTGCAATTTATTTATAATCAGCTTTAATTGGCTGAGCTTTAATTGGTCAGCTTTAATTGGCTGACCTCTGGAAAGTCACTGGAAACATCCTACACAAATCTTCTCAACCATAAGACAAAATTCAGGAATATGCAACTGATAAAAGTTTGGAACACGTACAGGCTTTAATTGTTGAATGAGGCTTTAAGATGAGTCATTCAAGTTCAGATCGACCTCTGTGAGGATAATGTGGCCTGGTGCCATGTGCTGGGACCTTCTGGACAGATTTAGCCATATGGTAAAGAAAACATAGATAGATGCCCTCATTTGGCCCTACCTGACCTTTGTCTCAATTACCTCTCATTCAAGCTAGAGCATGCTCACAAGTTATTCATTTAATTTAGCTAAGCTTGCTGTAGTGGTGGATGGAGGACGAGAGAGAGAAAAAGGGGGGTCTTACTTTGCCAGCTTAGCATTGTCATTGTCATCCCTCCCCCACTCCCAGTCCCTCCCAGGGTCCACCGCGAAGTGCAGCGCTAGCAGCTTGTGCTCAGAGTCAGTCAGTGGGATGACGGCTGAAAGGGAGGGACAAAAAGAAAACAAGAAAGATTTAGATGTAACATTCAGAAGAAATGGGATGCAAACCAGGTTGCAACTAGTTTCAAAACAGATTGAAGCAAATAGGTGGATATTACGACTAGGGAAAGAGTGTTCTTGCTCAGATTGATGACTAAACTGCTTAGCGTCTCTTAAAGGGATAGTTCACCCAAAACTTAAGGTCTTGTCATTATGTTTGATTTACATCCAAACTGTGTTGTAGGCACAATATTTAATTTAACAGGTGGAGATTATCAGTGCATAATGTTGTCTTTCACTTCCACAAAAAGTGAATAAATAATGTAAGATTTTTCATTTTCAGGTGAATTATTCCTAAAAACTGTCTCAGTGGGCTGCTCCTCAAAAAATCATCCATTACTCCTTCACTACTAGGTATGAAAAGAACTAAAAAACTTGTAAGAGAAACAAAAATAATATTTCAATGCTTCCAACACCCATTTGACAGGAAAAACATTTCAACATTAATCAAGGGGTACGCGAGACATACGTGAACAGGCCTGGGTGCGGCACTGTTTCCTAAAAAGAAAATATCACCTCCTTCCATCCGTTCTAACTGCTTCCATTTTCCCCCCTTTCACGTCACTCTATTCATCACTGTACCTGACTAGTCTTTTCAGACCACATGCATGGAATTGAAAAGAGAGAATGGGTTGAAGCAAAATAGATAAAGAGAGAGATTCAGTTCTCGTGACTGTTGGAAAATACAGCATGTTTGAACAGAGGACATTCCAGCCCCTTCTGGTTGTGACCATACTCTCACAAACATGCACTCACTGATAGAACAAACTGTCTCCTCTCCTCATGAACATTTGCCAGGTTACTGCTGGGTAGAACTCACAGTGAACATAATGCTCTTCAGTGACTCATTTAAATGACACTATGCAGAGTAGGAGTGAGAGACATCATCACAGTCCTGAATGAATGTGTGTGTGTGAAAGAAAAGGTCAAGGAGAGATACATTTTGTGTAGTAAGGCAGAAAAAAAGTACAAAAAAAAAAATCAGTTCATGATAACTCCATATAAGATTATTTTACCACAAAATTTACACTCAAGATTTGCGCTTATGCTCATGATACAATTTTTTTTAAGCGACGAGAATACTTTTTGTGCGAAAAAACAAACAAAAATAACGGCTTTATTCGACTATTCCTTTTCTTCCTTGTAGGCCTGAAATGAGACTTCAAGAGATTTCCACGACGCGCACGCGCGAGAACTGAACTGAAGTAGTTGAAGGAGATCGCAATTCTCGCGCATGCGTCGTGGAAATCTCTTGAAGTCTCGTTTCAGGCCTACAAGGAAGAAAAGGAATAGTCGAATAAAGTCGTTATTTTTGTTTTATTTCCGCACAAAAAGTATTCTCGTCGCTTGATAAACTTATAGTTGAGCCACTGTTGTGACATGGAATATTTAAACATTTTCTTCATTGACTTTCTGGGACGTCAGGATTCATTCCCTTAGGGAGCCTATGGAGGAGTGATCCAGCTGTCACATTTAATCAAAAATATCTTCATTTGTGTTCCGAAGACGAACGAAGGCCTTACGGGGTTGGTACAGCATGGGGGTGAGTAATTAATGACTTAATTTTCATTTTTGGGTAAACTAACCATTTAAAGGAGTTCAAATCACAATATGTCAAAATAATTACAGTATGTTTTTTTAGCCCAATTATGAAACTATACTGTGTAAAGAAGTGTATTTTTCAGCCAATTTACACAGTAAGATATGAGCACACTTGAAACACACTTCCTCCCTGTTAAATTTTCAATCAGCACACGACTTTGCCTCCCACTCACATCTTTTAATTCACAATCCTGGCAACAACAAGCGCCAAAAATGTCCAGCTGGTCTACTGAACATTCATATAATCCAAAATCTCAGTCCACCCTCTAAGAATTCCCAACTTTTTCACTTCAGCAAGACATTTTGTCTTGAATGTCCAAATATGCCTACAAAACACTCGTTGATTATAAAGTAAAAAGTAAAATAGTTTTGAAGTTTATTGCAAAAATAGATAGAAATATATATATATGTTGCTTAAGAGTAGTAACAGCAACTTCTCTGATTGGTGGATTAAAGTCGGATCTCTCGGGATTATGGGTAGTGTAGTTATACAACAGAAATTTGGCAATTAAACAAAAAACTTTGAAAATAATGTCAGAATAACACTGACTAACAGAAACATACATCATTGCTACACAATCTCAAAGCTCATTTACAACTATGTTTCTTTGATAGGAATGTAGTTCCAAGACCAACAAAAATTTTGATCCAAGAAGACATCTAAGCAGCCAAAATCATTTACCCCAACCATCACGTTCTTTTCTCTATTATTGAAACACAAACTGCTGGCGGATATGAGGCTATGAGGTTTCTTCCAGCCTTTTTTGGGTCAAATTCTTGGGGAGTCACACCAGGACAAGAAAGAGCATCCAAAGTCCAAACTGAAAGAAATGTAGGTGGAATTCCCAAAGTAGAGCACACACTGATCGGAATAACATACAATTCATACACGTGGGCCAACAAGTACCCCATTGTGTTCCCCGTTGCACACAGATAGATACAGTTTCCAACCAGAGTGGGGTCAGACGGTGAACGCTGGAGCTATGTGGGGTTGTGTCCCGACTCCTACAGCTGTCCTCCTTTCTCTGGCCTAGCATACACACTCACATGCTTCAGCTCGCACTGTTGTTACCAGTTGGGCTTGTTCCAGGTCCAAACACCGCCACTGCCAGTTCTACCCTGAGGGACTGGAGCATAATGTATTTTGTATCCCTTCTGGCAGTCATGCAGACCTGTCCTTGACTGACCCACTTCAAACGCATACGCTCGAAAACTGTGACGTCGAGGGCCGCTCTCAAGGAACGAGGGCCGTTGATTCCTGGAATATTTGTTTGTATTCCGTACTGTTATTATAACCCAAATACATTGACTGAATAAACAGGAGACACCAGAGCGAGTGATAATAGACAAATAACCAGAAGATGACGAGACTGTAAATAAGCTCTTTTGCTGAGCGCTGCCGTGATAATACAAACAGAAGTTGTTGACAGACAACATTGCTCATGGAGTCTGACATGCTACATTACAAGCGCATAACATGCAGAGTTTATTCTGTTGGCACGAGATGGAGGTTGATGTATGCCGAGTGGGTCTGGCTGCACGACATGGCACCGCCTGAGGAAAGTTAGACAGGCAATGAGCGGGAATATCTGTCAAGTGCGGCATGTGTGATATAATCCTTTTGAGAATGACTCTCAAGGCCTTATTTCCTAGGATCGTTGAGGTTTTCTTGACTCTCCCCCCTCTGGTGGGTGATATCAATCACTGCAGTTGCGCCCACTAAGGAAAACAATTAGTCCTCTTTAGTCACGCAAACCGTGCTTGTGCTTGATGAGGTGTGAATTCAGGAGTTTCGTTCGCAGCTGTGTATTTTACAGCCATTGTAAACAATAATCATGCAGCTAAACAAAGCTTCGACATGAATCTCAGAGGGAGATTCTAAGAGGGAATCTGATTGCCTAACATATTTTCCAGGGCCGCATAAAACACGCAAACTGTTTACAGAAATATCCGTATGTCTCCTGATAATTACTGCTGATGGAATCAGCAGTTTTGATGTTTTTAACCCAAGCTTGGTGTGAGCTGGTCATGGCACAAGAAGGTTTTTCATTCTTACAAGATGAAACTTTAAAAGCTGCCTGCCAGATGCCAAAGAAAATAGAGGTCTTCATAAAACTGGAGAGGCGTGACTCAAAATAGCAACACACGTTTCCTATTGGTTGACTGGTGTCATATAAAGTGTAACCACAGAAAAATGAAGGTGCATTAAAGCAGTACTAGCATTGCACGTCACAGGGAAGCCATTTAGTATGTCTGCAACCCGCAGGAAAAGTGCCTCTATTACAACAACAAAAAAGATTCTAAAGGGGCTTAAAACACAAAAACAGCTTAAATTAATTGATTTTAAATCAATGGCTAAAATCAATGAGAGCAATTGCCCTGTGGTTAAAGACAGGTATAGGACCACATTTTGTTCACCTTGACTGTTATTTTGTAGCTTATGTCTAACCATAGGTAAAGTATAGTGCCTATATGATGATTTCATGAAAACATTTTAATAAAATTACTAAACATCTTATTTACAAAATTAAAGGACAAACATTTTTGAGGTATGGTTGAGGTATAGCTACTACAATTAGCTTAACATAGTCAATGGGAAGTCCTTACCATGATAAAATAACAAGTGTGTGTGTGTGTGTGTGTCTGCATGGTTGAATAATAGTTTGAGGATTTGTTTTTTATTTTTTAGGAAGAATGACAACAGCAAAGAGAGCCAAAAGTAGACTACTAATGTAAAAACCCCATGAATTGACCTGACACAATTTTCTTCCTTTTGGTGACGCATTTAAAACAGGAAGTTTGAGCTATAGACATACTGACAGGCTTGTCCCTTTTCTTTTTTTTACAAACAGCTTTAATTTACATCACAGATACGATCGCTTTATATGATGAACAGATTGAATTTAGGCTTTTATTCACATTTAAACATTCATCAACTCACATCAGTTGTGGTAAACGAAAGCTCAAGCATGTTTGCTTGATGTGCGAGAACAATGAGGTTCATTTTCGTGTTACGCAGCATGTTTGAGCTTCAGCAAGAAGAACCAATGAGGTTCATTCTCGTGTGTTACGCAGCACATTTGAGCTTCAGGAAGAACCAAGCAGGTTTGTTTGATCTTCAGTTTATGTAAATAAAAGCCTTAATTAAATCTGTTAATCATATAAAGCGATTTTTTAATGTGCATAGACTAACATATATGTTCAAAGATAAACACCGAAAGCCACAAAACTCGTAACAAATGTCTTTGACACACAACTCTGACTCTCTCTTCTCTCACTCTCTCTCTTTTACACACACACACACACACACACACACACATACACACACACAAAAGAGTCTCAGTGTTCCTGGGAAACCGCTGGCACCTGAACACACACTGGGCAGACGGGCACTCCCTGGCAGACCCGAGCGGAAGATCCGGGGGGGGGGGGGGGGGGGGGGGGGAGGAGGGGTATCACCCACCAAGACAGCCACACAGAGACAGGCTCTCTGTCGGGAAGTGGAAGAAGGGAGGTAGGGGTTTAGGAGGAGCAGATTAGGGCCTAAACCACATGTAGGGGTTGGCCTGGACTGATCTGCCCTAAACGGCAGAGGCCAAGTGGTTCTTTGGGGACAGAGAGAGAAACAGAGAGAGAGGGATCGGGTAAGAATAGAATCAGGGGAAATGAGTCAGAGGGAGATGCCCTGTTGTGTGTGTACATTTGTGTAAAGGACTGGTAAATGTGTATGTGGAGCCTCATGGCACTAACTGTCTCCAGACACGCTGCATCATTTGACCTAGTTGAGGCTCAGAAGGAACCGAGGCAAAAGCCCCTTCACCTCTCTGCACAGCACAAGCAGTGATTCCCAACTAGGGTTGCTTTGAATTTTTTTGATTTTAGATCATTAAAACATAAATTAGAGTTCAATTTTAGGGTTGTTGATAGTGAAAAAAATTGTAATCTCATGATTTTTCTTCAATGCCTTTTTATTCCATTCAAGGAAAGAAAACAAAATAGTGTATGTTGTCAATTTGTGTGGATGAGACTTCTGCGTGATTTTTCATACTTGTTGAGATTATTTAATTCCATCACACACAACTGCAAATGACTTTCCCATCTGGATTTCATTTATACATTAATTTGCCAGTAGGTCATTCTTGAGGAAAGTGTCTAACCTGTCAAAACTTTATCAGATAAAGTAGCTCAGGTGTCTCATTAAAGCAAGAGGAAACTACTTGCTGAGTTATTTAATCAATTGTGTTTAGTTTAGTTTTAAAGTAATAATTGTAATATATATATAAAATAATATAATATATGAATGAATGTTAAATGATATCCAGTATGACACTTTAAAAAAAAAAAGATTGGCATCCCACCAATTTCCTGTATTCCAGACGGGAGTGAGCAAGGTGTTTTTATTTTATTTTCAGAGTCAGTCATTCATATCAAGGAGAAATAGGACTACAGCGAAGGCCTCTAATCTGTCAACAACCCGCTGCTTCAAACCGACCACATGCTTTTGGGGTCATCGGGTGCGTGAGGGTGTGAGAGGAGGTTTCTTGCGGTTAACAGAAGGAGAGAGCGCCATCTAGTGGGATAAACACTCAACCAATGCGTTCTCTTATAAAAAAAAACATCACCCAGACATGTTATTTACATAAAACACAGACAATGCTGTCTATATCTATTTTTATGGCACAAGACTTCATCAAATATGTTCTTTAAAGAAACAAATCAGAGAATTAACCTGGCAAACTTACATTTGGGGGCTAGTTGTCAAACTTTTACTTTTTTCTAATCAGGGTTTACTGAAAGGCAATTGAAATTGTTCACCATTACAGAGTGCTGCAGGTATTTTTGTAGGCCAAAACCCAGAAATGAGTTAGCATTTTAGCTCTTCCGGTTCCATTGTCCTGAATGGGCTTTTTGAAAGGGTTAAATTATTGAAATAAGGTCTGTGGTGAGCACAAGCTCAAGATATTTTCATGTGTTATTCGACATACAATACACCAGTAATACCCTCTACCTCTTGTCATGTTTTAAAGCTTTTGGCGGTTGCTAACAAGTGGCTTAATGGGACTACAGAGGTTAAATTGGGTTTTTGTCGAGGGAACCAGCACTCTATTAAAGGGCATGTTATCACACTATGTGGGGCAAGTTGTCACAAGTCATTACATGACTTTCGGCCATATTTAAGAAAAAAAAAAAAACATTTTCTTTTTTCTATAACGTTATAAGGCATTCAACATGTGACTACTCCCTCCATTAAAAATGTAAAATTTTCACAAAAATTCACAAAACATATTCTGATTTAAAGGATTTTGTGTGTGTGTGTGTGTGCGTGTGTCTGTGTGTGTGTGTGTGAGGAGAACAGCTTTTACTGTACTGACAGCCTCAGTGTGTCAGTGAAATGGGGGTTAGAGAGAGAGAGAGAGAGAGAGAGAGAGAGAGAGAGAGAGAGAAGCATGAGTGGATCTCTGCCTGCATTCCCATTCAGCCCTAGACAACATTAGCCTGTTGTGTGTTGTTTTTTTTACCTCACACTGGAAACACTGCAGTGCACAGACCATACTTCTGAGGGAACACATTGTATTGCACATTACACTATACTATACAGATTACAAGATAAACCATAATGGTCTAGAATGGAGGCTCTAATTCAGACAGACAGACTAATAATGTACTTAACTGGCAGCCAGACTCCCTGAGAGAGTCTAAAATAGTATTAAACAGTATAGTTCCTTTTTTTTCTGTTTCAGTCTCTGATCGACTGGAGTCTACGAAATGTGCTTTTAATAATTGATCAAAGGTAATTAGATTTCAGGTCTGCATTATTCATTCAGCATGAGATGGATTCGAGTCAGTTCTTTGCTAAAACTACTAGCTTGAACAGGATGAACGAATCAGCAAATAAAATAATTAAACCTCACTGACTTCAGGTTCACACACATTTAGAATTGCATACTAACAGGTTTTTCATTCCATTTCTACATTATGCAACAACTTGTATACTAACAACTTGCAAACCCTCTTTTGGCGTTAAAAAACTACTGTCAGGATTTACTAAAGACGCAGTGAAAATTTTGCGCTGAAAAGGCGTGGACCGTTATTTTTGCGGCTGACCTTATTGCATATGCATTTGTCGGAGTTTCCCTTTAAGACGCAAAATTTATGGGAGGAGGATATTTATCATGCAAGGTGATTTACTAAGGTATGACCTCGTATTTAAACTTTTAACACTATTTAATCACTAAATATTCCTTCCTAAATATCTGGCTGGAATTAACCACAAAATCTGGAGAGTCTAGATTTACTTTGACCTTTAAACGCTGTAAGTATATATTTTTTCTGCACAACAATAATTGAATCTTTGATGACTGAATAAGTGCAATTCAATGTCTGATACACATGGTTTCACTCATAGTTACCGAAGGCAAAAAAAGAAAAGAAAAAAAGAATAGGAAGTATCAGCAGCAAAACTTGAAATGGCTCAGTGATTTACAGCAGAGCACGTACTGAACGCAATCATATATTAGTCACTGTCACTCAATGGTGGATCTAATGAAGAAGCTGCCAGCTATAAAAATATTGATTTTGAAGATGTTGAGAAAGATAGTTTTGAGAATATGTATGGGCCAGATGCTAAATGTACTGGGAAATGAGCTCTGACGATGACAGTGATGATGGTATAAAACATCTGCTCAAACTGAACCCTTCCAAGCTCTAAAATGTAACCAAATATGCTTTATTTTATTCTTCTGTAATTGTTACTCTAATATCAGGAGAGTTTTATATTATTGCGACAGGTAGAGATCCATCCGTGTAAGATATAGATCCGGGTCACAAAAGACCAGAATATGTAATAATGATTGGCAAAACATTCATACATTTAAGGGTAAATATCAATTAGACATACCTACTTAACCACTGCTGTATCATCTCATTGTGTCATTGTTTAATTCAATCTGCTGAGATCGGTTGATGGTTTTGGTGTCTACCTTGCTCTCTCTGCTGGTCTCTCTGCTCCATGGACACCAGGGCGGAGAAGTGGGCCTGATCGTAGGCCAGTACCAGCGGGGAACAGTGACAGCGGTTGGGAGGAACCTCCAGCGGCAGGTACAGCCCTCCAAAGGGAATGGGGGCAAAAGCTGCAAGGTAAGCACAGCAAAAATGGTAGAAGTTAATTTGTCTATATGAAACTTCAATTCATCCAATTGAAACTTCAATTCTTTTCATTTAAAGACTTCAACGTTCATACTACAATGTTTCATTGACATTGGCGGAACTGAATCTTAAGGGAATAAGTTTGTACAAAAAATCTGATAATCTTTTTTAAAAAAGCGAATGTTCCCCTCCATTGGATCTTCTTTGGATCATTCAAACAGCGAGTTGAAATGTCTGAGTTAAATGAATGGAACCTGATGGAGTTTGGGTTCCTTGCCATTGTTGCCTTTGACTTGCTTAGTTGTGGACAAGTATGTTCTGCAATATTCTTTATACAACTGCACTGACATCGGATGAGAACAAAACTTGAACGGAATTGAGCTGAATAATGACAGTATTGTCTTCTGTAGAGCTGCTTTATTGCTGAATTTAAGTTGTTTCATAATGAATGTACTTTACATAGTTGTTGAACTGAAAAGGTTTGACTCAAAAGAATAGTTTGTTTATGAAACTACTCTCATGAATGTAACATGTAAAACTAGGGCAGAAGACAATATTTGTGTTTCTCACAAAGTTTTTTTATATACCGGTAGATTCAGGAGACTGGTGCTAGTGCTCAAGTCATATAAATAACAAGCTTTTGTTTCCTTTTTGAAGTTTCAAAGGTGTTTTTTTTTTTTCACGAAAGAAAGTATGGAAGCTTGTTTTCGCCATGGAATAATTGCAACTTTTTACCTCACAATTCTGACTTTTTTTCTCACAATTACGAGTTAGAATGACAGAATTGCTCGCAATTGCAGGTTATCTCAAAATTGCAAGATATAAACTCCAAGTTATAAAGTCCAACTCGAAGGGAAAAAGACTTTTTATGTTTTATTCAGTGGCGGAAACAAGCTGCCATAAGAAAGTCATGGTTTGGTTCATACTAATCCTTTAAAAGCATTCAAGCATGTAATTACAGTCACACAAAGTTGAGTTATCACGTATTTAATAACTCTTGATAACAGCTTTAATTGGTTTTCCACAAGAAAATAAAGTTGTTTTCTATTTAAACAGGGTTAAAAAGAAAACGATAAAGCCCTCTAATAGTGGTCTGAATAATAATAAAAAAGCACATATTCTGGCTGTAAAAGTGAGTGTGGTTGTGAATCTTACCTTCCCCTCCGGAGTCTCTGAGCATGGTGTCAGCTATCACCACGATAGGTCTTCTCAGAACATGGGCCAATACAAACACATGGAACTCCTCCAAACTCTCGTAAACAGGGTCTTCTGAGTTGTCCACACTATAGGAGAAACACACACAGACACATTTGATGTGCAATATAATTCTCATGACATAAGAGTGGTTGTATAATGGTGAAAGTAAGGCAATTAAAACAATACTTTCTAATTAAAGCAGCATTTTGTTAATAATGTGTGCAGTTTCCAAATCACCACAATGTTACGTCTAATACGTCTACAACAAATTTGAGTGAGCTTTAGACTCAGACAGCAGATACTTAATGCCTACATAAGAATCTGAAGAAGAAATTTTGGAGCATCATATTTTCTAAATGCATTGTAAAGCACTTAGAAATATGGCTGCCTTCAGAGTGGACTTCTTGCACACTGTTACTGCACACTGTACAGCATATACTGAATAATCTCGACTAATTTGAAAAAATAGAATGCAAAGTATGTGTAGCAGCTAAATAGCACAGAAAATGACCATGTGACTATATTCACAGCATATACTGTAACATCTTGTACCTAATTGTCCATAAAATGTCATAAAAAGCTTTTTAATAGGCAAACCCATCCAATTAATAACCTTCATGCACAGTATCAACACTAATCTGTTTATTCATCATCATGCAGAGCGACTTATTAACACATCCCATGTTGTATAGTATTTAAAATACTGTAGACTTGCAAAACATTGTATATAGCTGTTTATGTCATTGTTTATAGCTGAATAAAGTGACTGATGTTTCAACCTTTTAGTCCTTGTACACAAATAAAAAGGAAGCCGTTCATATTTAGCTCACTATTGTGAGAGCACACATAACCCTGATCTCTCTGAGAAAAACAGGAAGCTGCATTTTCCAAGCCAGACGACTCTGAAGCATGACCAGAGACCTGGCGGTTGATGCTTTCACTTTCCAGTCAGCGTGACTTCAAAAGGTAGATTAAAGGTAAGGGGTACGTTTCCTTCTGAAGCAAGATTCTTGAATTTGCGGTCGAAACTAGAATTCAACCGCAGCGCTTCAGTTGACACTACTGAGGAGAAACCAAACCCAACTGTTGACTTCCAGCGCAGAGTTTCCACCTCGCTGATCTGTGACCTGAGATCAACTGTTCTGGTTTTTATTCTGCAGCACTAGCGTCACCAAATGGAACTGCAAAAATATTGACTGTTTTCAAACAGGTTACCCTAACACTCGCACTGTCTGCCATTGGTCAAACAAACAGATAGCCCCGCCCCCAAATGCACGCAATTGGTTGAGCTAGTGTTGCTATGTGGGGCTGGTCATAATTCTCAAACAACAGAGACACAGAACTAAATTTTTTAGAAGAATTAGCCTAGAGAAAATCAGTAGTTTCCTCAACATATAAAACTGATAATTTAAACATTTTTAACATGAAATTACACCTTTCATATTTAAGGTGAGTGTTTCCACTTCTTATAATGGTTATGGATTCAAAGGACAAATCAGAATCTGAATTTTCTCATTTTCTAAGGATGTTCAGAATGGAATATTAGCATATTGCTTATGCATACTACGGTACACAGTGTATACTGAATACATTTTAGTTTAAAATAGTGTTGAAATAAAGATAGTATGTGAAACAGTAATATGCAACAATAAATGCTTCCGATATTAACATGCTACATTGTTGCTATCATCTTAGAAATTAAAGGGATAGTTTAAACTTTCCTCAACGACCTAAAATTTCCTAAAAATTCGGTTTAGTCCAAATTTACTGAAAAGTCTTGATCGCTTCATATGATGGACAGATTGAATTTAGGCTTTTATTAAACAGAAGCTTATCCGAACCTGCTTGACGCACAAGAACAAACCTCTTTCGGAAGCTCAAACGTGATGCGTAACACGAGACTGAACCTCATTGGTTCTTGCAGAAGCTTAAATGAGCTGCGTATCATGAGAATGAACCTGATTGGTTCTTGCTGAAGCTCAAACATGCTGTGTAACATGAGAATGAACCTCAATGGTTCTTGCATGTCAAGTGAACATGCTTGAGCATCTGTTTACCACAACTGATGTGTGAGTAGATGATGAATGTTTATATGTGACCAAAAGCCTAAATTTAATCTGTTCATCATATAATTCAATCGAGTCTCTTCATAAAATTTAGACTTAACCGCTCGATTCATATGGATTAGTTTTGCGATCTCTTTATGAAGTAGTTGTCAATGAAGGGACAGAAAGCTCTTAGATTTAATCAAAAAAGATCTTCATTTGTGTTCCGAAGATGAACGAAAGTCTTACGGGGTTTGGAATGACACGAGGGTTAGTAATTGATGAAAGACTTTTCAAATTTGGGTGAACTATCCCTTTAAGGCTGACATTACTTCTGGTTCATGTGTCCCACTGGAAATGGAAATTCATTTCAAGCACAAATTATTGTGGGATACAATGTTCCACACAGTCCACAATGTGGAAAATGTAGCCTTTCAGAAAATGTACATATTATGCACAGTATACAGAGTGCAGAAAAAGTATTAGCAATATGCAATTCTGAATGAAGCCAAATACAACGTACCACTCCAACTAGTGCCACCAGGTGGCAGTGGCACCCATTTAAATGAGCATAAAGTGTTTTTTCAATCACATAATAAGCTCAATACCATGCACTGCATTCTTCTCCATGCATTATAACAGTCCCTCAAATTGCTAAAGAAGGTTCTTGATGGGTTCTTTGTTTTAAAAATGACATAGTGTCTAAAAGTCATGTGTTAAGTGTAGCTGCTGGATGGAGTTAATCTCTAGTGGCCTCTAATAGCAGTCTGAGTGCAGTGTGAGCGATCTATGAGAACTGAAGATGGGCATGCTGGGACAGCCCATAGCTCGCCCACAGTTTGAGTGCATTGTAGTCAAACTTTGAAGTGGAAATCATTGCACATTACCTCTGACATACATACTCATGTTTTACAAAATCTAATGAGTGTATGTGTGTATTATGATGGGTAGATGTGTGTTGGAGGCTGATATGATTTTTTTATTCCGTAGCATTTGATGTTGTATTGTTGTAAATGGTTTCAAAATTGGCATAAGAGGAAGCGTTTGTAGTGAAACGGAATATCTATACAGCAGGTGGGAATGGAAAGACGACCGAAAGTGACATAACAACATAATATGTAAATGTGTGAGGTTGTGTGGGTGAGCATTACCCTCCACTGGAGTTGCCGTTCTTGCTAAAGTGTGTGCGTGGCTCACTGGAGGCCAGCTTCAGCAATTCGTTCCACTCTCTCTCCCATTCCTCCTCAGTGTACACCAGCCCCGACTACAGAGAGAACGAGATTTCTGATTTACAACATATCCCACAATATTACTTGCGACATTTCCTCTGATATAAAATGGAGCATCTCCAGTAATATCAAATCACACCGGTCACAACAGCCTGTCCTTAGACCATAAATAAATACTTTATATTTATTAAAAACCCCAAAACTCAATAAAATTCAAAAATGTATATATTGAATTTTATAATTTAATCTATTAAATCTGTTTATAATTTAATCAATTTTCTAAATATTCTTTAGCTGCATTTTTTTTATTTTACTTTATTATATTTATTTTATTTTTTATATACTATTTATATAATATTTTATATAATTTATATATTTTGTATATATTTATATTTTTTTTTTATAACGCATTACTTTTCATTTTAAAAACAAAATATCTTAGTTACTTTTTCAAATAAGTAACGCAAGCTACTTTGTTTTCCCGTTTATTGACTAACATCTTTCTATTTTCCTTTTTTTTTTTTTTTTTTTTTTAACACATGCATCTGCTTACATATGATGCATGATACATTGCATGTTTCTGCATCTTTTTTGCCTGTGTTTTGCTCAGGAGATTTGGTACTCTTTCAGGAGATGCATAATAGCTCCCTTCCGTATAACAGTGAAAACACGGAAATTTCCGCCAAAGACGAACACAAATATACTTTATGTATTTAATTTCACTTTATTAACCAGTGTCTTTGTAGCTAACTTTGGATGATCCAATCCAATGTACTAATAAGCAAAAATGACTTTAGATAAACATCACTTTTGTGTTTTTAAAAAACAAACAAGCAAGCCCAGCCCAGGTGAGAAAAGCGATGCAAATGTAACGTAACTTTTTAAACGTAAAAGTAAATTTTCCCAAAACTGTTTATATTGAACACTTTTTGTCACAACAATTTTTAGATGATTTCAAACATAATTTCTTATTCTAAGTTAAGAGTAAATTGAAATGGCTGCTCTACAATACATGTGTGATTAAATACAATGCATTTGCTATACAGTACATTATCGCTCTGACAGTGATGGCAATTCAATAGATTGGGCTGAAAATCAGTTTGAGAGCTATAGTCTCAATGAATTGCTAAATTTCCCTATATTTGTCAGTACACATAATTATTGTATACACTGACACACTAACACGCTTGAGTTACAGCAAGAAAAAAAATGTCACTCAATGGAAAAAGCAGAAGGTTGTGTAAACATAAGAAAACACCTCTGAACGTATTCAACAAATTAAAAAAAAAAAGTCCTCTGCACATGCACTTAATTCTTCAGTTTTCTACCCTGTGTTATCTCAGTGGCACGCATCAATATGCACACGCTCTAAAGGAAACACACCCACTCGTTCACACTCATCCACCTCTCACACTCCCATATGCAGTATGCACACAAACATTTCCACT
The DNA here is from genome assembly GCA_030578255.1 of Tiaroga cobitis. NCBI lineage: Eukaryota > Metazoa > Chordata > Actinopteri > Cypriniformes > Leuciscidae > Tiaroga > Tiaroga cobitis. The sequence continues at coordinate 15,716,460 of CM060615.1, forward strand.
CCATCCACACCCACTCATTTCATACGACTTTAATCAGTGATCCTCATTCAGCAAAAGCCGATTCAAGAGCTCTGGGACTTCAGAACAATGAAAACAGTACCGCTAATAAAAAATTCAAGGATCTGCTATCGATCACACTGCTCATTGTCTGTCCTCCGGTATGCTGTAACAGCAATAAGCTCTTACGCTAAAAGCTGTGGAGGAAACGCACAAGCTAATCGGCAGGGGTGTTTATGGGGAAAGCCATTATGAACTGCAGGCTAATGTTTACGTTACTCACTTGGAAGACAGCTTCTTACCAAAGTACTTGCAAGAAGTGCATTTATTGAGTTTGTATTATCTAAGTAGGCAGCTAAGGAAACAAATCGCGAACTAAAAGGAATGTACACGTCGACAAAAACCACCAAGAACACAGTAATAGCATAACATGCAGTGCTGTTATTTGGTGAGGGAAGTGGCAGTTTATCTACACAAAAGTTTTGTTTTAATCCTTTGTGGTTAGCATATGTTTTGAATGTTAAATCAAAAGAGTATTATTTGTGTGTCTGAGGCGTTGTTTAACAGATGCTAAAATAGCAAAAACTTGTAATAGGCTAGGTGCAAAATAGCTAAAAAATTGGGTCAAGGAAGGACTTGATTTTGTTCTCTTATAACTGTCGATATCTATAACAGAAGAAGTAGTCATTTAGAACAGAAATAAAATGATATTGGTGATGCTAATTATATTCATTTAAAAATGCTGACAGGGAAAGGCTCTGACATGTAGCGCGTTTGCGCTTCGGGTGACCCAAGTTCGAGTCCCGATTTGTGGTCCTTTCTTAACCCCGCCCCCCTCTCTCTCTCCCACTTCGCTTCCTGTCCTCTCTCAGCTATACTATCTAAAAAAAAGCAAAACTTCCCAAAGTATACCTCAGTTTTTACACATATATTAGGCTACATTGGCATAACATGTGCGCAGCCAGCGTTTTCTCGCACATACACTCTGATTATGATTTTTTTTGCAACAATTACTTTGTCCACAAGGTGGCAACACTGGCCCGGCCCGTTGTTTAAAAAATAAATAAATGAATGAGACAGAACAACAACCAAGGGGGTGATCCATCAGCCGGAAGTTGAAGTTGCCTCTGGGGGCCGCCATTGTAGCTGGCTATCACCTGCTGTTAGCATCCCATTGACTCCCATTCATTTTGGCGTCACTTTGACAGCGAATCACTTTACATCTGAGGCGTCCAAAGACTCCATTTGTCCAGTATTTATTTCTAAAGAAACACGACAATGTATAAAAGGCTCCATTACTTTGTACCTTACGTTATGGCCCCGTAGAAGCCATTCTTGTAAAAATAGGCTAAAAATTGCGTCATAACCACTCGACTGTCCGTCGCACAGTAGAGAAGTTACCGTATAGACAGGAGGAGAAGCTCGCACAGTCTCGCAGGCAGTCTTTTACTGTCTAAAGTCAGCCTATGGCATAGATAGACAGAGTCCATAAAAGCAACACGACAAAATATTTAAACGTTTTTGATGAATTGGAAATAATTCGATATGTGGCAAGTGAATACATATGAAGTAACATTTATCCACAAACTTTAAATTATTTACCTACTACTACACCTATGGGGGATGGGGAAATTAATTATCAGGAAATTATACAGGCAATGGAAGAAGAAAAAAAACATCCCAATGTCTATCGCGGTTAACGTTGTTCCTTTATTTATTTACAGATCTACGCTTGAAGATAAATGTGATCCCGTTCGGAAGCCATATGTACAAAATGCCTACATAACGTGAAATAAAGAAAAACGGTTTTGTTCAAGTGTTTGTGACCATGATTTTTTAGCCAAAACTACATGATTTAACACCTAGCTCACAATTCTTTATATATTGGAATATTATATGGTCATGTAATATTGAATGGATATGAAAATGACTCGAGGGGATAGTATTTTATAGTATGGTTCCTGGGCTCATACTAAGAAGTACTTTTTGGATGGGTGATTATTCTGTTTGATGTAGAAGGAAACGAAAAAGAAGGGAAAAAATTATTTGCATGTGTGTGTCACAGTGTCTGGTTATGTTTCCTGGTTTCCACTAGAGGTCCTCTTATCACGGTGTCATTCACATTAGACTACATTTCCCAACATTCTGTTCTGCCACTCATCTGATCATTGCACACAGCTGTTTCCCGTCACCTTGTTAGTTCTGTGTGTATATATACCCTGTCTGTTCAGTGTTTGTCACGGAGTCCTTGTTATTCGTTACACCACTTCCGAGTTCTGTGTTCTTGCCTGTTTCTCGTGTATGGAGTGCTTATATGGATTTTGACCCTTGCCTGGACTGTTGTGAGTACGGATTACCCTTTAATAAATACTGCTCTTGGATCTCACGTCTCTTGTGTGTCGTGACAGTGTGCCTATATTTGAATCATTTTTAATAATTTTGGAAGATTGTGCTGTAGCCTACATGCATTTATTTATCTGTTATTTTTTTATTGTATTATGTGTGTGTCTGTGTACTAGCCACATATTTAAATCTAATGGATATATACATAAAACATGTTCAAAATAAACTAAAATTACTAGAACTGCAGATATGCTACTCAAACGATTACAATCCTAAAGTAAGCTATTTTAAAGTCGATTTTAGCCACTTCTTTTATCATGTCATATTGTAATTATATAGCGTAATATGTTATATTTAATTAATTATTATCATTTTATTAAATTAATAATAGTACTGTAATATATTAATAAACATTATATTATGTTTTTACAATACTAAACGATTTGATATCACAAACACACACACACACACACACACACATCAATATGAGTTTACTCTTTACTCTGATGCGTCATTGACCGTTCGAGATTAGCTTGCTTGCGCCTGCTAGTCAAAGCCCTTATTTCTGGAGAGCCGTGATACTTCGACCTTGGAAACTTCTGATCATCATTCAAGACAAGTATTGTGTTATAGGTGGTATTTTGTTAATTCTTTGTGCACGATTAACGTTGGGTGACTGTCTATGGGTGATTCAGATTTGTCTTGGCACAGCTACTAGAAGATTTACAACTGTCAGTCAGGTTGCTCACGTGACATCTACGTCATCAAGCTCAGTTTGAGCCTGCGCAGAACGCTTGGCTATCAGGAAGTGAGTGCCCATGTTGGGCTTCAACTCTCTCCGTTGAAATCAACGGGGTCGCTGTGTCCATTTCTTTTACTGTCTATGACAACAACAAACTACTGCATAGCTGAGCCCTTGTGTGAGGGGTTAAAGAGATACACACAACTCTAGTTTATAAGTACAAAGATATTTTTAATTGCTCATAACTTCTGGAGAGAAATCTATGAACAACTTTCTTCCAGTAACTTAATTGTTCATAAGAAGTTATCTGTTCTTTAAGAACGTTAGCACAAAAACATTATTTATACATCATTCGTCTAACTTTTTTAAAATGTATATTACTACTTGTTTCAGAATGTTCAGAGAACATTCAAAAGTAACGTTCTCATAATGTTTCCAAAATTATAAAATGTAATGTTCGCCTAACCAAGAAAAAACATTAAAAACATTTTTTTAAACATGGACGTTTTGAACGTTCAAAGAAAAGTCAAAGTAACATTTTCAAAACTTCTTAGTACATATTTTTGTTAGGTGGATAGTTGCCAACCTCTTTGTTCTGTTGAGTCTGCTGCCACCTCCACCTCCTCTTCAGAGCTTCTCTCTCGGCTCCGCTCTTCATCATGGCATACAGACTCTTCCGCAGCACCAGATCCCGGTCATGGAAGCCCCACATTCCTGGAACGCATGGAAAGTCAGACATATGACAACATATTTATCTTGTGTTTCTAATTAAAGGAAAATCACATGAAATCTGAGACTGAACACTTCTCTTCTTTCCAGATGTTACAGGTGCTAATGTAACATTTAACATTTGAGTATGAAAGTGAATTGTGATAGTCTCACCTAAAGAAGCTGCATGCAGGAGGCAGTTGCCGTCTCCTGTTGTGGCTAATGGTAATAGCTTCTTACAGCTGGTGCACATGGTGGACCACCAGTTCAAATGACCTACGGAACGGTTTAAACACACTGACATTACTTAAACATGGATTAATAAACACCATTCAACATTTCATCACACTCTCAAAGCTAAACCGTAGTCTTAAACTTTATAAAGTTACTGGTCATACTCATACTGGAAATTATCTTAAAGTTAAGGCAGGGTAGGTGATTTGTTCCAAAACATTTTTTGTTATGCTGGTTGAAAGTCTCTTCACATCCTGATAGCAATCACTAAGTTAAGTGGTCTACATGTATTTATGTATATGGTCTGTGGAAGGCGTAGGACCATAACATGTTTGTCCAATCATTGCATTCAGTCCCAATTTTTGTTAGCCACCTTTTACAGTTCCTCCTGAACCAAAACAACAAGCTTATGCTGCGCTCACACCACAACTACTGTATTTTGAAGATATGGAAACCCGTGACGTTCTACTCGGAGCGTTTCAATGGCAACACTATCAACGGCCAAATTAACCTGCAGCAGTCAGGTGGTACAGGTCAGTAAGTTGTTTATGTTCATTATTATTGTAATGTTATGTGCTTTGAGACATGAGGTAGTTTAACGCTGTCTCTCGTCTCGTGACGCTTTGCAGACTCTGTTGTGTGCGTTCATGTGTTTTGAAGGCGGCTTGGCTTTGGAGACGCTCTGAAGGGATCTCATGCTTTCAAAGCTAACTTGCTATTGCTAGCAAAAAAGTTGGTTGTTTTGTCGCTATGGTTACACACACACACACACCGTTGGCGGTACGCTCAAAGTCATCTGTCAGTTGTGAGCATCATGTCACTGATATGTGTTTTACTAAATATTAATACATCAAAAACTGCACATGATATGTGTTTTTTAAATCAAGTGATCAAAGTGCTCGTTGCCGCTGCGATCAGTGGCGCGGATACGGTGTTTTCTCGCGTGGCTCGCGCACGCCGCACTGTCTTCACTCGGACGCGCGCTTCAATCCGTTGCGGATATCGTCGTGGATATTGTAGAATTGTATTGCTAAATCCCCCGACCACTATGTCGGTCTGAGACAGCGAGACCTAGACAAGACCGAGAGGTACGAGAGCAAGACAAGACCAAGACCAAAGACCGTCAAGGCCTGACAAGACCGAGACCACGTAAAAGTGGTCTCGAGACCAAGACCGGTCTCGAGACATTCATCACTAGCAGGAAGGCCTGAAATCGGATGTTGAGATTGCGTTGTTTCTGCTCCATAATGTGAGTAACATGATTTTGTGTGTGCGGCTAACAACCAACTCTTGCTTGTATATACTCTTGTGTACTGTTTGTTCATTTTTTTGTGCTTCCTTGTCATGCGTTTGCCATCTTCGCTTTATTTTTTGCGAAGCATTATTTTGTCCATCAAGGTCACACATGAGTAAAAACATGAACACACTAGAGAGCCGCTTTATAGTAGAAATTCAGGTTGTTCTAATTGAATGTTATATAATACAATACTATAGCTGCTTGCTTTAAAGCAAACTATTGTAATCAAGTGGTCTCTAAAATCAACATGACGTGATTTTATTAGAGTGCCGAATTGCAGAGCTTGTGCAAACATATCCTCTTCACTGTGATCAGATGCTTTCTTAACTGCTGCTTTCTCACCGCTGTGTTTTTTGTTCTGTTTATTTAGTCATTGAGAGGAAAGTGTGAAGTACAAATTTACATATCTCACTCTCAGCAGTGTGGGTGGTGTCTTTTGGTACGATAACATTATACCGCTGAAAAGGTATTTCTTACTTTTTACATTGAGTGAACAACAACTGCAGTGAGTATCGGGGCCTTTGGTTATGAATGTATAGCTCACCAAGCATTTTTTTCATGGCATGCAGTAGCAGAATAAGTAGTCCTCTGCAAGCTCTCGGCCCTGAGGCGGTTTGCACTGGGCATTGACCTATCACCCACTCTTTTCTCTGGAGCTGTTAAAGTTCACCGCGAGGGAACGTCAGTGCCTCTACCCTCAGCCCCTTTGCCCTCCCTTGGGACAGGGTCTTCCTCCCACAGTCCAAAAGCTTTTCCAAAGTCCCGAGGCCATTTCCACCTAGTTAGCATTTTGCTATAGTATTATTTATCTTGCACAGACTGGTATTGTGTCCTTGTAATATTTGATATTTTGCTAATTAACTATATACAACCCCAAATCTAGAAAATTTGGGACCCATGAGCTTGCAAAGACTGAGATGTTTGAACACTTTTACACTCAATCACAATACCCTAACCTATTATTACTTATTTTGGACTATGTAAAAAGAGTTTAACTTGGATATTCTATAAGCTTTTCACTTTTATTCTGCATCTGTCCCAACTTTTTTGGAGTGTGTTGCAGCCATCAAAATCAAAAGTTTGGTTATAATGACAAAATACAATTAAAGCCTAGTTCACACTACATGATTTTAAAACGTCGGGCTGAACTGTGCGGTTCACACTACATGACTTGCTCTCTGTGAAATCAGGAGTGTTCAAGTTGTTGAGCTGTTCACACCACACGACACAACGTGATTGATCCGCAACAGGAGGTAACGCACTACACGAGTTGACAACAACTCTGTCACCCAACGATTCCATCTTGTCTACAAACCACGTTTCGTCACGAAAAATTACGTGATAAAACGAAGCGGAAATGACGCGCGCGAAAAAGCACGCGCGCTAATACCCAGTGAAGAAGACGAAGACCCATGCCTTGCTCTGATTGGAGCAACCCATGCCTTGCTCTGATTGGCTGTAGCTCATGACATTACTGACGTTGAGTTGTGCGACAGCTCTGGATATCTAGCATGCTAGATATTTTTCTGGGCTCGGCGACGCGTCTGCGAGGCGTCTACGAGCGTCCTTGATGCGTTGTTGGCTCTTTCATACTAACAGATTGGCGAGCGTCCATCGTCCGCTAATCCCCCGCGATTTGCACGCGATAACACCCTGACCTGTCGGCGAGCTCAACGATTTGCAAATCGAGTTTAAATCGGGCTTAAAATCCTGTAGTGTGAACTAGGCTTTAGTTGGTCAGTGAACATTTTTTAAATCTTTTCTTGGTACTTTTGTCAGTTAAATAAAGGTTAAAGAGATTCATTTCTGGAATTCGGGGTTGTAGTTTAAATCTAGTTTAAAAAACATGTGCCAATTTCATAGAAACTTTGTTGGTTTCATATGGTTTTGTATCACTTTCAAGAAAATATTCAGTTTAATGACTCTAAAAATGCAAAATGGTGTAATTATCTAGGAAAAGGAAACATTTTTCTTACACCCTGAAAACCTGTAAGTGCATCTTAATAATAAAAAAAAAAAATCAGTTATCTATTCCAAGGTAATTTTTAAAAATATTTTATTTAATATTATATTTAAATTATAATTAGAATAAAAAATAATTACTGAACTAATCTTTCATTTTCATAAAACTAACTTATATTTTGACTTATTGACTTTGACTTTCAGGTCTTCTATGATATAATTTCCTGTTTTATGATTATTATTATTATTATTTTGTGCATGTTTATTGTACTACATGCCTTAAATTTAATAGACAAGTTAAAATAAATAAATAAATAAATATATTTAAATAAGAGTCATGTCATTGACTCATAATTGTAAGTACAATCTTTAGAATTTCTCCTTTTATGATTCACTGAAGAAAAACTGATATTTAAATGATGACAGAAATTTATTTTTGGGGTAACTATCCGTTTAAATCTTAAATTTTGGTGTTGGCATGAGCTATGTTATTAGGTAAGTGTAGGTTTTTGTTCATTGGTCCGCTTGGCTCTGCAGTTGATCCAAGATCAGGGATTAGTTTAATTCTGTTGCTGCTGTGTTACGTTGACTCTAACAATCTAGTTAATCTTGTGCAATCCAAGCTGACATTAGTACTGATCATAAACCTGTGTTTATCATCACTGTAATGAAAGGCTAGGCTTTGTATTCGCTCCGTCACTGATCTGAGCGCAGCGTTTGTGACTCACCGGCCTGCTCCAGGGCCACCATGGTGGATTGCTCGATGAGGTCGCGCTCGATGAAGCTGCGGAAGTCCTCGCTGTACACGCTCAGGTCGGGCAGCTGGAATGTGTAGATGGGCATCTCTAGGGGGAACTGCTCCCTGGCACAATCCCCTGAAACCTGCAGCCGCGCCAGAGACATGATGGCAGAGCTGGCATGGGAAATGCCCCGAGACAGACGCTTCTCTAGAAGAGAGAGAGAGAGGGGCATGAGATGAGAAATAAAAACAGACAATATTCCCTTTCTTAATAAATGTTCCTGGTCTTTTAATGTTTAAAATCATCACTGCATAATCAATCAAACAACATCCATCCAACAATCAATGTTTTTCAAAAATATGAAAAAACGTTAATTATGAAACCCAATTCTTTTCTCGTTTTTAATTAAAACTGCATCTACTTTCTTAATGTTCTTGGTCTTGTAATGCTGATGAATTACCACTGCAAAATAAATAAATATGCTTATATAATTATATATTATATAATAATTGTTTTAAAAATATGTTTTTTTTTTATTAGTTTCTCCGACCCCTTCTATACCTCTGACATATTTTCCTTCTGATGTAACCAAATCCATGTGGGCAGGGAAAAATAATATATACCAATCATACTTTTCAGGATCCAATCAAATCATAAATAAAATGAAGACCAACTGTACATTATTTCATCCCTAAATATTATTTTTCAACCTGAATTTTTTAAAATTACATTATAGAAGTTCAATTAATCAAAAGTGTTGTCTTTTTATGTTCTCTTGAATGCTAATATGATCTTAGTACATAACATAGTTTTTATAAACAATTTATTATAAAAAAATATGTAAATTAAGGGTGTAATTTTTGTGGCACTATTATGACTGAACTGCATTCATTGGTCAGAAAAACAGATAGCTCCGCCCTTTTCTCATGCTATTGGTTGAGCCAATGTTGTTTCCGGGCTGTTCCCAAACAAACAGAGCCACAGTGTTTACACTTCTCAAAGAAACCAACCTACAAATGGCTAACTTATACTTATCTCTGCATATTGAAGTCACAATGAAATAGGAGTAATGACAGAATTTGTATTTCTTTACAGTGATGTAGCCTACATTCGAGTGCAACTGATTATTGAAAAAGAAGAAAATGTAGAGCGGGGACTTGGTTCAATCCATCAATTGTTGACTGCATGGAGGCAGATCTGAATGTGAGCTTGATGTCGATTGTTCGAAAATGATTGGAGAAGTCTGTTATACGTCACCAAAGAGAAGTCTGTCACTTCACCGTTCTGACATTTTGATTAAACATTACAAGGTCAAAAACATATTTATAAAATTAAAGACGTTTAAAGGCCATTCCACAGTGAGTTCGAAATTCGTGTCTGAAATTTTCGCAAAAAAAAAAAAGACCTCACGTTATGTCAATCACACTTGCACACTGCCTCCGAAACTTTCGGCCATCATAAAAAAAAATCGGATCGTGTTCTATTTTCTGCGTTTTTTCCATCCGTAGCAAGCAATGGTGTTTGAATGGTGTTTTGACAATCCAGAGCCATCGAATACGAAAAAATGCATACGAAAATTTCGGACGTTAAAAAATAAATACGACCTCAAGTAGGCCTATTGTCGATCACGTTTGCACTGCCTCCGTAACTTTCGTCTGTCATAAAAAAATCGGATCGGGTTCTGATTTTCTGCGTTTTTCGCATCCGTAACAAGCATTTTTTAATGATGTTTTAACAATTCAGAGCCACCGAATCACAAATATGAAAAAACGCATACTATGCAAGGACCTTTATTCTAAAGATAACTGGTGACAGACTCAAAGACTGAACACACTCACTTTAGTTGTTGTTTGTTGATGTGTGTGAGGACTACATAGTGCTCAGTTTTAACATGACAACTGGTCGTTGGCCCGTCTTAAGAGGGCACGCACCAACGCACAGGAGGAAGATTTCCCTGAGATTTATTCAGTGCAGCCGAGTCGCTTAGTGCTCCAAATGGAATTTGCCAGTTGTTGTTTCAAAGGCCACCACCACATACCTCAGTCCCAGCACGTCTCAGGCCTGCAACGGTGTGTGTTGGGAATAACTGGTGTGTGTGTGTGTGTTTGTGTGGGCCCACAGTGTTTTGTTTTCGTTCACATGTTGTTATTCTTTTTTTTTTACCATTTCATCTAGTGAAGGTGTGACAGACACATTCATTAATTTTGTCGCTTAATATATTGCATATTCGGTGTGATATTGTGTCAATTGGTGAGTTGAGATCAAATGTGACACTGTGAATTAATCACATACTGTTATTTTGTTTATAACTAATCTGACTTTTTTATTTTATACAAATTAAATCCTTTACATTTTGGTACTTTCAAAGAGTTTATACCAGACAGTTTAAGCATATGTGAGTATAGATTTTTTTTAAATAATTTTCTACAGTAAAATTAAGTCATTTAGTGACACCAGAGGGGCCTAACTTCAACATCTGTAGGCATATTGTTAATGAATCTGGAGCGCTGTCCTACTTACAAGAAAGACAGGTAGGGGGCGCAACACATGCATAGAATGATGAATTGTTCACAATCAGATCAATAACGTATTTAGAAAAAGATGAGGGGATTTTTTTTTATTTCATGCCGACTTTAAACTGGTACAAGAGAAAATACGGAGAAAACACACCAATAAGTCAAAACAGGAGGAGCTGATAGAGAGCTCTGCTCACCCTGAGTGTTGTCCTCTTGTTTTTGGGGGCATTGCTCAGGCCTGATGTGCTGCGGGGTGCCGCTACGCTCCGGCTGCTTGTAGAAACGGCCCTCATTGAAGACGTGGGGCAGGTTGGCCGTGTGGACCTGCCGGAGCTGCTCATAGTCATTGAGAGCGGCGCTCAGGTCCCAGTTTTTACCTGATCCACCACAAACAAACAACAGAATTCATGATTACATGGTAAGCAAATACTAACACTTAAGCGTAAAAGGTCTTACTTTTTTATTTTCTCTTGCAGGTCAAACTGAAAACTGTCATGGCGGAGCAGCAAATAAACTAATCTTGCAGAAAAAGTTAAAGGCTGCATCCTAAATCGCATACTTCCCTACTATATAGGTAAAAAAAAACATGTGACAAGAAGTATGTCCGAAAAAATTCACAGTATAAAAGAGTAGGCAAAAAGTACCTGGATGACCTATTTCCGGTGAGATTCTGAAGTGTGCATATGATACACTTTAAGACCCCATGAGGCCACGGGAGAGGATTTGTGAATGATAGTGAAGCAACGCAACTGGTAGGATACATGATAATGAAAACATGGCGAATGCAGTACGTCCAGATTACATTCATACTATATAGAACGTACATTTTAAGAGGTCGCTAAGTAATTATTTATTCAAAAAAAGCACTTAATCAAGATGCGATTTCGGACCCAGCCATAGTTAGCTTACTCAACAACAGCACATCCTGTTTAATGGTACAGACAAATTAACTATATTGCCCCCTTGAGGGCTGTAGTTTGTTAGCGCCACATTAATCTGCATTAAAACTGAAAAGATAATTCCACACACACACTCCAAACCATGCTGTGCACCAAATATCCCAAAATTAGTCCTTTGTTAACACTGATAAAAAATATGATTTTTAATCTACACTAATTTACAAGGAAAAAGGAAGTGAAATCAGACATCAAAACATTATAATATCTAATATAAAACTATAATGCTTATAATACATTTAAGTATTACACACACACACACACATATATATACATACATATAAGTAAAGCAATGCTGTCAACAATATAAATATGCAAATATATTAAAAGACTTGTCTTGCTTGGATCGAAAATCAAGAACAATGTTTTCATTCCCACTAAATGGGAGGTCATTGTTAATGAACGTGGCCTGGTCTTCCTCTTTCATTTCCCCGAGCCATTGTTTGTGTATTCCTGCCAACTCCCATAAGGCTTTTCAGTTCCCTTTCGTATGGGAACTCCTACGTCTCGTCGGAGGAGTTTCCAACGAATTGGGATCACGCTAGGGAGACCAATTGCCTTCGAGTGAATTAAAACGAGCCAATGAATATTGGCATGCAGGACTTGCATTCCGCATCCCGCCTACTAGTGCGGGTATTAAGCGGAAGCGAGCGCACACACATTTGCTTTTAGCTTCGGAGCCGAACGGTTGTGTCCTCTGAGTGGATGAGCTTCAAGATTAATAATTTATCTTCACACTCAACGAGTCTGCTGTTTTCTCCGAGACCTCTCTGTGTTGGTGTGACGGCGCTTCAGCGATCTTCGCGATCTCCCGGGTACCAGCTGCTGCTTCACGCGATCTGCTGTTTTTTCAAAGAGCTGTTGTCACAGCTGGTATTCGGTTGAGTGCGCACAGTGGGCTTGCAGTTTCCCCGCTGTGTTGCCGCCTTTATCCCTGTGTGCTTCAGCACAATAAGAGAGCGTTTTCTGTGAAAAGAGCAACACGGGTGAAGATCGCGTCCTTTTCAGGATGACGTTTCACCCGTGTGTTTCTGGATGCGGTCGTTTCCTGTCCTCATTTGACGGCCACGATCACTGTTTCACGTGCCTGGGCTTAAGCATGATGAGACTGCGTTCGTGGGTGGTTTATGTTCTCTCGTGAGAGCTTGACCACGTCGGCGCGTTGGTCGTCTCCCCTTTCTCATAAGGGCTTGAGCCGCCCAGCGTGCCATGTGCCGTCGAGCTGCCGGCTGACAGCGCGGGTTGTCACGGCAACCCAGCGCGCGTCATTCGGCGCTCTAGATGCGCGCCTTTGACTGTTCCCCGATCTAGTTCCTCTTCTGGAGGCCAACGGTGGAGGGCTATTTTGGCTAATAGCATTGGTGATTAGAGGATTACAGTGAGTGTTCTCTGACGAGACCACCTCCTCGGAACCCTCACTCCTCTAGCGCATCGCAAACATGCTGAGACTGTGTTCGTGGGTGGTTTATGCTCTCTTACGAGAGCATGACCACGTCGGCACGTTGTTCGCTTGCCTTTCTCGAGGGGTTGAGCGCTCAGCGTGCCGTGTGCCATCAGGTATGGCCACGTTCACTGTTTTGCATGCCTGGCAGCTTTCGGGTGGAATCTCTGGTTCTTCTCATGAGGGACCAGCTATTTCATTCAGGGCTCCAGGGGAGGATCAGATGTCGATCGCTGCATCGGAGAGAGGGCTGTTACACTCTGGAAATGATGACGCTGAGTTCCCGCTGTAATGGTGTGTGTGCTCGTGCTGAATCGGATTCAGACTTGACAGCCACACTTCCTGGGCTACTCTGGGGCGCAGTGCAATGCGTAATCGCCTTGCCCCGCCCCCGTGCCTGCCTGGATGCGTGTGAAAAGGCTTTTAGCAGTATGGAAGCATGTTGGTGCTGTGGAAAGCCAGACATGCCAAAATCTGCAGAAAGTTTTTTTCCTCTCTCACTACCCTTAGTGGCTGGGGTGGCTTTGACTACACAAGGGTAGTTCTGAGTCGGGGTTGAGCTGTGCAAGTTATAGCACTGGCCCTCGGTCAGACGATGTCCACACTAGTGGTCCAGAAGCATCCCACGGCTAGGCCTTGTGGGGTACGAGACATCGCCAAAGTTCGCTTTCTCGGTGCTCCTATCTCACAGGGTTTGCCGTTTTCGGCGACACTGTTGGGGACTGTGCCCAGCGGCTCTCCACAGTTCAGAAGCAGGTTGAGGAGACCAGGAGCTGACCAGATATGAAAAAAGTCGACTCCCTCCTGGTTTCTCCTCGGTCTGTTTGTCGCCAAGGGTGTCAGCCCCCTGTGAAAAAGGTTTCAGCCAGCTTTATGGTGACGTCTAGCTTTCGCAGGAGGACGGCGCCACCTGTCTCAGCAGCCCTGAGACGGGTGACACAGGGTTGGAGGAAGTTGCTCTCAGGGAGATGGTGTCCTCGCCTCTCCCACCCCCGGAGGAGGGCCGGGTGGAGAATTTGTTCAGTTCCTGTTTCGCTGCTGGCTCCCAGAGTCCAGTGGTACCCACATTTTCAATAGAGCGATTTCTTCCATCTCTGGGTCACAAGAGGTGCGGACTGCAGTGAGTGACGCTCCCATGCCTCGCCACTCCTTTCCCCCTCTTCCAGCGCTCAGATGGCAGTGACGCCGCTACGGCCTCGTCACTCTCGTCTGTCACTGGCCAAGGAGGCGCGGAAGCCAGGACTTGACGCCCCCGGGCCTCACTCCTCGTTTCCCCTCCTAGAGGGTGAGAATGACAGTGTGCGCCGCCACGTTGCCTCGCCGCTCTCATTCCCCTCGCCCCAGCGCTTAGATGGCAGTGACGCCGCTACGGCCTCGTCGCTCTCGTCTGTCGCTGGCCAAAGCGCTCAGATGCCAGTGTCGCCGCTACGGCCTCGTCACTTTCATCTGTCGCCGGGCAAGGAGGCGCGGAAGCCAGGACTCGACGCCTCCCAGCCTCGCTCCTCGTTTCCCCTCCTACCTTCGCCTCGGGACAGTCAGCAATCGAACGCCCCAGAGAAAGATGGGCCTTCCCTGCTGCTTGCCCCCCGGTGGAAGCAGGTAAGTGTTGCACCACACACCCAGACCCCTCCTTCGGCCGCAGTAATGCCTCCGGAGGCGGGTCCCTGCCTTCCACCTCGCTGCCCCTCCGCGGGTACGCCGGTGGTCCGGGTGGGCTCGTTGGTACGGTCTCTCGAAGCCTGGCTAGCGCTCCGAGGCCGTCCAGGTGGCTCATCCGCGCCATCCGGTTCGGCTATGCAATTCAGTTTGCCTGCCGGCCTCCCAGGTTCAGGGGCGTCCTATTCACCCAAGTGCACTGCTGGCGAAGAGCGTGATCGAGCCGGTCCCTCCAGCCGAGATGAGGTCTGGGTTCTACAGCCCTTACTTCATTGTACCCAAGAAAGGCGGTGGGTTACGACCAATTCTGGATCTAAGTGTTTTGAATCGGGCCCTTCAAGCTCCCGTTCCTCCCTGGGACTACCTCGAGGACTCCCATATGTTTTACTACCCTACGGGCTAGTTCATATGTGTATTCAGTGCCTCCCTTCGGGCTGGCCGGGGGCTCCGCAACGTTCCCACATGGGCACATGTTATCCAAATCCACTGAGCGGGTCTTGCGGAACAGCAGTGTGATTTTTTTCCTAGCTAGCCCCCGCCCTAAAGAAACTAAGAAACTGCTTGGCGGGGAGCTCAGCTGGGCGCTGGAAGGGGCCAGCACCATGGCGTTTTATTTGGGATCCCAATTCGTTGGAAACTCCTCCGACGAGACGTAGGAGTTCCCATACGAAAGGGAACGTCTCGGTTACGTATGGTAACCCTCGTTCCCTGAGTAGGGAACGGAGACGTCTCGTCCCGTCGCCATGCTTGCTGTACCTTCGCGGAGGACTGGACACCATCCGGCTCCTCAGCGTAAAGCAAATGTGTGTGCGCTCGCTTCCGCTTTATACCCGCACTAGTAGGCGGGATGCGGAATGCAAGTCCTGCATGCCAATATTCATTGGCTCGTTTTAATTCACTCGAAGGCAATTTGGTCTCCCTAGCGTGATCCCAATTCGTTGGAAACTCGTCCGACGAGACGTCTCCGTTCCCTACTCAGGGAACGAGGGTTACCATACGTACCGAGACGTTTAATCCCAATTACATCATCTGCCAACACGAGTGCCACAAACCCTAAACAATGATGCTCAGCTTCACATCAAGCCTGATAATAAAGGGAGACAAAACGCTTGTGTTTTTTTTCCAGCATGCTCTGAGTGAAGACAATCTGATGAAATAACTATAAAGATTTGTTTTTGTTCCGTTCGTTTTGTGTACAGAAATAGAGAAAGTTCATCCCAAGGAAAATTGGAGGAAGATCACAGGAAAGACACAGAAGCCAAACCCTCTAATGTGAAATGACAGTCACCTCAAGACTCCTACACACAAACACAGCTGCGTCCATGTCCTCCAGCTACTGTCTTATCTCCGTAACCCAAAGGCCTTGCAGGGACCAAAGAAACAGGTCCTTCTGACCGTCGAGAGCCTGTGTGTGTGTGTGTGTGTGTGTGTGTTGCAGGATTTGTGGAAATCAAATGTCCCTCCCTGCAAGGATAGCAAAACCTATATTCCTATAATGTAAAATGTAAACTTTTTGTATACATACATGGTCCACTATATTTAAATACCTATATTTTTGTATCTGCACGTTTATAATGCTGTAGTTGCTTAAATGTAATTTCTCATGTAAATATTCCAAATATATTCAAATACATCACAGTTATGACCAGTGACCCCAATTTGTATGGATTTAATTTAGTGCTGTCGAAACGATTAATCACTAGCCTCGCGAGACCATCCTGATCTCGCGAGCTTTCAAGTTTTCACTCGCAGATCAGTCTGGATACTTTCCGTTAAAGAAAATTTGGGAGCAGTTCACCAAACGAACGTCCAATCAGCGTTGGCTTAGAGGCGGGTTGAGGTGTGACGCAACGAGAAGTGCGACAGTTCAACCCAAGCGGAAGCAACGCAAGCAAATACGACCTGATCTAGAAACATTTTCAGACAGCGGTAGTCCTATTTCTTTTAGCCGCTCGCTAATGCTTTTTTCTCTTGCATCCTTCTTGTTAAATATAGACCGGGCACCTGAAATGGTGCCTTTTATTCTCAAATTGTCGTTACATAAACGGCAAATATCCTTTGCCGACATGTATCTTATTTGCTGAGCTAACGAGCCTTTACCTGCAGCAGCAAAAGTAGCCTGGCTTGTGGTTTTGTTTTCGTCGTCGCTCTGTTATACGTCATATGCTTCGTTGATCTGATTGGTTGATTTGGCCCGTCTATCACCAATATAGGCCAATCAGCTAACCAGTATTTACGCCCCTTCCCAAAACTACTTCAACGGAAGGTTTCCAGATGGATATGCGGAGCAAATCCATCTGGCGGAGTCAGGTTAATTAATCACACCCCTAACATAAAAGTTTATATATATATACTGTACATTTAAAAACTTTTATGTTAGATACGATTAATCGTGATTAATTGATTTGACAGCACTATTTTTTTAATTACATAAAATATGTATAATTTACAATATATTATATATAATAAATAATATAAAAAAAACAAGTGGAATATAATATATATATATATATATATATAATATAATAAAATCTTACTAGAACTAAAATCTTTTATAATTTGAAGCCTAGCATACATTGCTAACTGGCTAGATGTCTATCTGGAAGTCTGAACAGGGTTATTACATTCTCACTGCAATCTTAGTAGCACCAGAACCCACATCAATCAATACAAATCTCATAGTAGTTTATGGATTTGTACATCCTTTGACCAGCCTGAAATTTTAAAAGACAATTTAAGGTTTAATCGAATGACCGTTCAGCACCTCTGATACATGCGTTTCGCGGTTTACTAAGCATTATGTGTCTCAATCAATGTGCTGAAGGTGGTGGATGGAAGCTTCCTGTTCACTATCACTCCTCTGACTGTCCTTTAGGTGTACAATTGAATTTTGTAGACATTATCACATATTGCGGGTACAATCAGACCACATAAATATATAAAATATGTAAATAATCAGTGCTTTTAAATGCCAGAGCTGGTCGTTTTCCGGTTCTAAACATGGTCAAACACATAATTTAATTAAGCTTTGACAGCAAAAGGTTTGAAGGGTTTTAAAGGAACACATCCTGTTGAATCCTGTTACATTTCAAAAATCAGCTATATTCAATAATGATATTGAACTGATTCCAGATATCCTCATATGTGAGTTTGAGACTTGAGTATATATATCTTTTAACAATTTACATTTACTTAAAGAATTTTTTTATTATATGTATATATTTATTACTTTATTACTAAAATTACTTTATATTTCCATATATGAATATATTTCAGATATTACTATTTATTTCTAATATATATACTATTTTGCAATGTTTACTGGACTGCTTTAGTCAATATTAATAAAATAAAAATATAACAATAGTCATGTTATATATTTTTATTTTTTTATTACATTATATATTATAGTATTGTCACGATACGTGGTGGTAGGAAGGATAAGACGAGGATGATCAGGAAAACAGGATTTATTTAACAAAACTCAGGAACCACAACACACACTATACATTAACGAGAACGGACCAGGAATGAGGGAGAACGCAGGGTTTACATACACATAGAACAGATAGGTGAAATAAGACACAGCTGGGGCAAATGAACAGATAATGACAGAATAACAGGTGAATAAACTAAACACTAACGAGGAGCGGGAAACAGGACTGAACCAAATACACAAAGAACGGGGGAAACACAGGCCATACATGTAACATTAGCCCCCCCTCCTGCAAGGCGCGTCCTCGCGCCATGTAACATCAATAAGGGTGGGGGGGGTGGGCGCCCTGGAGGCTGACGAGGGTGTGGCCTGTATGAGTCCAACGCCTCCAGGGCGGAGCAGGAAGTGCAGGCGGCCAGGGTGGATCAGGAAGTGCAGGCGGCCAGGGCGAAGCTGTTGGACCCTTGGGCGTCCAGGGCGGTGGTGACCCTTCGGGTGGCCATGGTGGTGGTGACCCTTCGGGTGGCCATGGTGGTAAGGACCCTACGGGCGACCATGGTGGTGAGGACCCTACGGGCGACCATGGTGGTGAGGACCCTTCGGGTGGCCATGGTGGTGGAGACCCTTCGGGCGGCCATGGTGGTGAGGACCTTTCGGGCGGCCATGGCGGAGACCTATGGCCCCCCCCCCAAAAATTCTTGGGGAGAGTGACTGGATGAGGGACAGGCTCTGTGACAGGCTGGGCAAACGTGCCGTAAACCACCTCAGGCTGGGCAAACGGGACGATAACAGTCTCTGGTTGGGCAGACGGGACGTTAACAGTCTCTGGCTGGGCAGACGGGACGTTAACAGTCTCTGGCTGGGCAGACGGGACGTTAAGAGTCTCTGGCTGGGCAGACGGGACGTTAAGAGTCTCTGGCTGGGCAAGCGGTGAGGGCTCTTTGCTGGACGGGACCAGTGGCGAAGGTTTTGAGCTGGGCAGGACCAGCGTTGAAGAGGGCTTTGAGCTGGGCGGAACCAGCGGTGAAGTGGGCTTTGAGCTAGGCGGAACCAGCGGTGAAGAGAGCTCTGAGCTGGGCAGGACCAGCGACAAAAAGGGCTCTGAGCTGGACAGGACCAGTGGCGAAGAGGGCTTAGAGCTGGACAGGACCAGTGGCGAAGAGGGCTTAGAGCTGGACAGGACCAGCGGCGAAGAGGGCTCTGGGCTGGACAGGACCAGCGGCGAAGACGGCTCTGGGCTGGACAGGACCAGCGGCGAAGACGGCTCTGGGCTGGACAGGACCAGCGGCGAAGAGGGCTCTGAGCTGGACAGGACCAGCGGCGAAGAGGGCTCTGAGCTGGACAGGACCAGCGGCGAAGAGGGCTCTGAGCTGGACAGGACCAGCGGCGAAGAGGGCTCTGAGCTGGACAGGACCAATGGCGAGGAGGGCTCTGAGCTGGACAGGACCAGCGGCGAAGAGGGCTTTGGGCTGGACAGGACCAGCGGCGAAGACGGCTCTGGGCTGGACAGGACCAGCGGCGAAGACGGCTCTGGGCTGGACAGGACCAGCGGCGAAGAGGGCTTTGAGCTGGACAGGACTAGCGGCGAAGAGGGCTCTGCAGGGATCTCGACGGGACGAGGCTTTGGAGGGACGGCGGTCTTCCTGGCAGATCGCGCTGACATCAGCGGGGATTGTGCCAAGCGGGACATCAGTCCTGAACGGCCATAAACTGATCCGGTAGTTGGCTTGACTTGAACTGACTCTGGAAGGGAGGGTTCCTCTTCGTGGGTGTCACAGAGCCCAACGGTGAATGGCGACCCATTATGCAAAAGCACCCACTCAACGAAAGCCTCAAAGTTCTCTCGAGGTCCCACACCGGGCAGGCGTGCTTTCGTCTCTGCATTGAGGCCAGAATGGAAGAAAACACTCAATGAGCAATCGGGGAAGGAACTAAGGCACGCCAGGTCGAGATAAGCTGCGGCGTGGGCCTCGAGAGATTGCTGGCCTTGTTCCAGCAAAATCAGCTGCATTGTAGCATTCATTGTCGTTTTATGGTCCGTTCTTCTGTCACGATACGTGGTGGTAGGAAGGATGAGAAGACAAGGATGATCAGGAAAACAGGATTTATTTAACAAAACTCAGGAACCACAACACACACTATACATTAACGAGAACGGACCAGGAATGAGGGAGAACGCAGGGTTTACATACACAGAGAACAGATAGGTGAAACAAGACACAGCTGGGGCAAATGAACAGATAATGACAGAATAACAGGTGAATAAACTAAACACTAACGAGGAGCGGGAAACAGGACTGAACCAAATACACAAAGAACGGGGGAAACACAGGCCATACATGTAACAAGTATATTATATTTGGTGCTCTCAATTCGATTATTTGTCTCATCTAACATAAAAGTTTGTAAATATATAATATATGTGTCTATGTATATATATATATATATACATATATAGACATATATTATATATTTACAATATAGACACATATATTATATATTTACAAACTTTTATGTTAGATGCGATTTATCATGATTAGACAGCACGAATTATAGCACGATTACAGTATATTATATTATATTATATTATATTATATTATATTATACAGTATTATATTATATTATATTATATTATACAGTATTATATTATATTATATATTCTGCAAGGGCCTGGCTGTAATTCAAAGTTAAAGCAGTAACAACCAACTTTCAATGCTAATTTCCTTGTTCAAACAAGACAAAATGAGCAGGTAAAGAATGGAACTGGGCAACTGAACAACTGAACAACTCTAATTTGGTGCTCCTCTGTGTCTTTGCTAATGAATGAGGACATTCGCAGTCCTTCTGTAAAGATGTTCCTTCAGTAATTAACCTTTTCTTTTCCCATTAATCAGCTACTCTGCTTTATCTACGTTGGGGAGACTTTGTTAACACAGTGACACGTGCGAATGGTCAGTCACCCATGTGATGTGAAGGGACGACACACTGGATATCTCACAGTGACAATCACTACTGTTTCGAAAATGAAAATCTTTAAGCTGACTACATACTGCACTATACACTGTATTCAACAATTTACCAACACATGTTTCAAACAGTAGTGTACTTACTACATGAATTTAGAAATATTTGCATATTATGCACTGTATGCAGTATACTTCAGAAATAAAACAAGTAGTTGTGATACCTTATCAGTCCTTTAGAGGGTGACAATACACCCCTTACAAACCACAAATATAGCTTCATTGGTGACACAACTAAATAATAAGTATTATTATTATGGGCCTTGTTGAATTGCCATCATGAAATGGCATGTCTCAATCAAAATAGTGACTCTGAATGAAGCACAAGGCTCATACCAAAATGTCTGCCAGTGTCGGCTGAGTCATTTTTCCCAGAACAACCACACAAAGGGCCTGTGCCTGAGATGAAACGCCGAGGCCCTTCCCACTCAGCTTTCCACAACAGCTTCTGTGACGGTGGTTCCGCAGGGAGCCATTGGAGGGCAACAACAGCCAGGTGGGATGACGTGTTAATGATGAGTGGCGCTGACAACCAGGGACAAATCATCCCACTGCCACAATCTATCAGTCAATCCGACCTAAACACACACAGCCAAGGATCATTTGAGCCTTGTGGCAGATCTTTGATCTGAGAGCTCATTTGTGAGGTTTGGTAGGTGAAAAGATCAGTGAGAAATTTAGTTCTCGAAGAGCTCCAACTGTTTGTCTTGTCAAGGTGAAAGAGTAAGTTTTTGTTGTGAATATAGCTTTACATGCTCAGGACATGCTAAAACGCGTAAGTTGCGTACCAAAAGACATTCCAAACGTACTATGTACTTATGCACTAGTGTGTACTCAACCGTTTAGTGTATGAATTATTATTATTATTTTGTCATTCAGCATTGGAGTCTGATTGATAAATTGCAGCTGTAAATAAACCCGTGACAGTCAAATGTACATGTAGTGTCCAACATTCCAAACTTGGTTAATTAAGTGCATCTAAGTGTATTTAAAGTGTACTTTTTCTTTTGGGAATTTTCAGTGTGTGAACACACTACTCACACTATTTATACTACAAGACAGCTTAGAATACTGCAAACGTATGCGGATTAATTGGTTTGCACCATTAGCAACCGCATAGCAATAGGCTACTGCCAACCATCCACGCCAGCAGGTGTCAATGCGAAATCCAAGACCAATGTACTGTACCAGTGCACTTTTACAGTAGTTAAGCTTATATTTGGTATGTACTGTATACAACACTACAAGTTGCTAACAAAAAATAGCTAACTACCGGTATGTTAGCTTTCCTTGTGAAAAAACAATAGGCCTATTTCATAAACAGCCATGAGAGTACTCTTTAAGTGGTCTTTTATTTCATTAATATTATAATATCTACAAGTACTTTTAGGATTTGAAGTGCACTACAAGTGCACATTCAATACAATTAAGTGTGCTTTTTTTTCATAAGTTGTGTATTCAATTACATAAATATCAGATATTTTATATACAGATATTTTATATTTCTTAAGAATTTACTTAAAAAAACAGCTGTATGTTTTTGGTTAAAAAATCAAAAAGCATGTCAGAAAGGGTGACAGCACATCAAAAAGATCAGACTTCCCAATGCTACTTGGGAAAGAGAGACATTTTATAAGAGTGAATCTCTTGAGTGTGTCTTAAGAGATCTGAAAAAGAAAAAATACCTGACCTACAAACTGCTGATCAGGAGTAACTAGCATAAAGCAGTTATGCTAGCTATACATTTTTCAGTGGCATGACTAGCCCAGCTGTTTTTCCAGTTTCCTCAGCTCACTTGGGCACAGAATATATATACTTCTTTTTAGCATAAAAAACACAAAACAAAATAGCAACCACAAAAAACAGCTTGTTACTGTAAAAGCTATTTTATTTTGAAAACAGCTAGGCTAGTCATGCTACTGAAAAATATAGCTAACATCCCTGCTTTTATGCTGATCCTGATCGTTAGTTCGCAAGGTATTTTTCTGTTTAAACTGTGTGTAAAACCATTCTTATGTAAATTCTTGCTATGAATTTATTGTTCTTACAGAAACTTCTGCTTGTCTTTCATGAATGTGGTCCAACTGGATTTGTCCCGAGGATATTAATGGATTAAATGAATTGAATTGAATTGAATTGAAACGGACATTTTACGACTGCATTATTGTCTCCTTTAACGGTGAAAGTGATTTCATCATGCAAGTACAACATGTTCCTGATTTCAACATTTCAATCAACCAATCAGATTTGAGGGGCAATTTTGTCAGGTTTAGGCTTACAACCAGGGTTAGGTGCCTCTACATCGGTGCTATTCACCTATCATTTCCCTTTGATTTTATGGATACTTATGGGTAAGGCCTAGATCTACTTCAATTCCTGTGTTCTGCTCTCCATCTCGAGCACAGTTGAACACGCAAACATTTCAAAGTTTACTTTCTTGGACCGTGCACAATATCTAGTGGACTTTGTCTTCAAGTGCTCAAGTCACTCGCGTATGCGCTGTCGTATGCGCACCGTCCTCCTGACGACGAAAATTACGTCAGATGGCCGAAGGATACTTTGCGCTTTAGGGTTAGGGATAGGATTAGGACTACGTTTTCGGACGGGAATGTTGTTCCAGAGTCAACAAAATATGTTGATCCAGGAACATGTCCTACTTGGCAAAATCAAGGTGACCCTCTTTTAACCTAGTTTTTGTTTCTATCAAATAAAATATTCTGTTTACTCGGACTAAAGTTAAAGGAACATACTACTTTATCCAGATGGACAAAGTTCAACCAAACAGATGTTCAAAACGTCAGCTGTAAAACCAAACCCTTGTCTTTTTGGTGGAAGACATGAGAAAGTGTATACAGATCAGAGGTGACAGGGAAGCAAGATGGAATCAAACCCATGGATTTATGATTCCTGCATTTTTTTTACACTATGGCCCGGTTTCACAGACAGGGCTTAGATTACCCAGGATTGGCTGATCTAATTTCACATTTTTTTATCAAAAGACGTAATTCTGCAAAATAGTTTCACTGGCATCAAGCGGCATGAGCAACAGAGACCATTAGTGCCGTGTTGTGGGTGTTTCCAAATCATTTGTGATCAGACTTTCAGAAGCTATGAACAATTCCGCAGGCCACAAACAAAACATCCAGTGGCAAAAATGCCTACTAGTAATAATAGCAACATGGCGGCACAAACGGGGCATTGCAGACGTATACAGAGGTTATTGAGTGCATGTTACATAAATACCATGGTCCGTGCAGTGCTTTGTGAGCACTTGAGGAGTGTGCGTGTTGGCGACTGGGATGCTGTAGACAAGCTCCCGTTCAATAGTTCCACTTCTTCCTGTACGTATGCATGGAGTGAAAGGTACCCAACGTTTGACCTGTTCAATCGCATGTGCGGGATGATGAGATCATTCCTGCTGTTCGCTTTCTGGGAACCGCCTCGCATTTATAAGCTTTGTATGATCAAATTTATTACATAACTGCACATTGGGAGAAAATCACCATTTTGTTTTTAGACCTAATAAGCCATAAACATGTGAATAGAGGTGTTATTCCCCAAGCTTTTTACGTACACAAAGTATGTTTTGCTTAACTGCAGCGGAGCCATTTATTTGGGATCTAGGGGGAGGACTGAAGGCACCTCATAACCTTTTCATTCACAACTATGGCTTGTAGAGGCAGGATTGTTTTCGGTTTCAGTGAAATGTCAGCGGTGGGGCCATTAAAAGAGCATTAACAAATTGCTAACTCTGAATAACAAGCCTCAGCCTCACTGTTTTTACAGAAGTGCCTCACAGTAGAGCAGTTAGTACTGATCTGAGAACAGACTTGTGTTTTTTTTTTTTTGCGATTGCAATGATAGACTGGGGCAGGAAGGTGCTGATCCTAGATATATTTTCTGAAGAACATGCTTGCTATAAGCATTTAACAGCTATCAATCAACACAAAGTTCTCAGAGACGGCCTTAAATGCACATTAGCACAGAGATAGTAGGATTGCTTATGCAACATCTAAAATAGCTGGTTCAGTGCATTCACTCTATGACATGATTTATGGAGAATAAATGCTGGATCAGACAAAACACTCAGCAACCTGCTTAATCTACGGAAATTAAGTAGTGATTGCATCGTGTGTGTGTGTGTGTGTGTGTGGTTCAGGTATACCCTACGTCATGGGGACGTGTATGTTACCCCACAAAGATGGAATTATCCAAAATCCTTGTCCTTGTGGGGACATTTTCTTTTAGGTCCTCATGAGTAAAATAGCTTGTAAATCATACTAAGTGATGTTTTTTGAAAATGCAGAATGTTATGTGATTTGTAGGTTTAAAGTTAGGGGATAGAAAATAGAGTTTGTACAGTATAAAAAAAACATTATGTCTATGGAGAGTCCCCACAAAGATACTGAAACCTAACAACCTAAAGTATTATACAATTTAATGATAATATACGAGACTAAATTAAATAAATAATGCTTAATTTCTCAAATCTGAAAATGTTATAATAATAAGTAAATAAATAATTGCCATACATTATATGATAAATTACAATACATAATAAACTATAATAATTTATGAGTATAATGCATAAAATGTGTTACATAAATAAATAATAGTATAGTACAGTACATAACATTTGAGATATAAATAAATAATACTGCTTAAATGAATCTGAACAAGTGTTTTTATCATTTATAAATAATAACAAATAATAGTATATGATTTTAAAAATAATAAAGAAATATGCAATTTAATGATAACATATGAGACTAAATTAAATGAGCAATGATGCTTAAACAAATCTAAGAAAATAATACTGATTACATTCATCTTAAAATATTAGAATAATTTACAAATTAGAGTTACATTTATGCTCTAATGACCCTGTCAAAAATAATTGTCCATGTGCTTCCCATTGAAACAGTGTGAGGATGGTAAAGCAAATGTGTTTCTCCTTACTCCAGCATTCTGTTAAAAACAGTCCTGCTCTATCTGTGTCAGGCTCCAAACAGACAGGTAATATCATTGCGTGATGATGTGTGATGTGTGTGGGCTTCAGATTGAGGTGGCTTTGGCCAGGCAGGTGAAGACAACACTTGCAGCTGAACAGCCACCTATAGCTGACACTGAGTGAGGCCCTTGCTGAAGCAGGTGTGTTTTTAGGTTAATACTCTTATTCAGCCATTATAACCTATAGCTGACGCTGAGTGAGGCCCTCGCTAAAGCAGGTGTGTGTTTAGGTACATATGTACTCTTATTTAGCCATTATAACCTATAGCTGACGCTGAGTGAGGCCCTCGCTAAAGCAGGTGTGTGTTTAGGTACATATGTACTCTTATTTAGCCATTATAACCTATAGCTGACGCTGAGTAAGGCCCTCACTGAAGCAGGTGTGTGTTTAGGTACATGTATTCTTATTCAGCCATTATAACCTATAGCTGATGCTGAGTGAGGCCCTCGCTGAATCAGGTGTGTGTTTAGGTATGTACTCTTAATCAGCCATTATAACCTATAGCTGATGCTGAGTGAGGCCCTCGCTGAAGCAGATGTGTGTTTAGGTACATATGTACTCTTATTCAGGCATTATAACCTATAGCTGATGCTGAGTGAGGCCCTCGCTGAAGCAGGTGTGTGTTTAGGTACATATGTACTCTTATTCAGCCATTTTAACCAATAGCTGACACTGAGTGAGGCCCTCACTGAAGCAGGTGTGTGTTTAGGTACATATGTACTCTTATTCAGCCATTATAATCTGAGTGCCTTAAAAACTGAAAGTCATACTGGAGTCTGTACTACTTTCTTGATGCTGTACCCCCTTTTCTTTCGCTTTACAAAATCCAGTGAGCTGCCTCACTGTCTGCCATCTACATAGGGTGCTACCTTCTATCCCAAGTCAAATCTGCCATCGTAAAAAATGTACAATGACTTTCTAACAATTCTGTCTAAAATGCTGTAAGACTGGAACATAGCCATATAGCTCTTTCTTTTCCACCTTCATGTTCTCTTGTTCTTCTTTGAACACCGTTTCTCAAAAGGCTGTACTTATTTTCTTTTGCTGGCTCTATTCTCCGTCCTGGTCTTTTCTAAAGACGGAATATTTCTCTCCCCTTGGCCTTGCCTTTTGGTTTGTGGATATGTCTCTCACTCTCCCTCTATCTTTGGCCTGTCTCTTCAGGACAGACTGCAGTTGTGTGCCAGGTTCTGCGGCCCTCCACTCCTCAATGAGTTCCAGTCAATGGGCACAAAGGTGTCCTGGGGGGAGCCTGGTCGTAAAGCCATCACATTGGGCCCTAAATCTGCCCTGCCGCCCACTGTGGCAGGCCCTCCTTGCTGCCAATCAGAGCAGAAAGTAGACCAGCACAAAACCCTTATCACAGCAGAAAAGCAGAAGCCTTGGGACCTTCAAGTGAGTCTGGAAGGAGTCGAAAGCGTCATCAAAAAGCCAAAAGGAACCAGGCAGTTGAAACACAGGTCTAAGCATACTGAACTCTGGCCTAGACAAAGGTTATTACAATAGACATCATGAAAAGAGAAGTTGCACATCAACACATTACACTAGGGAAAACAACTTAGCTGGAATTAAATCTCAAGCACAGTGCCACTGTAGATTTGATGGTGCATTTTGGGCTTGACTGAACCATAAACTCCACACAAGCACACTTGAGGCAAAAATCACGACCAACCCCAAACGTATATATACATATTAAAAAAACATACAAAAATAATCTACGACATGATGCCTTATTTCAGATATTAGATGGTAGAAATCTTAAAAGATGCATACTTTCTTTAAAAAGTGTCGGGATGCAAGAAATCATTGCACATAATGTAGCTGACATACTATTACACATTTCTTGCAGTTAATATAGCCATTAAAGAAATAAAAGCAAGCTCAGCATGAGGACTGTAAATCAAGAGCACC
Organism: Tiaroga cobitis; assembly: GCA_030578255.1. Taxonomy (NCBI): domain Eukaryota; kingdom Metazoa; phylum Chordata; class Actinopteri; order Cypriniformes; family Leuciscidae; genus Tiaroga; species Tiaroga cobitis. The sequence goes on from CM060615.1 coordinate 15,744,433, forward strand.
GTTGACACACTGAGAATTACATTCTCAGCAACATACACATATATTTCAGTAGCACATAGTGATTTTCTGAAATGACGAGGCAAAGTCCTCACTGCTTTTTATCTTTTCTAGTTCATGTTCCAGTTAAACTTACTGTTGACATATTTTCAGGTTAAATAAATAAACATTATTACTTACACTATTAAAAAAATACAGTTTTTGTATTTTTATATTAACAGTGTTAATGTATGTTATGTATGTTAAACAATGTATGTTCTATTCTAAAATAGAAACTAAAAATGCAGTTACAAATTTCAGATTACCTCTATTTTATTTGTGGACAGATGTTCAGCTGTTATTTATTAGTCAACGTATTTTTTGATCATCAGCCATCAAAGCTCGGTAAACACTGCAGGTGTCATGGTGGTCACAGACACAGAGATGCACTGCGCTCACTGTGAGCATCTTCCTCTTAAGACGCTCCGCTCCCGCCAGGCCCTCTTTGATGAGAGTGGCCAGGTTCGCACCCCTCGTGGTTTGGGATCATGGGGGTTGCAGATGGAGTTCGCAGAGAAGTTTGAAACTGGCCCAGCTCTCTCTTTCTTAGCTCTCACCTGCAGGATAAAACGCTTTAACTCAGGATCCAGAAGCCCGCTCTTCTGCCCTGAGTAAAAACCTGATGTTAGCGTAATCCAGCTCTGAGGAGGTGGATATCGTTAGCATTGAGGCAGAGGATTTGGAGGATTTGCCACCTCTATCATCTGCTTATGAGGAACTGGTGGAAGTTGTCGCTTGTGCTGTGGCCAAATTGAACATTGATTGGCCAGTCGAGAAGCAAGAGGCATGTTGTAAAAGCAAGCTAGATGAGAGCTTCCTGACCTGTAAAACACAACCTCCATGTCTGGGCCTACCATTATTTCCGGACCTCCAGACAGAGGTGTAGAGGTCCTGAAATAAGCCATTCTCCTCTTGCATCTCCAGCCCCACAATCTTCAACTATGCTTAGATCTTGGGGATGAAGGAGCACGTCAATGGGACAATGTCCAGTGTTGAAGAGACGCTGGGCGATATGACCAAAATCTCATATCACAATAGAAGTCATCTCATATCAGTATTCATATCATATCAAAGCTTTCCAGTATCAGGTTCTTCCTTTCGGCCTAGCATTGTCCCCTCGCACCTTCACAAAGTTCATGGATGCAGCTCTTGCTCTGCTGAGACTCCAGAGCATCCGTGTTTTGATTCAAAAGGAACGTCTCAGGTTACAACTGTAACCATGGTTCCCTGAGAAGGGAATGAGACACTGCGTCACCTTGCCATACTTCCTGCATACCTATAAGCAGCTAAGCTTTAGCCAGTTAGAAGCTAGTCTCGTGTAGCCAGACCTTCAGACTGACAGCAGAAGGTCTGGACTCTATCGCAGCTTTCATTGGACAAGGACCGCCCAAGAGGACATTTGAGTGACGTGTGATGCAATGAATGGAGATAGGAGCAGGCTTCACTCAATGATTACACTTAAACTTTAAGAATGCTGGCCTAATGATTAGAATATATAAACAGGAAAGAGGCCGCACTATGCATAAATTGTTTTATTTGCATATAAAACAATTTATGCATAGTGCGGCCTCTTTCCTGTTTATATGACGTGTAATGCAACCAATCACAGTTCGTTTTGTCCCGCGTCATGTAAAATGTAAAGTCGATGTCCCTACAATAACAGACGGTGTCACAGGGTGACGTTGCGGCAATCAGGATTTGAATAGTTGAGCCATCCCCATAGCCTCAACATCAGACCCAGTATCTCATTCACTTCTTAAGGAACCATGGTTCCCTTTCGTTGTCACTCCGAGTTCCGTCGGATGACGACGAATGGGGTTTCGCTTAGAAAGCCTATCGACCTTGAGTATTACAAAACGAGCCAATGGCAAAGAAATGCCATGGGTCTGCGGAATTTGCATGGCGCAACTCCGCCCCACATCGTGGGTATAAAGGAGGACGCCGACAATATGCAGATATGTTTTCGCTTCGGAGCCAAGAAGTTTTCTTCACTCCTGCAGCCTATTCTCTGACTATCTTCGAGAATCTTCTAGACGAGCAGCTTCCAGTCGGTGTTGGTGTGATGGCGAGTTCCAGCGAGTTTCATATTCCTGCCTGCTGAACTGAACAGCGTGTGTGTTTCTCCCTGGGCGCTTCAGCACTGCTGCGAGCTTTTCTCTCACAAAAATAGCGTGCACGCGGCACGTCTTTCTAAAGACGATCTGCCCGTGTATTTCTGAGTGCGGTATTCTGATAGATTCAGCTGATGGGCACGAGCGCTGTTTTGACGTGTTTGGGCTTCGATCGCGTTCAGACAGCGCTCGTGGATGTGTACTTTCTCCCAGCGGGAACGTGACCATCGCAATGTAACAGTCGAGACTCGATGAGCTCAATAGAGCGAGAGTCCCCTCATCCACACCCCGATCTATTTTTCTCCACATGAGATAATACTTCGGCTGGTGGCCAGGGTGACCTAAGACGGCAGGTCTGGAACTAAACCGACGAAATATCCTCGGTCCACACCCCGTCTTTCACATTGCAACCCGCGTGCTCCCGAGTGAGTGCGCCGGCCCGCCCGTGGGCCCGTGGTCTCATTCGGTCCCCCGGCTGATGAAATCATGTATATCGCCGAATCACAAGGTGAGCTGGAGTCCTCTGGAGATGATGGCTCGTCTGTGCTGCCATCCTCGGGTGTGCTAGCATAACGAGTCTGATCCAGAGTTGACAGCTATGCTTTCCCGGGCCGCCGCAGGTATCGGCTTGTGTGGAACCATCTGCCATGTCCCGAGCACTTAAGGCTGATGATTGGTTTTTGGGGGAGGAGAACCCAAATCCTTTCTACCCGGACGTGCGTGAAGAGGTCATAAGATCGTGGGAGTCTCCTTTGACTTTTCACGACTGCTCAGCGGCCTCTTCCGCCTTCTCTGCCCTCGCAGAGGCCGCGGCTAAGGGTACACTGGGGTTCCCCCCGTGGAGTGTTCTGTGCCTCCACCTGGCGTGGTGACTTTAAGCACCCCCCCAATGCCTTTAGGTTTTATTGTCTACTCCGGTGGCAAGGACCTATAGAGCTGCGGGGCAGGCTGCCGCCTCACTGCATGTTATTGCCATCCTTCTGAGTGCTCAATGACATACACGAGGGTAGGGCTGATTCAGGGCTCATCCGTGAGCTGCCTGCCGTCACCGACCTTGCTCTACGAGCGACGAAGGTGACCGCACGCTCCCTGGGTCAGGTGATGTCCACATGCGTGGTCAGACATCTCTGGCTTAACCTGGTTGATATGCGCGAGCCTGAGCAAACTCGTTTCCTCAACTCCACCATATCCCAGGCTGGCCTCTTCGGCGGCGCAGTCGAGGACTCTGCCCAACAGTTCTCGGCCGCCCAGAAGCGGACTGTGGCTACCAAACTTGTCTGACCCCGCGGGCATCTGCTGCCAACCAGCCGCCGGCTCAGACGCCTTAGTCCACTTGCCGCCGAACGCGCCCACCTGCGACTTCCGGCCCCGGCAGCACCGCGCCGTGCCGTGGAGGTGGTCGCAGGAAGGCGCCCCTGCCCGTACCAGCCCCGCAGCCCCGCTGAACGCCAGACGATGCGGCGCTCCCGTTAAGGGCAGCTCAGAAATTGGTTGCAGTTTTTTCAGGAAGTGGTTGCAGGGCCACTCCTTCCCCCGGTGGAGGGCTGGGGGAGAATCTCTACTCCAAAGAGCTGCATCCCATCTCTGAGCCCCCAGAGGGCGCGGATGACAGTGCGCGCCGCTTACGAGCCTCGCCACTCTTATCCCCCTCTGCCCCAGAGCTCGGATGACAGTCTGTGCCGCCCCCAGGCCGTACCACTCTCATCCCCCTCTGTCGCCAGACCCCTGGCAGAGCAGGCCCCCGCGGAACGCTGGTCCTTCCCTGGCCTCCTCTGCCATATCACTCCATATGCTCTGTCCAGTACGTGCTCTCCGTGCCTATGTAGACAGAATGCAGTGTTTCAGGACCTCAGACCAGCTCTTTGTCTGTTATGGTGGGAAGCTGAAGGGAAAGGCTCTCTCCAAGCAAAGGCTGTCTCACTGGATGTGGACGCCATTGCTTTGGCATACCAGCAGCAAGGTCGACCGTGCCCCCTTGGTGTGACTGTCCACTCCTCTCAGAGTGTGACATCCTCTTGGGCTCTAGTGCATAGCGCCTCGCTAACAGACATCTGCAGAGCTGCAGGCTAGGGGCACCCAACACATTCGCCAGATTCTACAATCTCCGAGTGGATCCAGTGTCCACCCGTGTACTTACTTCAACCAGCCGGTACTAGGACCCGCTCAGGTGTCTTCGCTTGCTCGCCATTCCACTCCACGGACTGGATACGTGTGATATTCTCCTCAGGTGAGCCTCACAAGCCCTGAGTTCCTCCAGCACTGCTGACGTCGATGCCAGTGTCTATTGCCTGTGTTTTGGCTAGGTGCCTCCCGTGTGCATGGTCCCTCCTCTGAGCGACCCCCACATGTGTATTTCCACTGTAAGCCTCTCTGAGCATGTGTCTTTCCCTTGGCAAGCCACCTTGCCACCCCTGGGGTTGAAATATTCCACCTGCGGCTGGACACCCCAGTGTTTCTCCATATGCATCCCTCCGGGTCATATGTGTATTCTCTAAGTCCCCCCCTCCTCTGGGTTGGCATTAATTGCATACTTCTCTATTGAGATATGCTCCCCAGTGTACCTTGGTATTCCTGTGCTAAATAGGAGTCCTTCGTCCGTGCTAGTCTCACGACAGGGATCACAGATTTACGCAGGGCACTGGAAGACAGCTGTGAAGGTGGCGTGATTAGACTGGTAACCCCATTCGTCGTCATCCGACGGAACTCGGAGTGACAACGAAAAGGAACGTCTTGGTTACATATGTAACCCTCGTTCCCTGAGTAGGGAACGGAGACGTTCCGTCTTCCTGACACTTTTTTGTAATACTCGAAGTTGATAGGCTTTCTAAGCGAAACCCCTTTCGTCGTCATCCGACGGAACGTCTCCGTTCCCTACTTAGGGAACGATTGTTACATACGTAACCGAGACGTTACGTTTAAGTAATTTAAGGTGGCATAAAGCCGGTGTAAAGTGTAAAGGCATAAAATTGGTGAGTTCTTCACTTTTTAATTACTCTTCCCATTAACACCAATATTTGTTCAAACTGATTTGTGGTTGCAGAAACCACATAAAAACCATAGGAGGGATTTATCGTGTGAATGGCCAGTCATGCCATGATGGAGCCACTGACACTTCTCACATGACTTTTCCCCATTCATTCTCAATTTCCTCCTACAAAACCCACAGCATGCTTTAGAAAGTATGTTACTCAACGGGCTTGAAGGAACAAGGAACAATAGATTTTAAAAAAAGACCAAAAATATTTGGATTGGTTGTCAAACAGTAGTGGATCAAGTTCATAAGGTCTGACCTAAATATTTTTAGGGCCCTTAAATGAGGTACCATTACCATTAATTGTAACATTAGGCATCTACAACTAATAATCAATAAAATATAAAAAAAAGACATCTGAGCAAAATTATCATCCAATAAATCATTTTTAAAAAAAGAAAAAAAGGTAAAGATCAGGTCTCTTACCTTCTAGCAGGTCTCGTGCCAGACCCGGTTCTGCCCCTGTGGACCGAACAAAGTCTGACAGGACCGCATCCATGTCCAGAGTCATGGGATCATGTGGCTGCGCTGCCTGCCCTGCAGCTTCACGCTCTCATCTACACAGAAATAACATAAAATATCATATAATTCAATATAAAACATCATATAAAAGACAAAACATCAACAAAACAACATGGGCTGAGCACAAAATGAAGCATTGCCAGTACATCAAGCTATCATATGCAGTTAAAAATTTGCCGTTGATCACATTCAGATTAATCAGAGATGAATACGGCAAGAGGAATGAGAAACTGATCTCGCAACAGCTGACGGAGAGACACCTGGGTATGATTAACCAACCGTACTGCTAGAAATTCTAACAAACTCCCAGACTGCCAAAGACAATGTGGGACGCAGCTGTTGGGCATAATGTGGCTTAATTAGAGAAGTAAAACTGAGATATATTGTGCTTTACTAAGGTCACAGTGTTGTTAAAGAATGTTTACATCAATAACGATAATGATATGGTTTAAAATATCCTTCTAAATCTAAAAGAATAGCAGAATCCACACCACAGTTATAACGATAACGACACAGAGGAACGATATCGGAGGAATCACTTTCAAAATGATTTTTTTCCAGCTGAAAACTGATAAAAACATTGACAGCCAATCAGAATCCATCCGACTTTAAAGTGCTCGAGCATTTAAAGTGACAGACAGCAAAACTGCAGCAAGTACTTATAATAAACAGATTAATATAATGCATCGGTGTGGACACAAATAGTTATTCTTATAGACATGGTTATCTATAGTTATCGTTCTTGGTGTGAACAGGCCTTAAGACATAATAGGCCAGATTTACTAACAGCTTGCGCCAGCGCAGACCCTCTTTTGGCATTAAAAACTAGTCAGGATTTACTAAAGACACACAGTGAAAATAAGCGCTGAAAAGGCGTGGTTAGTTATTTTTTATGGCTGACCTTATTGCATATGCATTTAGAAGTTTCCCTTTAAGACGCAAAATTTATAGGAGAATATTTAAATGAATCATGCAAGATGATTTACTAAGGTTTGCGCTTGTCAACTTACTGGTATTTACCGACCCCAAAAAAGCATGTCTTAAGTTAAACCAATCGCTAATTTGCGCTGCTTTGGTAGATTGCGTTGGTCATTATGGGAATGATCCAGTTGCGTCTTTGTTCTTTAATTTGTTGTTCGTCGCAGAACTTTCCTCTCCCATCGGCGCTTTTATGGAATTGCCCTGTTTAGAAAATCTGGCCCTAAGTTGTGGTGGGTCAATAACCAGTTGAGTATGTGTTTTGGTGTGTTCGCAGTGTCACATGGCCATGTGAGTGAGTCATACCACTGGACAGACTGGTGTGATGTTTCAACACTGTGATGACATTATGCAGTGTGGGATTTTTAGGCTGGGCTATATTGGCTGTGACATTCTGCTCAAGGCCATTTTTGTCATTGGCTTATGAAATGCGCCATTGTTTGATGCTGGTGAGATCAGTCCAAACCAACTATGCTGGCGGGAGGGGGCAACCTACAGGTTAGCTGCAATAACAGAGGACTGTTTATCCATGCGCGTGTGCCGTGTGTAAGACGACCGGACCGATGGCCAGCAGCTTCCGCACCATCTACGGAGCATGACACAAAAATTAGAGGAATGTGCAGCTGCCCATAGTGGAGAAAAGGCTTAACTTCCCACTACAGAGTGCAAAAGAAAAAGCTTAACGTCCCACTAGTTAAATTATTAGCAGCAGTGCTGTATTTAGCATGCTAATAGCTAGCTGTTTTTAAAAACAAGAGAGCATATTATGCAAAGGTCCCACAGAAACACTTCCAAACTAATTTTTACCTAATTTTTGCGCAATTGCATGAAGCATGTTTTAGGCCACTAATCTAAAGCAAACAGCCGAGAGCGAATTTCCAAACGATTCAAATCCACTGCACTTTGAGTAAGACTACAAAACCTGTAATAACATTCTGCTACAGCCATTAGAGAAGCCTGACTAACCCTGCAGAATTAAACGCAAGATTAGATCATTCACCCTCTAAGAGACAGAGCACATTAACAATACCGGCGGCTGGTTTCTTTTTGTGCTTTTTGATAGGTCACATCTGTGATGCCAGATCTTGTCAGGTTCCAACAGATGGCAGAATGAAATAATCGCAGAAAGCCTGATGACCTTTACACAACCTGTGTGGTGGTTAATACATGTGTGAAAATAAAAAAATTAAGTTAAAATATACAAACATAGAACATAATATAGATATAACATATACATAAAAATATGGAGTAACGCAATATTCAGTTGTAAAAATTGTAGGCATTTTGCATTTGAAATATGATTGTATTTTTTTATGGATTTAAAATAAAATAAAATAAATGATCAATTATATCACACTTAATATTAGGGCTGCATGATACTGGAAATGTTTTTGTTTTTCTGCAATATAGGCTATATGGCAATATGAAAAGATACAGGAATTTTTGCTAGATGACTTAAATTTGGAAAGAATGAATCATTCAAGAGTGAGTGGGGTGATTTTTTTAAAGTGAAAAATATATATTTATATATATATATATATATATATATATATATATATATATATATATATATGTGGAACATTTAAAATGACTAATAATAAAACTAATAGTAATACTAATACTATTTTTTACATTTTCAAACATTAAACCATCAAGCTGCTATTTTAAAGAGTTGCCAGCAAAGAAAAATGTGTGGTGATGTATCATGAACTACACTTGTAAATGCTATTTGACAGTCGCACTAAGCTATATCGCCATATTGATTTTATTTCAATATATTATGCAATGCATCCTTACTTACTTAACATTTTAAAAGATAAGCAAATAAGAAACGGCTAATTCTGAACCTATTTATATATCTGTCATTACATCTTTTTGTGTTTAAACACCAAAAACATATCATATCAAGATAAGGAAACCTTTTCTTGTCATATGCCTTGCATTATTTATCAGAAAGCCCAGCATTTTAGCAACAGTTTAGCTGACCCACTTACATCCTGCTCTTTGCTTTGTGAGGTACGTGTGGGGCTGCGTTGGGCCTAAGCGTAAGCAAAACCAGTTCAGTAAAGCGCTCAAACCATTAGCTCAAAATATCCAGCGGTTCCATATTTAAACCACTAGAATATATTTGGGTATAACCGTTTATAAAACACCTCACATGAATTTAAATTACGGAACCACTGCCCACCGAATGACCCGTTCTGGATAAAGGCAAATACCATCACATTGATCTTCATCCGATAAAACTCAAACATGAATATGTCAAAAGCCAGAGCCCAAAAAAGTTTGTCATTCTGTAACTATAAAAATGTATATTATTTGAACATTTACACAACTAAAGACTTGTTTTTTCCAGGTAAATCAACACATACAGCGCAGAAAAATGTCAGTGAAATTATGCGATGACCGGTATTAAAATCCTATGTAAATTTGCTGAGCTTTTGTCGAGCTTCCATGGAAACAGATTCCGCGTGGGCCTCGTGATGTTCCTCTGAAACCATCTAAATAAAAGACGAGCACAATAAAGGCATACTTACTTTCTGTGTTCTCAATGGGAGTTGAGCAGCCACCTCACCACCATGGTTATGTCTGCGGTCACACACTCCTCTTGTCTAGTCCATGGCTGGCAGGTGAGGAAGACTCAGGCTCAAAAGCAGGCCTAGAAAAAGAGAGCGAGAGAGAAAACGATTAGTGCACAAATCTCACATAAACTCTTGTGCCCTATAAACCACAGTAATGTTGTCTGACTTTAGGCACATTATGCAAGTGTGACCCAATATCCCACTGACCCTCTTAAAAAACCCAGCAATTTTGTATTGCTGTTTTTGTTCAAACACAGCAGTGGTCATAGCTAATGGAAAGCGAAAACACTAACATCACTAAAGAGAGCTGTTGAATGCGCCCATATTTAGACTTAAGAAATGTGCAGGTAGACATAGGTTTATCAATAAGATATTCAAATTGTGTCAAAAACTTCATTTATTTTGCTACTATTTAAATGCATAGTTTTGTTGTTTACCCCCTGTTTCAGTGTTGAAATATGTATATATATATATATTATTTAATAAATATTATACATGTTCAAATATGTGTTCAAAAGTTTGGTGCTCAAGTGTTGAAAGTTATACAGCAGGGAAAATGTTCATAACATTCAGCGGGGGAAAGCAAAAATGTATAAGGTGAGATCCATGTTTGATAGATGGAACATTTGATTAGATCAGAATTGAAGTAGTAGAGATGAGGAATGCGAGAACCGCGTGTTGACCGAAACTTGAGCCCAGCATTCACTGATCACAGTGTGGAATACTTTACACTAACATCATTCTCCTTCATGACAGACGACAAAGCCTGTCAACCATCTAATAACAGACATGAATCACAGCGAATTTATTAAGGTATTTCTGAGATGACGGAGCAAGTGTAGTGTGTGTGTGTGTGTGTGTGTGTTTGTGTATACTATCAACGATGAGGTCATTCTACAGGCACAGAAACATTATGCATACACAATACATATTTGATGCCTCAGCAGGCCCAAAAGTCTCACACGGCAGCAGTTTCTACAGCAAGAGTGCTTTGAGCTGCTGTAACCTCGACAAGCAAGAATCACAAGACATCATTCACAGCTGTGCATGCTGTACATTTCCCTCTCCTCCCTGTCATTTCATCCAGCACAACGGCTCACAGCTCCGACAAGACATTTATAGAAAGCCTGAGTCTCGTTTCACAGCATTAGACTGGGGAAGAGATGGACATCTACATTAGCCCAAGGGTCAAAGGTCAGGGACGGAAGAGAGGTTGAGAGAAGACGAGTTTGAATTTGTTTTATTAAGAAATGTATCTTAAGAAATGAGGAATAACGTACATCTACCACCTCTGATGGACACCCGCTTTCCAAAGAAAAGCCAAAGAAAGAAGTTTAAATGGAGGTAATTAGAAAAACTGAAAAAAGAACATACTTTATTTATCAAACAAATATAACTTCCACCCACATCTGCATTCACAGAAAACATGAACCGGTTTGTTTACACATCATCATGTCGCATTGGCCTGGGAGCACAAGGACCTGAAGCCTTCTAGTAGGTATTTATGAGCCCACGTTAACAAGCTAGAAAACATTCACAGTAAAAGTGTGAGCGAGAGAAAGACCCTCGCTCTCTCCTCCACCTCCGATATAAAACACTTTCCACACGGCCTCACCTCTGCCACAGTCGACAGAGAAGCCGTTGTCACCATCAACAACAGCCACACACTCATTCATCACATTTCCCTGTTCTCCCGCTGATCATCAATGTTTCCACAGCTAAATTTAACACAGTAACCTTCAGAATTGCTCTCAGAGGCTGCGAGGTTTATTTTCAGAGTGTCAGACGTCTGGCAGCGGTGGAAAAATGTGCCATCACACCCGACTGATATGCAAAGCAAGTGTGAGAATTATGGGAGGCAATTACTCACAATTTCTGCACAATATGTACATTGAGTAAGTGTGCATGTTTGTGTGCGAGCGCATTTTTAAAAGTTATTAAAACACACACAAAAAAAAAACACTCTAATATGAACTTAAATGTACATAGACATATATTAAATATATTTTTGTACAGATTCAACATAATATACAGTATGTAATGCTATATATTAATAAATTAATATGCTGTATTAATTCATATTTAATTAATATTATTTTATTATTTATAAATTGAATATTTCTTAATAATATTTAATGATTTACATTATTATATAAAATAAAATAAAAAATATAAAATATTTAATAATATTAGATATTAAGATATTATGCACATTAACGCCATGCTTTTCTGTAAAGCTGCTTTGAAACTGTATATTGTGAAAAGCAATTAAATTTGACTAGATAATAATATAATACAATACAATATATTAAAGTTAAAATCTCGAACTTAATGTCAATTAATCATCTGTTTATTAATATTATAATATAATATAATATTATTATAGCCTATAGATAATAATCTATGTAATAATATAATGATGATGTATAATGTAATGTAAAATTGAACATACTATAACCTAATATGTATTGCATACGTACAAATAAATGTAATGTAACAATGTAATTTTATGTAATATAAAATATACAAAAGAACAATATTAAATATAAATTAAACCATTATGAAAATATATTATATTATATGTTATATTATATGGTTATGTTCTGTTCTGTTGAATTTTATTTAAAATGTTCTGTTCTGTTTCCTTTCTTTCCTCTTTCCCCGTTCAGTTTTGGTTCCTTGGATACTATTTATTCCCTGGTTTGTTTCTATATCCACCCATTAGTTTCACCTGTGTCTAGATTATTTGCTTTTCATACCCCTGTGTTTCAATTGTTCTTTGTCAGTTCTCATTGGTGTGGTTTGCGATGATCTCCAGCGATCTCCTGTGTTTTGAGTTTAATCACTGTTGTTGTGCATAGCAGCCACACGCTAACAATATATGCCAAACATATTTTATTTGGTCTAGAGACATGGAGCCGACACTGCTGTCATGTCTATAAAACTTGATGAATGCACATACTCAAATGAATCCATCGCTGATCTATGAAGCTTTGGTAAAGAAAGGTTAAAGAGCTCTGCTGACACTCCTGGACATAATGATTCACACAACATCTGTGTGTGTTGCATTATTCAAGCGTTCCTTACTACCGCTTCCACAGGTGCTCTTCAGGTACATACGCATTACACACACACACACACACACACGCCTGGCTGCGTTTCCCGACTCTGAGCCTTCAACATGCAGCCGATTACCTCATAGACCTGCAAAGCCAAAGAGACACAGCTGCAGGTCTAGCAACCCCAAGGAATTCTGGGATACAAGCCCAGCGATGAAAATAAGACTCAGGACATGTCACGCAGTGCTCATTCATCCATGTGTGCTTTAACAAGGCCAAACTCAGAGTTTACAAAACTGTGTGCTTCCTTCTCTAAGACTCGCACACTGACCGCGTACAAGGAGCCATTCACACCTTCTCATGTCTCGCTTCCTAGTTCAGTCAAAGTTGTTGTTCATATTAATCGAGTCATTAAAGGCAAAATATTGCAGGTTAAGCTCTATTCACAGCATTTGTGACGTAACGTTGATTAGGAACTCATTTTGATTCATCCATTTTTTTTGTTTTTAAAGGTCTAGGTAAAATCATAATTTATAAAAAAAAAAAAAAAAAATTCTTCAATTCAAAGCAACAAATCTTTATTCTGTTCCCGTAGCATCAGTCATTTACAACTACAATGTGGCAATGATGTTTTTGGGTCATGTATGCTATAATTTTAATAACTTGGAGTAACGTAAAAATGATAGGTGGAATATGGTAATTACTTACAAAGTACCAAGGTATTGCCATCTGATACCATCATCAGTAGTCACAGTAGAGACAGTACAGTAGAGACAACAACAATAATAATAATAATGATAATAATAATACAATTAATAATTATCATCTTTTAAAATAATGATTCATTTTCATTGTAGTAAATACTTTTTTTTTAATTATTATTTTTTTTTTTTTTATAAAACATTATAACATTATACATTACTTTAATGTAATATAATATAACCACAAGTCTTCATGTGTATCATGTGAGAAAAAAACTTGAAAGTTCACACATTTACACAAAAATGTTCCTCATAAATCACTTTTGCAGTTACAGCAAGACGATTATGAAGATAGAACAAATAGATGAGTGTAATAATGGCTCCAGCGCTGGCTCATTTGGCTCAGTCTCAGTGTGTTTTTGCATAATGTCGAGGGTCCGTTGTAGGTCTACTGCGTGTCGTGCAAGAAGCTTCTCACGACCAGAAGAACTTGCTTCTGTGCTGAAGCCTGTGTCACCACAAGAAAAAGCATCAGGCGAAAGGTAGAGAGAAAAAAATAGACTACAATAAAACCACAGCCTGTTTACTGTTTGGTAACACTGAGAAACTAGTCCAAAGATCAAATGAGTGATAACTTAATACAGAAAACTCGAAACGAACATTAAATGAGTGAGCAAGAAATCCTATAAATTGTCGAGGAGGACACTTTTGATTTAGGCCAGTATGTAACCACCTAGAAACCATTCAAAACATCCCAACAATAGCCAAATAACTTCCTACATAACCAGCGTTCCCAAGTACGTGGTTTTCCCGCCAAATTAGGCTATTTTTACACTGTTGTCGTGGGTTGTTTTTTCAGGACCCATCAATGCAGCGCCAGGCGCGGCATCATTTTCGCAGTTATCATTTTCATGTCCCGTGGCACGTTGTTTAAATAGCAAATGTATTTGCGCCCATTTGTGCGCGCATGGATGTGCTGGTCTGAAAACGAAGTGTGTTTAGGCGCATTGTTGGCGAGTTGATATTTTGAGGCAACTGAAATAGAAAACAAAAACCTGATCTAAAGTCAATGGCGCAATTTTTTAATTTTTTATTTAAAGAGCGACTTAGTAATCTGCGCCTTATGGCGGGTCCACAACGCACGTGCACTCTGCTTATTACACACATGGATGCGCAGCAGCACACAAACATGCCAAATATTACAAATAAAAGGATTACAATGTAAAAGATTATTATTGTGTACATAAAGATATGGTGGAATCCGGCTTGTCCCGTAGATGGCCCGCTCGCGCGGTTTAACCTCCCGCATGAGCAGATCCGTTTGTTCTCTGGAGAAGCGTTCAGTCTTTCCACTATTAAATTCCGCCATGTAAATAGCGAATCCGCCACAACTGGCTTTTCAGAGGAATGGGAAATTACACTCTGATTGGTTTATTGCACGTTACGCCCAAAACACACCCATTACTCATTAAGAGAATAGGGACAACCCTTTTAGACCGCCGACCATTTTTCCCTTCGTTAAACTAGCAAAACTGGATTCAAACACGCCCCAAGTGCACTTGTGCCGTGCGCTTTAGACCATGCGCTTAGATCTTTGAAATAGTCCGCGGGTTGAAGCGACAACCAACAACTCTAATTTTGTTACACTTAAATTGTTGTTAATTGCTAGTCGTTAATTGAAGCTAAATTCCGATTCTCAGCTTGAATCCCTGTAGACATGCTTATAGGCTGTAAGGTTCTGGATCTGGCTGCACATTGCTTGTGGCAGTGTAGCGTTTGTTTGCGCTGCTGACAAGTGAGAATTTCACTGAGACTAAGGTGCTCGCACTGCACTATTTCCGTCAAACATCACCCCTTAACATTAACACTTATTTCCCATCTGGTGCCTCCTACTTATAAATATTCAAACAGGAAAAGGTGTGGCCTACTAATAATCAATGTGTTCTTAGTTAACAAACAACACTATGTCTGTGGATGATGACCGATGATGAAAGTATGGAGTCATAACATACCTACCAGAACATCCTCACGGAGACACGTAAAAAGGACGTGATTTGTAAAATAAAAATACATGTGATTTGTATCCAGGAGCATTTCTCCAGAGGATGAGGATGTGAGTCAGCAAAAACACACAGGTTAACTATGCTAACTATGCAAAAGAGATTGTCATTTACTAAACTATCTAATAACCAATTATCAGTCCTAAATATTAAAATATTAAATCCAAATTGCCATAATATAGAGTGGATAGTATGCAATCTGTTGCTCAGACTGTTAGCATGCTAACATTCAGAAGCCTGTTCTCATCGCTAGCTGTTACTGCAGGTTACAGATCCCAGCTGACGGCTAATACAAGCACCTAATTCATCCATGTTCATTGCTGCTGTGAGACAAATCAGAAAACACTAAAGTGTACAGGGATTTAAAAGAAGAACCAGCACCCTCCTGTGAAACGGTGCCTCCTTTATATTTAGCAACAAGCCGGAGAAGATTCAGTCTCTCAGACCTAGTTAGAGAAAAACACTTTAACAATGACACAAGCAATCAAAAAGGGAAAAAGGCAAGTCACAAAGGGAGATTTTACCTAGAAAAAACTTCGTAATAACGTTCAAAATCAAAACTACTTGAACAAACAAGGTTCTTTTTTTACTATATCTGGTAATTTATTCAAAAGTACTTAAAAAAATGGAATTCACACATACAGTGACTTGAATACCTCTATGATGAGCATGTTTTTAATTTCTGTATTAATATACATTTTGACATTTTCGGGAAAGTGAAGTAAAAAGTAACAGGGTAATACAACAACAACAACAACAACAACAACAACAAAAATGCTGTTGAATATCATACAGAAGTGTCCTAAGTAAAGATATATAATATTAAAAAGGTTTCGGTAACACTTTAGTTTAGGGTCTAAATCTTACTATTAACTTTGCTTATTAGCATGCATATTACCAGTATATGGGCTGTTTATTAGTACTTCTAAAGCACATATTAATGCCTTATTCTTCAAGACCATATTCTACATCCCTTAATCCTACCCAATACCTAAACTTAACAACTACCATCCTAACTATTAATATGCAGTAATTAGAAGTTTATTGAGGCAAAAGTCGTAGTTAAAGCTGCTGTCCGTAACTTTTTTGGGTTAAAAATGATCCAAAATAAAAAAAAATAAATAAAAAAAAACATAACCAGCCAGTGTTCAAAAATATCTGCTTACCTTTGCTCGATTCAAAACGGTAAGCTTGTAATAATGATTTTAATTCCAGTGGTACTGGTGGATTTCCGCGGGAAATTCGAGCATGTCTTTGCGTCATAACGTCACATCTGTACACATAAAGAAGGAGTCCCGGCAAGTAGGCTATATTGCGTGAGCGGATGTTGGAGTTGGAAGCTTTTAGCCTTTTCTCACAGCTCTTCAAATAATTAAACTCATGGCGGATCCAGAAAGATTCAAACGACAACCACCAGTGACAACTGGAGATTCACCCGTGGTAAAACCATGGGTAAAACGTAGGAGAATTCGGATTTCGGAGTGGGTAGAGGAAAAAATGAGATTGCAACCGGGCCCACGCGAAAACAAGGATTAACATTGGCAGGGCTTTTGAAAGGTGGCGTGTAGAGATGCACCGATTGATCGGCTGGTGACCGGAATCGGCCGGTTTTCACGTGATCGGCCATGATCGGCGACCGGCCGGTCAGTCTGACATAATCCGATTTTATGCCGGTCAAATGCACTCGGGCGCCGCATGATTAACATCGCGCAACATCAGCATCACACGTGCACACGGAACGCACACATGTAGGAAACCTTGTGAATTACGGCCGTTTCACACCACAAGGTGCAGCGCGTTTTTTTTTTTGTTCGGCGTGCATGTTAATCAATGAGTGCATTCACACCGCGAGCCGGAGCAGCGCGTGAGTGTCGAGTGAGCAACAGTGAAGCGCGGGTTTCGGCGCCGAATCTATTTTTGCGGCGCTCAATTTAAGTGAAAGCACACTTTTGATGGACAAAATAAATATGATTTCATCTAAAAAGTGCCCAAAATGCAAAGAATTTGCATGTCTGGTGTGTTTTAACAAGAACTGAAGTAAGCTAGGCTATGTCAGAAAGAAAATGAAGACTCAAAAATATTTATAGAAAATGTATACCCATTAAAACTTGTTTTTATTATTATTTAATTGTTTCCCTGCACATGCTCCACTTGTCCTGTTTAGCTTGGCTGGACATGTGTCAGATGAGAAAAGAACTGCTTGAGAAATTTAACTTGCCATTGATATACAACAAGTGATTGCAATAGGCCTGTGTGTGTGTGTGTGTGTGTGTGTGTGTGTGTGTGTGAGAGATAAATATCTTTATACTGCAAGGCTATATTTGTTGAATTTTTATTTGTTATTTATATATTATTTTATTGCCATTACCTGTTTTCATACAGAAGTTTAGTTTGCTAAATATATCACATTTTTTTTAATTGGATATTGGATGTGAAAAGGAAATGGTTCTTCCATAACACTGCACTTTAGATGTGTGAGAATTTCCCACACTAGGAGTCATTTATATAGTTCTATTTTATAGCGATTATCTGTTCAAAAAATGTTCTATGCAAAATGTTCTATTAAAGAGAAGATAGAAAATAAATATTTGTGTGTTCTGTAAAGTGGTTTGAAAAAATAAAATCGGAATCGGCTAAAATCGGTATCGGCAGGTCAAACTCAAAGAATAATCGGAATCGGGATCGGACAAGATAATTGTAATCGGTGCATCTCTAGTGGCGTGTACTCCGTGATATTTGAAGGGGTTCAAAACGGGATGCAGAAACGGCTATTTTTCTGTTGGACAGGTTAGACATTTCAATAGTTCAACCGTGTAACAGTAGCACACTTGTTCGCTTAATTCACACAGTTACGGAGTTTTCTTTGTTGTGGCTTTTTCCGTTTTGCTATTATGGTAAATATGAATTATTTTTTGCTAGCTATGAGAGGGAGCAAATCACTCTACTCCAAGAAAACCAAACGCGCCTTCTCCATTGTCAAGCATTGGATCTGAATCAGATCGGTAAAGTGAAAATGATTCTTTTCCCAAAAAATATTAGAGTTATATTATATAAAACACGTTTATGCATAACAGGGATTCAGTTCATAAACCGTTTATTTCATAGCACTATGACTACTTGTCAGTATCCACACCGTCGCGGTGACTGACAGACACGCAGTCTCCTCAAAACAGTGTTCATCCGCGCTGTGTCATGCCGATGTACAACTCACGCAAAGTTAATAATTCCGCGAATAACTGCAATTAAAGATTTCAAACAGAGATGGCGACAAAGAGGAAAAACGCCGGACTGCAGCTTTAATAGTTGGTTAATAGTGAGAATTGGAACCTAATCTAAAGTGTGACCAAAATTTATATTACCGATGAATGCTGTTTATTAAATATTAAGCACCAGAACTATATTCAATTCAACTATATTCTGTCAAGTTTCTTGAGGACCAAATCAGCATATGAGAATGATTTCTGAAGGATCGTGTGACACTGAAGACGGGAGTAATAATGCTGAAAAATCAGCTTTACTATCACAGAAATAAATTACTTTTTAAAATATATTAAAGTAGAATACAGTTGTTTTAAATTGTAATAATATATCATAATATTACTGTATTTTGATTAAATAAATGCAGCCTGGGTGAGCATAAAATCCACTGAAACCCAGGCTCATAAATCATCTGCTGTGTTCCTCGCTATATTATCAACATGTTTGAGTTTGAGCTTGAGTTCAACACTAAAGTACAAGTCTAATTTTCAATGTAAATCTGATCTGCAAACAAAGGAGGTCTAAAACACCAGCACTTGATATCTTGTTCAACCTCTCAGTCTCTTGTCTCAGATGTGAATGGAGTTTGTCTCTATGGGCCGCACGGCCTCCTGGGACCGCCTCACGCACGTAACCTGCACCTGCACCTGCACCTGCACAAGGGAGGTATGGGGTTTTGTGTTTTGCTGACTAAAATCGGCCAACAACCCAGCTGTTTGAGCCATCTCGATGAGTCAACTAGCCCAAAACAAACACCACAGTATATTCTCAGTATTCTGCACTATATTACAGTTGTTGTTTTTTTTGTTCATAGAAACTGTAAGCTGTTTCTTCACTTCCTACATGTTCAGAATCAATACATAACATTCAAATTGTCTGATTTACACCAGGGTCAGCGCCAGGACCCACAAAGTGAACTCGTGGCGTTGATGCTGTACAACACACAATGTTTTCCACCAGTACAACCAGTCAAAATATAGCAATAGTGAAGAATTATACATGGAATTAAACATCTTACGGGTTTGGAACGAAATGAGAGTGAGTAAGTGATGACAGAATTCTCGATCGCTTTATGTGATGAACATTGAATTTAGGCTTTTATTTACTAATAAACATTCATCAACTCATCAGTTAAGGTAAATGGAAGCTCAAGCATGCTTGCTTGAAGTGCAAGAACCAATGAGATGATGCTGCAAGAGGGAGGAGAAGTTAATTTTATTAAAGATTATTCATTTACAATAATAAAAAAATAAAAAAGGGTCAACTTCATGGTGACTTTAAGTACCTGCAGAAGCATGTGTTCTGTGTTTCTGGAGATCAGTGAGGCTGGGCAGGGCAACACTGTGCCCACTGGATGCCAGGAACACCAGATGGAGTCTCCACACCCCTCTGCTGGGCTCAGTTTAATGCCAGCTTTTCAAGTTAGACTCTAACGTGCAATCTAATAAGGGTGATGATGACATAATATTTTCATTAGCCACCGCTACTCTTGGTTTCAGAAAACAAATTCAAAACAAAACACCACTAAGTATGGCATCATGACATCAACTTTTTTCCAAGCATGAATATAAACAAAAAACATGGCATTTATGAAACCACTTTGGATTGTAGGATTTAGATGCAAAAAAGAAAAAGAAAAAAAGAAAAAAAAAGTAATAATAAAAAATCCTCCTTTTTTTGTAACACTTTAATTTAGTTTTTTAAATTATTTTATTGTGAATTAAATAATAAATGATAAAAACACAGTGCAAAATTTCCAGAATAAAAATAAATATTTATAGTTACAGTTGATTCTTGCTATATATTTTATCAAAATAATAATAAAAAAATAGCCAGAAAAGAAATGAAATAATAATATGATATACTATATTTGTAGCTATATATTTGATACATTTATATTTGTATATACTCTGGCAAAGTATTTTATTATTTATAATTATATACTTATTTTTAAAATGATATATTTAATGATACATTTATATCACATTATGACAATGTTACAATAATATCCTTACATGATCTTAATAATAATAATCTTAGCACGTTTTGAGTTTGTATTGTGATCGAATATAAATAGCTGTAGTGAATGACGGTCAGTCTCCTTTTCATCAAACATATTCACCAACAAGACGCGCATTAAACGTGGCATTTTTTTTCTCAAATTAAATTAAAACAAAACCTGTGTGTCACTGCTACTAAATAAAATGTGGGAGTAAGTGACAAGCCACGCAACATTAAAGACATGAATACATTGTCCCTGTGATCGTGTTTTGCGTGCCTTTGCATTCTCAGGAACAGATTCTTCACTGATACAGATCTTCACAGATACCAGAGTCATTCGCACTTCAGTTTGCACATCTGTCATGTGGTTAAACACTGCATGTGCCATGACAAAAAAATGAAAAAAAAAAAAAATGTCATGGCCTCAATACAGAAAACCCATGCTTTTGTCGATACACATAAAGATCTATTTAAAGATCACTTGAAATCTAAGTTACATTTTTGTGGCCTTCAGTTTGTGTGTCAGCCATGAGAGTAAAATCCATATTTTGGTGTACTCCAAAAAGTTTCAAAATTAACTCTAACGAGATATACAGATTTAAGATTTCTGCTTATTAATTTCTCTTCCCTGGGAAAATGGATACAAATCATTGATGACTCATCCTGCAATGCACAGATTGTTGTCCAATCAGCTCTCCAGAATGAGAATGCCCCGCCCACTAGAACCACATGTGATCAGCAATCACCAAATCATGTCATGATTTTGGTTTTGTTTTTAAAGTGCTCCTCGATATGTTCCATCCAACCTTATCTTTTTAAAAGGAAATACCTCAACACAGAGCGATTTGAATGGGGTCTTTAAAATAAATAACTGCTAATGCAATTATAAAAATCAGTAAATTCAAGCATGTTAAGACTCATATAGTAAAAATTCAGCCAAAAGACATGCTTGTAAAACGAGGTCTCTGGTTTTTAATGTACGATGAAATCACACATTTATATTTAAGTTCTGGATAAGTTGTGCTTCACGTGTGTGGTAAATGTACAGACGCAGAGAGATGGAGATTTAGATGTGACATCTTGTTCCAGGCTAATATCACGATGTCTGGTTTACACTTGACTGATGAGGTAAGAGGCTTATTCAGTACATTGAGTCTACGGTACATTTGCCAAACCAGACATTTTATGATAATGTGCTCAGCTGTGAACTGAAAACCTCTTTTGAATTTTCCTGTACAAGACAAAGCTGCAATACAAACTGTTAGTCTAAATGGCTGAAAGGTCAACGAAAGCCTTAGCTCACAATAAAATAGATTTTAAAAACAATTAATCACAGCCGTAAATGCACTTACTGTAGATCAATGAGAGAGTTCTGATGGTGCAGCTGTGCATAGAAATGTATGAATGGGATATGAATAATCATATATATCATCATAATATCCTCCTCAATATGATCATAATATCATCGTTTTCATGGATACCATAAATATAAAATATCTAAAAGGTCATTTCACAATTAAAAACCCGAAACTGTATGCAATATGAACATATGCTAAAGTGGCCTCACTATGTTGTGAGTGGCGTTTAGAAATGCTTTTTTATTTGCGTTTCAATCAAATTTGAGGAAAGGAAGGTCAAGTTAAATGTATTGCATTGTGGGATAATAATTATATTATATTATATTATAAACATACTATTAATAAAAAACGCTAAGTTATTTAAAAATAAAATAAAATAAACTCCAATAAACTAGATTGTCAAGATCTTCAGAGAATATATTTCATATTATATGATTAAAAATCTCTTACAGCTGATCTCTTACAATGCAATGTTTTCTGTTGAAATTCAAAACAAGCATAACTATTATTTAAAACCCAAAATGGAAAGTTTTTGAGGTCCCCTGTTTTAAATAATTCCAGTATTAGTTCCCTATTTACTGTAAAAAGAAATTATTAAAGAAATGAAACTGATATCAACCACAAACACATCCCTTATTATTATAAACATATGTTCCAAAATGTTATCACCACAGAGTTTGTGAAGGGATATTATTACACTGACTGGACACTGAACCGCAGTCACGGGAAGTGCTTCCGCTGTTGGAACCTGCTCGGAACCAGCAGATTCAATGACTGAATTTCAATGCAGGGTAGAAAAGGCTATTCAGCCTCTGAATCAATCACTCACTTCCAATCTCTCCTCCTCTAGCCACAATGGTTAGCTTGTGTGTGTGTGTGGGTATGGATGTTAAGAGCCGGAAGGAAGTACGGGAAAGAGCATATGTACCGGATCTGCTGAAGACTCAAGTGATTATCAAGAGCATGTCAATGTGTTCGGTAATAACTCCAGTCGTACAAGGCACAACCAAACAAGTGATTCCAAATCTCAGTGTTCATTATTTTACAGTGCACTGTTACGTAGTTGATAATCGGGATTCCATTAAAGCAAATGGGAAGATTTAAATGGATAGCTCATCATTTATTTCGATTAAAACCCTCATGGCTTTCTTTTCCTGTGGAACACAAAAGGAGATATTTTAAATGATGTGCTGGTTGCTCTTTTCCAATACAATGGGAAGTGGAGCTTTAATACAGCGTTTGATCTGTTTCTCACACACTGTAAAAATGTTATGATCAATAAGTTATGACAACATGTTTTTACATTGCTTTACCTCATCAAAATAAATTAAGCAATTTTCAACTTTTTTATGTTATACAAGATTCAGCTCATTTTTTAAAGTCAGTTTAATGCAATTTAAGTTGAAATGACATAAACATCCAAGTTGATTGTACTTAAAAAATTTAAGGCAGCAACTTTAAAAAAAAATTTTCACAGTATATCATATCACGTCAAACGACTTGTAGTGCGTAAAGTAGTCATATGGACTACTTTTATGGTGCTTTTATCATTTTGAAGCTTGACAGCCCTAATCCTCATTTACTTCAATGAAACTAAATAGAGCGTTTAGGATATTCCTCAGAAATTCGCCTTTTGTGTTCAACAAAAGAAAGATTCGGAACAGTGAGAATGATTACTTATTTTTATTACATATTTCTTTAAAGGAGATCTAAGATTCATGGCTGAGCATTGTGGGAGAATGACTAAGAGCCACTTTGAAATGAGTGATTAGTTCTTACTAGCTGAGAAAACATCTATCTGCATATTTGATTCCTTTTCACATCTATGGCATTTGAGGAAATGGCTTCATTAATTTTAGACGGGTTTATTAATGCTAGTTCGTCCGACACATTAGTTTCATTTCTGCACAAATATTCCCAAAGATCAATGAGGTCGGCCACGGTGGATCCATCTCATCTCTTGCATGAGGACTAAGAGGGCTAACTTCTGCTGGTTCAGATCAAGTCTTTTCGCATGGAAACAACGAGTGGGGTTAAGTGTGGTGAGGAAAGCGCTTTTCGTCACCCCCTCCTTCCCTTTCTAACTTTGCCCCTGACGCCTCGACTCATGATCTGGAGTCAGACCGTGCAAGTGTTTGTTCCACCAGCTGACGGAAAACTCAACAAACCTGACGGAGAGAGATAGGCATTGAAGGCACAAAAATGCATGTATTTTTCACCTGATACTGATACATATTGGTGAAGTTTATAAAAATGCCAATTGGTCCATGCACCAATCATATATGTCTAACCAGGGTCGTCGCTAGCGGGGGAAAAGGTGGTGACGATTCTAGTCAAAATAATTTGTTTAATTCTAAAACTTTTAAAATGGACTATTATTATGGCAGCAATACAATAAAAATTTTAAACATGTGTTATATACATATATGGCTTGCACGACATGATTTACTAGTCAAACAAGTAACTGGGTCAAATGTTTTCCTTATGTAAATAAGTTGTTATTTAGGCCTACATAAGGTTGTTAGATAATTTTTGCTCATTTTCACATTTTTAAAATGACACCATTCACCATCATTTGGAGAGATAAGAAGCAAGACAGAAAGCCATTTAAAACTTAAAGCAGACGTTTCCCAATTATTAAATAGCACATTTAAATAAATGTTGAACGTGACTGACAATGTGAGAAGTACATTTGCGGGTTTGTAGGATCACAAACAAAATTCCTCCAATGTGAATAAATCGTCATCTGAATGCATGAGTTTTATCACTGAGGAGCCATTAAAAAAAATATTTTATTTATATATATATTTTTTTTTCTTTTCTTTTCTTTTTACAAATCCATTTAAAGGGATAGTTCACCCAAAAATGAATATTCTTTCATCATTTACTCAATTTCATGTTGTTCCAAACCTTTATGAGTTTCATTCCTCTGTTTAAATTAAAGAAATTAAATTCTTCTAAATTAAGAAGATACCAGCAACTATTTGATTACCAAAATTCTGCTAATTTGTAAAATTAGCAAAAGAAATTAGCAGAAGATGGAAACTGGGAACGACATGAGGGTGAGTGAATGATGACAATATTTTCATTTTGGGGTGAACTATCCCTTTAACGAACAAAAGCCAGGCTCTTAATGACATCATTCTCCGGGAAGAGACATAATGGGTTTGATTTAGTTGGGAATCTATACAAACATAATCAAAACATCAGCAAAATATCATTAATGGGCTGTCCCATAAAAGGCCGTTACAAGCAGTCTCATCAGACAAGCAACCGTTTGGCGTCGTTTCTTAATTGAATAATATTAAATTATTTGTAGAATTAGTCAACCGTAAACTGGCTAATTTCAATGGTCTCATTAGTCTCTCCATTTTACAAAGATTTGTGGATATCTTGGATGTGCAGAGTTTGCAATATACACAAAATTGCGTATAGAAACGTGACAATTATTTTATATAAGGATATACGTTTTTTGGTAAAAGGCTAATTGGTTGGACATAGGCTGGAGACTTTTTTATGCACTTTAGCTTTGTCAAAAACAGAATATAGTGCAAAAAGTGAATGGAAACTGTGGTTTCGACACACAAACTGCTTTTTCTTTTTTCTCTTTCTGCGGTGGGACAGGAACATTATTTTGTTCATGTACTGTAGTTCTTGTCAAACATACTAATTTTTGTGCACAACAGTTGCCCTACAGCAATCAAAAAATGTCCAAAAATATTTTCCTAAAATTAAAAGGGCCAATTTCTTCTTGTAAACTCATGATGTGATGGAATTAAATGACCAATTACTACATTTGTCACCAAATCAGTAATTTAACTGAGTTGGTGATTTGTTTCTGAATGATGGGTAGAAACACATTATCTTTTCTGATTTAGTCCAAAGTAAAATCCTCAGCTAATGCCTGTAAAAGGTGAAATTGTCCCACATAAAAAAAAAAAACATTACTGTCCACATAGAAGTAAAGGCAGAAAACAGACTTAGCTTGCTAGCTTTAGCATTCTTTGTATGCATGGCTCTGGTCCAATCCTTTTCTAGTAAAGGCTCTGTGTTTGGGCCTGGACTCTCTACGGATTGGCATGGGAACAGACAGAACCAACATGGCTTTGAACCCAGCGGTAGGTTGTGCCAGCTGAGCCAGAACCGGGCCTCTCCTTTTCTCTCATTGTGTCTCTCTTTCTTGTTTCTGTCCTACTTTTCAGCCATCTGAACAAGAGCTCAGCTAATGCAACATCAGTTGACCCAAATCTAGAGGGGTCCATCGGGTGATTTACATGAAGACAATTCCAAAGATTTCCCTAAATGAAATGTAATTTGTTATAGAGTGACATATGGAGCAAGGTGCAATTTTTCACAGCTGAATGTCGACACTGAGGTGGCAGGTTGTCTGGAGCAGAAAATGTCTCAAAGTGCAAATGAGATTTTAGCTAAACCTGTAAAGACATTTTACTGTAATAAATCAAAAGCAGGGCTGTACAATAAATCAAATCATGATATGGACAAGTGTCTTTGAATATTACAATACAAAAGACTACTATTTAAATGTGAGGTTTGCATGTTCTGCATGTCTCTGTGTGAATGAGCGCCACAGTTTCGTCTACTACACACATGAAGCACAAACGACGCTCAACTGCCGTCTCACTATATGAGGACATGAACACATGAACTTCATCTGTAAAGCTGTTCTGAGAGCCACTTCACCAGCATTTCATTTGAGAAAAACTCGTCATATCATACACACAGAAACTTAAAGATCTTCATGACAACCTGTCAAAATAAAAGTTTGGTTTAACCTAAATAAAAGTTGTGACCGATATATTTTTACTATTGTACAGTAGAATGTACTTTTAGAATTACAATTTTCCCTCCATGTTTTAATTTTAAAAGTAAACCTTTATTGTGTCGCATGTTATATTTCTTTTGATTACATTTTAGGAGATATTTAAATTGTTAATGTTTGAAATCTTCATTTTATTTCCACCATTTTTGATAAATAACACATTATATCATAATTAACAGAAACACTGACAACACCGAATTTCTGAAGATAAAACAATTATTTTATACGGCCCTATTACTGTAAACCTTTTAATAAACTATTAAATTGTTAACCGTATATAAATTGAATAGGTTAGACATGCTTTTTGATTATTATCAATTTAATTAAACCATTAAAATGGAATCAAGAAAATTTTAAATGGAATTTGGGGAAAATAGAACAGAATTTGGGAAAAATAAAACAGATTTCATAGGGTCCTTTTTCTGTTGTTGTTATGATTTCAATCAAACAGACATGCTTTTTGATTTCTATTATTTAATTTGACCATTAAACAGAATCCAGAACAATCAAAACGGAAAATAAAATGTATTTTATAGGGCCCTGCTCTCTAAATAACGTGCTTGTCCACGTTTGAGGGACGTACAGTATACATAAACAATGTTAGCTTGTTAGATTTTGTCAAACATGACAACCTAACACTGTAAAACAGCAAAAACTACAACATCCTTAAAGGTCGATCAAGCATATCTGACTGATGACATTACACCGCATTTACAGACAGTGTGGGTTGATCATTTCTCAACTTTGTTGGTTCTCAATTGCTTGAATACTCGACTTTGAAATGATGTAGTAGTGTTGGTACACAACAGCTTGTTGTTGCCTCCTGAGACAGTGCTGATGGGAAACAAAGGCTCTGAGGGACATTGGGTGGAGGTGACGTGTCTGTTGAGCTTGCTTTGCGTGCTGTATGTCAGTTTGTGTCTGGGCTGTCATTTTCTTCCACCCATCCCCCATGACAGAGTAAACGCCACAGTATAAATGTCACCGCTGGCCACCAGCCCTTCATCATGTGCCTGCGTTTGTCCAGCGAGGGTGTGTTTGTTTGTGCCAAAACACCCAGCGTCCCTCTTAATTGAATTTTCACTGTCTCACTTGTGTCTCAACATGGCTTTCTTCCAGATACGATTGACATTGCCGCCTCTCTTCCTTTAGAGAAGAGTCCAAACATCCTTCACCCCTCCTTCATAATTCTCTCTCCGTTCTCTTACGCTACTGAGAGATGCTTTCGGTCTCTTCGGATTGTTTAATTCATGTCCTACTTCTGCCTAGTTGAAGTATGCAGAAATTCTCCAAATGTAGTAGAATGGCCTACTTACGTCTAGTGAGTATAATATAGAAAGAACATAAAGTTTACTTGTTCACCCACTAGGGCCATTTTCCTGCTTGAATTCGCAACAAAAAGGCAAAATATAAATGCTATCTATCACAGTTTTCCATCTGCATGGAGTTAGTTCCTGGAGTAAGTATATGTAAACTGTGTGTGCCGTTAAAAACGGAAGGTGCCTGTGTTTCATATGGCATGCGTTCGTTCGAACAATCAACGTACGTCACTAGTTGAGCTTATTTAATTCCCTGCATTTGCATTTTCGGGCCCCCGACATGCCGTTGTCGTGTAAATGAACGGCCAAAATGGATTAAAAGTTTTCCTTTTTAGTTAAAAAAATGTGTCATGTAACCGACCCCTCAAAAGGAAAGTAATTTTATAGATGGAAGAGATTTCAATGAAAGATTTCTGCATTTGGAATAATGTGCAACAGTGAAGAAAAGGCAGAAAGAGCACATTTTAGCTTCCTTATTTGAGCTAATCCAACACCACCCTCCACAAATTTTAGCTATTGTTCACAAAACAGATGAACTGGTGTCAAATAAAAACAAAAAAGCAGCCTCAAAATGTCCAAACGCCTCCTTAATTAGAAGATAAACAACAATTGATAATGTTAGCATTGTTAACACTAACATGTGTGGCCATTACTTAACATTGAAAAGAAAAGGGAAATATTTTCTGTCATAAAAACGTAGTGTTCATGCCACAAGATACTCAAGATACAGTGCATGTTGACTAAATGTTGACACGGGCTTAAATGCGTTTAGCTGTAACAGCAAAGTCAACGAAATTTAAGACAGCTTCTCAATGTGGATTTAACTAAGAGCTAAAGCACAACACTAGCATCAGGGTTCCAGACTGCGACCAAATTGGTCGCATATGCGACCATTTTTTGAGAATGTGCGAGTAAAAATTGTATGTGGTCGCATTTGTGCGAGTGGACGCTCGCGCAACAGAATGCCGTTGTATCAGCAGCTACAGTCCGTAACTTATGTTCAAAATGAACGAGTACATCATCAATCCATTTTCCAAACCGTGTTTTTGACTTATCCTGAATCACTACGGTACGCCTATAATAAGCGTTTATATTCGGACTATTTTATCCCGGGGTCGACTCGGTTGCGGAGTTGCCCAGTGCCTGCGTGACTCGCCATAGACATTAACGGAGAGAAGTAGCTCCGGCTACAGTGTTCTTCCGCAAGACACTTGCAGTTTATTTATTGACGAACGTAGACGTCACGCGCATTGCACATTGATGGTGAAACGCGCCACGAATTCAGGAATTAAAGGGGTAGTTCGCCCATTTAAGATATGAAGTTGTATGCAATCCTCACCAGCACTATAGTGAATACACACTGACCCACTCTGTAGTCACCTCCCTGGTCAGAGTTCTGGCCGCAAAAAAACGCAGTTTTGAGGCCCCGGAAACTAACCGGGAGTACTTTCTTGAAAAACTTCCAGCGGCCAGAACTCTGACCAGGGAGGTGACTACAGAGTGGGTCAGTGTGTATGCACTATAGTGCTGGTAAGGATTGC
Organism: Tiaroga cobitis; assembly: GCA_030578255.1. NCBI lineage: Eukaryota > Metazoa > Chordata > Actinopteri > Cypriniformes > Leuciscidae > Tiaroga > Tiaroga cobitis. The sequence goes on from CM060615.1 coordinate 15,773,830, forward strand.
ATACAACTTCATGTCTTAAATGGGCGAACTAACCCTTTAAGGCATATAAAAATGAAAAGGTCTCACCCGAGCCCCTTCCTACGTCTCTCAGCGGTTAGATGAGAGTAAAGGAAATTATTATCAAATGCAGAAGGTAAGGAGTGTGAGATTTCTGATTTTTGTTACAACTATAAACTTTGATAACGAAAAATCTGTATCAGCGTATTATAATACTGTAATCTTTTCAAATGTAATGCATACATTTGAATGTTTAATGATTTTTAAAAGGTAGAAAGATGATAATAGACAGACAGACAGACAGATAGAAAGATAAAAGATAGATAGATAGATAGATAGATAGATAGATAGATAGATAGATAGATAGATAGATAGATAGATAGATAGATAGATAGATAGATAGATTGTATATAATTCAAATGTAAAATGCTTAAAATTACAGACTAAAATTACTGTCCAAAATCCTGAAATTTGGCCATGATAATTACCAAATATTACATGTGTTTTTATATAATAAATTACAGGTATTTATGCTGAAACCCAGAAAGCCTTTACTTGGTTTGGTATATTAAAACCACTATTCATCAGCATGCATTGATTAATCCCATGGCATGTAGCAAAAAAAAAGGAAGGTGCGACCAAATCATATGCTGGTGCGACCAACTGAGAAAGTTGGTAGCACCAGTGCAACCAGTGGAAAAGTTAGTCTGGAGTCCTGAGCATGCTAACTGTGTGTGAAAATTTATAGGAGACAAAACAGCATAAAGACATACTAACCACTATTGAACCTCTTAGGCAACTTCTGAAGTATTTACTTCCGAAATCATTGGGAGGGAATGAAATACTTGACAAAAGATGACATGTGCTAACAACAGTATTACTGCAACATCCTGTAAAACACTGGGTGCACTTGTGACATCAAGTACATGGCTGGTGTTACTGTAGGTTAAATATTACAAGTGTGTACTAAAAGTCCCATTCAGATTTTTACTCCTGCAGCTGTTCTTGAACAACAATGGAATCAATGCCAATTTTGTTTTCCACATCCTACTCAAACAGCTTTTAGATTCCAGTAAATGCATCAGTGTTTGAGTCACACATGAGTCTAATGTGCGTAACCTGTTAAAAATCAAAGCGTCAGCTAATTACATTTCCAGGCCCACACAGAATACAATTGTTTTCACATTTTCTGAGCTTATTCTGAGGGAAAATCAGGGGAAACACCCATACAATTTTACAGAATATACTTAAATATGGTAATAAAAACAATCATTCAAAACATTTTTTTTGAAAGAAATACATAAATGAAGAACGCCAAAATATGAAATGCCATGGATTGATATTTAACGAGTAATCCACTATTTTATAGAGGGAAAAAAAACTGACAAGGAAAATCAGTAAATATTCACCCATGGCATTTCAAATTTTGTCTTTCCTCAGAAAAATATACAAATTCAAAAATGTTAGCCAGGGAAGTTTCAGAAATTTGGTAAATTAGACATGGAATGACAGGCTTGCAAATTAACCAACAATATATAGCCTACATTGTAATCAATTGTAGCCTACAATTGATCATTTTAATAAAATATTTCAAATGTTATTTAAGGAGCTTCTGTCAAAAACCCTTTCAAAATACAATTATAATGAAATATCTAGTCATGAAACTCTAGAGGGCACAGGCTCTGTAAGCAATCACATCATTACCACATGGCACAAGCTGATTGGCCTCTGATGATACTGCAGCCAATGAGATTGCTTACTCAACATTTAAATAGTCTGGTTCATTTGTTTCTTTAGGCTAGTCCAACAGCACGCTATCAGAGTTTCTCTGAAACCCTCCACCTCCCCCTGCCTAGATCTGCTACGGATTTTTGTCTATCATGACAACTCTTGGAAAATATTTAGCATGCATGGATACGGCAATGTTAATGTATTTGGTCTTGGTGGAATAGATCTGCTACGCTGCTGTTGATTATTGCTGTTGTAGTAGATTATTGTTGCTGCTGCAGAACAAGTACAACATTCTTCTGCCAATACATACGCTGATACGATACTGTGAGCATGTAAGATGTACTGCTGCTTCACAACTAGCATGTAAAAAATTATACCTATAGCAGATCTATACAGGTGGAGCTGGGGATGCTGGAGGGTTTCAGAGAAACTATGAAAACGCGCTGCAAACTGCTATGGTGTATGCCAAAGTCCTTGTGTATGGTAACCAGCCATTGAAATGCTGAGCAGCAAGCTCATTGGCTCCAGATGCGACATGAGCCAGTCAGCTTGTGCAATAAACAATGTGAATATCATCAGTGCTTCCACTGATGGCAAGTTTGAAGAACCCAAGTGCAGTATTTATTAAATACAAACATGAACAAACTCAAAATAAACAAAGACTTGGCTTGACATGGAACTTTAAGCTTAAACATTAACAGAAAACTCGCCAAACAATGGTTACACAAACAATACTAGAGCATGGCAAACATGAGGGCTTAAATACACAAGGACTAGTGACTAAACAAGACACACCTGTGAACATAATCAAGACAATTAACCAATGACAACTTGACACAAGAGACTAGAGAAGCACATGACAGGATCACATGAGGGCAAGGGAATCACATGACAATATAGGAAACAGGACTGTAACATGAAACGTGAACCCAAAACAAACTATGCATTACAGACTTATTTTTAACGATGCACCAATGAAAGAAGCCAGACATTGCTTCCTTGGTTTAATAAATCCAATTAATAAATCCAATCAGATCCTTATAGTGTAATTTCTGTAGATCCATCAAGAAGCATCTAGAACAACAAACAAATTAAAATTCATAACCTCTCCCTTCAAAGGTCAGAACACATGGCTGGTCTCAGAACTGTGACCTTCAGTAAACCTGTCCTCATACCTCCACCATAAGAACTTCTCACCCTGTCCATCTCCAATATATTCTTCAGCCTCACGCCAGCGAGTCCTGACCTGACCCAACGTCTGTCGGATTGAGGGGCATATTTAACCTGTCAGGTCCTCTATCCCATGGCCTCTGTTCCTGGTCCAGTCTCTGAGCTGTCAGTTTGATTCCTCACCACACTTTGAGTTTCTCCACAGACAGTCAGTCACATCTGAAGTTTGACTCTTGAGGACTCAGGCTCATGAGGACAAGCTGATCTTTCTTGAGGACATCTCTACTAGGTAATACAGCAAGTGACTTGTTTTAGTTCTGTGACGTCATCATGACGTTTGGTTACAAAACACTCAAGAACTTAATTAAGCGAATTGTGACCTTAAATTGTTGGGTGAACTATCTCTAGAAAAGCTATGAGTTGTCAACATTTCAACTGTGGCATGATTCATCATTTAATACTACTGTTAAATCTTATCTTAAGCAAATCTCAAAATGAATATTTATATTTCATACTGCACATACTGTAAAAGAAATACATAAAAGAAAAAGACAGCCCAGATATTATATTAATATTAACTGTGTAATACACTATTTTGTAGAGGGGTATTAAAAATAATAATAATAATGGATTACTCTTTAATATATTTATCCGTGGCATTTAAAATTTGGCTTTCATCACTATATATGTTTGTCTTTCTTTAGAAAAAATATTAACAAAATAAAAAATTTTAGCTGGCGAAGTTTCTGAAATTTAAGTTAATCTATAAAAACACTAATTTAATATTTAATCTTTAAATGAATATTCATTATTTAAACTGCACATACTGACAATTATAATGTTGTAATGCCTAAATTCACTTGTAGTATTTAAAATATTGACTTTGACAATATTTTTATGTTTTATTTATTTATTTATATTTATATATTTATAATTTTTTTAGACCAAATAGTATAGATTTAAATTTATCAGTTGTTGGCCATATAAAAAAAAAAAACAGTTTATTTTATCTGCCAAAATTCTGTAAATCCCTAATCTCAGGTCAGCGAAACTTTACATAACGAAAGAACGAACTGTTTGAGAACCTGCAAATTTATTACAATTCCTCAGACATGGTCACATCCTACAACAAGCTGCTTGAATCGCCATATTCTCCTCTATAAACCTCTGCACTCTGCTTCACACGATCTTAACCTGATCAGCATCTTGTCAGTCGTCACTTTTAATTCAAATAGGATTAAAGTGAACATTATCACAAAGGTCGACACATACACATACTACAACTCTAAACCATGTTAAAGTTATATTAAACGTCTTCAGGTAAAGCTAAGTTCAAACTAACAATAAGAGTTATATTAAACTTGGTCTACAACATTTAATCGATAATAATCGATAATGGAAATCGACGTTATCCATTAATCGGGTCTGTGCACAGAGAACACTCCCTTTTGTAACGACATTTCTTCACTGATGATGATGTGTTTCCTGGCATGAGGGCGGGGCAACCTGTCACTCACATTAGATCTACCAATAGCAAACCACAACTATCCAATCAATTCCCCATGAAGAAAATCACGTCCCACCCTACATTTGTTCTTGTTTGAGAAGCAGTTTCATATGTCACAATAGAAAACATTTTATACCAGCTTTCAAACTTGACTTGATGTTATGCAGATTATTTAAAGGGATAGTTCACTCAAAATGCTAGTTCTGTCAATCATTTACTCACCCTCGCTCGAATCCGCATGACTTTCCTTCCTCTGTGTAATGCGAAAGGTGAATTTCTGAAGAATTTGCTGGCAGTCTTTTTTAATACAATGAAAGTGAAGGGTTGTCAAGCTCCAAAATGACATGAGGGTGAGTAAATGATGAGGGAATTTCCAGGTTTAGTTTTCTCCGAGTACTTGCTGATTTCCCCTAGGATAACATGGGATTAGCAACACTGATATAGCCCCTCTATCTATCTATCTATCTATCTATCTATCTATCTATCTATCTATCTATCTATCTATCTATCTATCTATCTATCTATCTATCTATCTATCTATCTATCTATCTAAACTATACTGGCAAGCTTTTACTTGATCTGGAGTATCTGAGTGTCTGTATGCACGGCCCGACAATCAGTATGAACGTTAAAACCGAGATTAGAGACAGAGTTCGTGAACGAGAGAGATTTCAGGAAATTAAAAGTCATCACAGAATGACCCCGTCCACACTCTGACCTGTGCAACCCTTCCTGATTTTCTCCCGCTGTCTTTTCAATCCCTCATTCCCTACTTTCTCTCTCTGGAACGCTCCTCCCGACAATCCATTTTGCCCTCTGGGTGACCTCTCCCTTCTTGTGGACAGACCACTTAACATTGCTTCCCCACCTGTGGAGCCGCGGAGGGAGCGGGGAGCACTTCAAAAGCCCCGTGCAGTGATTGAGCACTGATTGCTGTGGGCCACTTGACTCATTTCATCTCATCTCAAGGACTAAAACTTCTGGAGAATGAGGTGGGAGGCAGATGGAATGCTGCGGAAAAACAAGCAGCTTCTGCCTTTGATGGGATGAGCTTGCTTTGTAAGCCCATTTGAGCAACACTGAAATGGTCTTGACAACTTTCACGAAGCCAAACAATCAAAAAAGGAGGATATATTACACTTTTCCAAAAGTTGAATGCAAAATACAACAGTTATTACTTATATTTAAACCACTTTTATGTTGATACACTAAATATAATCTAGTCTAAAAATGTGGAGAGGTTATGCTTTATAGAGTTACATCTTAGGGAAAAGGCGTATACTCAATTTTCCCTCACTCTTGGTTACATTTACATTTGTTCTTGGCAGATACTTTCCTACTAGAGGGACTGACAATAAAGTCCATACAATGTGTTTATAGCAATTGGTTGTTAAATTTCTCCTGATGTGCCAAGTTTGCAAACGCATAGACAGAGAATAATGATGATAGACCAGAATTAAAAAAGAAAAAGGGTTTTTAGGGTTTTTATTTTATATGGTTTAAGAAGACTTTGAATTAATAGCAGGCAAATATGTATGGACAGGGACGTACTGGGACTGAAATTCAGCCCGGGACTTTAAGATGGAGAGGCCTTTTATGCAAGTGACCTTGGTGCACGGGCAGAAGGATTTTTGCAGTTATTTTAATTCTAATAGTGTTTTTATGGTATAAAGAGAATCAGATTACACTGAAGACATTCAAGAAATTTTAGGATGACACCTGCCTCTTTAGGTTGTATAAGCAAGTCACCACTGCACTAACGCAACCAGGTCAGCAAAACCTAATCTCGAACACATTAGTCAAGTCACAGTATGTCACGTGTACAGTCAGTATATAATATATCTATAAAAATATAACATGTAAGGGATAATTATCTGTTATCAAGAAACCGACCGCATTCTACATTGGAATTCTACCAAGCCATGTAATAAATACCTATATTTAAATGCAAATATAAGCAATTTCAGTGTATAATAAATCACTAATATATCACTAATTGTGCACCTGTCCTGTCCACGCTGCTGGGTCCTTCCTCATCTGCACCTCTGGCTGCACCCTTTTTAGTACGGAACAGTTCTGTTAATTTGGCGCATTTAGCTGCCTCTTGTGCCAACATTTTTTTCTTTTTTAATTCTTATGTTTTCGGCCCCACCCATTTCTTTCTCTTCTTTCCTTCTTTTCGCCATGTTTACCGTCCGTCTCTGTTGCATTCACACAAACCCGCTAAACATGACCAAAAGTAAACTCCTTTGATCGGCGCCTAGTTTGAGCCAATCGGATGTCAAGGAAAAACGAGGATCAGTCCAAGTTGGGAGGGGCCGCTCGTATCCCCCCTCAGCTCAGATTGAAAGTATTGGCGTGGCCCGGTCTGAAACACACAGACATGCTGCAGCTGAGCGGGCGGTTAGGCCGGTCGCGTATCATTAAAAAAAACAAAAAACAAACATAAAAAACCTCTTTGACCACCGGCCGGTCTTCGGCCTGAAATGGACCGGCCGTTCGGGATTGCTCCCGGTATTCCCGATGGCCAGTCCGCCCCTGTGTATGGACTAACTTTTATGGTGCTATGGGGCTTAAAATAGGATTTTAAAATAGGGGGGGTGGGGGTGCTTCAATCTGTTGGTTGCAATCCACTGCCATTATAAAACATGGAAGAGCCAGGATATGTTTTAATATAACTACGATTGTATTCGTCTGAAAGAAGAAAGCCATATACACCTAGGATGGCTTGAGGGTGAGTAAATCATGAGCTGATTTTCATTTTAAAGTGAACTAATCCTTTAACAAGACGGCGAAATCGGAAGTGTTAAAATGCTAAATCGTTTCCAAATTTTGGACTACAAAAATTCGTCATGCCTGCACAACTCTACTGTATGCATGCAGCTCGAGCTGGCTGGCATCACTCGCCCAGGCTGTTGTTTCACAGTCGAAAAGGAAACCGATGAGACGGAACAACAACAAACTACTGGAGACGCAAGAACAACAAATGCTTGTGTTGATGAGAACTTGTATGAAGGGGTTAAGAGTTACACACAACTCTAGTTTTAAAGATATCAAAGACATTTTAACGCTCATAACTTTTGGAGAGAAATAGTGCAGACACTGGACAAGTGGGAAACTTTCTCGTGCGCATGTGTTGAGTGCCTGTGTTCGCATACACTATTAAATGGAGTATAGGCCTACATTGGCGCCCAATCAACTAACATAATCATTATTAGAGTATTTAAAACACATGTATTTATTTTAAATTACACATTTAAGAATTGGAATATTAAGTATTTCAAAATCTTGCTAACAATATTTTAAATAATTTGAACAATACATCAGCCATAGAGTGCAAAAAAGTGGATAATATCAACTGGTTTAGCTTCAAACCCCAGATGAAATATGGGACATCAAGTGGCAATCCAACAGATCAATAAATATTTTAAAATTAAAGATTTTTTTACTATTATTATAATTCAGTTATTTAGCATTGTTTGTTCTGTCTGGCCACGTACCAAGCCGGTGATCTCTTGTAACAAATGAATGAATTTTATGTCAGACTGTGGAGCTGATCTCAGCGACTTCAGCTCTGCTAGTAAAGTGTTTGCGACATGGACAGAATTACATGTAGTAACTGATCAGTTGCCAAACATTGTCCCCTGGTGTCGCGTTGCACACAGGCCCTCAGTGGCTGCATCGGCCTGGGGTTTCCACTTTGGTTCCTCACCCTGATCGTTCCATCTATCTCCAAATCATCATTGTTTTGGAAAAAAAAGCTGGAGTCTTGCAGACTGGGTCAATAGGGGCATGCTGGATTGTATGGCAGCATCTGAAACAATCAGGTCAAGGTCATACGTATTCTTGTGTGCCACCTACTTGGGTGAAGGTCTGCACAGACACAGACAGATGGCAAAAGACACCGTTGTTTTCACCGATTCACCTGTTTGGCCGTTTCAAAATTTCCCCTCTGGGATCAAGAATATATTTATCTTTATCTTTTTGCTATTTTCTAATGCTTTGAGTTTAACCTTAAGTCCTTAGTAGGATTAATGGCTGTCAACTCAGATTTGTAATCCAGTTTGCAAGGGCCTAGTTGTATTACAATATCAGAAAATAATATTGCTGGGTAATTCAGGTGGTTTTAAAAATATGATACACTTTATCAGGTACACTGCTTGTTAACGCAAATATCTAATCAGCCAATCACATGGCAGCAACTCAATGTATTTAGGCATGTAGACATCGTCAAGACGATCTGCTGAAGATCAAACTGAGCATCAGAATGAGGAAGAAAGATTATTTAAGTGGCTTTGAACGTGGCATGGGGTTGTTGGTGCCAGACGGGCTGGTCTGTGTATTTCAGAAACTGCTGATCTACTGGGATTTTCACGCATAAACATCTCTAGGGTTTACAGAGATTGGTCTGAAAAAGAGAAAATATCAAGTGAGCGTCAGTTCTGTGGGTGAAAATGCCTTGTTGATGCCAGAGGTCAGAGGAGAATGGCTAGACTGGTTCCAGCTGATAGAAAGGGAACTCAAATAACCACTGGTTATAACCGGGGTCTGCAGAAGAGCATCTCTGAATTCACAACATGTACAGCAGCAGAACACACACCGGTGACGGTCCTGTCAGATGAGAACAGGAAACTGAGGCTACAATTTGCATGGGCTCACCAAAACTGGACAATAGAAGTTTGGAAAAATGTCCCTGGTCTGATGAGTCTCGATTTCTGCTGCGACATTCAAATGGAGGTCATAATTTGCCGTAAACAACATGAAAGCATGGATCCATCCTGCCTTGTACCAACGGCTCAGGCTGCTGGTGGTGTTGGATATTTTCTTAGCACACTTTGTGCCCTTTAGTACCAATTGAACATCGTTTAAACACCACAGTCTACCTGAGTATTGTTGCTGGCCATGTCCATCCCTTTATGACCACAGTGTTTCATCTTCTGATGGATACTTCCAACAGGATAACACGCCATGATGTCACAAAGCTCAAATCATCTCAAACTGGTTTGACATTGACAAAATGAATTCACTAAACTCAAATGGCCTCCAAAGTCACCAGATCTCAATCCAATAGAGCAGCTTTGGGATGTGGAGGAACGGGAGATTCGCATCATGGATGTGCAGCCGACAAATCTGCAGCAACTACATAATGATTTCATGTCAATATGGACCAAAACCTCAGAGGAATGTTTCCAGCACCTTGTTGAATCTTTTAATCGAGGAATTAAGGCAGTTCTGGAGGCAAAAGGAGGTTCAACCCGGTACTAGCAAGGTGTACAGTACCTAATAAAGTGGCCGGTGAGTATGTGTATAGACATATCCTAAAATGCACATAAATATGCTAAAAAAAATTTAAATCACCATTATGAAAAACTCAAAGACAAAACAAAGGGATGCTTAACACATACCATTATAAAGAACATTGCCAGAATGTCTAACTTCAATGGATGAACGTCTTCTGTTACAGAGAATAATAAGAAAATAAGAACGAAAATATTTTTCAAGGTATTCAATGCGTTCTTGTGAGTGCTGTTTGATGCTAAAACAAACTGACAAGAGCGTTAGAGGCCAAGCTTGAATTCAGGCCTCCAATAACTTCCCGAATGACTTCCATTCTTAAGAAACCACATGCACAAAATATTAACACTGTTATACAAGTTAGAATCATTCAGGAGTCAACATCAGGAATCTAAAGGCCACAAACAAAGTTTTTACTTTGTTTGTGCTCTGCGCTGCACAAACAAAGTAACAGAGTAAATGTAGCCTAAGATATGGTATCTGATTTTACAAACATACTTTTTTGGCCAGCTGCGAAATTCCCAATATTTTTTTAACTAAGGCAAAGCAACAATATTTCATAAATCAAATGAAGCTTAAAGTTGCAGTCAGTAATTTTTTGTCATAAAAGTACAAGTAGTGTTGGACTCTATACTGACACCTACTGGCCTGGATGTATGACATTTGTTTACTAACTGCAGTTGTTTATCTTTTGTTTTGTTTCTTTTCCTGTATTTTTCTCTGTTTATACTTAAATTTATTTGTATATAGCATTTTAAGCACTTGTTTAAAGTGCTAGGCCTATATGAAGAAAACAGTATTTTTGAAATTAGTAATAGAGGTATTAGTAACTCTGGTCACATGATCTCAAAATGACGCCTGAGTGGCTGACCCGCTCCATGTAAAATAAGAGTTATTTTTGGGGAAATTGATCTGCCTAGAGCAGTGATTCTCAAATGTATATGATTAAACAATATTTTGAACAATTCAACAGTATAGACAACATATTTACTTCTGGAATGATGACAAATGTTCTCCATTAAAGTTACAATTTAAGGAGTACAATTCCGGGAAGCAATCCTGCGCAGATGGTCTCTACAAGATTTCAAACTCAAAAATAATATTTTTTCAAAGTATTTATTTATTTAGTAACTAGCCACTTTGTGACCTGCAATAATGCCCAACTAACTGTACATTACACTTTATGTACCTTTATTTATTTTTTATAATTATAAATAAGTAATCTTGAAGCTCCCTAGAAGTTTAATGCAACCACTTGGTTGAGAACCACCAGTCTGCCTAAAATTCATCTCAGCATTTTACAGTTTTTTTTCCAAAACTGTTGTGCATTTCTAAAACTTTTCTTGAGAAAAAAATGCCTGAGTGCACCTTTAAGCTCAAATAAAAGAAAAATAAATAAATACTGAGCTCAACAGCTGGGCTCAGGGCCTAAACGCACCATTGCATAGCTAGTAGGTTGTTTACAGGTACCTTCAGCCCATAGCACCTAAAGTAGGCAATATATTAAAAGCATCTATAGGTCAAACAACCAAAGAGCCTTCTTGACACACACACACACACAAACATACTGATTTCTGCCAGGGATTTGTGCATACAGAGGCAATGAACATGAATGCATCCACCTATCATCCTCCTCTTAGCCTACATCAAATACAGCCTAATATGATATATTTGATCCTTATTTTGTAATCCACAAACGGCTTTTTTTCCCTGTCAGCCTGTTACGCAACAGTCCCAACCCATACTGATATATAGTCATATAATGTGTGTACAGACAAAGAAAATTCAATCCCCAATCATATCGCAATGCATTTGATGATGATGCGCTGGAAAGACGCCCTTACCTCAAATCCAGCAAATAATCGGCTATTTATTATGGCACACAAGTTCCTTTGTTGAAACTGGCCTCGATTGGGAAAATAAATAAATAAAAACACTGTATACCCGCAAGATGCGCCTTATAGCGGTCCGGCCACGTTCAGAAGACAGGTGCACCTGCGCAAGGATCCCGACAGCCTCAGCACACACAGACGCTGCTTATGCCAGTAGGCTATTATTTAAGACGCGTCTTACCGTTCCTCAGTCAGTCCTTGGTGTATTCCTCATCGTCCATATATCAGTCCGCTCGAGAATGGCTTTAAAATCATATGCCCAACCCGCTGTATTCTTTCACGTCCTCATGTCATTCACTGATGCAGCAGCGCCACCGACGACACGCCCACCTCATCTCTTACCCCCACTTGAATGACGTAAAGAAGCAACAGACTCCGCCCAGATCCCCTTTCATGCCTATTGATTGACGTAAGAAATGAGCTGCAGACCCCGCCCACCTCTGGAAAACAGCTGCCTAGGACTGCTGGCTCAGTTTGTGGTAGCCTACTTTATATATATAACTATAAACTATACTGTTTGGTATAAAAGCAAAACACTGTTAGAACATGTACTATTATTAATATTAAAATATTATAATGGTGATTGATAAAAGGCGCACGTTTTTCATCCTCTTTTGTATTTATGTGAATTATCACGTATTTATATTCAAAGAACATTTCGCACAACTAGTAATGGCTTGAAACAATCTTTTTTATAAAACAGAAAAGTAGAATAGAAAAATAAAACGAATAATAAAAATATTGTTTCCACTGTCGTTAAAAAAAATAGTAAATACCGTCCGTAATGGAGTTTTTGGACATTTTAAATTATATTTCTCAGAATAATTTATTCCTCAAAAGTGGATTTCATTTTAATGGAAAACTTTTCTCAAATGTCAATCAACAGAAAGAGGGCGGTACTTGGTGTTGATTGGCTATTCATTGACATTGCAATATTTGTTAGGTACCTATTTGATGTTTTAAAAAAAAACCGCAAAATATAGCCTACACTGTAAACAATAATGTGATCAATAATTTATGACAACATAGATCAATAAGTTATGACAACATATGTTTTTACATTGCTTTAACTCATCAAAATAAGTAAAGCCATTTTCAACTTTTTAAGTTATTCAAGATTCAACACATTTTTTAAGTCAGTTTAATGGAATTTACGTTGAAATAACTCAAATAATTCAACTTAAAACAATTCAAGTTGATTGTACTTAAAAAAATGAAGTCAACAACTTATTTTTTTACAGTGTACTCATCTAATAATAAATAAATAGACATAGGCTAATATGTAAGGACAATATGGCCATAGATTATAGTGCCACGACATTGAATTTAATTGAAGCATTTTGCCACAATCTGTCTTCTGTCATGTAACTGCAGAGAGTATTCTATTGTATAGGCCTAATAATAAAAATAATTATAATAATAATATCCCGAGAAAAAAAAATATTTGCTTCTCTAAATATATGTTAATTATTTTGTTAAGAGTATTACCATGGTTTAGGAAGTAAAGAACCGAAAATATTTACAAATACACTAAGGCTTTCTACTAAAGCAAATGAGGCCCTGTAATTTGAACTGATAAATCCCCAATACTGTACACTCTGACGCCCTCTACTGGTCATTTACCATTTCATAGATTTGCACAGAGGTCAGTACATACTCTAGAATAGGATTTACAGGTTATGAATCAAGGTCCTCTAGTCTAAAACATAATTTTTCTCTTCTTTGAAAGCCCTTATGATGAATATAAGACAAAAATATGAAATATTGCAGCTGTCTATAACATTTTTATTTATTAACCCATTTATAGTGTCAACATTTCGGAATGTTGTATGTCAAACTATAGCAAAATATCAAAATGATCCACAGAGAATATATTGTTTTATACCTTAGGCCAGTTAGCGCACACAATCTGTTTACCAATGAGGCCAAGACAGCTTCACAAGAGCTGAAGTCCTCTGGGACAGAAATAAGAGAAACGCATGAGACAACAATATCATGATGCAGCATGTGCATTTCAAAAATCTGGAATATGAAGTCAAAGAAAAAGCCTATCACATCTCATGTGTGTAAAAGGCTTGAAAAGAAGAAAAGAAAGTGAGATTATATTTGTGGTAAAAACCCAATAAGCTCTGAAACTTGCAGACTCCCGTCAACTAAAAAAGTGATCTTAAATAGCGAGTAAAAACAAGCACACAGGAGTAGCTTTAAAAGCAAACGTTTAATGTGCATGTTCTTAATCCAATTTATGTTGGCCTTAAAAATCCCTGTGATAGCACACGTACATCACAGAGACGTCTATTTGATGTGTGTGTTTACATCTGGAAGACATATTATTTAGAGTGTTTGCTCATCTGCAATACGTCTATAGGACGTTTCCTGTCAGATGTCAAATAGACGTTTAGAAGATGCCTTTAAGATGTAATGATTTAGAATGTATATTAAACTGACATCTTAAAGATGTCTATCAGATGTTAAACAGCAGATGCTTTCCATATGAAGTGATGTTTAACAGACATCTTGCAGACGTAGGCCTACATGTAAAAAGCAACTTAAAGCTTTGCACATTCTTTTTGGCAAATTTGCCAAAATAATGTGCAAAGCTTTAAGATGCTTTTTATAAGATGTGCAACAGAGACACATCTGTTGCATATGTTTTTGTTAAGTGGGCTACCACATTCAATTAAATTAAATGTATATATTACGGTATATAACAATATTATTATTATTATTAATATGAATACATTATTGTTTAAATATTAATAATACTATATTATTAATATTATTATACATTTAAGTACTGTAGGCTATAAAGGGCTTATGAACTGTGCATTAGCCTACTGTTAAATATTCTCAGTTAGATTTGCTTTAACAAAATGTTAGAATGAAGGTTGAAGCACTGAATAATTCAGTGTTTTCCGTTTGTGCATAACATTACCTTGTCCTTTAGATATCAAATGCGAAAAGAACCAGAGGAATGGGTGGACCCCAAAGGCCCGTTGACCAATCCCCTTGAAAGCAACTTGTTGAGCAAGTTTTGTTATTTAGACGCTAGTTGTCATTTGGCAGTGCAGGACTGACCCACTTCACTGAATGAACTGTGTGTATGAGTGTGTGTATGGCGAATAGATGCGCTGCAGAACATCGCGAACGATGAACGCCGGTCGGACACTGTTTACTTTATCATTATGTTGTCTCGGTTTTATTCAAGCCAAATCCCCGATGCGGTCCTGTCCCAGCGGACAGTTCTTACTAAAAAATCAGTGCGTTCTCTGTCACCCCACCTGCACGGAGTGTGAGGGTCATGAGCTATACGAGTGCACCGCTTGTGGTTTAGGTAAGTGACAGTTCACTATTATATTCTTTAGTTTAACACTGAAGTACAAAACAGGTGCCTCCATTTGGACCGTGCATATCGCTGCTGTCAGCGCGCATGCGCAACTTTTTTTTTTTTTTTTTCCTATCACAGCGAAGTCTCTTTATTTTGTGGTAACATTAGCTTATAGTAACTTACTATGTAATTCAAAGCAAGTTATACCAGGGAAAAACTTATGTGAAGCTGTTTCTAAGTACGTGTTGTCGCTAGTGTGCCAATTAAAATTGAACTCAAAATCATTTTGGGGTTGTTTTGGCCATTGTGGTAGCCTACGAATCTGTGGCAGCATTGTGCAGGTTCACAAAAGGGTTTTCCAAGAGACAATTGGGAAGGCAAACCTCCCAGTCCTCCCTGCACAGCTGCTGTGGAAAAACAATGAAGCCGCTCTCCCTATTTATCAAAGTGACAAAGAGTGCTTTACCTCAAAAGAGAGTTTGTTTAGTGACCTCAAACATGAAAGTGTCGTGCCCAGTGCCCACTTTTAATTACAGGAAGAGTTGAAATAGGCTAATTTTAAACACAAATGAATCGACTATGCTTTTGAACAGAAGGCCTTATCAACCTAAGTTTAACAGTATTCAAAACATGGGAGTGGGAAAAACTTAGACCTTCCTTTTCAGCATCTGGAAAGCTGATAATGTTTCTGGTAATTTTCGGACATACAATGTCTGATACTTCTGACAGTAGCTCCTGGCGTTTTCTTTAGCCTTAGTCTCAGCAATTTCATATTCACTGTGCCTTAAAGCTAGCCTTTTGGTATTAGAAGTAGACCTAAAGTGTATATTTTCTGTTTAGTCCCAAATGATTTACTGTACACTGTACAGTAAATCATACACTATGCACTATGAACTCTACCATCTACATTTTCAATGGTTAATTTGTTATAAAGCATCAAAGTCTGATGGCTTCCTTTAAAGTCAGCAATAAACAGAAGTTGTGATAGTCTTTTCTTCCCCATTGTGATGTATATCCGAGTGAAAAGGCTTGTCAAACAAGAAAAGAATGTAGGGCCGGACATGATTTTGTCCATCGGGAATTGATTGGATCGTTGCCGTTTGCAATTTTCAGTGTGAACACACTACTCACATTGTTTATATTACAAAATGGCATAGAAAAGTGCAGAATTAGGTGTGAATTGGAACACAACACACCTATCTACGTTTTTGTTATGGCACTTCTTTTTCAGTGGAGGAACAGTTTGAAATTTAAATCATTGTTCAATAATCTTGCCAGCTTTCAAATCAAATAGAGTACCTTTTGATGCATATAATTCATATTTGGAACGACATGAGTGTAAGTAAATAATGGCAGAATTTAAATGTTTGGTTGAAATATTCCTTTAAGAATGAATACGCAAACTCTTGTCTTTAGCAAACCAAGCCACTCTTTTGAATTCTGTTTGTAGGCGTTCTTGGTTGCCATCCCTCCTTTTCAAGCATCCCAAAGACGAGTGCTTTAACTCTTAATCTCGCTCCCTGCAGCCCAGGCCGGTTTGAGGGGGGAGGCCGTGCATCCATCAGTGTGTGACAACATTGCCAAAAGTGCCAATTCACTCTCCATAGCCCTTGTTTATGTGTCCTGGTCTTGGCAAAACCTGTCAGCCAGATAGTTACTACTGTTTCTATTTAAAGAAGAGTCCATGATGGACACTAGCAGATGTTGATATTTGAGTTTCATATAGTAGCAATTTGTTTGCAGAAAGAATAAGCATATAGTGTGGCTTCTAATCTTTTAGTGCATTTATTTCACAAAACCTGCCAAGAACATGTAATACTTCACTTCAAAATCATTTTCAAATCAGTGCATAAAAAAAGTGCAATCTGTTTTAGGACAGCAAAGATTTGCATTAAATGTTTACCCCCAGTTCTCATTGCCAGAATTTGAAAGAATTGCCTTTTGTAAGACATTTATTTTTATAAAATCATGATTATATCAAAATATAATTTCAATAGTTTGGGTTCGGTAAGACCTTATAATATTTTTGAAAGAGCTCTCGTCTACTCACCAAGGCTGCATTTACAGTAAAAAACAATAATTTTGTAAAATATTATTACAATTTAAAATAACTGTTCTCTATTTTAGTATATTTCAAATTTGAATTTATTCCTGTGATGGACAAAGCTGAATTTTCAGCATCATTACTCCAGTGTTCAGTGTCACATGATCCTTCAGAAATCAAATGCTGATTTGGTGCTCAAGAAACATTTCTTATTATCAGTGTTGAAAATATTCTGCTTTATATTTTTGTGGAAAGTATATAATGATTTGTTTTACTGCAACATTATTTTTTACTGTTGGAACTACAGAATTGCAAAAACTCACAAGTAAATCTCACAGTAATGACAATTGGGAGTTCAAATGCACCTAATAGGCATGGCAATAATGTCAAAATAAAAATAAAAAGTCTGAATCTTCAAAATATCACACATGCTCATGCTTTCGTGACAATCACCCAAGATTGCTAGTGTTGGAATGACCTCTGACTAATGTGATAATATTAAACATGCAGTAATTTATTAAGTCAGTAATGCAGTAAAACATGCAGTAATTTATTAACTAGTCAACCATTTGACTGGTAGGACATACAAAGGACATACAAATGTCTTACAAATGCTCCAGGCATTGTAATACTCTTGGTTTGATGTACTAGCTGAGCTTCTTATATCCAAAATCAAATCTTATTCTATCCTCTGATTACTGTAACTGGATTATTATTTTAAAAAGTTCATGAGTCACCGTGTCATGTTAAATGGATTTTGTGGGTCATTGCAGATGAGGAGGGGAATGAGCGCTTCCTGTATCAGGGTCACTGCAGACTACACTGCCCACGAGAGTTTTATCCGGACCGAGACCAGTACACCTGCCTTCCATGTATGCCTAATTGTGAGATCTGTGCTGATGCCAACGTGTGTGCCAAGTGCAGAGAAGGATACAAGCTTCAAAGTGGCATCTGTCTGACAGTCCTGTGTGGAGTTGGTGAGTTTATCCTTTAATAAAACTTATGTTGAATTCTAATACAGCGTTGCAACATGCAGCAGTTCCAGATATCACTTAACGAATTTGCTAAATTAAATTTGAATTGATTTTGCTATCTTGATTTGCATATTTAAACATAACAATTCAGAGATTGTGTCATACAAAACAATTGTCTTAATGCAATGTGATGTCACTGTGATTAATTAACTGTTAAAACGTTTACCCTGCTCACCTGTAGTGTCATGCCTTAAACATCAGTTTAAACGAATAAAACAAATGAAAAAAAAAACTGGAGTTCGAATCAAATTCGATGACAAGAACTAGATATTAGATAACTTCTAAATAATAATGTAATATACAAAAAGTCTGATACTCACATACATCTGCTTGAACAGGTCAGGTTCAGGACACGGATACGCGAGAATGTATAGACTGTGGTATCGGCTGTAAAACATGTTCCACGGGTAAGTAACACATACTTTTAATGACTATGTGTATAGTATTTTATGTTTCATTAATAGTGCAGTATTACGTAAATTCTGTTCTATTAAAAAAGAAAATACGATTAATTATTAATTAATATGCATTTCTTTCAGCCAATTGTTTACCTGTACAGTACAGTATATTTGATTTATTGTAAATTTAAACTTCCATAACTTTTTCATACTTTAATTTTTTTTAATGAGTTTTCACTTCGGCAATAATCTGCTGAGTGTTTCCTTTAAAACAAGACCAAACTTAGGTATATATTCCAAAGCATTCTTGAATTACAACCATTTAAGTTTGAATAGTGCATTTTAGCCCCCATTCTCAAAAAGGGGGGTGACAGCGAAGGGGTTAATCACCAGAAAAGCTGCCACAAAGACACGATTCCTGTCTTACTCTGAGCAAGTTTACAACTCTTTGCTCAATTCTCAGCCGATTTTCACATATTCTAATCCTGATTTCAAGGTTAGAATTATGGCCTTTGACAGAAGAAAATGCAAACATGATCTAAACTGCGTTTCACAAAAGCATTGTGAACTAAGTTGATCGTAGAGACCATTGGTGGCAATAGTTCTATGATCTACTTAAGCTTACGATGCTTTTCGGAAACGCAGCCCCAGATGTTTTTGTCTGCAACGGGTTGCAATGAGTGCACAATGATGAAGGAGATAAACAAAAGCAGCTCTGGAGGAGTATGTGGAGCTACAGAGGGATGTGACCAAGGATGGGCTGACAGAGGAAAACCTTATGGAGGAGGCGATGGAGAGCTGACGACCCTGAGGACAGCGCCCACGGTGAAACCGAAGGTGGGAGGAGCCAGGGTAGAGTCAGGGATCTGACCACCAGGAGGAGATACAGCGAACGGGCAACACCTTAGGTCATGGAGGCCAAGGTGGATCCATGGTGACAAGCGGCCGAGGTGGAGCCAGGGTGCTGGAAGACTGAGGCAGAGCCAGTGGGACTGAGGACCAAGGTGGAGCTGAAGGGAAGGAGAAGCCAGAAGGAGCCAAATGGGTGGAGGGATGAGGCGCAGCCGAAAGTCCAGAAGACCATGGCGTAGGCAGAGTGATAACAATGGACCCCTAGTGGAGCCAAGGTGGAGCCGACTGGTCAATGGACCAAGGTGGAGTGATGCGCTCGGCAGCCCGAGGCAGAGCCAGGGGATTCATTTGCTAAGGTGCAGCTGGAGATCAAAAGACAGAGGATGAGCTGAGGGACTAAAGGGAGCCAGCGGAGGTGGGGCTGAGGAAGTGGTTAGCATAGCCAGAGGAGGCAGGAGAGGGAGGCTGGGTGGGACAGATTCCAAAAGTTGTATTGACCAACGACGCAGGAAACTTGGAGCTGTGCTGAGCCAGCAGAGATGCGGGAGACTTGGAGCTGTGCGGGACAGCTGAAAAGCAGGAGACTTGGAGCTATGCGGGATCAGCGGAGATACCGGAGACTTGGAGCTGTGCGGAACCAGCTGAGATCCAGGAGACTTGGAGCTGTGCAGGACCAGCGGAAAAGCAGGAGACTTGGAGCTGTGCAGGACCAGTGGAAAAGCAGGAGACTTGGAGCTGTGCAGGACCAGCGGAAAAGCAGGAGACTTGGAGCTGTGCAGGACCAGCGGAAAAGCAGGAGACTTGGAGCTGTGCAGGACCAGCGGAAAAGCAGGAGACTTGGAGCTGTGCAGGACCAGTGGAAAAGCAGGAGACTTGGAGCTGTGCAGGACCAGCGGAAAAGCAGGAGACTTGGAGCTGTGCAGGACCAGCGGAAAAGCAGGAGACTTGGAGCTGTGCAGGACCAGTGGAAAAGCAGGAGACTTGGAGCTGTGCAGGACCAGCGGAAAAGCGGGAGACTTGGAGCTGTGCAGGACCAGCGGAAAAGCAGGAGACTTGGAGCTGTGCAGGACCAGCGGAAAAGCAGGAGACTTGGAGCTGTGCAGGACCAGCGGAGACACAGAAGACTTGGAGCTGGGCGGGACCAGCAGAGAAGCAGGAGACTTGGAGCTGTGCGGAACCAGCGGAGATGCGGGAGACTTGGAGCTGTGCAGGACCAGCGGCAACAGGAGATTTTGTGGATTCACATTTTCCAATCCATTAAATAAAGTTACAGATACCCTGCACAGCTCACAGGAGTATAGGTGGGGCTCCAGTCCATTCCCTCGAACTCCAAGAGGACACCAACAGGAACAGATGATTTTGCCAGCTTACGCACCTGGGCAGTAATCGGCTCTGGTGCTGGCATCGAGGCGGGCTCGGGCTCTGTTCTGCACCTTATAATGCATCGTAAGGTCTGTAACCACAGTTATAATTGATTATAATAGTTATCTATTCATTATTACACCTTTAGAAAGTATAATTAAAACACATGGCAAACAACCAGTTGGACTCTGGTATCCTGTCCTTGTTGGGCTTGGTTGGTGGCTGGCTGGGCTCTGGGTCTGGAGTGGGGCTGGTGATGTCTTCTGCAGCACAGACAGTGAATGAAGATCCACAACTCACCAGCACCCACTCTACATAGGCGGCGAAATTCCCCCAAGGACCATTCACAGGCATGCGTGCCTTGGACCACTCGCTGAGGCTGGTGTAGAAAAATATGCAGAACTAGCAGTCCGGATAGTAGGTGAGGCACACCAGATCTAAAAAGTCCATTGTGTGGTCCTCGAGGGAGCGTTTTCTGTCAACAACGGGTTGCAGTGAGCAAACAGTGACAAAGGAGAAAAACAAAAACATCAGTAATCATTAATTTATTTTTGAATAATTTAATCATTAATCTAAAAAAGGTAAGACGCAGGGGATCAACAGAAAACAGAATAGCACAACCATGTAAAACAGAACTAAAGGCTTAAATACACTAGGAGATTAATTAACAGAACTAGAGATAGGTGCAAAACATAATTAAAACACATGACAAACAACCAGTTTCAGATGTAACAAGAATTTTACATCGTACATTTTGCATAATTTACATTTTACATAATACATTTGCTTACAATTATTTATGATGATTTATGATAATGCATTATAGCGTACATTATGAATACCTTTATAATGCATTATACACAAAGGCTTTAAGTAAAGTGTTACCGAAAGTTGTATATATTTTTGCAAATCTTTTTTTTTTTTTCAAGATTCAGGGCTGTGTAATCATTGCCTGTTTTGTGTCCACAACAGATGAGCCAGAGGTTTGCAACAGCTGCACAGACGGCTACTTCCTGTAAGTTACTATTGTATTTTTAGAAATATCTGTCTGTTTATTTCTGCTGCTATGCAATATAAGGTATGTTGAAGTCTTCTGGAGCATATTGCAGAGATACTTTGAAGAGAACAGTGGTTTGATTGTGTGTTTCTCCCTGTGTTATGGCCTCCAACTATTGTGTGCATCAGATTTCACTTTCAGTTAAGTCTCAACGCGGTTACCTGAGATCCAGGCTGCTCGACATAGAGGCACCTCTTATGAGTTTTTCCCTCAACTCACTCAATCTGTCCTTCTCTCTCTCTCCTCACTAATTTGAGCCCATCTTTTCCCCGCTCGGTTGAAGCTGAAGGACTTTCTTTGCTCAGAGAGTTGGAGTGTCTTGTACGAGAGTCCTGACTAATGAATGTCCACTCAGAGAGGAAAAGAGCAATGTTAATCCCGCTGAACATTCCTCATGCTTTCATTGTGCTTGCGGTGTTGCCATGGCTGCTGTTGCCCGCCGTCCCACTCAAACATCTTGCTTAAGTGTTGAGTTCCAGTGTGAGGCACCTCTGTGTCTCAGACGGAGCACTTGATCAGCCATGCTTATCAACTGCTTAACTAGAGTAAGATATGTGTTTAAAGTCCCCCTGTGGTGAAAATCAAGGTTTTAATGTTGTTTATATGTCTATGTGGAGTTTTTAATATGCTTTAAGACAAACCATGAGCAAATTCATGTCAACACCATTGCTGAGTATTTTGTCCTAAAAACTGCAGTGACAAAAGTCGGTCTTAAAAACGCGTTTTGAAATCGCTGGTGTTTCTTGCGTCACAAACTACCTTGTAACCAATCATGTCAACGTGCGGTCGAGCTTTAGCATATCAGACTTACTTACTGCGAAGCAGGGGAGTCTCAAGAGAAGCCAGGTTATGCTGGTATATTTTTCTGTTTTCATTAGCAAAACATTATTAGCTCTTTGATAACGTAGTCAAGGCTAATCATAATAATTATCGTGTCCGACGTTGTATGGAGTGATACGATTGTGCAGCGTTTACTACTGTAAAGTTGACCGAGTGGATCAGGTATTCTGAGCTGGTGTGAGTGAGTGGAGGCGGGGCTAATTAGCATATTCATATAACCATGTATACTTTACAGCGTTTACTACTGTAAAGTTGACCGAGTGGATCAGGTATTCTGAGCTGGTGTGAGTGAGTGGAGGTGGGGCTAATTAGCATATTCATATAACCATGTATACTAAATGAAGCAAGGGTGTCGAGTTACATGCAAGCGATTTTAAGGGATGAAGAATTTTTCTTCACAGGAAAAATTTTTTAAATATGTAATTTTGGTGATCAAAGATGAGATTTAAGGGATAAAATGATTGACTACAGAGGGACTTTAACATAGTTTAAACATATGGTTTCTGTAGTTTCATTTTATTTATCTTTACGTTAAGATTTATTTTGACTCTTTTTATAGTTTTAAAACATGCAGTACCAGTCAGACATTTGAAGACAGATATTCTTTATTATTACTATTTTCCACATTTTAGAATAATGATAGTCGTCAAAACTATGAAATGACCAAAAAATTGCTAAAAATGTTTGTATTTTATCTTCCTATAATCAGATTACCGTACAAGTCAATTACAACTCTGCACATTCATAGATTTAAAAAAATATATATTAAAATAATGTTAGTTTTGTATAGTACATAAACTAATTAACATGCAAACCTTTGACTGGTTACTGTATTAATTGCTTTTATTTTCAGGATTGTTGTGCTTTATTAGATGTATATAGGAAAAGTGATATTGGAATTATTGGGAAAAGGTCAAGGATTTTGGGAATATATACTATATACTGTTCAAAAGTTTGGGGTTGGTAAGATTTTTAAATGTTAATCAGTCTCTTCTTCTCACCAAGGCTGCATTTACCTAAACAGTAATATTGTGAAATATTATTACGATAAAAAAAAAAAAAAGCTATTTCAATACATTTTGCAATATAATTTATTCCTGTGATGCATAGCTGAATTTACAGCATCATTACTCCAGTCTTCAATGTCACATTTCTAGCATAGACACTGATGTGCACACAATAATCAGAAGATTGATTGGTCGATTTGAAGATAGTGTTCTTCCTAAATGGTCTATACAACAGGTTTAAGAATCATGATAGAATTATTTTGACAAAATGAACACTTGAATGAAGGACTTTGAATTAAAAGCCCCCCGGATGATCTTTCATTCTGACGCTTTCATTTATCAAAGCTCTATTGCCGAAAGGTTGATTTGAAGGATTGATGGCTTAATAATTCCAGCAATGCTGCCGAGGGCAGGTGCGTTGTGGTTTTGGGATGGTGTTCATTTCTCTGGTGTGGTTAGTGTTCTCTGGTTACTCTTCACCCAGACTCCCTCTGTCAACGCACTAAATCAAACAGCCCTAAAGTCTCAAGTTCATTATATCCCTCACCCTGAAGGTGGAGCTTGTGAATTAGAGTGCATCTTTGATTCAAAAGTAAGTCTACAAAGACAGTTGCTGCTCTGAAGCTGTTCCTAAGTCTTTGTAAGCAAGTTTTCAAACAGGTCCAAGTGATAGAAGGGTATTGATTGTGTCTTTATAGGCGATATAAAGAGTTTTTCAACATAAAAGTGCAAAAAACCACACACCATACAATTTAAGAGATACTAGTATAGTTTTTATTCATATTTTGAATTAGATTGTATTTCTATATTCTTTTTCACTTAATTTTTAGTTAAAGTTTTAGTATATTTTTTTAATATATTTTACATATAATATATATATATATATATATATATAAAATGTTGTTATTTTTTTTCAGTTTTAGTACATCAAGTTAAACTTAATGAAAATGAGAAATATTTTCTTGGTGACAAGCCAAGCTAAAATAAAATAAGTTTCAGTTTTTTTAGATTTGATTTATTTCAGTTAACAAATTTATATATATATATATATATATATATATATATATATATATATATATATATATATATATATTGTAAAGCTGTGTGAATTGCTGTGTTTTTGGCATTACCTGACATAAAAAAAGCTCATGCTTATTCTGTTGAAATATTATGTTGAAGGCCTGCTCACTTTTTAAACAATGCAGTCAAAATGTGACACGCCTTTGTTGTTTGTTCTCTATCCATACAGATACAGACACCAGTGTCGTCAGCACTGTCCCCAGAGGACGTATGAGGACCGGGGAAGAGGACTGTGTATCACCTGCATAGATCCATGTGTGGACTGCTGGAACGATGCCCTGTGTCTCACTTGCCAGAGCGGATACTTCCTGAACAGTGCGTACTCTACTTCCTCTGAACGTCCGCTCTCATTTTCCTGTCTGATAGCCATAGCTGTTTCAGTCACATTACTTTGGCCGCTTAAGTCTTGCCTATAAACCGTTAATTATTGTATAATGTTTATAGATTCAATCTTTCATTTAAATTTAAACTACATTAAGGAATAGTTCACTCAAAAATCATCATTTACTCACCCTCTTATTGTTCCAAACCTGTATGAATTTCTTTGTTCTGTTGAACACAAAAGAAGAGATTTTGAAGAATGTTGGTAACCAGAGAGTTAATGGACCAACCCCATTGACTTCCATTGTAGGAAAAAAATACAGCGCAAGTCAATGGTTAAGTCAACTGTCTGGTTATCAACATCTTTCTTTTGTGTTCAACAGAAATGGAAATATATTTATAGAAATGGAAATATATTTAATAATATTTGCAGTTAAGATTGCAGATTTACGGAGCCCCCCTAGTCCCACTTTGCCAAAAAAATTTATTATAACTATCTCGTGGCCTCAAGATAGTAACTCGTGGCCTCAAGATAGTATCTCTATCTCGTGGCCTCAAGATAAGTATCTCGTGGCCTCAAGATAGTAACTCGTGGCCTCAAGATAGTATCTCTATCTCGTGGCCTCAAGATAGTAACTCGTGGCCTCAAGATAGTATCTCTATCTCGTGGCCTCAAGATAAGTATCTCGTGGCCTCAAGATAGTATCTCGTGGCCTCAAGATAGTATCTCTATCTCGTGGCCTCAAGATAGTATCTCGTGGCCTCAAGATAGTATCTCGTGGCCTCAAGATAGTAGATAGTATCTTGAGGCCACGAGATACTATCTTGAGGCCACGAGATACTTATCTTGAGGCCACGAGATAGTTATAATACATTTTTTTGACAAAGTGGGACTAGGGGGGCTCCGTACAGATTAACAGATTTGCAAAGTAAAAAATGCCATTGGTCGACCAAACAGATTGTATTAAAAACAATTAAAACAATAAAAAATGAACACTTTTCTTTAAACATCAAGGGGGTAAAAACAATTACATTTATTGTCCATTAATTTTCTGAAAGATTTGAAAATTGCTTGTATTATTTACATACATGAATTGTTGTTTCAATGTAACTTCCAAGACGAAACCTATGTACATTCCATTTACATTTAATAAAATGTTTCATAAACTCTCCCGAAAGTTATTTTGACTGAAACCCCTTTATATTTTATTTAATAATTATGTAAATATGGTCCAACAAGAAAGAAGGTTGAGAATGCCTGATAGAGCATTGCATGTATTGCACTTATTTGAATAGGAAATAGAAATGGGATGCAAATGTGGTTAATGCAAAATGTGATTCATTCATGCAAATTTAATATTCATGATTATACACTCAGTCCAAAATTCACAAACATTGCTTATTCTTAATTATTACTACAATAATATTCTATGAAATAACACAACTCGCTGTATGTATTACCTGTGAACCTCTACCTTTCAAAAGTTTGGGGTCAGTAAGATTTTATGTTTTTGAAAGAAGTCTCTTTAGCTCACTAGGGCTGCGTTTATTTGTTCAAGAATACAGTGATATTGTGAAACGTGTCACATGATCCTTCAGAAATCATTCTAATATGCTGATTTGCTGCTCAAGAGACATTTCTTATTATTATCAATGTTGAAAACAGCTGTTATGCTTTATTATTATTTTTGTTTATGGAAACTGTTAATTTCTTTTTTCAGGATTCTTTGATGATGATCAGACAGCTCAATGAAACAGCATTTATTTGAAATAGAAATCTTGATCTTTACGTTATACAGTTGATTATTTACTGTCACTTTGATCAATTTAATGCATCCTTGCTGAATAAAAGTATTCATGTATTTCACTGTAAAAATGTATCAGTTGACAACTTTAAAAATGTGAGCAACCCGCTGCCTTAAAATTATTAAGTAATAAACTTCACGCGTAACTGAAAAAATTAAGTTATGTGAACCTGACAATTCTATATAACTTAATTTTTTCAATTACTAATTAACTTCTTGATCATTTCAAGGCAACGGGTTTTCTCACTTTTTTTTATGTTAAGTCAACTGATCACTTTTACAGTGTACTGACCAGACTTTTGAATGGTAGTGTATGTCACACTTTGTGAAGAAATTAAATGGAGTGCGTATTGTTCATACCTGTAACTACTGTATATATGAAAATCACAACACAAAGTAAAGAGTAAAACTGAAAATAAGAGGATAAACAGTCTGTGGACAAACATTTACATCTTTTTGCATTCCACCCTTCAGACGGCACCTGTGTGAAGGACTGCCCAGCTGACACATTTAAAGACACCAGAGGGTGGCGCTGTCAGCCCTGTCACAGCTCCTGTCTGACCTGTCATGGCCCTGGAGCGAGAGACTGTGACAGATGCAGTGGCTGGAGCCGCCCAGTTTACGGGAAGTGCCCGGTGATCAGCTGCCTCGAAGGCCAATATGTTGATGGTGAGAACTTCTGACATTTAATATAAGAACAATAAAAAGAATAAGTCTGGCTTCAGTTTGCTCATGCCTGTTACAGTTGGTATAATACTGCCCTCTGTTGGTAGGACTACACCTAAAACGCTGTCCTGTGGTATTACTAATTACTAATACTGTTCTACACGTTAACTTAATATATGAATTTAATATTTGTAACTTTTTTTGAACATGTATCAAATTGATGTTATATAACAATATATGCTGTGATGTTTCAAGTTTGAAAATGTTCAAATCCTTAAAAAAAATTACAGTATAAAATGGGGTTTGTGTTAATAATTTGCTTTGGGTTTCATTCAATGACAATAAATATCAAATTATTGGTAACACTATTTTACAGTATACATGTTACATGTACTTAGTTACTGTAGTAATAACTATAAATTATGCATAATTACATGCAATTAACCCTAAACCAAACCCTATCCCTATAGTAAGTACATGTAGTTAATTAATATTACTCTGTATGTGTGTGTGTGTGTGTGTGTGTGTGTATATATATATATATATATATATATATATATATATATATATATATATATATATATATATATATACACAGTATATGAATAGAGTGAAAGGACATTTAAAATAAATTGTAACCCAATTATTTAATTTAGTCACACTTCATATTTCAGCTGCCTTTACATTAAGAAGATCCTCATCAATGTTATTTTATTATTATTATTTATATTCTATTACAGTATTTCTATTATTATAGTGTAATTATTATAGTATTATAGTATATTTTGAATGAGCTTTTATTTTTATATTTTATTTTTAATTCAATTTAGTTTAAGATTGCTTTTATCATTTTTACCATTTCTATATTTTTATTTCTGTTTTAGTTTTAGTAATTTAAGTAACTTAACTTATTTCAGTTATCAAAGCAACATTTCTCATTTTCGTTTAAGTTTTTAATCAAATCATCATATTTGGCATCAACAAGTTTGAAAATCCCTGTAGTAAATCATGGAAAACTATATAAAACCGTGTTTTTTTTTTTTCTTACTCCAAAGGGGAAAGTCGCACTTGTCGTTTCTGTGATGGATCCTGCCTGACATGTTACGGTCCCAAGGCTCAGAATTGCATCACCTGTGCTACCGGTAACGTATAGGTTAGCTTTCCTTTCCCTCCCACCTGATAAACATTTCCTTTTAATGGGTTCCTCCTTCATAAGAACTTGCTGAATAAATAAAATATTTTTAACACGCCTGTTTGCTTTTTTCAACCACTCTAATAGCCGTCTTTTTTGCTAGGATACATGTTGGAGCAGGAGTCCGTGTGTGTAGACCGCTGTCCTCTGGGTTTCTTTGGAAACAGCTCCAGTTTGTTGTGTGAGAGGTGTTCTGCTAACTGTGAGGCCTGTGAGAGCAGAGACGAGTGTGTGAGCTGTAAGACGGACTCTTACCAGCTCTATCTGTTCCAGGGCAGCTGCTGGTCTGAGTGCCCAGAGTGAGTCGCTATGGCTGTAACTTCTGGAACATGCTTTACAGGCGCTCCAAAAATACATGGAATTTATAATATATTTAAAATATAATCAACTACACTGCCGGTTTAAAAGTTTGGTTCACTAAGAGTTTTTGGTAACACTTTATTTTACAGTGTCTTTGTTACATGTACTTACCGTAGTATTAACAGTAAATGATGCATAATTACATTCAACTAACCCTCAACCAAATCCTAATCCTATCCTAACTCTATAGTAAATACATGTAGTTCCTTAATATTACTCAGTACTTAAATATATAATTACACTGTAACAATGACACCTTAAAACACCTTAAAATATTTTTTTTTATAAAGAAATACTTTGATACAGTATAATTAATGCTTTAAATTAATTAAAAGTGACGGTAAAGACATTTATAAAGTTACAAAAGATTTCTATTTCAACTAAATGCTGTTCTTTTGCACTTTGTTCATAAAAAAATCCTAAAAAAAATAAAATAATTGTATCATGGTTTCCAAAAAAATACTACCGTAACTGTTTTCTATATTGATAATAATAAGAACATTTTCTTGAGCATCAAAACATGTAAATGGATATATATCAAAACAGAAATAAGTTATTTTAAATTGTAATACTATTTTACAATATTGACCGTCGCTCAGTAGCATACATTGATCAATGCATTGAAAAAACTTGTATCTGTTGTTTTTCTTGCAGAGGTTATTTTGAGACTGAGCTGGGGACATGTGAACCCTGTGATGAACTCTGTCTGACCTGCGATGGCACAAGCACGCAGTGCCTTTCGTGTCGAGAAGGCCTTCATCTGGCCAACGGACAGTGCAAGCAAAACTGCGCCCCCATGAGCTACGTGGCAGAAGACGGCACATGCAGACGCTGTGCTCCTCACTGTGACGTGTGCACCAATTTTTACACCTGCACTAGTGAGTGATTGTTACTGCTGAGATCCTGTGCAAAACATCACTAACAAGAGTAGAAACAGTTACAGCCAAAAACCTGTCAGGGTCAATTCTGTAGAATGACATTACATTCATCTTCTATGTTAAATTATCTTGTGTTAGGGTTAGGGTTAGTCCATCCATGTGCAAATTTACAGATCAGTTAACACACCTTGCTTACTTTCAGTGGAAAGTTCATTTGAAATTCAAATGTATTGTGTGACTATTTAATTTCAGGGTGCAGTTTTCTCTATTTGCTCTTAAACGGAGCATGTAAGGCGGTCTGTCCGAAGGGTTACTTTGAAGATTTGGATAAGGGGGTCTGTGTGAGCTGCCATCCCACCTGTGCCACCTGCTCTGGTCCCCTATCTGACGACTGCGAGACCTGCTCTTCCCTCACCCCAAAACTTTACGAGGGCACGTGTTTGGAGGTGTGCCCAACGGGCACTTATTACCAGACCTCTGATAAAGAATGCCAGGGTGAAGTATCATCTGTAATGTAATGCATTATAAGCAGTTGTGCACATAGTCTCGAGTAGCCAGACCTTCAGACTGACAGACTTTTCTTGGCCAAGGACCGCCCAAGAGGACGTTTGACTGACATGTAACTAGGCATGTGCCGGTATCAAATTTTCGTGCTGCGATTAATTGAATGAGCTTTTATCACAGTATACGGTATTATCACGATATTTTAATTGCTCAAGAGAAACAGATGGATTGCGGGTATCTAAAAAAACAACTTGCATCACAATGTGTAATTGTGATTTTCAAAACATGGTAACTAAACAGAATTTTATTAAGTTTAGTGACAACGTGTTACAATGTTTACATGGTACAATGACTGGTAAGCTACTGTTTGTATTATTCAAATAAATTCTTGGATTTGATTTTCATCTTAATTCAATATTGACTCATTTGGATAAATATTAGGTAGGCTACAGTCTGCATGTTAATTTTTCTCAAGAAAAAAAAATATCTCACATAATGCTGTAAACAGAGAGAAATTAAATATAATGCGGTTTTCATTATAATAACAATATGTAATGACAAGTAAACATATAATTAATATGTAATAAAGTGCACATATTTAGCAAAATTACAATTTTTTCTAGTCAACTAAAGTGCTGGTCATTAAATGGCTTTCCTGAGGTAAATGTAACGTTCTGTGACATAACTGTTCTCCTGCAGTTTTATTGACCTCTTTCCGTGAAAAACACTGATTGATCGACATTTTGTATGAGGCATAAACCTTAAGGTAAGTTGTACTGTATCTTTAAATAAAAAGTAACAGATCGGTTTACTTGAACTGAGGCGCAGCGATCTGTCACAATGGACAGAACCTTTTTTTTTTTTTTTTCATATAAAAAGTAACCTGCTCTGTCTAGTCTGTCGGTGTCAGTGTCCTCTTTGCTCCGCGATTTTTCTCTGCGTGAGAGCGTGTGAAAAGTGTCAATTCCGTAAAGCGGCTTTCAGACAGAACGCGATTTGCTATTTTGCAAATAAAAAGTTGAACTATTTTTAACTTTGACCCCGGCGTGCTTTGGTCGACGCAGCAACAAAACGTCCCCGCGAGTATTCTGCGTCCTGTCTGAAAGGCGCTTGAGTCTCAAGTTGAATGCGTGAGAGTTGGCAGCCCTGCGGGGGGGTAAATCGTCGGCAGCGTTCCTCCTTCCGCCATGCTTCTACTCCATGTGATGATTGTTTACATTAGACTAGAGTGCGCTCTGCGCCGCGTGCACACAGTGCTTATACATGTGGGGATTGTTTACATCAGAGTGCGCACGTGTTTTGCGGAGCATATACGCAGTGTTTAAGCGGTTGATAGAAAATTAGCTAATGCGTGTTCTAAAAGTCTAAATTCAAATCTATTATTTTTCACGGTATTTTGAAGTGGCCGCGATAACAATATCGTGCATATTCATTACCGCGATTTATCGCATTACCGAATACCGGTACATGTCTACATGTAACGCAACCAATGACAGTTCGTTTTGTGCTTTGAGACTAGGGTGCACATACCTTTTTTGGTCTGGTTCTCAAGTGAGCACCTGGAGATGCTGCTTGGTACTCGGGTATCCTACAAGCTGCCTAAATTTAAAACAACACTATTTGTTCACTGTACAATTTAAATATTAGTTTTAGTAATATTAAATATTATATTTAGTTTATCTTTGTTAGAGCTGTATTTTTTTTATTTCACTTACATTAATGACACAGACGAAAGCATATTCCTGCATAGCATAGCAGCATAGCATGCGTGGGCCACTTTTTTCTAAGAGTGCATATGTACGCTCGCTCACCTTGCACATGCGCCTTGAATTGGTTTTGCATAAATTTGTTTGTCCACAAGATAGCAACACCGCCCCTGGCCTGTTGTTTCACAGTCAAAATTCTATAATAGTTTTTTTTACAACTACAGTGTACAGCGTAGGTTTTGTCATCAGCAGATACGCACATACTGTTCACATTGTGTTTTTTCTCTCGCATATGCATCTTGAATTATTTTTTGCACTAATTAGTTTGTCCATAAAGTGGCAACACTAGCCCAGCCTGTTGTTGTCAAAAAAGAAACGGATAATATGGAACAACAACCAACTACACAAGCAAACTGGTTATATTTTATAATCGCAGTTATTGATTATATGTAGATAAATGTGGCTGACAAATATAAAAATGTTCTTATATGTCCCATATTTTTCTCCGTAGAATGTCACCAGACCTGTGCACGCTGTGAAGGTCCTGAGCCCACCCAGTGTCTGCAGTGCAAAAAGAGTCTCGTTCTTGATCCCAACACCATGATGTGTGGGGTTACCGGGGATTCAGACTGCCCACCCAGAACGTTCCTCCAAAATAACCAGTTCACTTGCCAAGCATGTCATCGGCTCTGCCAGTCCTGCGAGGGGACGGGACCCACTGACTGCCAGACCTGTGCCCTGCCCAACTACCTCCACAGTACGTATGACTTGAACTTGTGTCAATACATTCTTAAGTTTAGATCTACTATTAAAGTGCCCCTATTATGCTTTTGCAAAACTTTATCTTTTAAAGATGAGGCAGTACCCACTTTATTTGGACCCAATTACTCCTCTGAATCACAACCTGTAATTATAATTAATCATTGATGTATACATTTTCAACAGAGAGTTAAAAATACATAGTTTGTGTTTAATATGGTGTACACCCAGTGCACAGCTGTAGGTAGGTCTTTGCTTACTAGCTAACTCATGTTGAAATAGCTGAAATAGTTCTGCTAATCAGATGTGGGCCTACTATTACCTAAAATTCTGTCAATAAAAATTGTGTCGGATGTTTGGTCTCGAAATGTGGTAAAATCGACGCCATCGTCTGACTTTTAATCCCTCTCTTGGATCTAAAGTGCAGTAGAAACAAAAAAGTTCTACTTAAAGCTACTGGTTTAAATAGACTGTGTTTGTGTTCCAGATGGTTCATGCGTGAGCAAATGTCCTGTGGGAACTTACAGTGGCCATGAGGAGGCCGACGGGGTAGATCTGGGTTTCTGTATGCCCTGTGATCATGTGTGTGCCACCTGCACCGGGGCGTCTCCCAGAGACTGTCTGAGCTGTGCACCAGGCTACCTTCATCTCCTCTCTCATCTCTGTGTTAGCCACTGTCCCACAGGGTGAGATCATCTTACACACACACAACAAAATTTCATCCATCCACTCCTAATTAAGAGCTAGGAAAGCAACTTTAGTTAGATTAAACTGATTGCTCCTAAAACTTTTCATAACTTAAAGTAGTTAAAGACTGACTTTAGGTAAAGAATTAGTTTGACAAGGGTCAAATTGTTATGGCCTGGTGAAACGGCAAGGTTTGTACAGCTAGCAGAGTGCACTAGTGGCGTGGCTACAGATATGTTGAGCTGTGGTGCTCAAATGGGAAATTCAGGTTCGATTCTTGCCTGTTTTGATCTTATTCCACAGTAACTTCCTACCTCATCTTCATTGCCTGCATATAATAACAAGAGATACATGTCTTGATGTCCCACCCTCAGGTACTACAGCTCAGAGGAGCGCTGTGAGAAGTGTGACCGTTCCTGTGAGCAGTGCACGGGCCCAGGGCCGGACGCCTGCCGGGTGTGCACACCTCCTTTGTTGGACCTGCAGGGCACCAGACAGTGTGTGGATCAGTGTCCACAGCGCTTTTTTGAAAGCGGGCACAGCTGCAGACAGTGCCACACCAGCTGCAAGTCCTGCACAGGTGCTTCTGTTATCATTGTTCTTACATTTTATGAGATTCTGTAATCCCAGCATCTACTACAATCTTCATTCTTATCATTATATGGTGGCCCTGGTTTGATCTCAAAATATCAATGCAAACAGATATTCAGTTTGCCGATTGGTTTTAATGTGCTAAAAATGCACGCTATAGAAACCGCTATGAAATAAAACCTGTTGACCTAACCACCAAAGAAGTAAATCATTCCTGGAAAAATCTATTAGCATTCCTGTCCATCTCTTAGGAAGTTAGGCCAGAACAGGATTCCCCGAAAAGAAAGAGATTTGAAATCTAGTAGTTACAAGGTACTCATACTTACTAATGACCTCCCACTCAAAGGAATATTTTGGGTTCACAATTTAAGCTCAATCAACAGACCTTATGGCACAATGTTGGTTACAATGAAAATGAATTTCTACCTGCCTACTTTCCCTTAAGGAAGTGAAACTCTCAGATTTGCATCTCTTTGAAGGTAACTGCATACGCCTCGCCCTTTCTCATCTGCGTGTGTCCGTGTTGTTTGCAGATAGCACTCCTCAGGGATGTGTGA
Source organism: Tiaroga cobitis (assembly GCA_030578255.1). NCBI lineage: Eukaryota > Metazoa > Chordata > Actinopteri > Cypriniformes > Leuciscidae > Tiaroga > Tiaroga cobitis. Next base: position 15,808,450 of record CM060615.1, read on the forward strand.
CGTGTGACTGGGGTAGCGTCCTGCAGGATGGCGTGTGTTACCCTCGCTGCGAGGAGAGTCGATATTACTCACAGGGTGTAAGTGCTCATGTCAGAGTGGGTGTGGAAGTGTATCCCTGTATTTATAGTCATCATTTCATTTACTGCTATTTATGTGGAAAGATGAAAACTATCATTATTAATTCTTGAAAAATGTAGTCCAAATGTCATCATCATGTGGCTGTTGTAGCTAACAAATCTTCGTCTGTTAGAATGTCATTGATTGATTAGGAAGGAAATATAATCTATAGCCATTTTAAAAGATAACAGCTTCTTGCCTGCAAAATAGTGTCATGTTCATTGTGCAAGACAACAATATCTGTGACTAAAACATGGGCACATAGTATGCAGTTTTAAGTTTACACAATTTAACAAAGTATAAACAAGTCTAAAGACTATAAAGTAAATGTTGAACTATTAAACTCTTTATAACAGAATTTACTCTTTAGATTTATTTTAGCGGTGGCTACCAAGACGAAACCATCTAAAAACAATGCGTGACTGGAAAGTATGTTTCTTAAGAATCTTTTGATCTAAAGGCACTACAAAATTCCCAGAATAGTCATCATGTCTTATTTGTAATAAGCACTTATTGATTTTCTCTTTAACAATGTGTCCTAAAATACATCAGATGTATAATAAATGTTATACCATGGTTTGGGTGAATACTCGATTCTGATTGGCTGCAGGGTGTCCATTAAAAAGAGATAGAGGGCACCTAGTAAAGGAGTTCTGGTGAAACTGACTGTTTACCGTTCGAAATTAATAAATACATGCGCTGGCTACATCAGCTGTGAGTAACCATAGCAACAGGCAGTCAAAGTCAAAACAAACATCTAGTTAGCCGTTATACATAAAAAAAAAATACTATGCCTACCTGTGTGTTTTAATTATAGGTAAAAAAAAACACGAACCTGTAACGCCCATGGCTAGACAAGCCTAACTTACATGAAAAAAAAAATACATCCATTGTCTAGGTATTAATGGACTTCGGCGGAGGCAACCGTCCGATGCCACGTCTCGCCGTCGTTCATTAATACCTGACAATGGACACCTCGTCGGGCATTAACCCTTACATAATGATCATGCATTCCCATGTCTTTACAAATCATCAAAACTGGTTCTTTAAGCAAAATCTAGGTTACATTGAGGTCTGTCCATAAACATTAAAATACTTGATGTTTCAATAGTGCAGGCACAAGACGTGAATAAAACCTGAACACGAATTTAGTGTAAAGTTATGTTATAAAGTTATTTCCAATTTTGTCAGCATACACCACCATAAATAACCCTGAAACAATCATTTTAAATATTTAAATGGCTTTACAGATCAAATAATAAAAATTAACAGAACTAATAAAAATGTTAACAGAACAATTAAAGTTTTTAGAAAATTATATGCTTCACATTTCTGTGAAGCCCTTTTGCTTTCATTGAAAACTTTTATATATATATATATATATAAATAAGCCAACAATACACTGCAACTGTCAAACAGAATAAAAGATTTCCTTCCACATGTATCTCTTTCAATGATGTTAGGGAACTTGTGAACCCTGTGATGAGACCTGTAGACATTGTTCCAGTGCCGGGCCCAGGAACTGTCTGACCTGTAATTCAGGTTTTGCCCTACATGCCACTGACAGTCAGTGTGTACCCTGCTGCAAGTCGGGGCAGAAGGACAGGACATGTTGTCCCTGCGATACAGGCTCAGGTATGTCTCAAGTTATTATTACTTTAAGCCTTTAAATGGGTTATTCTCATAGACACACAATGCCATGCATTTTTACAATGGGAGTCATATTTTTCCTGTTTAACTTGCAGTACTAAATTTTCTTTATGACTTGCAACAGCTTTTTATGAGGAACAGATGAAAAACATATGCCATAATTCACTGAAAATACTCCTTTCTGTTATAGCTGTCAAAATATAGCTTATAAAAAAAGAAGAACTATTAAAGGGATAGTTCACCCAAAAATGAAAATTCTGTCAGTAATTACTCACCCTCATGTTGTTCCAAGCCCGTAAGATTTTCGCTCATCTTCGGAACACAAATTAAGATATTTTTGATTAAATCTGAGAGCTGGATCACTCCTCCATAGGCTTCTAAGGGATTGAAACTTGCCCGGTCCAGAAAAGTTAAAGACATTGTTAAAATAGTCCAAGTGACTACAGTGGCTCAATCTTAAGTTTAGCAAGCGACGAGAATACTTTTTGTGCGCAAAAACAAAACAAAAATAACGACTTTATTCAACTATTAATTTCCTTCTATGGGCCTCGAGTCAGTTCACGTAGTGTAACAGCGCAGCGCTTCTGTGTTGTACGTCATCTCACACATAACCAGTGTCGGCCAATGTCGACCAGTGTGAGCCTACGTGTGACGTACGACACAGAAGCGCTGCGCTGTTACACTACGTGAACTAACTCGTGTGTGTATATACAGTATATATATATATATGCACACACACACACATCGATGAGCCAAAACATTCTGACCACCTGCCTAATATGCTGTTCATGCACCGAGGCATGGCCTCTACAAGACCCCTGAAGGTGTCCTGTGGTCTCTGGCACCAAGACATTAGCAGGAGATCCTTCAAGTCCTGTAGGTTGCGAGGTGGAGTCGCCGTGGATCGAACTTGTTGGTCCAGCAGTTCCCACGGTTGCTCAATTGGATTGAGATCTGGGGAATTTGGAGGCCAATGCAACACCTTGAACTATACCATGTTCCTCAAACCATTCCTGAACAATGTCTGCAGTGTGACATTGTGCATTATCCTGCTGAAAGAGTCCACTGCTATCAGGGAACACCATCGTCGTGAAGGGATGTACCTGGTCTGCAACGTTTAGGTAGGCGGGACATTTCAAATTTACATCCACAAGAATGGTCGGACCCAGGGCTTCCCAGCAGAATATTGCCCAGAGCGTCACACTTCCTCCATCGGCTTCTTGTCGTCCCAGAGTGAATCCTGGTGCACTTCCTACACACCATCCACATGATATAAAAAGACAACTGGACTCATCGAACCAGGCGACCTTCTTCCACTGCTCCAAGGTCCAGTTACGACGCTCGTGTGCCCATTGTAGGTGCTTTCGACGGTGGACGAGGTCATCACATGCACTCTAATTGGTCTGTGGCTACGCAGCCCCATACGCAGCAGGGTGAGATGAACTGTGGGTTGACACATTCCTCCCATAACCATCATTAAAATTTAGTGTGACTTGTGCCACAGTAGACCTTCTGTTGGCTCAGACCAGACAGGATAGCCTTCGTTGTCCTTGTGCATCAATGAGCCTTGGGTGACCAACACCCTGTCACCGGTTTGTGGTTTGTCCCTCTTGTTGGTAAATTCTCACCACTGCTGACCGGGATCAAGCCACAAGCCTTGCCGTTTCAGAGATAATCTGACCCAGTCACCTTGCCATAATTTGGCCCACAGATCTTTATTTCTGCTCATTTTCTCCTGCATCCAACATCCAACACGTTGTTCTGAGAACTGATTGTTTGCTTACTATCTAATATAACCAGACTATAATATGTGGCCTTGATTGGAGATGATCAACAGTAGGTGACTGGTCATAATGTTTTGGCTCATCAACATATGCATGTCTATAAAATTCATTGTACAGGTTTTACAGTGAAAAAGTCCCTTTAATGCCATTTCTTTTTTTACAGCATTATGTCTTGAGGCACCTGTTCCGAGTAAAACTCAGGATGAAGTTATTCTAAGATCCCAAGCGGTACAGCACGCATCTGCAGCCTTACCCGCTGCTCTGCTGCTAGCTGTAGTGCTAGCTCTAGTTGTGTTTGCTCTGGTACAGGCAAGGGCCAAAAAAAGGTTATGCTGGAGACAGAGCTATGAACGGCTGAGCGGGGAGGCCAGTTCCCGGCCCACGCCCCATGGAGTACCAGAACCAGAGGACAGCGGAGACGAGGCAGATGTGGTCTACACCAGCCGAGATGGATCTGTTTATCGGCGCTACGGTTTCATCCACGAGCCAGACACAGAGGAGGAGCAGGATGAGGATGACGCTACTGAGAATACACATCTCAACAGAACCTAAAATATGGTCACTAAATAAATTCTACTAATTCTTTACATGCACACTTCTGTGGTCAAAACTAGTGGTCGACCGATATTCATTTTTTGATCACTGATGCCAATGCCGATATTTTCGCTTGTTTGCCAATGGCCGATATATATCACACTATTTAATTTAAAGATAGTAAAAACACATGGTAATTGTTCAAATTAAATTTATATGTATTTAACATAATGTTCACTAAATTAGACATAATTTGAAAATAATTATGAAATATTTTGAATGGCGAAATAAACCGATAAATACTTTAGATCGCAACTTGTTGCTTTTGCAATCCCATTATAGTTTATTTCGCAAATAAAGAAATTGTTAAAAATATAAATAAGAGTACACACGTTTTTATAAATGGCTATAAATGTACACCACAAGATTTCACAGCTGGATTTGCCAAAGTTTGCAAGGTTTATGAAATGAAAATGTTTTTTAGATTCAAAGACATAAAGGGATACTCCACCCAAAAATGAAAATTCTGTCATCATTTACTCACCCTCAAGTTGTTGCAAACCTGTATGAGTTTCTTTCTTCTGCTGAATACAAAGGAAGATCTTTTGAAGAAGGATTGGAACCAAACGGTTGTTTGGCACCATTGACTTCCATAGTAGAAAAAAAATAATAGGAAGTCAATGGTGCCAAAGTTTCAATCGTTCATCAAAATATCTTTCTTTGTGGTCAGCAGAAGAAAGAAACTCATACAGGTTTGTATAGTATGTAAAGTATAGTTAGTGTTTGTCTTTCAATTATTAATAAAAGCAAAAACTTTTTGGAATAGTGTTTACTTTCTGTGTTTAACAGCTCTGTCTAATAATTTATTAGAGGACTGTTAAACAGACCGCAAACTAATAAAGACGGAAATGGGAGCTCAGATTCTTAGGCGCTGGCATTCTCAGCGCTTTCAAAATTAAAGTCTTGGCTGTCAAAAAAGCCTTGCCTCCAACCTATCAGCCAAACAGAAAAAAATGATCAGGCGATGCGATCATTAAAAATTGCCAAATATTGGCCGATATATCGGTCGACCACTAAAAACCCACTGGACTGGAAGATGGTAACAACTGACAACTCTGTGTAATTAATGCTAAATCGATACATGATAGCATATTTTTTATGTTCTTTCTTGATATGTTTATTCTTATACTGTATATATTTATCTGGAATTTCAGAATATTGATGCCAGCGTCTATGTAGACTGTTATGTTATTGTAATATAACTCTGTCTGTAATGTAATGTAATGTTTGTTAATGTTATTAATGATTGTTACTAAAAAGTGGTACCAAACATTTTTTGCGGGGTGATTAGAAGGTGACAGTTTATTTAGAGATCCTATATTTTCTTAGTAAAGAATATTCAATCCATTTCAGAAAAAGATTATTTCTGTCTCTTTATTTGCTGTTTTGCTGAACAGTAAAGTCTTGAAAATGTCTTTGCATACACTTGGAAACCCCTATTTTAACAATTCAAAATTCTTAATGACTCATTAGCTAATATTCCATCAACTGGTTTAAATTTACAACAGCACAAAAAAATATGGTCTGATTTTCACAAACAAAAACTGCAGATCGTCTGAATGAAAATGTAAATCCACTCTCTGACAGTAGATGGCGCTTATGGAACAGCAGAAATAGAGCGGTTTTCCCGGTAACCGCTAGAGCAAAGCAGCGCATCGCTTATAAACACTACTTTATTCATACTTTCCCCTCAGAACTCGGATATAAAACCCTTTCAGTTTTTTCAGCCATGTTTTCACACAAAACAAAACGTCTCGGTTACGTATGGTAACCCTCGTTCCCTGAGTAGGGAACGGAGACGTCTCGTCGGAGGAGTTTCCAACGAATTGGGATCACGCTAGGGAGACCAATTGCCTTCGAGTGAATTAAAACGAGCCAATGAATATTGGCATGCAGGATCTGCATTCCGCGTCCCGCCTATCCTTGCGGGTATAAAGCGGAAGCGATTGCATACACATTTGCTTTACGCTGAGGAGCCGAACGGAGTCCAGTCCTCCGCGAGGGTACAGCAAGCATGGCGACGGGACGAGACGTCTCCGTTCCCTACTCAGGGAACGAGGGTTACCATACGTAACCGAGACGTTCCCTTTCGTTAGGGAACTCCTACGTCTCGTCGGAGGAGTTTCCAACGAATTGGGATCCCTAATAAAACGCCATGGTGCTGGCCCCTTCCAGCGCCCAGCCTAGCTACCCGCCTAAGCAGTTTCTTAGTTTTCTTTACGGCGGGAGCTAGCTAGGAGAGTCACACTGCTGTTCCGCAAGACCCGCTCAGTGGACTTTGGATAACACTGGGGAAGCGTGCCCCGTAGGAGGGGACGCTGCGGAGCCCCTGCCCGCCCGAAGGGAGGCACTGGAATACACGTATGTACTAGCCCGTAGGGTAGTGAAACATACGGCAGTCCTTGAGGTAGTCCCAGCCCGTGGGGTGGGAGCGTACTCAGCAAGGACGACAGAACGGGTCTGTCGAGGGGAAGACACGGAGCTAGCCCGGAGGGTAGCTGGAACGTGGAAAAAATGGGTCACCGAAGGGACCACTGTCAAGGTCACCCAGTCTAATAACAACTCACACGAGAGGTAGTAGACCTGGTGCCGGGCGATCCGCCTCGCCTGGCGCCGGAGGGGTGATGGAGGAACTCACGAGGTTAACCGTTTGTTGGGGAACCAACGGAGCGAAAAAGACGCACGTATCCGGCCCCTTGGGGCGGGAATGGCGTAGCAAGCCGACATACCTAGTTCCTCGCGCTACTGGCCGTAGCGAGTACACGGGAGGAAACCGGTACAACACGGAGGCTATAAAATCTAGCGAACGTGTTAGGTGTCGCCCAGCCCGCAGCTCGACAGATGTCTGTCAGCGAGGCGCCTTGAGCCAAAGCCCAGGAAGCGGCAACACCTCTAGTAGAGTGAGCGCGCAAACTGGGAGGACAAGGCTCACCTAGAGACTCATACGCTCTGGTGATAGCATCCACTAACCAGTGGGCTAACCTCTGCTTGGAGACGGCCTTCCCCTTCTGCTGGCCTCCGTAACAGACAAAGAGCTGATCTGAGGTTCTGAAGCTTTGCGTTCTGTCGATATAAACCCGCAGAGCGCGGACGGGACAGAGAAAAGCTAGGGCTGGGTCTGCCTCCTCCAGGGGCAGCGCTTGCAGATTCACTACCTGGTCCGCGAAGGGAGTGGTAGGAACCTTGGGCACATATCCAAGCCGGGGTCTCAATACAACGTGAGACAAAGCCGGCCCGAACTCCAGGCACGATTCGTCGACCGAAAAAGCTTGTAGATCCCCGACCCTCTTGAAAGAAGTCAATGCTAACAGGAGCGCTGTCTTAATGGACAGGATATTCAGCTCTACTGTCAACAGAGGCTCAAAGGGAGGACTCTGAAGAGCTCTAAGTACCAGAGCTAGGTCCCAAGAGGGTACAGAGTGCAAAACACGAGGTGGATTTAACCTCCTAGCACCCTTGAGGAATCTGATGATCAGGTCGTGCTTCCCCACAGACTTACCTTCTACTACATCGTGATGTGCGGCTATTGCGGCAACATACACTTTGAGGGTGGAGGGAGACAGCCTTCGCTCCAACCCATCTTGTAGGAAGGAAAGCACGACTCTGACCGAGCAAGTTCGGGGGTCCTCCTGACGGGAGGAGCACCATTCGACGAACAGGTTCCACTTCAACGCATAGAGGCGCCTCGTAGAGGGGGCTCTAGCGGAAGTGATGGTGTCTATCACTGCCTGTGGTAGGCCACCTAGAACCTCCGCGTCCCGTCCAGGGACCAGACATGGAGTCTCCAGAGGTCTGGACGCGGGTGCCATAGAGTGCCCCGTCTCTGAGAAAGCAGGTCCTTCCTCAGAGGAATGGGCCAAGGAGGTGCTGTCGCGAGGAGCATAAGTTCTGGGAACCAGGTCCGGTTGGGCCAATACGGCGCAACTAGCAAGACCTGCTCCTCGTCCTCCCTGACTTTGCACAGTGTCTGTGCGAGAAGGCTCACTGGGGGAAACGCATATTTGCGAAGGCCCCGGGGCCAGCTGTGCGCCAGTGCATCTGTACCGAGAGATCCTTCGGTCAGAGAATAAAACCACTGGCAATGGGTCGTGTCCGGAGAGGCAAACAGATCTATCTGAGCGGCTCCGAAGATTCCCCAAATCAGCTGGACCGCCTGGGGATGGAGTCGCCATTCTCCCGGAAGAGGCGGCTGCCGTGAGAGCTCGTCGGCTGCACGGTTGAGCACACCCGGGATGTGAATGGCCCGAAGCGACCTCAGATGCTTCTGACTCCATAGGAGGAGATGGCGGGCGAGTCGCGACATACGACGGGAGCGTAGACCACCTTGATGGTTGATGTACGCAACGGTCGCAGTGCTGTCCGTACGGACCAGTACATGCTTGTGCAGAAGGAGCCCTTTGAGGCGGCACAAGGCCAAGCGTACTGCTTGCAACTCTAGGCAGTTGATATGCCAATGCAGTTGAGGCCCCGTCCACAGACCTGAAACTGCATGCCCGTTGTACGTGGCCCCCCATCCGTTGGCAGAGGCATCTGTGAAAACCACAGCGTGCCTGGACACCTGGACTAAGGGCACTCCGGCCCGTAGAAACGCAGGGTCCAACCAAGGGCCGAAGGTTTGGCGACAGTGCGGGGTAATGTTGACCCGGAACGTGCCGCTCTGCCACGCCCATCTCGGGACTCGATCGTGAAGCCAGCGCTGAAGCGGTCTCATATGCAGCAGACCGAGCGGCGTTACCGCGGCTGCGGCTGCCATATGCCCCAGGAGCCTCTGAAATTGCTTCAGTGGAACCGCTGACCTGCCATGAAAAGACTTGAGGCAGTTGAGCACTGACTGGACGCGCTCCTCTGTGAGGCGCGCAGTCTGGCCGACCGAGTCCAACTCCATGCCGAGATAAGAGATCCTCTGCGTGGGGCAGAGCTTGCTCTTGTCCCGGTTGACCTGAAGTCCCAAACGGCTGAGGTGCCGGAGCACCATGTCCCTGTGTTCGCACAACACATCTCGCGAGTGAGCTATTATAAGCCAGTCGTCGAGATAGTTGAGGATGCGAACGCCATGTTCTCTCATGGGAACAATGGCCGCCTCCACGACTTTCGTGAAGACACGGGGCGACAGGGCCAGGCCGAAGGGTAGGACCTTGTACTGATATGCTCGACCCTCGAACGCAAACCGAAGAAAAGGTCTGTGTCGAGGAAGAATCGAGACATGAAAGTACGCGTCCTTCAGGTCGATCGCTGCAAACCAATCCCGGGGACGGATGCATTCGAAGATGCGCTTCTGCGTGAGCATCTTGAACGGGAGCTTGTGCAGGGCCCGATTCAACACTCGCAGGTCCAGGATCGGCCGTAACCCCCCGGATTTCTTGGGTACAATGAAGTAAGGGCTGTAGAACCCAGACCTCATCTCGGCTGGAGGGACCGGCTCGATCGCGTCCTTCGCCAGCAGGGCGTCGATCTCTTTCCTCAAGACAGGGGCGTCGACACTCCGCACCCGGGTGAAGTGGACGCCCCTGTACTTGGGAGGCCGGCGGGCAAACTGAATTGCATAGCCGAGCCGGATGGTACGGATGAGCCAGCGGGACGGCCTCGGAAGCGCTAGCCAGGCTTCGAGAGACCGTACCAACGAGCCCACCCGGACCACCGGCGTACCCCCGGAGGGGCAGCGAGGTGGAAGACAGGGACCGGACTCCGGAGGCAATGCAGCGGCCGAGAGAGGGGTCTGAGTGTGCGGAGCAACACCAACCTGTTTCCACCGGGGAGCAGACAGCAGGGAAGGCCTGGAGGCGTTCGGCTGCTGGCTGACCCGAGGCGAAGGAAGGAGGGGAAACGAGGAGCGAGGCTCGGGGGCGTCGAGTCCTGGTTTCCGCACCTCCTTGCCCAGCGAGAGACGAGAGTGACGAGGCCGTGGCGGCGTCACTGACATCTGAGCGCTGGGGCGAGGGGAATGAGAGCGGCGAGGCAACGTGGCGGCGCACACTGTCATTCTCCTCTTGGGCGGAGGAGACTGAACTCTGACTGCCAGTCTCGACCGTGAGTGACCCAGAGGAAGTAGAAACTGCTCTTTTATTGAATTTTTGGGTACCGCTGACCGGCTGGCCAGCGGCGGAACAGAAAGAAAAGGAAAACAAAGATTCTCCACCCGGCCCTCCTCCGGGGGAAGGAGAAGTGCAGGGGCACTCTCCCGAAGAGCAGCTCCGACGTCCTCTGGGTCGCCCGTCTCAGGGTCGCTTACCTCTCCTCTTGCTGGGGGGCTTCGACGAACCCCGAGCGGGCTGGGCAGCTCTCTTGCGGCCAGCACCCTGCTGCTTAGCTGGCTGCTGCTTGGGCTGGGCAGGGGCGGAGGTGGCGGCAGGAGGGCGCCCTCGGCGACGAGCAGCCGGAGGCGCAACCACCGGGGACGGGGCAGCCACAGCCTGTCTCCGGGGCATGATGTGTTTAATGACCTCCGACTGCTTCTGGGCGGCGGAGAACTGTTGGGCGTAGCTCTCCACCGCGTCGCCGAAGAGGCCACCCTGGGATATGGGGGAGTTCAGGAGTCCACTCTTGTCCGACTCCCTCATATCAGCCAGGGTGAGCCACAGGTGTCGCTCCTGGACCACAAGTGTGGACATCGCCCGACCCAGGGAACGTGCGGTGACTTTCGTCGCCCGTAGGGCGAGGTCCGTCGCCGTACGCAGCTCTTGGAGCGCCCCTGGGTCGGTACCACTCTCCTGCATGTCACAGAGCGCCTGGGCCTGGTGGACCTGGAGGAGCGCCATGGCATGCAGAGCAGACGCAGCTTCTCCACATGCACTGTAAGCCTTTCCAGTCAGACTGGAAGAGAACCTACAGGCACGGGAGGGGAGCGAGGGGTTACCCCGCCAGGTGGACGCGGTCTTGGGACACAGCTGCATCGCCACAGACCGTTCCACTGGGGGGATGCCCTCGTATCCCTTCACTGCCCCGCCATCAAGAGTGGTGAGGGAGGAGGAGGGAGTTGACCTGTGTCGGGCCGCCAGAGGGGCCGTCCACGATCTCGTCACCTCCTCATGCACCTCCGGGAAGAAAGGAACCGGGGCGGAGCGCTGAGAACCAGCACGGGCCGCCCCGAGAAACCAATCGTCGAGCCGAGAAGGTTCGGGACGCGGTGGAGGGTTCCACACGAGCCCGACCTTCTCGGCTGCCCGGGAAAGCATAAGGGTCATCTCCGGGTCTGGCTCGGACAACACCACCACACCCGAAGGGGGCAGTGCAGCCGGGTCGTCATCCCCAGAAAATGACCGATCTCCCTCCGATGCAGCGATCGACATCTGGTCCTCTGGCGGAGCCCCGAAGGAAACGACCGGGACCACACGAGATGGCCCGGCGCGCTCCCCCTGAGGCTCCAATGGCAGCGATGCAGAGGAGTGGGAAGCCCGTGGGGGTCTTTCACCCGGCGGGTTATTCCTCACTGTCACCCTCAGACTACCAATGGGATTAGCCGAAGTAGCCGTCTTCTGGAGTGAACCAGAAGACGAACTAGATCGGGGAATCTCCAAAGGGACTTCACCTCGTTGGAGGGTCCTCAGTCTCAGTCTTAGCACCGCGATGGTCATGTTCCCGCAGTGAGAACATGACTCATTCACGAGCGCTGCCTCAGCGTGCGCGAGACCCAAGCACGAGAGACAGCGATCATGACCATCAACCAGAGGCAGAAGTTGACCGCACCCAGAAACACACGGATGAAACGTCATCCTGAAAAGGACGCGATCTTCACCCGTGTTGCTCTTTCACAGAAAACACTCTCTTAATTGTGCTGAAGCACACAGGGATAACCGCGGCAACACAGCGGGGAAACTGCAAGCCCGCTGTGCGCACTCAACCGAATACCAGCTGTGACAACAGCTCTTTGAAAAAAAGCAGATCGCTTGAAGCAGCAGCTGGTACCCGGGAGATCGCGAAGATCACTGAAGCGCCGTCACACCAACACAGAGAGGTCTTCAGAGAAACAGCAGACTCGTTGAGCGTGAAGACAAACACAATCTTGAAGCTCATCACTCAGAGGACACTACCGGTCGGCTCCGAAGGTAAAAGCAAATGTGTATGCAATCGCTTCCGCTTTATACCCGCAAGGATAGGCGGGACGCGGAATGCAGATCCTGCATGCCAATATTCATTGGCTCGTTTTAATTCACTCGAAGGCAATTGGTCTCCCTAGCGTGATCCCAATTCGTTGGAAACTCCTCCGACGAGACGTAGGAGTTCCCTAACGAAAGGGAACCTACGTTTCATGTTACGCCCCATTGGGACTACTAATGCGTGGATGAGGAGTCTGGTAGCAAGATGCCGAAATTATGTTGGTGGAGTTGGGAAGGATGCCAAAACAGCTGATGCCAGAGCAAGGTGCTCTGCTTATATGCTCTGACAGTTAATTGAAAGATTAGACTCCTCCCGAAATGACGTTTGGGAACTTCATTTAGCAACCCCCAGGGTGGAAAACACTGGCATAAATCCTCTCAGCTTCTGGAATGCTTTGGTGGTGCCAATATAGGTAATGCGGTCACCAAGCAGTGTATGTCACATTGGATTACAGATGCTATCACACTCTCCTATGATTGGCGCAAAATGGCTTCGCGCTTAAGTTAGGGCCCACCCCACTAGAAGAGTTGCGTCTTCCAAAGCACTTGCAAGGGGTGTACCTTTACAGGAAGTTTGTGCTGTGGCAGGGTGGTGCTCTCTGCACTCATTCATCAGGTTCGACAGTTTGGTTACGAATCAAAGAATCCCTGGCTCACACAGAAGTGTTCCCATAGCATCAACGCCATGACGCAGACTCATTCTCCTCTCAGGGTACCGGGTTAAATTCTTAACCTGAGACGGTTTCATTGAACAACAAGACAACAGCTCAATAAAAAGAATTCAGCATCACAATCGCAGTGTTTTCTGTGAGCATTGTGATCTTCCTTTTTAACCTGCCCAAAGTATTCATAACTAGTTTTGTGGTTTAAGGGTTAGTTCACCCAAAAATGAAATTTCTGTCAATTATTCAGCAGGGGGTTTTAGCAGTGTTCATCGCCATAGTAACTTACGCTTGGGGCAGGTTATGTTCCAGGTAAGAGGTTGCAAACCGAATTTGGACCAATCAGCTGTGAGCAAAGAATAAAGTCACTCCACCTGTTTCTACTCCAAATTAAAAGGTCACTACATAGCAAATTATGATTAATAAGACAAAATCGTCTGGCTTTTATTTAGAATAATAATTTTGTATGATTTAGATATATTACATATATTAGCCTAGACTTCACTATATTACATAACAAATATTATGATAATTTCATTAAGATGGTTGATGTAAATGATGGTCAAGTGGTTCATCTTTATATGAATTGTCTGAATGAATGGATTCACTCAAATTAATTTGACACTCCAGCGCTATATGGGAGCATGAACAATTTAAGAAAGAGGTTTTTTCTCAGCTCACTCGACTTCAAATCTGTGTGTTAACTGCTGGGGGAAAAAACATGGTAGTGGAAAAACAACATTGTATCAGCAACAACTGTCATCTGTCAAGCTACAAAACTGTATCATGAAAGATCATTAAATGTGTGACTTGATGTTTGACAGATGTGAATCTGAACAGACGTTACTTCCAAAACAATTGTTCACACCCCACATGCCAAGCACTCAACACTCAAATTTGCTCTGATGTGCAAACATTGTATTACAGTTGATGATGATAGTGGTATTGTGAGCAAATGATATAATCCTAAACCAATTGTTAAATTACAGTGAGGAGTGTTAGAGCAAGATAAATATTATGGATTACATAGAACTCTGATAACTGTCCAGATCTGATTAGAAAACATGAAAAAGTGTGAGTGTAATTATAATTGGTATATTGGATATGTGTCTGGATATATCTATCATAAACGGCAACATTTCTGTCATCTGTTTCATCTCATTCACTCACATATGCTTCCTGTCGTCATCATCTTAAAATCTGTAAATATGCATATTAACAAACCCATTAGTAGTACGTTGCTATTGCACATTAACTAGTTGCTTTACTTACTATAGATTAATGCAAAAACTGTGATTAATGTTGTATACAGCTGGTCTTGGAAATATATTATGTTTTAAGCCACACACTTAACGACTGTAAAAGGCCGGAGTGTAAATTTGACACTTACGACGGAGTCAGAGACATTTGCGTTCAGTCGGTGTTTAAAATCTGCTCCAGTCATTGGAAACGGTTTGTCAAGTCAAGTCAAGTCATCTTCATTTATATAGCGCTTTTAACAATGGATTGTTTCAAAGCAGCTTGAGATAAACATCTAATTTAAGGTAACAGATTGTTTTGGCGTTATAGCGGTTCTTGAATAATGTTACTTCCAGCTAAAGTTAACTTTGATTGATTCACCTCCGTCGAAATGATCAGACTTTTAAACGCGAACCTGTGATTAACGCTGACGGCGTTCACATGCTCATTCAGAATTGATTCTATAGTTATGTGCAATTGATTCTATAGTTATGATTCTATGGTTTGTAAGTGTGTCCCAGGGTTTAGTTTCATCATTTTAATCTGTCAGGATTAGTTATAATATGCTTGAATGCAGAATATAATTTTGTGAGATTAATAAACATGTACCCTATTAACCTCTCAACATTATGTAATTTATTACAACAGAATAGAATGATGAAACTGACTTTCATCTAACAAGACACAAAAATGAGTTCACCCATTTGTACTGTGGTAAGAACATATGAAATAATTACATTGTTTGTGATGTCTGCTATTATTCTGAATGCAAGTGTTCTTCAGTTGTGGTTTGGCTTTTAATCTCTCTCTCTTGGATCTAATGTGCAGTAGAGGGGGGGGGGAGACATTAAACATGTTCTCTCTCAACTGTATGCTTTCTTTTATCCCTGTGGCATGAAAGAACACCAGGGACACAAAACTCAACAACTGCAATACTCAAGGCAATCTGATGACTCAGAAAATGTATAATATACCCATACTATTTATTTGTGAGAGCCTTAAATCAGACTTGTGGAGCCAGCACAAGTCTTCAAAATAGAATAGAGCCAATAGAATGGACAAATAGAAAACCCTATTAGTCCAGGGCCAAATGGCCTATTTATTCATGTAAGGTTGTAATAAAAAGTAATTGTTTCAATAGTGTTGTCAACATAACACTTGTAAGTGGTTTAACAAAATGTTTCTATCATGTATTTTGATATTCACCCACTTTCAGTTAGAATTCATTCATTTCATTTATTGTACAGGAAAATGTAAGAGCAACAATTTAGTTACAGTAAATGGGCCTGGCTCAGTTTAAAAACTGGTTTACAGCAGGTTCCTGTTCTTGGGAATGTCAGAAAGTAGCTCATGCACGGAATGTCGATGGATTTTGACAGTTTGACAAGGTTTTGTCAGTTTTGTGAAAAGATTGTTGGTTCAGTTGACTGGTTATAACAACACTACCAACTATGCCATCTTCAATCAACTCCCATTGAGTTCCAGGGGTATTAAATGTAAGTACAAAATACTTTCTCTTGTGCTTGTGAATTGGTGGGGAATAGTAGCTAACTTGGTATTCAACATATTGCCATGCTACTCAGTGCGGCCGGCAACGCAATACTCGTTCCCTTACTCTCAGAGAACCAAGGTTACGTTAGTAACCGAGTACGTTCCCTTTCAAGAACGTCCACTTCGTATTGCGTAGCTATACGCAGTGGGGACACCATGCAAAACGCCGCACGAGTAACTGGTTGAACTGCAGCTCTAGAACTCTGAACTTACAGAGCCAGCCAGAAACCATTGTATAAAAATAAGACCAGACACCTTTGGGCCTCATAATATACGGTAGCGAGCAGGACGAGGTCGAGGGACGTTAGAGGACGGCGCAAGGACGGTGGCGTGAGTGATAATGAGCGACACCTGTGAGACGCACCAGTCTCACATCTCTCACGGAGGAGCGGAGGCATGAAGGAGGAGCGACGACAGTGCAGTTCGAGGGAGGAACAGGCCTGAACTTATGTTGTGTTTTGTTTTTGTGTGCCAGCAGTCGTCTGTGAGGGGCTGCTGGCTTATACTTTCATTTTGTATTTGTTTATTTTATTATTAAACTTGTTGAAAGTTCACCGGTTCCAGCCTCCTTCTTCCCATAACAACGAACCCTGTTACCTATACCTTTCTATAATGTAATGTTCAAATATTAATTTTTTTTTAACCCCCTTACATAAGACCAGGGAATGATAACCGGCCAGAGGCAGGTTTTACAACCCCAAATCAGAAAAAGTTGGGACATTTTGTACAATGCAATAAAATCAAGAATCTGTGATTTGTTCATTCTATTGAACCTTTTATTAGCTGACAAAAGTGCAAAGAAACGTTTTCCAATGTTTTCACTGACCAACATAATTGCATTTTGTAAATATGAAAAAAAAATGTATTATGATGGCTGCAACACACCCCAAAAAAATTGGGACAGAGACCAAATAAAAGTGAAAAGATTATCCAAATTAGATTATCCAACTATTTTGAAAAATTCCAAAATGAGCAGGTGAATTGGTAATAGTTGAGGGTATCATGTTTGGGTGTAAAAGTGCTTCTCAGTCTTTTTAAGCAAAGATGGGTCATGGCTCATCACTTTGTGCCAGATATCTTGAGAGAATTGTCAAACAATTAAAAAAATCACATTTCTCAATGCAAGTTTGCAAAGCATTTATGCCTTTCATCATCTTCCATACATAATATTGTCACAAGATTCAGGGAATCCAGAGAAATCTCAGTCTGTGTTGGGTAAGGCAGTAGACCTCTGTTGAATGTGCGTGACCTTTGAGCCCTCAGTTGGCAGTGCACAAGATACCTTTATGCTACTCTGTCAAATACAGCCACATGTGCTCAGGAGTAATTTGGAAAACCATTTTCACTGAACACAGTCTGACGCTGCATCAAGAAATGCCACTTGAATCTCTGTTACGCAAGGAGAAAGCTTTACATCAGTTCTATGTGGAAATGCCGGTGAATTCTCAGGGCCTGAGCTCATCTCAGATGGTCTAGAAGAAAGTGGAAATGTCTGCTGTGGTCAGATGAATCCATGTTTCAACTTGTTTTTGGGAGAAAATGGAATCGAGTTCTCAGTCCCAAAGACGAAAGGGACCAACCAGACTTTCACTAGCGACAGGTGCAAAAGCAAACATCTGTCCTGGTATTGAGGTGCATCATTGCAAACGGTATGGGTAACTTGCATTATTGTGAAGGTACCATTGACATGGAGGCATATATTTGGATTGTACAGAAACATAAACTGCCATCAAGATGACATCTTTCCTTGGAAGCAAGACAATGCCAGGCCTCATTCTGCATGTGCTACAACTGAGTGGTTTCTAGACACTCTGCACCATAGAAGGGATGTGCCTGCCTGTTTACTGCATTCCAGATATGTCTCTTATGGAAAATGTATGACCCATCATGAAAAGGAGAATCAGGCAATGATGACCACAGACTGTTGAGCGGCTGTCTTGTATCAGACACGATTGGGCAAATATTCCACTAGCAAAACTCCAACAATTAGTATCCTCAACTCCCAAATGATTAAAAAGTGTAATTAAAAGGAAAAGTGATGTGACACAGTGGTAAACATGTCTCTGTCCCAACTTTTTTGGGGTGTGTTGCAGCCATCAAAATCAAAATTTGTTCATATTTACAAAATACAATTATGTTGGTCAGTGAAAACTTTTCTTTGTACTTTTGTCAGTTAAAATAAGGTTAAAAAGAATGAACAAATAACAGATTATCGATTTTACTGCGTTTTACAAAATGTCCCAACTTTTTCTGACTTGGGGTTGTAAAATGAATGAATGAATGTGTGCTTATGACATTGACATAATATGTGGGTAAGACCGGACACCTGTCGGGTCTGAATTCCCACTGAAAGGACCTTTGCCTGCAGGGAAGGAACCTCCATATTATAGAATTTCACAAACGTAGAAGGCGAGGACCAACCGGCTGCCGCACAGATATCGTGAATGTGAACCCCAGAAGACCAAGCCCAAGAAGAGGCCATGCCTCTAGTTGAATGGGCTCTAGTACCAATAGGGCAAACCTGACTCAGCCAATCGTCGAGATAATTCAGCACACGCACCCCCTGAAATTTCCCCTGATTTCAGGGGGAGAGCACCGCGTCCATGCACTTCGTGAACGTGTGAGGTGCTAAAGAGAGGCAGAAGGGCAGAACTGTGTATTGATAAGCCTGACCCTCGAAGGCGAATCTCAAGAATGGCCTGTGACGGGGGGCTATCTGAATGTGAAAGTAAGCGTCTTTCAGATTCACAGTAAAAAAACAATCGCCCAGGCGAATTTGAATGAATGAATGAACGAATGAGGCATTTATATAGCGCTTTCATATGTACTACTGTACACCCAAAGCGCTTTACAATCATATCAGGGGTTCTCTCCTCAACCAGCACCAGTGTGCAGCATCCACTTGGATGATGCGACGGCAGCCACAGTACAACGGCGCCAGTGCGCTCACCACACACCAGCTATAGTTGGAGAGGAGAGAGAGTGATAGAGCCAGTTCAGTGGATGGGGATTATTAGGAGGCCATGATTGGCAGGGTCCAATGGGTGGAATGTGGCCAGGACACCGGGGTTACACCCCTACTCTTTACGAGAAGTGCCATGGGATTTTTTATGACCACATAGAGTCAGGACGGATGAATATGTTTGCGCGAGAATATGTTTTATGGTCAACATTTTGAATGCCGTCTCATGAGAGCTCCGTTCAAATGTCTCAGATCTAAAATAGAAAATAGCGGCTGTAAAAACCCGAATGCTGTAGCGCGGGGGGGACAGGCTCTATTACCCCTTTTGCTATCAGATTGTGTATTTTGGAGCGAAGCACGTGACCCACGTAACTGAACTGGAAACTGGGTCGTAGAGGAACACCGTTCTATCCGCCTCCTTGATGTCCGTGAGCGTGAGCCACAGGTGGCGCTCGAGCACGACCATGTTCACCATACTCCTCCCGATGGCTTGCGCCCTAGCTTTGTTTGCCCGCAAAGCAAGGTCCGTGGCGCTCCTCAGGTCCCAGAAGGACTCGGGTTCCGGGCCAGTCTCGTCCATAGATTGGAGAAGCTTGGCCTGGTAGACCTGCAACACCGCCATCATGTGCAGGGCCGAAGCGGCATGGCCGGAGGCGGCGAAAGGGCGTCCAGCAAGAGCTGAGGTGTATCTGCATGGCTTCACAAGATGCGGCCATCCACGGAGGAGAGCGTTGCGGAGATAGAGGATCCTGTGCGTGCAGAGTAGGGAGCCGCCACGTCTTCGACAGTTCCTGATGGACCTCGGGGAAGAACGGAGCAGGCCTGTGTCGAGCTGACTCCGAGGAGGCTCCTCGGGCGCGGCCCACTCGAGCCAGAGGTCCGCGACGGCCTTTGTCAGGATCCGAAGCATTTCACACATCGGAGTTAGTCCCGGTGGCTGCGGCGCTTGCGCCAGACTGAGATGAGATTGCGAGGTCCACAGAGCCCTACCAATCCTCCTCAGAAGCAGTGATAGAAAGGCTGTTGTCGCGGTCGTCGAACCGAATTTCTGGTCTGATTCCTGGTCTCCCTCGAACAGAACTAGTGATGGTGTAGGAGAAAATGAGGCACGCGGGGGACGTGGCCGGGGTGGGCTCGTCAATCTCCATCACCTCCAGTTGATGCTGGCTGCGGCGCTTCTTTTTCCCGGGCAGCAGGAGGGCGGGGAAAGGAAGAGCAGGGGACGCGGAATCGCCATCTTGGGAGAAAGCGAGGCGACCGCAGCGTCGCAACGGGCATGCCCTCACAGACCGTGCATCCGCCGAAGGAAAGTGCAGCCTGAGCATGGGCGGAACCCAGGCACGCGACGCACTTAGCATGCCCGTCCACCTCGTGCAGAAGAGAGCCGCAGGTGGCGCATGAAGAGCGAGGCATTTGTAACAACGCTCGCTGTCCTAAAAGCAAAATCAAACAAAGGATATGCGTTGGTCGCTGGATAGCGACAGCAGAGAGGCGACAGGGGAAGACGGCTTCTGGAACGAAGGCGAGAGATGCACACTCTCTAACTGTAGAGCTGGATTCCACGGCGAAGCTTTTTCAGAGGACTCAGAGACGTGAAGTATGTCACTGAAGGAGATGAAATCTGCTATAATGGCTATTTCGGGGGCTTTTATGGGCTAGGGCTACGCCCCTTGTGGCGGGCTCTGACGTGTATGACGTAATGATAGTTCATTGGTGCACAGGCTGGAGCGCAATTGGATGTGCAGTTTCCGCAGCACAGCCAATGAGTGAGCCAGACACTCACTGTGCTAGCTGTGCAGCTGCAAAATGCGTTTTACATTTTAAGCTTCAGAATTCGAGGAAAATGAGTTTCCCCACTGTGTATAGCCACGCAATACGAAGTGGACATTCTCGAAAGGGAACCCGAAACTACGGCAGAAATACACGGAGCTCAAATGCGACACGTGCTGCAGCATCTCCACAGCTCCACCATTATAAACCTGACGCTGCACGGACCACGGACGGCGCGCTGCTCATCTCTCTATTTTTACAGTGATTGATTCCTGCCGGTTCCATAATAAGACTGGCTCGGCCAGAGACATTTTGGGCGCTGCGGCATATTAAATATATTATAAATAGTTTTTACGTGTGAGAAATACAATGTGTGGCGAGAGGCCATGACAAAAGACCGAAATGAGTGACTGTCACGTGACACTTGAGAGCCATGACTGCACTGTAGCAGTTACTGTTACACTGTTTAACCTGCAAGCTAGCTAGCCTGCTAAAAACACCAAGCTTACATTAGCTACTATTCCCCACCAATTCACAAGCACAAGAGAAAGTATTTTGTACTTACATTTAATACCCCTGGAACTCAATGGAAGTTGATTGAAGATGGCATAGTTGGTAGTGTTGTTATAACCAGTCAACTGAACCAACAATCTTTTAACAAAACTGACAAAACCTTGTCAAACTGTCAAAATTCATCAACATTCCGTCCATGAGCTACTTTCTGACTTTCTAACTGAAAGTGGGTGAATAACACTTGTAAGTGGTTTAACAAAATGTTTCTATCATGTATTTTGATATGTTGACAACACTATTGAAACAATTACTTTTTATTACAACCTTACATGAATAAATAGGCCATTTGGCCCTGGACTAATAGGGTTTTCTATTTGTCCATTCTATTGGCTCTATTCTATTTTGAAGACCTGTGCTGGCTGCACAAATAAATAGTATGGGTATATTATACATTTTCTGAGTCATGAGATTGCCTTGAGTATTGAAGTTGTTGAGTTTTGTGTCCCTGGTGTTCTTTCATGCCACAGGGATAAAAGAAAGCATACAGTTTAGGTGGAAATTGTGAAAAAAAAAATGTATTTCTGGTTTAAAGAAGTCATGTGACCTCTGTGTTTGTCAGACAGATTCAGTACTGGGCTTAAATGAAAGCCTAAAAGGTCCCCTTTCCAACGATACCAAGCACTATATTATAGAATATTGACAATATCCCTAGCATTAGCCTAAACCAGATATACACCAGATTTCAAAAACAGAATTTATTTTAGGGGGTTAGTAACTTCATGAGCTGAAAAAAGTGATTTTGCTACCACCCCTGCACTGCTATCGTGATTTTTCTAGTACTAGGGGTGTATACCTTGCCAAAAATCACTATGAGACTTTGTCCCCCCAGATGATACCGATGGACCAAATTTGGGGCCCTGGCTCATGGACTATGCTGTTTGTTTATTGTTTTTAGGCTTTCTGACCCCAAAACTCAACTAATCTCTGCAAATCTCCAGCTGTGATCCTTGGAGAGTCTTTATCCACTCGAACTATCCTCCTCACAAAGAATTTGGCCTTTGTGTTTCCTCATATTTATACTCCTGTGAAACAGGAAGTCATGGCTGGACAATTTCATGCTCCTAGTCCCCCTGGTGTGCTAAAAAAACGTAAATATGAATAAAGAATATACTTCAGAGATATTTTACTCATAAGAATTTCTAGACGTGCACAAAATTGTGGCCAACATGCATTGGAGAAAAACATTCATTTCATAATCTGAGTCCCCCCACTTTCAATTGTTTTGAAGTTGTTGAATTTTTTTTTTTAATGAAAGATCAAAAGGATAAACTATTCAGATTTATTTTCACAGCCATTGCTCATATTTACCAAGGGTGCAAATATTAGTGGAGGGCACTGTATAGCCCTTGTACAACAACTGACAAAGTAACAAGTGAACCACATGTAATGGTTGCTTCTGGTTCTGGTATCCTTGTGATTTTCTTCCTTTGTTCCTTGAGTACTTGGTTATCTGTTCAATGTGTTACTTAATTCAAAACGCCTGCATTTAGATCTTCACCTTTGCCTGCTTTCTCCTGCTTATTACAGCTTCATATGAGAGCATGGACAATTTTGGAAAGATTATTATTTTTCAGCTCAGTCGACTACAAATCTGCATTAACTACCTGCTGGGAAAAAAGTAATTTTTGTGTAAAAACAACATTGTATTCCAAACAACTACTGTCATCTGTCAAGCTACAAAACTGTATCAATTATGACTTTTATGAAAGGTCATAAATGTTTGACGTTAATCTGAACAGATTCAATTTGTTGACAAGCACAGGTAGGACTTAAACTGGTAGGACAAAAAAACTAATGATGTCAAAACAAAAAGGGGAAAAGAGATAAGGAGGGCAACTCAAATGTTACAAGGATGGCATCAAAGCCAATTTGAAACTATGCAACATGGACCCAAATGACCTTGAAGAGATGGTCATAGACAGGGCACCAGGGCGAGCACTGCCATACTGCCAGTCCAGCCGGATCACTGTTGCATCTAGCCAGTTTATGTGGGACACCTGTGGCCAACCATGTGCTTTGAGGATCGGCTTTAGGTTTCCCTTAAAAGTTTCCCCCAAACTTTTAATTGAATCCCCCAAAATAGACTTTAGTCGTAATTAAAATCGAAAATGAAAACTGGTCACCTCGATGTCTGTCAAAGGCTGGTACTATTTTGGAAGTTGAGATTCTCAGTATAGCTGCTGGAATAGTGTTTGCCATTTTTTATGGGTAATAAAAAAAATGTCATGAAAAATAAATTAAAATGGCCTTTTATTACTGCTGTCTGTGATGACACCTCAACAGACACCATTGTGTGGAATTTAACAAATGAGCTGTTGACCATGCCACAGTAATAGCTTGGACTGGAATGCTTTTAGCATACTTCAAGATCCAATTCATATACAAACACACCTTCTCCCCGGTAGTTTTCGGTTTAACAACATATCAAAAGCAAAGTCGTCAAACAACAATCCTGTGCAATCAAACGCATCTGCCAGCAATTATCGAGTAATTGAAGCCTTTGATTAGCTTGTTTATGTGATTATCCTACTTTGTACTGTGGTGGAAATTTTAGGCTGAATGTTGGGGTGGCCATGTTTTAACATTTGATCTTATTTGACATGCTAACACTCTGAAACAATGTACTAAGACATTTTGTACTTTGGAAGAATGTATGTGTGTCTCTTGGAAGGAAACCCAATAACAAACTCGAAACTAAAAACAGTTTGCTTACCTAGTAAACAAAGGGCTTGTCTATGATGAAGAACCAATCAAATTAAGTAATGTTTCATATCATTTTTTGCCATACCTCCTTATTCTATAAAACTGTTGTATTTGTGTTTACTGGTCGGATTCTCAATGGGATTTGTCTGAGATCCATCGGCCATGCTTATTGCTTCTTTTTGGGAGATTCTCTGAGAACTGCTCGAGAAGTCCCGGCCGTAATGAAGAGCATTGAAAGGACAATTACTTAAGTCTGTCTGTTATTACTGCTGTGCAACAGGCCAGTTTAGGGAAGCAAAGAAGTTAGGGTAAGAGACTCAGCCGGTTGTCGACGGTAGACGCAGAGAGCTAGAGAATAAAGAAGTATTAAGTGTCGATTTTTAGACGCTCGGTGTCGATTAGTAGACGCGACAGATTTATTTATTAAGTGTCGATTAGTAGACGCGACAGATTTATTTATTAAGTGTCAATTTGTAGACGCTAGATAGTCAGGGTTAGGGAAAAATCCATTACAGTACAAAGTAACATTAGCTGAGTCGCAAAAAAGTAGGGATGGGACGGTATAAAAATTTCATATCACGATTATTGTAACGATCACCAGCTGGAGTACCCCTGAGAGTCACCAGAGGGCACTCCACATCAGACTGATCACTTCACAAAACTACAATTCCCATAATGCCATAATACCTGGGACTGATTGCACACTCACCTGTATCTCATTCAGACACTCCATATAAACCATACTCTGACTCAAACAGAAGACCACTGCGAAGAATTGCATTGCCACGGCCTGTAATCACTGAGCGTTTTTCCCTATCTTGCTGATCTGTTTGCTAACTTTGGACTGTTATCTCACTACTGCCTGTTTTGCTGTTTCCTGACCCCTGCCTGTTTGACGTTCCTTCAATAAAGCTGCAAATGGATCTTCCAGTTCATAACAATTATAGTGTGCAAAATTATCTTGATTATCAATATTATCATGGTTTTGTTATTTATGAGATGAAAGTGTTCAAAAAGAACTGATGCTCACACTGAAAATATTTCAACAAGTTTTATATTTGAAAATCAACAAACCACAAATAAAACAAGCAGCTCTATGCAGTTTTTTAAGCAAGATTCTATTCTGTTGCATTTCCTTCTTTATAATGACCGTCGTCAATAGCAACGCATGATTACACAGCGCACATTCCATGTATCACAACGGACATGCACGGCACACTCTTGTTTCATTCAAATACAACTTGCTGTCTTGCGTCTCCCGTTTTTGATTATATTGAAAATGAAATCAGAGTTGATTTATTGTTAACGGAGTTTGATAATATTGTTGTGATCATCTTGTCTGGACGATTGTTTTGTATGCTATACAAAATGGATTTATAAACAGGTAAGATTTAAAACAATCTCAATTCAATATGTCCCCGTAATTTTGTGGTAAAAAATATCGATGTAATAAGTGTACAAATCTGTACATTACTATCCCTTAAAATGTCACTCTTAATAAGTCTTGTTTGAAGTTGTTCGTTCGTCTTTTGCTCAAAGCCACTTGCTGCGAACTTTTCTTCGCGGAAGCTTCACGTCTTTTTCAAGTGAGTGAGATAAAATATTTCAACTCAAAACAACATTTTGTGCCCAATTATTTCCCAGACGTAGTTTTGGTATTGAGGTCAAAGTTAACTTGCCTTGCGTTCGCTACAACACTGGGTGATAGTCACACAAGACGACTCGGCAGATTTGAAGTGTTTCTATTGCAGCGACTTTTTGTTCGGCAGACAGGGTGACCATCCTCGATTAAGTTTCCCTCAGGACTTTTGTAAAAGCCAAAATATGACCACACCTCAGATTTGGTCCTCTTAAAAGGCTGGAAAATCTCCCGAGCACGGTCACTGTCTTCCGCCATTCGTTCTCGAATGATAAAAAAAAAACATTGCGTGCTGCGCCTGCGTCGACTGTTGCTGGCTGGACAGGATTTACAGTGAGTTATTCAAATCGCGATAATCAAACACGGTTTTAATGATAATTAAATTTTAAACGTCAGTATATTTTATCGTGGTTTATCGTGAAACCAGTAATCGTCCCATCCCTAATTCAAAGGCTACATCCTTTGGAATGGTGCATTCGAAGGCCGATTGCTGACGAAGGCTGTCCCAACTCGAAGGCTCCTTCAAATGCGGCCTCCAAATGCATCATTCGTTTCCAGTGAAATGAAGAATATACAACAGATGGATCCTTCGTGGCCTTGCCTACCCCAGAATTAATTGCGTGACAGGATTTTTTTGGATAAATTTGACCGAATTACACTTTTAAAGTCCACTTGTAGTCAATAATTGTAGGCCTATTCCCTAAACTCGTCTCTGTTCAACAAAATTACATATTTAAATGTTTTCTCCTTAGAAAAATGTCTTAATGCCTTAAAATAGCTTGAATGTAACTACACCCTTGCCTCATTTAGTATACGAAGTTCTATGAACAAATTAGCCCACTCACTCACACCAGCTCAGAGATCCATTCGTTGATGATCCCACGTTGACGTGATTGGTTACAAGGTAGTTTGTGATGTCAGAAACACCAGCGATTTCAAACTGCGTTTTTGAGATTGTCTTTGATTCACTGCAGTTTTAAGGAGAAAACTTTAAACTTAAGTATTGGGCAGGGCTCGACAATAAGGACTGCCCAATGGCCCGGAGTCGGCGTGAAAGATACTCGGAGCAGTTGACGGAACTGTCACTTGCCCGAGCAGGGCATTTTTGCCAATTTAAATATTCAAGTGCACGTATACGCGAAAGTACCTGGGTGTCTCAGTTTGGTACTCGCCCAGAACGCTGCGTGACACGTCTCACAGTGTGCGAATACTCTTTCACATCTTCCTAAGCTTCTACAGACAAATTCACACAAAATTATGTCAAATAATCCTGTCTTGTCGAGTATCATCGTAAACACAGTTGGTTAAACATTAAACAAGCATTCAATGTTAACATGGCTGAAACCGAAATCACACCCTAAACCCTCATTCACTATTCCCTAGTCCACTTGAAGGAGTGAATGAAAATGAGCCGATGAGCGTGCATCGGTTGTACACTCATTATTGCGGTGCAATTTGGGATTGAATGAATGCACTCAATAACGGACACAGAGCCGTCGCAAGGGCTGTGCGAACTGTGCAACCGCACAGGGCCTCGCGCCACTAGCGGGCCTTGCAATCCTGCTGTTTTTTTTTTCTCCTCCCAACAAATTAAGGGGGATTTTCATAGGGCTGAAATCTCCATGGTAATCTCCCAGTCGATTTAGGCGATTTATTGGTCGATACATTCTAGATTTTTTGACGTGTTAATTTCAGGTGGAAAGCACTAATTGCTAATGGGGTGTTTTCAGAGCACCCCTGTTTCACAGGTAACAGCCTGTCTTCAGAACACCCCCCTTGTTTTCACTTTTTTGGATTAGCCCAACCCAATGGAGACTAAGGATGGGCGATACCACACTTTTAGGATTCGATACGATACCGATACTTTTTCTTTCATTATCATCGATATCGATACCGCTCGTTTCATATTGACAATTTTTGTCATTAAAAATATTATTACATTTAAGACAAATCACAAGACAAATACAGACCATTTAAACTAAATTTATTATGGTCAATACATAAAATAAAAATGTAAATAACATAAATATGAATGAAATAAACTAAATTAAATATGAATACACATTTCCACTTTTCTTATTTCTCAAAAAATAAAGAAAAAAGACCAATCTTGGTAGAAAAAGCTAAAAGGAAAAAAAATGGGAAAAAAAAACGAATACATTAACACCACACTTCGTTTTGTGTCTGCCATAATATTATACTCTTGTAACTCTTCTTTCCCTCCGACTCCGACTCCCGCTTTCATACTGGACTGTGTGTGTGTGTGTAATCGTCGGCTGTGTCACTCATTCGCTCGTCTCCTGTCACGTGACATGGGCCAGCTCAATACGCCGCCAGGTACAGCCAGGGGTGTCGTGGCACATAGTAATTTAAGGAAGTAATCTAAAACAGCTGAAAGTGATACATACACCCCCAATTATCAATATTTTTTTAGTTTATATCGATATTTTTTTAAGGAAATTGATGCCAAATGAGTAGCAAGAGCATATCAATCTATCGATACCACAGGATCGATCCGCCTATCCCTAATGGAGACAGATTGAAGAAAGTACTAGAAGGCATTGGTATGGAGGTTTGCTGAATATTAATTTAATTGCGAGCGTTTAATTTACTCTCAGTCCTCCTTTACCATCTCAAAGACATCGACAGTGTGGCAGCATTTTACGAAAATAGATAACGGAAAAACAGAACGGAAAAAAAGTCGAATGCAAAGTTTGCAAGCAACAGTTTGCATATCACAGCTCGACTACAAACATGGCATATCACCTAAAAACGGTGAGCTTACTTGTCTGCGTTCGTTTGCCCCGTCTGTTTTGAGTAGGCTATATGAATGAACATAAGAACTGCCATTGAAATATGACAATTAGTAATAATCTTAGACTGTAAAAAGGTAATAATCATGTTTATAACTGTAGGCGCACCCGCACGCAACGACGGTATTGCGTAATTGTGCTGTATTTGTTTTGAGCCAGTAAAAAAAAATAAGTTAATGATCTCCATACGGTGATTATCCGCTTATCATTATTTAATCTACCCACGAACTAAATTTACACTCTATTCAACAGATTTCAATGTAATACCTTTTAAACATTTGAAAAATATATTCGTGTCTCAGCCGCAAAGCTGAGCTTCAGCCTCACTCTGTGCGAGGACATGCACAGAGCGGCTGAAATGATAGTGTCTGTCAGTTATTATAACATTATGACAAAAACAATTGTCTAAATTATGTTGCATATTCCTCAACAGTCATGGAACATGGATAAGGCATTAGGATGTCTTCACTGGAATTACCGGACTAACCACACCTGTTAATTAGAAGAGTGTTTAGACAGACAGAGGCTCAGGTATTAGCCTCAGTATAAACTCTCCGCTAAATAAAGCTGCGACAGTTGAATGCATGACGTGTCAAACATTCCACCCTTTGTTTGTTCGGTTAATTAAGTGAATCATCTGTGTTTTTATGGTGCTTATTTAAAATATTTTTTCCTTGAATTTTTTGTGTAAACATGTCATTGTGCACAAGTACCCGAATTGGGACACATCTTTAAAAGTGTAGTAAGCCATATGTAAAAACTATGTAAGCAATAAGGTACAAAAGGCTGTGCTGTAAATCACAGCTGAAGGGCCTGCAACCCCTTCAGGCGTGACTAAGGCTCAATCCCATTTCACCCCTTGTTTTCGAGTGTACCCCTTCGCCCTTATAACTCAAGGGGTACAAGGGGTACACTCGAAAACAAGGGGTAGGGGCAAGGGGTGAAATGGGATTGAGCCTTAGTCACGCCTGAACAACAACAACAACAACAACCTTTATTTATAAAGCACATTTAACACAATACAAATTGATCCAAAGTGCTGTACATAGTGCATAGCAGGACTACGCTATAAAAAAACAACAAATTACAATTTTCCAAAAGCTAAAGAATAAAAATGTGTTTTCAGAGTAGATTTAAAAATGTCCAATGAAGGAGCAGACCTCACATGATACGGGAGAACATTCCAAAGCTTGGGCCCAGCCACAGAAAAGGCCCGATCACCCTTTAATTTGTAGCGACATCGTGACACATTTAAAAGCAAGTGATTTGAAAATCTAAGTGCCCTAGCAGGACAGTATGGCACAATAAGATCACAAATATACTTTGGTGCACAGCCAGACAACGCCTTATAAATAAACATAAGGATGGCACCTAGTCGACGCGCAGGCAATAGACACTGGCGCCGACGTCAGGAGTGCTGGAGGAACTCAGGGCTTTCGGGGAAGCTCACCTGAGGAGAACATCGCACGTATCCAGTCCGTAGAGTGGAATGGCGAGCAAGCGAAGACACCTGAGCGGGTCAGGTACTAGCTGGTTGAAGCGAGTACAAGAGGGCACTAGGTCCACTCGGAGATTGTAGAATCTGCCGAATGTATTGGGTGTTGCCCAGCCTGGAGCTCTGCAGATGTCTGTTAGCGAGGCGCCATGTGCTAGAGCCCAAGAGGACGCCACACTCCGGGTGGAGTGGGCAGTCACACCAAGGGGTCACGGTCGGCCTTGCTGTTGGTATGCCAAAGCAATGGCATCCACTATCCAGTGAGACAGCCTTTGCTTGGAGAGAGCCTTTCCCTTCAGCTTCCCACCATAACAGACAAAGAGCTGGTCTGAGGTCCTGAAACACGGTGTTCTGTCTACATAGGCGCGGAGAGCACGTACTGGACAGAGCACTGCCAAGGCTGGGTCTGCCTCCTCCAGGGGCAGCGCTTGCAGGTTCAACACCTGGTCCCGGAAGGGAGTGGTAGGAACCTTGGGCACATATCCAAACCGGGGTCTCAGAATCACGTGAGAGTAGGCCGGCCCGAATTCCAGGCACGCTTCGTCAACGGAGAATGCGTGCAGGTCCCCTACCCTCTTGATGGAGGCCAATGCAACCAGGAGCGCTGTCTTCATTGACAGGAACTTAAGCTCCACTGATTGCAAAGGCTCAAAGGGAGCACTCTGCAGGGCAGTTAGCACCACTGAGAGGTCCCAAGAGGGAACGAGAGGAGGGCGAGGAGGATTCAGTCTCCTCACTCTTCTCAGGAACCTGACGATCAGGTCGTACTTCCCCACAGACTTACCTTCGACTGGGTCATGGTGTGCGGCAATAGCGGCAACATAGACTTTGAGGGTGGAGGGAGACAGCCTTCTCTCCAACCCATCTTGAAGGAAGGAAAGCACGACACACAAACACCACTAACGTAGACGAAAACCTACAGGCTTTGGATGGGTGCTTAGGCTCGCCACGAGAAGAAGCATTGAGAACACAGTTGCATCGCAACAGAGCGTTCAACCGAGGGGAGCCCAGTGTACCCACGGGAAGCTGCCCCATCGAGGGGAGGAAAGGCGGATGAAATCAACGAGCGGTCACGAGAAGACATGGGAGTCTTCCAGGACTTCGAGACTTCATGCACATCCGGGAAGAAAGGTATTGGGGCAGGCTGCGGACGAGAACCAGCAGCTGCACCCAAAAACCAATCGTCCACCCGCGAGCGCTCGGTACAGGGTGGAGGGGTCCACTCTAACCCGATGCACGCGGCCGACCGGGAAAGCATGGCCGTCATCTCTGGATCAGACTGAGCTACAGCTGTATTCACATCCGAAGGTGGCAGCTGTGACGAGTCGTCACTTCCAGACGAATCAGACCCACCTTGTGATGCTGCAATCGACATCGCCTCTTCCTCTGGAGCGCCAAAGGAAACCCGTGGGGCACCCGAAGATGGTCCTGCGGCAATCCCCTGAACACTCGCGGGTTGCAACACTGAAGAAGGTGCTGTGGGGCACGGACAGATAGTCGGCGCTTTGTTCCACAGTCACCCTCAGATCACCCTGGCCACCAGTCGAAGTAGAGCCTCTCGTGGAGGCGCTAGATCGGGGTGTGGATGAGGGGGCTCTCACTCTTGCGAGGTCACTGAGTCTCGATCGTAGTGTTTTGCGATGGTCATGTTCCCACAGAGAGAACATGAGTCATCCACGAGCGCTGCTCTAGGGTGATCAATGCCCAAACACACTAGACAGCGCTCGTGCACACCAGAGTCAGATACAAGTCGACCGCAACCAGAAGTGCACGGGCGAGGCATCTTTGAAAAGACGTGCCGCGTGCAAGCTGAAGGGCCCGCGGAGAAACACCAACTGGCAAACCACGCACAGATTAGCAGGAAATGTGCACTCGCCGGGAGATAGCCGTCACACCAACACTGGAGAGTTTGCTCGTCTCGTAAGAAGCTGACAAAATCAGAGATGGCTAAAGGAACGAAGAATTAACCTGGCTCCGAAGCGAAAACATATCTGCATTCTGCCGGCTTCCTCCTTTTATACCCACGAGGTGGGGCGGAGTTGCGCCATGTGCCACGAGGAGTGTCAACGAAAGGGAAGGGAGACGTCTTCAACGCATGCGAATGCTGATGGATACGTTTGTGGTATGTAGGATGGACAACAAACATATTAACATATTTTGTTGCAGTTAGCCTAGCTAACCCCCAGAATATTTTGTTGTATGAATATCTGAACATGCAATTTCTCAGAAAGAACAGACCCTCTGATCATATCCACCCCAATTAAAAAAAAAAAAATCAACACCCCCAAAGCGTCAAAGTCCTATAGCTCTTCCCGAGTCGACATTTCATTTAGTAACAATAGGCAGTTTTGATTTATATGCTGTTTAATGATAACGATCGTTTTATTTTCTTCAATCCAACTCAGAAGAAAACTGCAACTTTACCATCACTGAATGGGCAACCAACTCTTCCGACTTCCTCACTCCTGGGTTGCCTGCGTGGCCTCTCCGGACCACTGCATGGCGGCAGGTCACAATCTGCATGTGCTCAGCCATGTGCTTATGGAGAGAGAGAAAATCTTCATCCAGAACAGAGTCAAACTACCCATGCAAGTTTGTCATATCTTCTTCATCCAACGGAGAAGAAAACGACTTCAATGTTTGACACTCAAAGGAAACATCAACATCTTTTTCCAAGATCTTCCAGAAATGTGTCCGCTGCAAATGCCATGCAAGTATATACATTTAATGAGGTACTCTGAAAATGATAAGCTGATGGTTCTTTTCATAGTTAAATGAATCTTTTCCATAGTTCCATTTCCTGCTTCCGGTTTCATTCTGTCACCTTAACCATCTACCCAATGTCTGTGTAATTGTTTGTATGTTAGTTATGTGTTCGTGACTTAGTTAATAAAACTTGTCCACAATATGTATTTGGTTCTGATTCTCTGCTTACAAAGAACGTTTATTTTACAATCTTGATCTGGTTACATGCTCTAAGTGCTGTATATGCTAAGAAATAATGATTTTTCTGTGGCCATGAAAGATACCCTTTTCTTAGAATAAAAGATTAATCAAAAGAGTTCATTTGGACAAACTGATTAATTGATTGTAATATTAATTTAGCTACATCAAGTCAATCCAATTAACTGACCCAAATATTCATAATCAATCATAACAAGTTATGATTGATCATTAATATTTCCCCTTTGATCTAACTCATTACAAGCCTATGGAAAAATCCTAGGGAACCAGTGTTATGCTAGAGGTTGGCCTACAAAGGGACGTCATACCTTCACCACTCTATAACCCATTAGGGTGTCAGTTTTAAGTCAATGGGGACAGAGGACGAGAGACATGGACTCCCACTGTAACTTTACCTGGGGGTGTTGCCTTTTGGACACAGTTACTTTATAAAAAAAAGAGTGCCTTTTACACTTTTTACTGTCACATTTTGTAATATTTGCATTGTTTTATTTTTTGTAATTTCAATTATTTTCTCATCCAGTTTATTTTAGGTTCCAGTTTATAACTCCCTTGCTTCCTAGGAGGAAATGACCCTGCCTTTGACTATTGTTAGTTTGTTGAGCTAGGTTGATGCGCCACACATTACGTAAAAATCCTAGAATGTTTTCCTGAAAACCTTTAATTTCTTTTCGACTGAAGAAAGAAAGACAAACATCTTAGATGACATGATGGGGGTAAATTATCAGGCAATTTTAATTCTGAAGTGAACTACTCAAAGTGCATCCTGTCACTGTTTAAACTGCCCTGTCAATCATCTTGTCACAGTTGACATCCTCCATAATCAATTTAATTTAATTTCCTACCATTTCGGAGAGAAATGTAGAAGCACGTTGATCTGCCAGTCGTGGGTCTTTAATGCAGAGAACTCTCCTTGTGTGTTTGTAATTTGCATAATGATCCATTTAAAAGTTAAATGACCAAACATACATCTTTATAAAAGTTCACATTGCTGTTGCATATGAGTTAGAAATGTGGATAACATCGAATAACAAAGCAATCAATTACACTTCAAATAACTTTTTACAAAGATGGTTTCTGTCATTTTAGGCATTGTTCATTCTTGAAATAAGATTGATATTAGTTAGTTATTTGATGCCATAAAAACAGGGGATACTTAAATACAGTGATTAAATTAACCTTTTTTCTGGTCTTTGTTTAAAAAAGGTTATAAAAATGTCCAATAATTATCGATACCAAATGATATGAAACATTATATCATGATACATTTTTTGCTATATCGCCCAGCCATATGCAAAGGTATGAAAAGAAGAATAAATGCAGCCGATTACACATATTTTGGGCATAAGTTCGTTTAGCATGTTCAGCAACATTACTTCAGCCCCAGGTACAGTATGTGACAGCAACACTGCCAGCTAAAGAAGTTTAACAAGTGCAAACATAATCCATTCATCTCTTTCTGTGAGTATTATGCTCTTTCTTTTTAACCTGCCCAAAATATTCATTATTTTTAGACTCTACTAGATTTTGTATACAAAGATGCTGCCCTCTTTTGTCAGAGAACAATAAATGAATGAACTCCAGTTAGGCATCAAGGTTATAATGCACCTGTAGAAATACAACGCTAAAACAATTGGTGTAGAAATGCTTATACACTGAAAACTGCAAACAGACTACTAGATGAGCTAAATGGGTGGCAATAGGATATAAACTTCTCCAACGCAAAGTTAAAACATACTTACAATGAAACCCTTGTCTGAAAAGCTACAGAACAAATAGATAAGATAACCAGCTTCCTCAACGAGACCACTGTTAGTTTTAAAATCAAAGACACATGATATTTTCTACTTGAAACCTTCCTTAATGTTTCAAAAAATGTTTGTTTTTTCAAAACATATTGACAATCAGACATTCCAGGAAGATAATAGTCACACCTCTGCTGTCCAATAATTACTATGCCTAAAATTTCAGCCCTTCCCCTTTGTATATGATTTGCTGGCTTTCGCTTCCTGCTACACCTTTCTGGTATATTAAAAAGAGAGGCTGTTTTATACCTCACTGACACAGGTCTCCTCTCCTGGCAGGTTATAATCTAAAATAAATGATCATGGCATTTAACAATCAGAGGATATTGAAAATTATCTCCATTCTTTCTGTGAGTACAACTTTGTTCGTCGTCTTTATGAACCATCCAGAACAAAGGACAAATTGTTCTCATAAAGAAGAGCCGGTCTTGAATCACTTACTAAAGCAGGATGCTGGAGAACTACAGGCTTGTTCTGCTATTATCCAAGGAGACATGGATGGAGTGGACAAGGACATTTTCAGGAATCTGCTGGCCTCTAAAAAAAAGAAATTCCTGCTACCCGAGTCATTCTATCTCAACGCAACCAAGGATTGTCCATCCTACATCCGAGAGAGAGGGTTTCTGACGCTTTCTCTCAGTAAAGAGGAGAGAGATTTCCCCATTGCTTACTCCATGGTGATCCATGAGAAGATTGAGATGTTTGAAAGGCTCTTAAGAGCCATTTACACTCCTGACAATGTGTACTGTGTTCATGTGGACCAGAGGTCTCCTGAGGTCTTTAAAGAAGCAGTTAGGGCCATTGTGTCCTGCCTGACCAACGTGTTTTTGGCCAGCAAACTGGAGAATGTGATCTACGCCTCCTGGTCTAGAGTTCAAGCGGACATCAACTGCATGCAGGATCTGCTCAAGTCACCCGTCCAGTGGAGGTATCTGCTCAACACCTGTGGGACTGATTTCCCCATTAAAACCAATGCTGAAATGGTTCAGACTCTAAAACAACTGAACGGAATGAACAGTTTGGAGTCTGAGGCTGTAGTGTCTAAAAAGGTGCGCTGGGAGTATCATCACAATGTTACGAATGGTGTGATTCGGACCGATGTTAGAAAGTCACCCCCGCCAATTCAGAGCCCTATGTTCTCAGGAAATGCTTACTTTGTGGTTTCAAGAGAGTTTGTGGATCACATCTTTAAAAGCAAAGAGACTCAAGATTTCATGGAATGGGAGAAAGACACATACAGTCCAGATGAGCACATGTGGGCTACGTTACAGCGGATGCCTTCAGTACCAGGATCAAACCCTCCAAACAGAAAGTACGAGCAATCGGACATGAACGCAATTGCTCGTCTAGTGAAGTGGAGCTACCATGAAGGAGATCTAAAGAGTGGGGCTCCTTACCCACCATGCACTGGGACGCACAGACGGGCAGTGTGCATTTATGGAGCTGGGGACTTGAAATGGATTGTGAAGCAACACCATCTTTTGGCAAACAAGTTTGATCCAGAAGTAGATGATATAGCGATAAAATGTATGGAGGCATTTTTAAGGTACAAAGCTATTTATGGTAGATCATTACTAACAGTTGAAAAATCTGACATCATTTTATGATGTTTTCAAAAACATCAATATTTACAAACATTTTAAAATAAATTTTTATGGAGAAATGGATGTTGATATGTAAATGTATATGTTTAATACAACACTTTCTATGCTGGTCATATTACAATGCAAACTGTCAAATAAAAATGAATTAAATTAATAGTTTGGCTTTATAAAATATTTGTACTTTTTTTCTACAGACGCTTACTTTGTGTCACACATAATATTTAATATAAACCAACATTTGATTATCATGAATTTAAATAAGAAAAAGAAAAATGAATTAGAGTTCAAAAAAGAAAAGGTCTCACAAGAAAAGGTAATGGGTCGATGATCGGGCCGTTTTTTGATCTTCTGTCGGCGTAGTTTTTTTTTTCAGTGTGTTATAATAATGAACATGCAGTGATTACTTACATAAAATGCATTCTAGATATATTTTATAGATGATGGATCCTTGTTTTTAATGATAAATGGCAAATGTAATCATATCCATCTGTCTTTCAAAAGCCTAAGGCTAAAGCCTAAGGTGTCACGATGTGGGTTTGTGTCCTGTCATGTTCTATGGTTCCCTGTCTTGTCTATTAGTTATCCCAGGTGTTTCTGATTTCTCACGCCCCCTTGTTATCTTGTCTAGCTCGTTTGTCCCTGATTATTTAAGCCCTGTGTTTCAGCCTTGTCTTTGTGAGTTCTTGTTCAATGTTTGACTGTTAACGTTAACGTTGATGTTGGTTGTTCTTGTATCCTGTTCCTGAATCCAAGTTTAGTTTATAGTCTGTTAAATAAAGCGTGTGTTGCATTTGGATCCTGCTTCAACCGCACTTCGTTACATAAGGTCTGGACCCAAGCCTTTTTTCGCCGGTAGTTGTTTGACATCAGTTAGGTGTGTCCTGTGTTTAAAGTGGTCATGACATGTTTTTTTGTTTTGTTCTATTATGCTCCCTTATGTGCTGCAAATAAACTGCATCCAACTGCTTTCCCTGACGTCTGGATCGTTCGGCAGCATTCAAACATGTTGCTTGTCCACAGCCAGGAACAGCACATCTGCGTGGCATAAACAGACCCCCTCGCTGCACGTCAACGCATGCGATGATGTCAAATGAGGCGTAGTTGTCTTGCGCTGGAGGCGGTCATATGCAAACGACTGGTACGTCACTTCGTACCGTGACGTCACTAAGTTCAAAGGATCTAGAACGAGCTGTATTTAGAGCTTGATTAAATAAATAGTTCGTTTATAATGGGGAGGACGTCTTAAGCTATGAAACTTGCAGGAGGTTTTAATGGTACAAAGACCTCTTAAATACCAAAAGATCAAGGCAAATTTGGTTTCTCATGTCATGACCCCTTTAAGAGATCATATATAATTTAGATGTGTGTGGGACACAATGTACAAGACCAAATACAAACATATACATTTATAATAAACCAACTACTTGCTTGATATTGTACTGAATTTACATTTATTCTATGCAAATGAATCTTGTAATCTCTATGTAATGTTTGTTAATGGCCTATTTACTAAAGCTGTTATGAAGTACTGCCATATTCTTAAGAAACTTGATAAACATGGAAATTAACTTATGCAGTAGGTTATCCTAACAAATCCTGAAACAAGGAAAGAATAAGCAGGAAAATGTCCAATCTTTAGATCAAACATAGATCTAAAGATTGGAACCAAGAACATGCAAAATGTTTGATAAAATCTCTTCCTATTCAGACCACAGAACAACTCATTTGAACAGTATACCAATGTTTACCCATAAATGAGCAATGAACTGAAAAAATAAGTTGAAATTCCACTTGTTATTATAGCAGGTTTACGACTGTCTAGATAATTATACACTAAGAAGTTATTGTAGCACTAGAGTTCACACTCTTTGTATTAGGGCTACAAAATTAATCGAAATAACATTTAATAAATACTATCCATCTGCTGATATCCACCCATCTGGGTGTCTTTGGAATACTCATTTCAACATACTAACCATTATTTTTATTTATATTAAAACAAAATAAGAAAAAATTGTTCAAAAGTTTTCACACTCCAGCTAGGGTTTAGCCTGGATGCCAGCCGAACTTAGCCCCGCCCACAACATTTGAGGGTTGAATCAATTGGACCAATCAATTTGTCAGGGTGGGCTTTATATGATGATGGACAGATGATCAAAAATTACGTAATCGTCACTGTTATGGACATTTTTATATTCTCATTTGATTTTATTCTCTTTTGTTTGTATTCCTGAGTTACGAGAACAGAGAATCTTGTTTTTCTAGTATCATGTTTACACAGCTGGGAAAAAACAAACACGAGAAAATATCTAATCGGGAGAATACAGAGCCCACACCTTCTGCCCCCAGGGGAGCAGAAGGTAATTTAGGTTGTAAATGAAGACCTTTTGAATTTTCAAGAACAAAGGACAATTTTGACCTGCCTGGGAAGGAGGGGTTTACGATGCAAAAGACTGTATTTAATGTGCTGTTTGTGGAAATCAAGCAGGTCTCCTTTTTCAAAGCTGGGTGGCTGCGGTTTTGAAAAGGGTCCTCAGAAGAATAAAACCTTTTCTCCTTATAATAATTTGCCTCTTGAAAGTTTCTTGACCTTTATGATGCTGTTTTTGTTAACCTCTGAAAATTGCTCTTACATCACCAAAGAGTGCTTGGGTTGAATTCGTTTACAACAAAGAATGGCTGCCGCTGGAGAATTTAGATGTGTAGATTCAGCCATTGCGTCTGTTATAGAAGATTTCAACAGCGCATTCATTTTAAAAGAGGAACAGAGAACTGCGATCAAGGCATTTGTCGATCCAATTGAGTGCAGAGCATTTTCTTTCCTGGTTTGGTTGAAACACGCCCCATAATCACAGCCCAATGGAGCAGTATCAGACTCACATTCTGACTAGAATCTGAGTATGATGACGTCAGGCTAGGTAGGGTTAGTTCCCCCCCCAAAAAATTCAATTCTGTCATTAATTACTCCCCCACATGTCGTTCCAAACCGGTAAGATCTTCGTTTATCTTTCGAACACAAATGAAGATATTTTTTATGAAATCTGATAGCTTTCTGATCCCCCATAGACTGCAATGCAATTACCACTTTTAAGGCCCAGAAAGGAAGACATCGTTAGAATAGTCCATGTGACTTCAGAGGTTCAAGCTTAATTTTTTGAAGCGACAAGAATAACGGCAATCATTTTAGACATTTTTCACTTTTAGATTAACTACAACTACACTTTGGACATAATCAATGTCCAGTAAACCAAAATGATACCATTTGTTTTCACTCCGCCATTACTGGCACCATTTCATCGTTCATTGACATCATTTAGAGTTAATATTGAGTAAAATACAGGGTTGAATGATTATTTGGTGGAATTTCCTGAAATTTCATGAAATCCACTGGTGCTCCCAATTTCAAAAAGTTAAATGCCACAATATGTTTTGGCGCCAAGGTAACAAATTAGATAAATTTGTTAACTTAATGTAAAAAAGGCATAGACTGCTAAATGTGCAAAATAATTGTTACAAAAAAGTTTGTAATATCATAAAGGTTAATTAACTTGTGTGGTGACACCACGGTGGTTGGTCTAATCTCAGGTGGGGATGAGACAGAGTACAGAGACGAGGTCCAGCAACTGTCATACTGGTGCTCATCAAATAACTTACTGTTGAATACAACAAAAACCAAAGAGATCATCATAGACTTTAGACGAAACAGCACAGCCCACGCTCCACTCCATCTAAATGCCGAATGCGTGGAAAGGGTCTCATCTTTTAAATTTCTGGGAGTACACATTTCTGAAGACCTCTCTTGGTTCTTAAACGCTAAAGCAATAACAAAAAAGGCCCAACAGCGACTACACTTCCTGAGAATTCTCAGGAAAAACCATCTGACACAGAAGCTGCTGGTGTTCTTTTACCGGGCAATCATTGAAAGTATACTCACTTATTGCATCATAGTATGGTATGCGGGATGTTCGGTGGCAGACAAGAGGGCTCTGCAGAGGGTCATAGGTTCAGCCCAAAAGACCATAGGTTGCCCCCTTCCCTCCCTGGAAGAGCTTGCCAACTCCCGCTGCCTCAACCGGACTAGATGTCAAGTCAAGTCAAGTCATCTTCATTTATATGGCGCTTTTAACAATGGATTGTTTCAAAGCAGCTTTACAGAGATAAACATATAATTTAAGGTAACAGATTGTTTTGGCATCATAGCGGTTCTTGAATAATGTTATTTCCAGCTAAAGTTAACTTTGATTGATTCACCTCCGTCGAAATGTTCAGACTTTTAAACGCGAACCTGTGATTAACGCTGACGGCGTTCACATGCTCATTCAGAATTGATTCTATAGTTATGTGCTTTTTAAAATATGTGCGCAGGTTTATAATTCATACAACCCAGCCTAAACAAACTACTTTTCTTGCCTATAAATTTTGATACAGAATTTTGTTTTATTTTATCACTTCGGGGTACGCGAGCCGGAATTCACAACGCTTTATCTGTAGAGTGGGAAAGGGATCCTCCATAGGGAGAGGATAGTGGACACTTCAGCACTGCATTGTCATCGGGTCCAGGCGGATCTCCTTCGTCAGATCTGGACACGGCCTGGATCCGGCAGGCTGCGGGAAAACCTCGGGATAAACAAAGACACTAATATTAGCGTAGATGCCACTCTTCTTATGATGTAGCGAGTACATCAAGATTTAAGGGAAGTGTTCCCAGTTCCGGCTGACCTAATCTATGCAGCCTAACATTGAATTTATAGAAGTCTATAGTGTGTTATGTGTATACTAGGTCAAAGAGATGTGTTTTTAGTCTAGCTTTGAACTGACAGAGTGTGTCTGCTTCCCGGACAATGGTAGGAAGACTGTTCCAAAGTTTTGGTGCTAAATAGGAAAAGGATCTACCGCCTGCAGTCGATTTAGATATTCTAGGTATTATCAACTGGCCGGAATTTTGAGATCGCAATAGACGTGAAGGACTATAATACGTTAAGAGCTCGCTCAAGTACTGCGGAGCTAAACCATTTAGTGCTTTGTAGGTAATCAACAATATTTAAAAATTTATACGATGTTTAATAGGGAGCCAATGCAGTGTTGACAGAACCGGGCTAATATGGTCATATTTCCTGGTTCTGGTAAGAACTCGAGCTGCGGCGTTTTGAACTAGCTGTAGTTTTATTAAGCGTGCAGGGCAACCACCCAGTAGAGCATTACAATAATCTAGCCTTGAGGTCATGAACGCATGGACTAATTGTTCCGCATTTCCCAATGAGAGCATATGGCGTATTTTAGATATATTTTTAAGATGGAAAAATGCAGTTTTACAGATACTAGACACGTGGCTTTCAAAAGAAAGGTTGGTATCAAAGAGCACACCCAGGTTCCTAACCGACGACGAAGACTTGACAGAGCAGCCATCAAGTGTTAGACAGTATTCTGGGTTATTACGTGTGGAAGTTTTTTGTCCAATAATTAGAATCTCTGTCTTTTCAGAATTTAGTAGTAGGAAATTACTAGTCATCCAATTTTTTATATCAGCTATGCATTCCGTTAATTTTGTGAATTGGTAAGTTTCGTTGGGTTTTGAAGAAATATACAGCTGAGTATCATCGGCATAACAGTGAAAGCTAACTCCATGTTTCCTAATGATATCTCCTAATGGTAGCATGTACAGAGTGAACAGCAGCGGTCCTAGTACTGAGCCTTGTGGTACGCCATACTGAACTTGTGATCGATAAGACATCTCTTCATTTACTGCTACAAACTGATAACGGTCAGATAAGTATGATTTAAACCATGCTAGTGCAATTCCACTAATGCCCACATAGTTTTCTAGTCTATTTAAAAGAATGTTGTGGTCAATTGTGTCAAATGCAGCACTAAGATCGAGTAACACTAATAGAGAGATACAACCACGATCGGATGATAAGAGCAAATCATTTGTGACTCTAATGAGAGCGGTCTCAGTACTATGGTACGGTCTAAATCCGGACTGAAAATCCTCGCAGATATCATTTCTTTCTAGAAAGGAACACAGTTGTGAAGATACTGCTTTTTCTAATATCTTTGACAGAAAAGGCAGATTCGAGATCGGCCTGTAATTGACTAATTCTGTAGGATCAAGTTGTGTTTTTTTAACAAGCGGTTTTATCATAGCCAGTTTAAAGGTTTTTGGTAC
Source organism: Tiaroga cobitis (assembly GCA_030578255.1). Taxonomy (NCBI): domain Eukaryota; kingdom Metazoa; phylum Chordata; class Actinopteri; order Cypriniformes; family Leuciscidae; genus Tiaroga; species Tiaroga cobitis. Next base: position 15,850,634 of record CM060615.1, read on the forward strand.
GTATCCTAGAGACAAAAATGAATTAATGATATTAAGAAGAGGATATATGACCTCTGGAAACATCTCTTTCAGTAGCTTAGTCGGTATAGGATCTAACATACAAGTTGTCGATTTAGATAAATTAACGAGTTTGCAGAATTCTTCCTCTCCTATAGCAACAAATGAATCAAATTTTTCCTCAGGGAGACTACAATGCACTTCCTGATGCGATACTGTGGTAGACGGTTGCATAGTTATAATTTTGTCCCTGATATTATCAATCTTATAAGTGAAGAAGTTCATAAAGTCATCACTGCTGTGTTGCTTGGACACTTCTGAGCTTGAAGCTTTCTTTTTCGTTAGTTTAGCCACTGTTTCAAATAAATACCTTGGATTATGTTTATTTTCTTCTAATAGGTTTGAAAAATAAGCAGATCTAGCAGCTTTTAAAGCCTCTCTGTAAGCAATCGTTTATTGTTTATTATTGTTTATTTATTTGGATCCCCATTAGCTGCCACTAATGTTGCAGCTACTCTTCCTGGGGCCCGTTTCAATAAGGAGGTTCAACCAACTCTGAGTTAAAGCTTGAACTCTGAGTTGACTTACCCTGAGATGGGAAACTCTGAGTTTTCGGTTACAGAACAGCTGAAATGAGTTAGTTCAATCAACTCTGAGTTGACTGACTCGGAGTTAAGCGCGTGCACCACAACTATAAAAAGCCATTATCAATGGAGCGCAGATATTACGAGTCACCATGGCAACAGCGCCAGACAAAAAAAGGTGTGCATATTTCTCACCAGCAGAACTGGATGTGCTTATGCAAGCATATGCAGAATTTGAACATGTATTTTTAAAAAAAAGCAACACGGCTGCAGCGGCGAAGGAGAGAGAGTTAGCTTGGGAGAAAATAGCTGCTCGAGTCAATGCGTAAGTTTACATTTTAATTACTTTTATACAGTGTTGGGTGTAATGAATTAAGTTACTAAGTCATCTAAATATTGTAATTAAATTAAAGACTATAAAACAATTCTGTAAAAAACAATAGTGGATTTAATATCAAATTTTAAAAGGTATATTTTTAATGTAACTTTCTCCCTAGTTACACACTTGGTCAATTTAAGAATAATTGATGCAATTGTATATTGTTTAGTTGAAAGCATTAGAAGTGCAGTTTCTTGTCTCTCCTTGTATTTTTCAAGTGGTTGAGGTTGATTTGGGATTTAGAAAGTACTTAATAAGTAAGTAAAACAAATTAGTAAGTAGACCAATACTTTCTAGAGATAGTAATTATTACATTAATCTAATTAGACTAGTTGAAGATAAACTTTGTAGTTAGTAATTAAGAACTATTTTAGAGTAACTTACCCAACTATTATAATATCAGAGGTGAAACTGGAAGAACAGTATTTTATTAAACCTAATTTAATTTTCATGGATAGGTGCAATCCTGCAGGCATCAAAAGAACATGGCAGCAGCTGAAAATGAAATATAAAAACATACTTCAAGCAGGTAAGCCTTGAGCATATCATAGGATTAGAGTAGCTACCTGGCTTTACAAACATTTGACATATTAAATGACTAATAGCATTCAGTGTCTATCAGTGCAGCAGCATTTTTGACATAGGTCTAAATGTTCATTCTCATTTGACCTCTACTCAGCCAACAGAAAGAAGGCAGAGGCTCGTAAAACAGGGGGAGGACCTGCACCACCACCTCTGACAGATGCAGAAGAGATGGCCCTGAGCCTAAATGCTGGAAGGCCAATGGCTGAGGGAATTCCTGGAGGGACTTCATCAGAGCCAGTCACTCCAGAAGATTTAAGTGCCTTCATAAAATGTAAGAGGTCTACCTACAGTATGTGTTAATTTTTTTTATATAGACTAAATGTGATATTTCCATTTATATTACTTTGGGTTGGGTTTTTTGTTGGTCCCAACAGATTCAGATGGTAATATCTGCCTCTTGGAGCCTCCTGTCCCAACAGTACCCCATACAGTTGTCAGTAGCCTACTCCATACACCATCACAATACACAATTATGACAAATAGAGTACACTTTATAATACTATGAAATGCTCATCTTCACAGGATGATGGGGATGAAGAAACCATTTCTGCTGCCACAGACAGGCCTACAGAGGTAATTTTAATATTATATGTCTACACATTCACATTTATATGTGGAGTAGCCTATAGAATCTAAGTTTATATCTATATAAATGGTCATTCTTATCTCTACCCCCCAGAGTGTGGAAGAACAGCAGGAGGACGGTCCATCAACTTCTGGTGCACAGATGAACACAGTTCAGTGATTTACAGTAAATGCCACAGTTTAATTCTGAATTTTAGACTTCATGATGTAACTCTAATCTAATGTATTTTCAGTTGCCAGTTAAGGAGTTATATAGACTTCTTCTTATTAAAAAGATAGAAAAAAACAGCAAAGAAGTTGTATACTTGGACCGCCAGATCCAAAAGGCAGATCTGGAAATCGACATACTGAAACTAAAGCTAGAGGTGAGTGTATGGTCACAGGTGAATTAAGTATTGAAACTATTATAAAATCTTTTTTTTTTTTTTTTTTTTTAGGAAATGAAGAAGAAATAAATAAATTGCTGTGATTTTGTTTATTCATTATTGGTTGCATTTGTATGAAATAAAGAACACCATACATTGCTGTGATTTTGTGTTTATTCATTTTTTTGTGGTGGTGGATATCATGTGTATTAATCTGAGAAGACATTGCGGCATATCATATCCCGGACTACCCTTCCATCCTGGAAATCTGCAGGGTTGATAGGGTCTTCCTCAGGGTCTTGTAATTGTAGGGCAGGGTGTTGCTCCCCTCTAATTATGGCAATATTATGGAGAACAACACATGCCACAATAATGTCGCAGGCCCTTTCAGGGGTTACCCTGAGGTGACGTAGGCACTGGAAACGTGCTTTCAACAGGCCTATGGTCATCTCCACCCGGGCTCTCGTCCTGCAGTGTGCCACATTGAAGCGCTGCTGTGGGCCTGGTTCAGGTTCTGGGTAAGGGGTCATAAGATTTGGTCGGCATGGGTAACCCCTATCTCCCAGCAGAAAGCCATCAATCTCTCCTGTAAGAAAGTTCACATTGCTTTAGAGCTGCATAGAAATTCCCCTGTAAGTGTTTAGAGCATACATTGAAATATGTGTATAGCATTTACTTACCCCTTTCCAGTCTGTTGCTCAGGGTTGACTCCCGATAGATTCTTGAGTCATGAACAGAGCCGGGCCACTTGGCCTCCACATTTGTGATTAAATGTGCAGCATCACATATGATCTTGACAGTGCAAAGAATGAGTCATGTTACAGTATTGTGATGTAGTCTTTGACCATTAGAAACAGTAGGCTGTCAGTGTACCTGCACATTAATACTGTGGATGGATCTCCTGTTCACATAGTCCGCTTCATTTTCAGAAGGTGCAATGATCGGAATATGTGTGCCATCAATGCATCCAACCACATTCGGAAATCCTAAAGGGAATTCTAATTATTAGGTTACTTCCAGGGGTCGCAGCAAGATATTCTTAACTGAATGTAATTTATCAGGTTAGCCTCATTTAACCCGATTTATACACCACTGACCTGCAATCCTGTGAAACTCCTCTTTGATGACTCTCACTGGTTTGTGCCCAGGAAACAATACAAAAATTCTCAGAAAGCGCTTAAGAGCGAGGCACACTTTCCTTACCGCTCTGCAAACAGTAGCCTTACTAAAATGTTCTGCATCCCCGATGTTATAAAGAAAACTTCCATTCGCAAAGAAACGTAAGGCAACGCAAAGAATCTGCTCGGATGTAAGAGCACGGCCGCGATGGTTGATGTGTCTGATGTAAGGATGGATGAGATTATGGATGTATCTTATTGACTGTAAAGAAAAACGGTAACGCTCAAATAAAAATGGATAGGGATATGACAAAAAATCCACTCTGGGCCTCAAAATCCTCTCCCGACGTAAATGTAACTCCCTACGAAGTAATACAGCCTCTTCGTCAACAGGATCATCCATAAAAGGACATGCCATTTCATTCCCTTTGATGCGCTCTGCGTGACTGAAATGTGCGCAATAAATATGTTCCCAAAGAATCAATGAGGTGTTTAAACACCACTTCCTCTTTAAAAAAGGGGAGGAGACCAAAATAAACTCTGGGTTTTCTGAAGAAAACCTGCTCCCGACCAGGTTAGGTTCACAGAGTAAGTTGCCATAGTAACTGACTCTGAGTATAAGTTACCTCTCTTTCAGAAACGGGCTTGACTTACCCTGCTTTCTCAGGTTTAACTTACCTCCCTTTCTGAAACGGAAAACTCAGAGTTTCCCTCATTTCAGGGTTAACCTACTCAGAGTTTTCACTTAACCTCCTTTCAGAAACAGGCCCCTGGGGTCCACATACAAAAACATACATAAAATACATAAATACATAAAAACATACATAATCCAACCAACATTTAACATACAAGTTACACATAAATCTAAAACCGATACCTACAATACTTATGAAGAGTATCGTGTATCCATAATAACGCAAGCTACCACCAAAACAGAATCATAACACACAAAACACAATTATACATCAAACTATTTATCTAAGCTCATCAATGTTTGAGTTATTATTCAAGTATTTTTTTAGTAGGCTTTTAAAGCCGGCCTTACTAGGTGTTTCAACAATATAAATTGGTAAATTATTCCACATTTTAATGGCTCTATACATTACAGATCTGCACACAGCATCAGTCCTGGGTTTTTTCAAAGCTAGACAACCCTTTGTAGAATGTCGAGTACTATGACTATGTTGGTTTCTTACATACTTTATTTTTGAGTACAGACAAGTAGGTTGTTTCTTATAACAGATATTCCTAAAAAAATTCATAAGGTTGCATGACAACCTCTCCTCCACTCTGAGCCAAGAGAGACTGGTATGCATACCGTCCGTACTCACACCCCATGGACAGGCCAGTGCGAGTCTTGCAGCTTTATTTTGAGCTATTTGTAGCTTAAACAGATATTTTTTAGCCACACCTGACCAGACAGGTGAACAGTAATCAAGGTGGGATAAAACCAATGCCTGTGTCACCAGCACTCTAGTGGCAGGGGTAAGAAAACGGGGACCTCTTCTAATCCCAGATATTCCATTACCCATTTTCTTAACAATATTGTCAATATGTTTCTCCCAAGTTAACTGTCCATCCAATGTAACACCAAGCAAATTTACCCCTTCAACTTGTTCAATGTTCGAGTCTGTGAGTGATAAACAGAGCTGATTATCACCCTTACTGACATATCTAGACCTGAACAAGATACTTTTGGTTTTAGTTACATTTAAAACAAGTCTGTTTTCACAAATCCAGTTCACTACAAGTTGTAATTCTGATTGAAGTGTGTTTCTTAGTTCGCTTATACTAGCTGATGCAAAATGAACAGTTGTATCATCCGCAAATAAAGTCGCAGAGCACTTATTCAAAACATATGGCAAATCATTAATAAATATAGAGAAGAGTAACGGCCCAAGACAGCTCCCCTGTGGCACTCCACACTGTAAAGTTTTAGGGAAGGAAAAACTACCATTAAAAAAAACATATTGTTTCCTATTTAATAAATAGCTATTCATCCAATTTATGGCTAATGGACTAAACCCATAAGTAGCAAGCTTATTTAATAATAACCCATGGTCTACAATATCAAATGCAGCGCTAAAGTCAAGTAACACAGTTCCAACCATCATCTTGTTATCAATACAAGTCAACCATTTATCTGTCATATCTGTCAGAGCTGTGCACGTAGAATGATCAACCTTATATGCATGCTGACAATGAGAATTTAAGTCATTAAATACAAAATAATGTAGTATCTGCTCAAACACAACTTTTTCCAGTAACTTACTTAAAACTGGAAGAATACTGATGGGTCTGCTATTTGCAGCTGAGAAACTTTCCCGCTTATTTTTCTGAAGAGGTAAAACCCTAGCAGATTTCCAAACCTGAGGGAATAACCCCTCCTTTAAACTCAAGTTAAAAACATGACATATTGGCAATGATATAATACTTGAAACAACCTTAATTAATCTCCCATCTAAAGTATCCATCCCAGCTGGTTTATGATTATTTATGTTGTCAAGTAGCTTTTCCACCCTGTCAACTTCTATAGGTTGGAACTCAAAAGAGCATGATTTATTATTCATGATAGAGTTTATTATTATTTGAGATGATATACAACTCCCACTCGCGGAGCGCATCATTTCATTCCTTAATGTATCAACTTTGTCTGAAAAATGACTACTGAAATGATTAGCGATGTCCTTTGCTTTTGTCAAGAACGCTCCATTCACTCCAATGAAGGAAGGATTGTTGATCCTGCCCCTACCCATTATTTCATTTAAGGTTTTCCAAAGTTTGTTACCATCATTTTTCCTCTCCTGAATTTTATCTTGATAATACATTTTTTTCTTTTTCCTATTTAACTTAGTAACCTTATTTCTCATTTAACAATACTTTTGCCACTTTTCAGTACCCTTAGATCCAATTGCAGCTCTTTTCATCTCATCTCTATTACGCGTCCACTCCCTTAATTCTTCATCAATCCATGATGCTTTGTTTGATCTTACTGTGAATTTTCTTAATGGGGCATGCTGATCAGCCACAAAAAGAAACAATTTTGTGAATAACTCGATGGCCTTTTCAACCTTGTTTAAAGCTAGTACTTGATTCCAGTCAACATTCTTAATATCTCTAACAAAATCCCTCTCACAAAATGTTCTATACGACCTCTTATAAAGTACTTTAGGTCCAGCTTTTGGTGTTTGAGTTTTTCTAACAATAGCCACTAAATTATGATCACTGAACCCTACAGGAACAGATACTGCTTTAGAGCACATTTCACAATTATTTGTATGTGGGTGGGAGACATGACATGCAATTCTACCCGTCCATGATGTCATAACCTAATAAAAATGGGTATTTGTTAAAAATATATATCTTCATGTTGTTCCTCTGACAAGATATTATTCCAGCATACCATAGCTGTAGTTGGTGTATTAAGACCTCTACTTCAAATTTTTATCTAAACATCAAAATTGTCATGTGGTGTGACTGTCCGGGATATGTGTGACCTTACTAATATGACAATATATATCAGCAAAGTATAAATAATTGATAGATTTACAGTTTAAGTAACAGAATTAGGCTATTTCAACAGACACAGAAAGTGTTGATGTCTATGTATGATTTTAAAGCAAGTTCTGGCCAAATACATTTTGTCCGTAAAATGGGCGTCATATGGTGTGACACTGCAATTTATATTTTGAACGGGCAATAATTTGGACATCATTATGATGAAGAGGTCCACACTCAACCAGGAAGTTGCAGTGTCATCTCTGGAGTGGTTTGCAAGGTCAAGAGGTGAGTTCTGGCTTTTTAATTTTTAATTAAAAAACTCTGTATCTGATATGCTCACTAGTGGTCAATGTTTTGTGTCTTATGGTGTGACATTATTTACATAAAAATGAAACACTTTTATACAAATTTTACTTATTAATTCTTAAAAATCATTCCTGCCATGTGGTAATTTACATGCTAAGTATAAGCTAGCTGTTTTTAGTTAGCCAAGAGATTAGCTTAACTGAACAAAACGTCATATGGTGTGACACTGTATCATATGGTGTGACTGTTTTTCTAAGTCACACCATATGATATATTTGTCACACAATATTACATACACCTTTTTTAATGATAAATAAATAACTATTCAAAACATATTAAATGAATGTAATAGTGAACATTAAATTACCTATACAATTAATGTATTTCTTTTCAATTTTATACTTAATTTAACCATGTTTCACCATATTTGCAATGCTTTGCCTATTAAAAGATGCAATGTTTTGTCTGTCAGGCAGAAATGTCAAGTAAAGAGAGGACACAAAAATACAGGGAAAGACTCAATGCTGACCATGAAAGGAGAGAGGAGGTCCTGAGGGAAAGGAGGAAAAAGTAAAGAGATCATGCCAGTTCACACAGAATAGACACCTACTATAGGGATGAAAGTCTAGGCCACAACATAGTGTAACTTCAACACATGATACTATTAGAAGATGGTGAAACTGAAAGGAACGAAAATATCTTAATTACATATTTTTCATTACTAGGTATAAAGAGAAGAAACAAAAGGGAAAACTCAAGGCATTCAGTGTACAGTCTCTTCATCCTTCAAGACAAGAAAAAATGAGAGAGATGTGGAGAGATGCACAAAAGAAATACAGAAAAAGGAAAAAAGAAGTGAATGCCATTATGAACCTAACCCCTCCATCTCTTGAAGCATCAGTGAATGAAGATGATGCTGTGGCACCAACAAACAACAGCACACTAGAGCCTTCTGTCCAGTCACATTCCTTTACCAATTCTCCTCCTGAATGCCCTCCTGAGAATCTACAGTTGTCTGAAGTGTCCATCCCAAGCAAGATGATAGATCAGAATGATAAGCTGAGGAAACAACTTAAGAAAGTTAAAAAGCAGAATCAGGTACTTATGAAAAAACTGAAAGAAGAACACTCCAAAGCAGAAAGATACAGGAAAAAATGTGAACGAAAAATAGTGCAAAAGCCTGCTCGCACTGTTAGTGAGAAGTTTAACCACCGAGCAGCAAAAAAATTGGCCATTGAGAGGAAAAAAAGGGTTGAGGCTTTTCTGCAATTAGATGAGAACAGCATTTTACTTCCTGGAAAAAAGGACACAATTGGAAGAAAAGAGAAGAAACAAAGAATGATCCTCACAAGCACACTTAAAGACCTTCATAAAGTCTTTAATGATAAGAGTGATAAATTGCACAGAATGTCTTACAGGCAGTTCACCAGATACAAACCATTCTACATCACTCAACCAAAACCATGTGATCGTAACACATGTGCATGCTATCAACATGAAAACATGAGGCTTCTGATTGCAACTCTTTCAAAAAGAGGACTAATCACAACAAAAAGTCTTTCGACACTGCTGTCATCCATATGCTGCAGCATGGATAATGACTTGTGCATGAGGCGGCAATGCACAGAATGCTGTTTTGAGGAGGTTAAGTTCAGAGAGCATAATCCCGCTGAGAGGGTCACATGGGAACAGTGGCAGAGAGAGCCTATTACAGTCGGAGAAAAAACCTACAAGAACTGGGTTAAAAGAACCAAAGCGGGTACAATTGGAGAACTGCTAGTAGTCATCCAGAAAGATCTTGAGGAACTGGCTAGTCATCACTACAATTGGATTCATCAGGTTAGGGAGTTCAGACATCTCAAAGAGAACTTGCAAAACAATGAAATGGTCCTTCATATTGATTTCAGTGAAAACTATGCTTGCAAGCTTAACACTGAAATTCAAGCCTTTCACTTTGGAGGCAACAGACAACAAGCAACTCTACACACAGGGGTGGCCTATGGTATTGGTGGGTCCCAGAGCTATGCAACTATATCGCAGTCTCTGAGACATGATGAAAGGGCAGTGTGGGCTCACATCAAGCCAGTTATAGAGGACTTTAAGGCCAAGAGTGATCATGAAATTGATACACTCCACATCCTAAGTGATGGTCCTGCAACCCAGTATCGTAATCGTGCAAACTGCTTTCTTCTTAGCAGCATTCCATACTCTTGGGGTTTCAAAATGGTTACCTGGAACTTTTCTGAGAGGTCACATGGCAAGGGGGCTCCTGATGGAGTAGGCGGAGCTCTCAAACGTATCGCTGACAAGTATGTCCATGGAGGTGGAGATCTTCAAACACCTAAAGATTTGTTCAACTATCTTTGCCAAAACACAGAAAGAGTGACCATTGAATGGGTTGAAGAAGAAGAAATCTCTTCCATGGATAGCTTGCTTCCTTCAACAGTGTGCTCAGTGGTTGGAATTAGTAACACACACCAAGTGCTCTCCTTTTCACCTGGGGAAATACTATAAAGACGCCTGAGTTGCTTTTGCAAGTACCCAGAGATGTGTCTTTGTTATCAGCCGAAGAAACTTCACATTGACGTCTCTGCTTCTAAAGCTGGCAGTGCCAATGTGGAACAGCAAAGTGCTCTTCTCCAAGATGTTACCTGTGTGAAACCAAAAGAAGCAAACCACCCAGCTGAAGCAGAAAGCACTGATTCTGATGATGACACCAGATACACTGTTGGAAAGTTTGTCATTGTCAACTACGATGATAGGCCATATGTGGGCCAGATCATGAAGATATGTCACAACGAGGCAGAGATTAATTGCATGAAGCAAGTTGGTGACAAGAATAACTTCATCTGGCCAAATAAACCAGACTGCATATTTTACAGCTGTGATCAAATAGTTTGCACAATATCTGAGCCAGAACCTCTTCAAAGGTCTACCAAGCTTTCTAAGATTGACTGGCTGAAGTTTAATATGGTCTGAAATGTTATCGGCTTTCGGCTTTTCAGCTTCAACTGATGTTTAAAGATCCCATGTGAAAAACACATTTTTGTTTTTGTTTAAAGATTCATTGGATAATGCAAATGATACATTGTATGTTTTTTACTGTATCTGGTTTTACTAATATCTATGAATTTTCAATCTAAAACATTCAACTAATTGTAAATTGATTTGTTTTTTACTGTTTAACATTTCTAAATGTTGTTACAACACACTCCTTTAATTTAAATTGTTCATGTTGAATGTTCTTGAAGTGAGATGGTGTTTGATTTACTCATATTTCTGAGTTTCTTATAATTTTAAAAGTTTTAAAACAATGTTAGTATGTTTTTTGATTTTGATTAATGTTAACTGAATTGAATTAATTGAATGTTGAATGCAAATAAAAAACAGTTTTTTGCATTGACAAATTGTGGTGTGGTGCAGTTCATCATATAGTGTGACACTATATAATTTGGTGTGACATTCAGAATTGTGCCAGTAAAAATACTTTCTTAATTATAAATCATAAAAAGTCAACGGAACACAAGAGAAATAGTATCAGCAAGAGTCACAAGCATTTTCATAGATTTATAATCGGGTTTAACATAATTAATCTAAAATATCTGGAAAGGCTGAGGAGAGATGACTTCCTTTGCATGATGATTTAGAAAAACAATACAAAATCTAATGAATCTACACAAAAAAATTGTTAAATCTTAAGATAGTAATGATAACGATTTATGTTGAAGTTAGTTACTTAGGGAGAGTATATCCCATTTTCATTTTAAATAGAATAACTTTTGTCACACCATATGACAATTTTAGGCACGAATGCAACAAATTGGTGAATAAATCTAATTTCAAATACAAAATCTAAAAGACCACATATATTTTGGGAAATGCAAGAGTCAGTACAACACAAATAAAATTTTTTTATGCCTAATATTTGAAGTAAAAAATAAAAACTTTTTTCAGGCTTATATGTCTCCCACCCATATATGTGATCAATACAGGTTGCGGATGTTTGCCCATCATAACTACAGTATACTCTAGTTGACTTTTTTACCATCTGAGATAGATTACATGTGAGCGCAGTACTGTATAACTTTTTCCTCAGTGGACATGAATTTGACTGCCAATCTATATTGAAATCACCTAGAACAAATGTTTCTTTACCAGTATCCGTTACCTTAATTAGAACAGAACATAATTCATCTACATTCTGCACATTAGCATTTGGGGGTCTATAGACACAGCCAACTAAAATCGGTTTACAATAAGCAAGATGAACCTCCAACCACAGCGCTTCAATACTAGAAACCATGAAGTCCGATCTAACCTTAGAAGGAATTTGGCTTTGTATATATATTGCAACACCTCCCCCAAAAGTATTCCTGTCATTTCTAAAAATGTTATACCCTTGGATAGCTACCCCCATGTCTGTTATGGATTGATCTAAATGTGTCTCAGAGACAGCAAGTACATTGATATTTTCACTTTTAATTAAAGTAGATATCTCATGAACTTTATTTCTTAAACTCCTAACATTTATATGAGCTATTCTCACACCTTTTTTTGGTAGGTTTATCGCCATGCCGTCACCTAGTTACTACTAACCCATGACATCACACACAATTAGAAAGATTGTTAAAAACATTGACTGGGGCCTTCTCTACTCTCATTCCCTGTTCTTTGGCCTTACAATTAATCGATCATAGCTAATGATGGCATAGTCCCCTCTTGCTCTAGCCTCCTTCATTGCAGGTAGTAGCTCAGCTCTTCTCTTTCTCACCCGTTCGGAAAAGTCCTCATTGATATAAATTGAGGTATTTTTCAAGTTGGATTTTGCCCAAGCCAGGATTCGCTGTTTATCCTTAAAACGGAGCAGCTTAATTACCACTGGCCTTGGCCTTTCACTTTCCCCTCTGAATTTTCCATTCCTGTGAGCTCGTTCAATTTCCACAGGAGACTCCAGTTTGAGTCTTGTTGTGAACAGTTCTTGCACCTTAGACTCAGTTTCAGCCCAGGTTTCATCAGCTTTATCAAGTCTAAGTCCATCAATTACAAGATTATTTCTCCTGCATTGATTCTCAAGGTAATCCACCTGCTCATAGTGTCTATCTACAGCGTGTTCAGATTTCATTTCACTCACCACCTTGGACAAAGTCTTACACTCACTCTGTTGTGCCTTAAGACAGTTATTTACATCGTCAATATCTTTTTGAGAGTAATTCAGACTCACTTTAAGTTCTTGTAACTCACCCAACACTGAGTCCACTCTTTTGTTGGCTGAGTCCAGAATCATCTGAGTGAAACTTCTAAATGCAGTCTCCTGCCTCTTCAACAGATCCTCATAAAAGCTCTTCTGCTGGTCCAGTAATTCCTTAAGAGTGTCCATTGTCACATATTCAGGATCATCATTTAAAGTTGCTTTGTTTGCATTTCTGCCGCGACCAGCCATGATTGCGTTATAGGCCGAAACCAATTCCTTCAATGTCCTTGATTAACTAAGCAGTCCACACCACTGACCGTAAGGTAGTGAGACCACTCCAACACACCAGCTGCTCCGGTAGCTCCGCAAAAAACGCTCCCGTCGTGATGCAAAAGCTCCCCAGGCGTGAAGCTCCAAGTGAGACACCCAGGCGCCGCGCCGTCCCCGACACCGAAGAAATGATGTTTTTTGCAGCCGGGTATAAGGAAAGTATCTCCTCCGTCAGTCGCCACAAGTGCTAGCAGGCTAACATCCACACTCACCCTCGCCAAACGCCGACACCGATTCAACGCTGATCGTAATTCTAGCTCCCCAGGCGTCACAAGTGCTAGCAGCCACAAGTGCTAGCAGGCTAACATCCACGCTTGACAGTGTCTCTGGGGCAGATGAAAACGCTCCCGTCGTGATGCAAAAGCTCCCCAGGCGTGAAGCTCCAAGTGAGACACCCAGGCGCCGCGCCGTCCCCGACACCGAAGAAATGATGTTTTTTGCAGCCGGGTATAAGGAAAGTATCTCCTCCGTCAGTCGCCACAAGTGCTAGCAGGCTAACATCCACGCTCACCCTCTGCAAAACAGGAATAAATGATGGTGGGACAATCAATAGCGAGCACACGTGCATTGACTAAGAGGAGTGGAATCGAGCTCTCTTTCCACGAAATCCGAAATACCTCTAGTTTAGTTTTCTTCCAGTTGCGCTTCATTTTTCTGGCTGCTCTCTTAAGGGCCCGGGTGTGCTCGCTGTACCACGGCGTTGGGCTATTTTCTTTAATCTTCTTTAAGCGCAACGGAGCAACTGCGTCTAAAGTGCTGGAAAAGAGAGAGTTAAACGTTTCTGTTGCAATATCAAGTTCTTCTAAGCTATCCGGGATGCTGAGATGATGAAACTGATTAGGAAGATTATTGATAAAGCAATCTTTAGTGGCAGAAGTTATAGGTCTAACGTATTTATAACACGGAGTCGGCTTTGCAGCCTTGGCTAAATGTAATTTACATGAGACTAGATAATGATCTGAGATGTCATCGCTCTGCTGCAGAATTTCAACGGCATCAACATCTATTCCATGTGATAATATTAGATCTAGAGTATGATTACGACGATGAGTAGGTCCTGACACGTGTTGTCTAACTCCAATTGAGTTTACAATGTCTTTAAATGCCAATCCCAATGCATCTTTTTCATTATCTACATGTATATTAAAATCACCAACAATTAGTACTTTATCTGCAGCCAATACTAATTCTGATAGAAAGTCCGCAAATTCTTTGATAAAATCTTTATGGTGCCCTGGTGGCCTGTATACAGTAGCCAGCATAATTCTCAAATGTGATTTATCGTTTACACTATATATTTTTACATTAAGCACCAATACTTCAAAAGAAGTATATTTAAAGCTAGATTTCTTAGTGAATTTGAAAATATTACTATAAATTACAGCAACACCTCCCCCTTTGCCTTTCAGACGAGGTTCATGTTTATAACTGTAATCTTGTGGGGTTGACTCATTTAAAATAATGTAATCGTTTGGTTTTAGCCAGGTTTCTGTCAAACACAGCATATCAAGATTATAATCTGAAATCATATCATTAACTATGAGAGATTTTGAAGTAAGGGATCGAATATTCAGCAACCCAAGCTTTATCATTTGCTCATCTGTATTATATCTGTTTTTTATTTGTTGAACATCAATTAAATTTTTAACCTGACGTTTTTTGGATTTCCAAATTCGGGGAACAGACACAGTCTCTATATGATGACATCTAGGTGAAAGAGACTCTATGTGATGGGATTTATCTGACCTTGGTGACGTGAGGCCGCTAGCAGACGGTCGGTTTAGCCAGTCTGTCTGCTTCCTGACCTGAGCCCCAGATTGTCATGTTTTATCTCTAAGACTATGAGCCAAATTACTAGAGAGAAGAGCAGCACCAGCCCAGGAGGGATGGATACCATCTCTTTTCAACAGATCAGGCTTGCCCCAAAAACTTTTCCAATTGTCTATGAATTTTATATTATTCTCAAAGACACTGCCCACCCTGCCCACCACCTGTTCAACCTGCTTCCCTCTGGCAGGCGCTATAGGTCAATGAGAGTACGCACTGCCAGATTAACAAAGAGCTTTTTCCCCTGGGCCATACGTTCATTGAACAAACAATAACCCAGTGGAATAAAGAGTAACTCCTCCTCTCACTATCCTCCTGTCATGACTAACCACATTGCCTCTAGACATGATCTCATCTGCGAATATTCTAACTTGTATGCTGAAACCTGCTGCTATGTCGAAACCGCTGCTATTGTACACATATGTGTGTGGGAGGGTGTGTGTTGTCGGGGAGGGAGGGGAGAAAGGGATGGGGGGTGTTTGTTTGTTTGTTATATTTATCTATTAGTGTGTAGTTTGTCTAAAGCACTGATCTGGAGTAGCACTTGGAATTTCGTTGTGTTAATACACTGTATTTATGCAATGACAAATAAAGCTTGAAATTGAAATTGAAATTGAATTGGGGGCTCACAACCTCTCGACTGTCAGAACAGCACCATGGACACCTGGCCTAAGATGTAGCTCATATGGCCATGGCTAGTAGGGCTGTGCTCGAAATATAGATACAACAATGTATCGATTCGTCACACACTCCTTGCCGATATGAATATCAATACAGCTGCTTCTGTATCAATTCCACAGCACGAGCACAGACAGTGTTTAAAAAAAATTGAAAAGCGTCAAGGTTTCTGAAACTAACAAACATATAAATAATAGAGCTGTGCAATTTATTGAATAGTTTCGATTTCGCCTTCCAATGATCATGAAAAACGATAGTCAAGATAAAACGATTATCGTGTGGCATTCTGTTCCTTTAAAGGGGTCATGAAGTGCATTTTTAAAACATTTTATAATGTTCTCTGAGGTCCACTTATAATTACATAAAAAAAAACATAATTTAGAAGTAAAAGGCTATTTTCTATCCTGTTTTTGTCCCCCTCTTTGAAACATTCTGTTTTGAGGCGTGCCACATAAGAGACTTGGAAGTAAACACCCACTGCTATGACTGGGTCACAGTTCTCTTACGAGAGTATCTCTCGTACTGCGTAATAGCTTACGCTAGGGGAAAAACTCTTTTCCACGAGATATTGAAGCCAAAAATTATCCTTAATTTTTTATTAATGTAAAACGCTTTACAGCAGCAAGCAAACATAGGCGAAACAGCTTGCGCGCCTGTTGGTTGCTCTGCAGCAAATACAGCAGCCTATCGAGAGAGACTCTGCGTGACGTAATGACCAATGGGGGCAATTCGCGCCCATATCGTCACGTCCCGCCAGAAGGGGCGTGGTCTCACCCTATAAATATGCTCGTTAGGCTGATACAAGCTGATTTTTACCTCTTCAGCGAAGCACACGCATCGCTGGATCCGGAGTGAGAAGCCGCGCCGTCGAAGCAAGCCTTTCAGCGGGACGAGCTCTAGAGTCGCTGGCCTCGCCGCCTTCAACTGCCGTACCTGCTGCGCTTTCCGGCGTTCTATATCCTTTCATACTCTGTGTGTATTTACTCTGTTGAGAGTGTTTGTTCGCTTACTTGACGCGACTCACACTTCTCTCACAAAAGAGCAGCGTCTTTTTAAAGATGCCTTCCTGTGGCTCGTGCCGCGCCCCGCTCAGCGATGGAGACCGGCACGTCATCCGTGTTTCCTGCCTGGGTGAGGATCACGCGGCTCTCGCGCTCACTGACGGCGGATGCCCTCATTGCGAGCTTTTGCCCATGGTGACTCTGAGGACGCGCCTGGCATAATTCTCCGAGCCTTCACCGCAGCCCGCCGTGGTGCCGCGCCGCAAGAAGCGCCGTGCCCAGCGCGCTCCCGAGCTTTCTCCAGCCCGCCAAAGCTCGCCGGTTCGCCCGCCAGCTTCGCCGGCTTCGCTCGAGTCGCTCACTGACGGACAACGGCCGCCGCCTGCCGCCGTGTCCATCCACGAGTTTGGCGAACCCACCGAGGCGTGTTCTCTTCTGGCATCCGATAGTGAGGATTGGGCGAGCTCCGTGGATCTCCCCTCCGCTAGCGTTTCCCGCCAGACCACTGGTAAGAGAGCCGGCATTGAGACTGAGCTGATGCATCTGCTCTCTCAGGCCGTGGAAAGCATCGGCCTCGATTGGGAGGCGCCCGCGCAACCGCCGCGCAACAGGCGAGCTCTGTGGACCTCCGCCTTCTGTCCGCGAGTCGTCAAGGAAACGGGCCAGCATCAAGACCGCGAGCCCTAAAACCGCGGCTAGCTTTCTTTACGTTATAAGAAATCTACCCCGCCCCCCATGGGCGTGCGTCACCGGCATGTCATTATTGCAGCAATGAGCCTGTTGTATAACACGCACACCTGCATACAAACGCCGACACACACAAAACTGTGATGACACTCTTTTATCTCCTTGCACTAGTGTAGTTCTCCCTGTGGCCCAGTGGCGGAACCCGTAGCTTTCACGTGAGAGACCCGTGTTCGATCCCGGCTCTCGCCGCGGCCAGACTTCCACCAAAAACTTTTCGCTCGTTCAGTTCCAGAAAATGCGACTGTTCCAGTGTATTTTGCAGTAAACAAGCTGGTACCACGGCCCGCTTGCCTGCACATAAAGGCCGTTTTCCACGGCGACCCAGAAAAATCATGTAATCATTGTATTTCTGGTTTTCCGACCACAGCCGATGGTGTTAGAAGTGTAATAAAATGCTC